>OZ020522.1:14971056-15177876 GCA_963971425.1 Bryoerythrophyllum caledonicum | reverse complement strand
GTTCCGCCCCGTAGGCGCTCCCTCCCCGCAGGTGCTCATTCCCCGCAGGTGCTCCCTCCCCGCCGGCGCTGCGTCCGCCCTTCTCTCCCATTCCTCACTTCTCTTCTTTCCTCTCCCAAACCCTAGCCGCAACCAAACTTATCTCCCTCACACCTCCCCTCCATTCCTCTCCCTCACAACTCTTCTCTCTACACACCTCCCCTTGATTCGTCTCCCTCACAACTCTTCTCTCCTCTCAAGCCTTTCTCTCACCAACCCACAAGCCTCCAAACCCTACTCCAAATCCTCTCTCTCACACTGGCAGCCTCCTCACAACTATGACAGGGGTGTGCGCGCGCACACCCCTCCTTGGACTACACAAGGATTGATATCCGTAGTTGATACCCTCTAAACGAAAACCCTAATTTTCAAACCCTATTTGATACCCTGAACAATTACCTATGTTGATAACCGGATGTTGGTACCCATGAAATCATACCCTGGTTGTGATACCCGGACCTATTGATACCCAAAGTACCATAGTCCATAGATGGTGTAGAGAATATCTCAACGAGAAATCGTTAAAAATGCTTGTTATAGTGCAATTAGCTTGCATGAAAAAATGAGGTTTCTTTTGTAGTTTTAACCGTAGGATCTCAATAAAGACTTATAAAGTAATGTACTCACAATATTTCATAAAGTTTGACCGCACGGATTGAAAGATTATAATGTTTGAAGTTGAGAAAAGGCTCATTTTCATCCCTGCGTTTTATGGATCAGCAGACTTTGACTGCAATTGGTGTCCAATTTTTGCATTTTAAAGGGTCTCGATTGATTACCATAATGTTAAGCATGATGTTAGTCTGCTATATACCAATTTTTAGAGGTAGACAAGGAGCGTAGCATATTCAAAAAAATTGTGCAATGAGTGGAGGTTCAAAAATTCTCAATTCACGTTATATTTTTTGGGGAACTGGATATTGTTTTAAATGAGAATCCAAATGGTCAATAAGAAGTTGTACATCACATAATGCCGTAGGAAAAATCAAAAGTGAATCATACGAAGATCTCAAAGATTTATGTGGAAAGGTAGAATTTTTTTGGTACCTTGACCGAAAATCTGTGACAATGTGTGAAAATAATTGAGTGGGATTAATCATTAATATGATATTTCACCAAAGAACTAACAACATGCTTAACACGATGGTATTGGATTTAGATCTTCTGTAGTGCAAATTTTTTGAAAGGTAGACAAAGAGTGTAGCATATTCAAAAAAATTGTGCAATGAGTGGAGGTTCAATAATTCTCAATTCACATTATATTTTTTTGTGAACTCGATATTGTTTAAAATGAGAATCCAAATGTTCTATAAGAAGGTTTACATCACATAATGCCATAGGAAAAATCAAAAGTGAATCATACGAAGATCTCAAAGATTTATGTGGAAAGGTAGAAGTTTTTTTCGTACCTTGACCGAAAATGTGTGACAATGTGTGAAAATAATTGAGTGGGATTAATATGCTATTTCACCAAAGAACTAACAACATGCTTAACACGATGGTATTGGATTTAGATCTTCTGTAGTGCAAATTTTTTGAGAGGTAGACAAGGGGTGTAGCATATTTTTTTTAAATGTGCAATGAGTGGAGGTTCAAAAATTCTCAATTCACGTTATGTTTTTTTGTGACCTCGATATTGTTTTAAATGAGAATCCAAATGGTCAATAAGAAGTTTTACATCGCATATTGCTGTAGGCAAAATCAAAAGTGAATCATATGAAGTTCTCAAAGTTTTATGTGGAAAGGTAGAAGTTTTCTAGTACTCTCCCCGAAAATGTGTGACAATGTGTGAAAATAATTGAGTGGGATTAATATGCTATTTCACCAAAGAACTAACAACATGCTTAACACGATGGTATTGGATTTAGATCTTCTGTAGTGCAAAAGTTTTTAGAGGTAGACAAGGGGTGTTGCATGTTCAAAAAAATTGTGCAATGAGTGGTGGTTCAAAAATACTTATTCCATACTAATAGTGACTATCGTTTTGTAATGATATACAGGTTTTTTGAGTGTTGCGTTATGGCACCACCAAATATTGACAGAATCTGGGAGAGCCACGGCTGGTGGATCGCGGAAGTGGATGAATCGAACGCCTTCTTGTGGGTGACGGATTATCCTTTTGAGCTGGGGAAGCGTACATCGGCGTTGGGGAAGAGTTTTGGCAAAATTCAGGCAATCACTCTTCGACGTGATGATATGGTATACGTTACTTGCGCAGTGGGTCCAGGTCAATCGGAGGTGAAGACTTCTCTTTCGAAGAAGTTGCTTCTTGCACCTGTCCCTTTGAATCTTCTTCAAAATCCAGGTCAAGTGAAGTTCCTCAAATCATTGTAGACGTTTTGGTTGAACATCTCTCTTGCGGTACGTACTGCTAGACACAATAACGTCTTAGCATGCTTAGCGTTATCACCGAAGATGGTGCTGAAGGCTAAGAAGATTAAGGAGGAACATATCAGATATGAGGCATTTCGGGAGAGGGACCCATCACGTGCGACAACTTCAGCCCCACCAGCTGAACCAAAAGAAACAGAAGTCTATCGAATTCTTGCTGAGCCGTTGTAATTGGATTGGCGACCACTGGAGGGGAGGAGGGGAAGTAAAGGCCAACATCCCACCACAATTTTTGAGGTACAAACATTACCAAATCCGCCATTAACGAGTAGACGTCCTATGAAGAGGCCACGGCGTATTGAGAGTGATGTAGCTTCTTGTTCAAGAGAAGGCCCATCAAGTTTGGATCCAAGTAGGAGGAGGTTGACTGGGAGAAGTATAAGATCGGATGGCAGGGTTTCTAGGTTAGGGCTGAGGACGTCTGATGGTCATCGTAGGGCTCCTACATCTATAGCGGGAGATTTAGCTGATTTGTCAACCATGGCGCCAGAGGAAGAAACATTTCACAACCTATCTGACGGTGTTCCAGAGGATTTTGAAGACACTACGGAGATACCACAAGATGTTCCAACTTCAATGTATTTAAGAGCACCAGTGTCTACAACGGAGGAGATTGCAAAAGGATCAGTGTGGGGGAATTTTGTATTTAAGGCACACATAGATCGTATTGTCTCTGTGGAGAATCCGGAAACAAACCACCGGGTTTTATCACAGAAGAGGGTCAGAGAAGTATTTAACCGCTTAAGAGACCCAGAATCCGCAAGTCGGGTGAGTAGATTGGTACTTCGACCGATCAGATATATCGTGCATACTACCACTGATGATGGTGTCATTGAGAAGGAGAAGTTGCCATTTCCGTTGGTTGGAACGGCACGAGAGTTTGAGCGCATGTTCATTGCACATGGGAGTGCTTCTGCAGAGGGTGCAATGGGATCCCAGTATTCTTGGCTTCAAGATCATATCATTTGGGAACCGGTGGATGGGCAACACATAGTAGCAGCTTGTAAGTTTGCACAACAACAATGGAGAGATGGTACAATGCCTTTAAATGAGTACCTGGACACGTTCGAGCGGCGGGAGGCCTCTTTTGTGGTATGTGATGATCGCCGGTTCTACATTGAGAAGTCTGCATGGATCAACGTGGCGGAGTTTCAAAGACAATCATATTCTACCATGGAGGAGGATTTGAGGAAGCTCCGTCAGATTTGGGATCTATACGGGAGGCCTGATAGCACAATACGTGCGGACGATGCACGTAGGGCTGTTGCTTTGGTGAGTGCGGCTAGTGTAGTGCATAAATTGTCCAAGGGGGATGGAGTTGTCACGGTGAAGAGGTTGGCCAAAAACATAGAGGATCTGACCAATCATGCGTGGAATTCGAGCAATGATTGCTTCGAGGCTATCATTCAAGTTTGCAAGGACTACGAAGCCGGCATTCTCTTTTACAGCAAGGAGGAAGAGGACAAGTGGAAGGACATGGCGAGGAAGAAAGAGCTAGATCCAAATGTGGACGTGCGATCAACAAGAAAGGAGATGACCCAGAATTGGTTGAGGCCATTAGGTAGGGTTCCGAATCCATATTATCTTCGGTTGACAAAGTCTGCTGCAGCGAAGCCGGTGGGGGAGGATGGAGTAAGACCACGTCAAGCATATTACTTTGACGGTGTAAAAGACAAGAATCCACATCCTCGTACGATTGCTGGTGTTTGTGACCGATATCAGATTGGAGAAGCTGTGATGAATTGCATCCGTTGGTTGATGGTGGAGAACAAGAAAAGTACACCTGATTCCATGGAGGAGTTCTTTCGTATCCGTGTTGGAAAATATTTTCCGAGGAGTAACGCACAACTTGATACCTTTGGAAAGCTTTTGAATACTACCACAAAAAAAGCTTGGACTACTCATGTGCAGGGGAAGGTGTCTAAACTGGAAGACATAGGCTACGTCATCCCGTCTTCCATCAGGTTTCATTATGGTGACATTGCAGCAGGGGGGCGTGGATATATTGGATTGTCCGTGGATGTGGGAGAATTGGCTACTGCTAATTGGGAATGGCAGATGGAAGTCAAGAAGCCAGGACAGAGCGACACAGAGAATCTTCTTCCGGTTCGGTGTGGAAGAGGGTTATTTCGCACCGACTACATAGAGTTGGGTAAACCATGTTTGTGGGTGATTGATTGTCGACGTGGCGGTGGGAGGCATGGAGATGGTCATTGGGGAGACGCCCAGTTATCTGCAGCTTTTGCATAGGTGACATTATGGATGGCAAATATTGAACGATGGAACGTCATCTTCTTATTACCAGCGGCCGTGTATGCCAACGAAGAATTTTTCACGAAGGTGAAGCTTCCAGAGGGATGTACTATGCGACGTGGATGTTGGGCATTTGATCCGATCTCGGTTAATCCCTATGCTCTCGATTTTACAGAGAATGGGCGTCTGGAGCAAGTAGTACAACCGATTGGCGATGTTGTGATTTGTATGCAGCACCCTGTGGGGACATCTCCTGGCCCGAACTATGTTTCTGGAGACGTTCCACTTCCTTTTGTTTTCTTGGATCACTGGAGTGAGGCACGCCAACCCTCTGAAGTTGATTCACTTGAGAGATCTCCATCAGAGCTGGCAAGACTAGTGGGCTCATACTTGCCCCGTGGTTGGGGTTTAGTGGCGTGTAACATATCTACGGCCATTCCCACGATCCTTGAAGGAGATTTCCAGGGATCTGAGGTTTTCATCATTGACGATTGTACAGACAGAGTTTCATTTCTGTACAATGAGTTGTCTGACAATTTCCAAGGACAACTGTTGGTCAGGACTGGTGGAACAAGTACTGGTTGCAACATCGTACCTGAGACCGAAGAGGCGGTTGGTGGAGTGAGGAATGAAGACGACAATGAGGATGGAGGTGGTTTACATGAAAGATTGCCACGTTCAGGTACCACTGAAGATTTCTCATCTCGCAGTGGTTCAGACGCCGATGAAGATGGAGTGAACCAGTCTCCTCCAGGAGAGAGGATTCCATCAACGCAGCGGGCGATGGGAGATACTATAGGGGAGACGTCTGCAACACCTACAGAGAGGATGCAAGATACCGGTATAGTGGATGTTGGTTTGGCGGCACGGGCAGGAGGGGGGCGTACATTTGATGGTCCTAGATTGGAGATGGAGGAAGAAGAATTGGATTCATTGGAATTTTTTTCGGTGCAGAGGAGGATTCCACAGCCTTCGATGCCTTCTCAATCAGAGCCTGTATCGGAGACACAAGAGACGTTCGGAGGTACTTAGAGTGATACCGGACCAAGTTTGCCTTCTGTTCCAAGATCTAGCGTATCCGAGGACATCATTGCATTTCAGGGGGCCTTCTCGTTAGAGCGAGAGATGTCCTTCAATCGAGAGGATGGCTTTTTCTACAATGATGATAGGGTAAGGCATACGCGGGAGGGTATTCCTGGCAATTATCGATATGTTGAATGTGCGTCCATTGGCATCGAAGGTGTGGGAGATCGTCCAGTGCAGGATCATGAACTGTCCGCTATGGTAGATAGCGCCATTGGACACGTGGAGGAAGTCGTTCTACTAGAAGATGAGCTCTGAGCCGTGGAGCTATATACTATAGTAGAGCATGCACGCAGTTTAGGTGACAAGTACGTTAGTATAATGTAGTTTGAGATGTGTCTATCGTTCGGTGGGTGGTATATATTTATATATTGGGTGGTCCATATGATATGTTTGATTTTAGAATTCCTCGGCAATAGTGTGGAATTGCTTGATTATGTATGTTTTTGCATTATAAAATACAGTGAGGTACTTTACACTGTCTTAGGAAATTGCATATATATTTTTGTATCTCTTATACATTGTATTTGTAGTGCACTACTCTAAAATCCTACAATAACTCATAACAAATTTATAATCTCTTTGGGCACATGATTATAATTTTGTAGCAGGATTTGTAAACTAGATTAGATATCATATATTTTCTAAAAAAATGTAGCAAATGTAAAAAATATATTATTGATATGAACATGAAGATGCCAAGGTATGACACGACAAACACCAAAAAAATTTGACAAAAAATATACTAAACTTTTGCCAAATTTTGATTTAAAAAAAAGTTATGAGCAAATAACTTGCGGCTTTCTACCAGCAACCACTGCACTTGGCCAAGTGCATAATTGCTTAATTGCGTGTTTCTTATGTAAGATTATATGAAGATGTACAATACTAATATATTTTTACATGTTCATCAACTTATCCTTCAGTTATTTTTCATTTTCATTTTTAACCCATAAAGACCAAATTCCTAAGATGGACTTTTAGTGATTTTGGGCAGCTTTCACCGATTGACATTTAAGTAGTAGCGTTGTTAAGACTTTTTTTTACTCAGGTAACTAAAGTCATAGGGTTTTGAATTTCAAATGAGATGAGCGGGCTAGGCGGGCAAGGTTGAATAGAGTTGAATTCTAATTTTGTAAAACTTAGATAATGCAATTTTTGAAGGGGGGTCGTTGTGAACTAAAGTTTTTGGCAACCCTCATTTTTTACGTTAACCCTGAAGCGATCAAATGTCCAAATGCGCTTTTTATAGGTTTGGTTAGGTTCCTATAGTTTAAATTTATAACTTTCATTTTTGACATTTATATTGTAGATTGGCATTACCAAAACTTTAGTAGATATACATTTTTCCCCTAAATCCGACAGATAATGAAAATATTACAAAGTTTTGAATTTCCAAGGAGGACAGTGGGCACGTCAGGCAATCCTTCAAACTTTTGCTACGGCACTCTATTGAATATGAGATTTCCAATACTACCAAGTAATATTATTTCCTTTCATATTGTCAAAATTTTATTTTTTGTTTGTAGTGAAAAATAGAATATGACCCAAGTCAAACATCTTTACACATTAGAGTTTTCCATAAAGTGTGTACCAAAGAGGCAAGTCAGTATGGAAATTGTGTACCGAAAAGCAAGTCAGTATGGAAATGTGCGAGACAGGGTGAGATATAAATACGGAAAGAAAGAAATGCTTGGCCATCAATGCTCTTGGGCCCTAACTCATGCAAGCTAAAGCTCCTCCATTCTATCCTAAGATATCAAAGAGTTGATTATGGTTCCCCCACACCTTTCCCAAATCAAGTCACCATGTGCATGTGGTATTGGTAACTACAATAAGGTCATAAGATCTCGGGTGACTATCTTGTGTATTTTGGTGACTTTTAGAAAAACTCTATTGTCAAACATTGTCGGGCAAGGTTCCAAAAAAACTTCTTTTCCATATAAAATTTAGAGATCTTTAAAGGGTTAAAGTCAGCACTTGTGACCAGGCCTGGATGCCATGAGTGGGTACATTTCACCGCAATTGGTCACTATATCATCTACAGAGTGGGTACATTTCATTGCAACTAGTCACTATAAACATCACTATAGTTCACCCATCATACTCCGGCAAACATCTTCACCGCATTCATTGGAAGCGTAGGGATCCAAGTAGCTTAAATTACGCCACATATCAAACAAAGATGATGTATTGGTCGGCCAATTTGCAAACTACTCCAAAAGTGAACACCAATAGCCTCTCATCTTTAAAGGGTTAAGGGGTTAATACGTCTTAATTATAATCCTATGGTCAAAACTAGAATTAAAATTTGATTTTTCCTTCCTTAATCATTGCACTAGAATCAACAATTTTGAAGTTTTCTTTTTGGTGTGAAATTGTCATGGTCCTATATGAGTTTATGCGCATAAAAATTATATTTTTTAACAAAAAGTATATATTTTTTAACAAAAAGTATATATTTTTTTACTAAATCTATAATAATTATTTCTACCAGAAGACATAATAATTTTATCCATTGATGGTATTTTAGATCCAACAATTATTGCTAATTTGCAAACAAATATTGTGGCCACAACACCATACATGATAGAATATTGTGATTACACAACAAGGTTGAGATTGATTAAAAATGACCTCCAAATTGACAGATGTTAGCTGAAGAATCTTCAATCCAACGATGTAAGTCTTGCTAAACTTCAATACATTTTTTGTATTGTACAGAGTAAAATACGTGGCAGTAAATACGGTTCCCTGAGGCCGTGCAAGGGCTAATGACCTCTCCCACTTCTTCTGTCTGTAATGTGCACGTTCTCGTCTGCTTCGAGTCCTAGACACTACTCAACCCATCTGCTCTTCTTGTGTGCATTTAGGTTATTAGGGTTTGAAACATGGTTCCTAGACATTATTCTTGTGTCTAGGTTAACTAGGCTTTCAAACCTGAGTCCACAATCCTATTCGATCTATCTTCTCTTCTTGTGAGCATCTGGGTTGTTGAAGGCTGATGAGCAGGTGCCTCCTTTTGGCAGTCTTTTCAAGCATATCATCTACGTTGGAGGGGCTTGGATTATTTTTTGGAATCTCGTGCGCAAGGGTTTGTTTCCACCAGGTATGGAATGCTTCTTTTTTTTGACTTTCAGGTCTAGCTTCTCATGGATTGAACAGGATTGTTCCCAGATTTTTCAGCTTGGGGAGTGTTGGTGTTCTTGCTTTGATTGCTGGAATGTTTGTTGGTTGGACTAGGTCCTTAATTTGGAAATGATAGGTTTTTATGGAAATATTTGTAGATGCAAATTCGAAGTTTATTTTTTATTTTTTTAATTACCATGCAGCATGACATTCGGTAGGTGGATAAAAACTTCTAAGTTGTGATTGTGGTGAATCTTGGGCATACTTGAGTTGTTTTCATGATTCCATTTCTGAGCACATCATCTTTTGCTAGAGTGGAGCACAAGAAGAAGAGGTGATTTGATAGAGTCCACATTTTATTGTTTTATGATTGGGGCCCTTTTTCTTCTTCTCGTTTTTCTAGTTTCCTCCCCCACTATTGTGTTTTGGACCTAGATAATGAATGTTATGAATTTTTAGTGCAGGTCAAACATTTTTTGTTTGTTTTTATAATTAGTGTTTAATACCACAAAATACAGTAGCTAGTACTAATCACAACGCATGCTTGATTCATTCATATTGGCCAGAGTTACGCATCACAGTACGTTAGGAATATCACATGAGAAGTGAGAATAACACAATTGATGAAAGAGATTGCACAAAGCATGTTAGGATTATCACATGAGATGTGAATAAAATACAAACTGATCCAAAGAGAATGTGCAATGTGGCATTTGCCACTATTGAGAGAATGTAGCCTTGTGGATGTACTTGATGGTTCATGTTGATGGCTGCAGTGTCCATGTTCACGTTGATCATTGCAGCCATCAACAAAACTCGTACAGCATTGGCCATTTTCACCCGTAATATTATGAACAACCATTCTGAGGCTATTCATTCGTGGTCGTGAATGTTTGTTTCTTTTTCAAGCTACAAAGCATGTTCTAATCAGCAAAGACTGTATGAATAGTGATTGGTAACTAGCTGACTTTGAATGGGTGCACTAGGTTGATGATTGTCGTTGTTGCATAATAATCGTTAGCTGGATATACTTGCACCATGTTGATGGTAGAGCATCTTGTGTAATTAAGTCTTACAACTCTTGGTCTTCTTCGGATAAAGTTGAGAGCACACAAAGAAGGGGTGATTTTGATGTAATCCACATTTTTATTGTTCCTTGCAGAGCCCTTAGTTTGTCTACTTTGGGCTCCCCCTCTTCTGTTTTGAGAGTAGGTACAACTGCTCCTTACTGTCACGAGGCGCTTGCGACGAATAACTTTGAATATGTCACAGGAGTTGCATATTTCTATGGCCTCATCCAGTAACCCCTTCCGTGGCCTCTTGAATGGCTCCATTCCTTCACACATCAAGAGGATGATGAAGCATAGACGACGGGGTGGTGCAAGGGTGGCCTCAGAACGCATTGCGAGGATGATGAAGAACAGGGATGCATATGGTAATGCTGTGGAATTCGAGATTGAAGCCTCCAAAGTCCATTGGAGCCAGTTGGGCAACTCCACAAGTGACGAGGAAGGGAACATGGTGACGAATGAGGAAACCTTTGCAAGCTTGAAAGAGGAATGGGGTGGATTTTTCCGAGACTATGGTGATGAGTTGGTGATAGGAGAGAAGTTTGCTGAGGGTGGGCAAGCTGAGATCTTGCGTGCGGATTTGACACATAGTGATGGGGTAGTTGAGAAATGTGTGGTGAAGATATTCAAAGAAGGGTATGCCTTACATGATTTACGAAATCAATGGCCTCAAGGCATGCTTGAAAAAGCTGGTGATGGTGGATACTACAGCAGCAATTCATGTCAGATATATGGTGGACTGCTACTAAAGAATGGGAAGTTTGGATTTCTCATGGAATCACACGAGTGTGATTTAAGGAAGTTGATTGATGACTTAATGATATGTAACAACAACAAGCATTCACCCTTTTGGATTGAAGATTTCGATGCACTAAGTGTGGCAACTGAAGGGCATGCTTTGGTGTCCATTGCATGGGGGATGTGGGCATTGCACGAAGACAACATCATCCATAGAGACCTCAAAGCCTCTAATGTTCTTTACCGTAATCTTCTAAAGAGTGAAACGATTATTGGAATGTCCAAATTCGATCTCTGGGAAGGAAGTTATGTTGTATCTGATTTTGAGTGTTCTGTTGGAGTTGTGGGGACCGGTTATTGGAGGGCTCCAGAGATCTTACAGGCTGTGAAGATTGGTGACATTAAATCTCATCTGTTTACGAAAGGAGCCGATGTTTACAGCTTTTCAATGACATGCTATGAGGTCCTAACGGGTCACATTCCATTTGAAGACCTTGGTCCAGAGGATTATGATGTTGTAATCAACGGCGAAAGACCTAAGCTTCCCAAGCGTGTAGCCCCAAAGTTGAAGGCATTGTTGGAAAAATGTTGGCATCCCAATCCGTTGGAAAGGCCTTCCTTCAAATATATTTTAGAGGAGTTGCAAAGAATTTATCCTAAAAAGATAGATAGGGACGCTTTGAGTTTGATATTACATACTATGTAGTTTGAGATTTGTATAGAAGTCCTTCAAACTAGAGTTTGAGTACTATGAGGATGTAGTTTTGAGAGTGGGCATGTTTGTGCACAGGAGAATGTCCAATTTTGTTGGGCATCAAAATTCATTTAGTGAATGTATTTTATTTCTGAGATTGGTGTTGAGGATAAAGGAATTTTGGAACTATGATGTTGTCTATACCTTTCCTTCTTTTAAAGATCTCACATTTAACAACATTTTATCGACTATGATTGATTTTGCCATATGATAAGCTTGATTGAATTAGCTTAGAGATGTCTATGAATTATATGAATTTCTCTAGTCCATCATTCATTGATTTATTAAACTTTGAAAGTTAAAGTTGTTAGAAATTAAAGACCCCACTCATGGCCATACTTAGGTGAAGGGAGTAAGAATTGTCTTAATTAGTTTATGATTCTCAAGGTCAAGGTAGTAGCAGGGCTTTTTTTTTCATTCGCCAGATTCTCTTTTAGCGAGTGAGATATCTTCCTTCCAAAATTTAACCCAACCCACATCTCACAACAAAGCGAATCTGTTAGACTGTCGCCAAAAAAAAAAGCCCTGGGTAGTAGCATTTGTTAACTTGAGTTTGATGCGGTTATCATCCCTAGTGAAGTATAACGGTCTAAAAATTTAGGAGGGAAAAGAAGGCAAATGTAAATGCAAATGATTGCATTTTTATACAAGACTTGTGAACAATGCAAAGAGCTCACAACATGTTCGGCCACTATGAAACAATAAATAAACATGGTAGACACAGTCCTCAAACCCGGAGTAGCATGTAGTTTCTACGCAGTCCCATACTCTATGCCTGCCATCGAAAAACTAGATTAAAAAAATCATTGCCATATAAAAATCCATTTGTGGCCTCCCCTAATGTATGTCAAATGTATTTGACACACAATGAAAATGTATTTGACATACCAACAAAAGAACATGAGAATGAGGTCTAGGTGAGCTCCGTATTTTCTGGTGAGGGAGGAAGAATGACTTAGTCTCAGAAGTAAGATTTATGGGCAACAAGTGTGGTTGGCCTTATTGAGAGCTTCCATAAGGAGTAGATCTGAGTTATAGAGAGGTTTTGAGAAGCAGTGTTTGTGTTGGGAAGTGCTCACGCACTAGATCTGAAGTTAGTCGATCACAATACGTGTATAAGAGATTGATCTAAGTAAAGTCGATGTGAGAGCAAGGAACTTGTGTTGGTGCATAGATCCATGCTTGTTAGACGTTAAGAAGTCAGATCTGGTGAGGAAATAGAAGATCTGCTACCTCTTACAAGTCTCTTCCTCCATCCTGACCAAGACACCCCATAGGCAAGATTGAGCAGGAGATCAACTCAACACTAGTATCAGGCAACAACTTCCCACCATTTTAGGTTATACTTCACTCATCTCATTGCTTTTTATATTATGGATCTTTCTTCATAGACACATCACACACACACTAGTCACAATACCTCAGCCCTCACGCACACTAGTCACAATACTACACACAATTACCTTGCCACTAACCTTCTAACCCTTAGGCACATCAACAGGACGTTTGTATTTGCACGCCGCATGCGGCAACGCTGGCAAAATCTCTGTAGAACCATACAATGAGCACGAGGAGCAAACCAAAACGCCAACCCGCCCCGCAGGACGCTGGTCCGCTACGCGGACACACGCCTCTACACAAACGTGAGACTGAAGGCGCAGTATCGCTGCTCACATCCTCCCAACACCAACTCGAAGTCACTCCGCGCGCATCCACAAACAATCTGCGCCACCATCACAATCCCACACATCATCAGCAACAGTGATAAACAATTTGGAGGTAGCCCGCAACAGGAGACCAACAGACAAGCAACAAGACTACATCAGCAAACGCCTCACGAACACGCAAAAATAAGATCACGGACAAAAAAGAAGGTGAGTATACCTACGAAACCTTCAACTCTTCTTACAACCTCCCTTCTACACCTCCATAGCCTCCCTCTCTGACATCTCTCGCCTCCCTCTCCCCCATCTTCACAGCCTCCCTTCCCTCCATCACCACAACCTCCCTCTCCCTCTTTCATTGCCCCCTCCTCTTCCTCTCCCCCATTTTCTTCCTCCTTTCTCCCCTCCCTCCCCCCTCTCCCCTTCTTCCCCCTCCCCCTCTCCCTCCAGCCCCTCCTCCTCCTCGCCCTTTCAAAACCCCACTATCCATGTAGTCCCCTCCACTCCGTTAGCCCCAAAAACCCTAACCTCAGTCTCTCCCCACCCTGAACTCACCACAGCCCCGCTCCCTGCACCCCCAGATCACCCCCTCTCCAAACCCTCACCCCGCACCTGTAATCCCCTCCCCATCGACCTCATTGTCCACGCTTCCAACCCCCTTCTCCCTAGCGTGACACTCCCTCTGCAACCCCCCTCTCCCTACCGCGACCTCTCTACAGCGGCCCGCTCCTCTTGCGACCCCCCTCTCCAACCCCCTACGACCCTCTACCTTCCCTGCGACCCTCTAGTACGACCTCCCTCCCAAAACTGCGACCTCCCTACCCATTTGTGACCTACTTCCCTACCCTACAACCTATTCCACCCATCCTACGACCCTCCTTACCCTCTCTCCGGCCTCTCTTCCCTCATACACAAGAAGAAGAAGAACGCCGGTACCAAAGGGACCGGCGTGAATAAAGTGTCTGTTCGTTTCCCTCATATACAACCTTACCTCCCACCGCTACTAGTACAACTCGACAAAATCGCATGAGTTCTATAGGTTGGTGTCAATCCACCCCCCGTAAAACCATCGTGGAGAAAGACAACGGCGTAGATGTGCTGCGAAGGACCAATAGTGGAGAGCTTCAAGAAAACCCCAAAAAAAATCCACGTCCACGACAAGCCAAATCCACTAGCATCTCTAAAGTAGAAGCCACACGTGCCAAGACAAGACCATTGACTGCAAAGAAATTGGCAGTCCCAACTCCGAAGTGCGACCTCACCCCCAAACCACAAGGTAGGAAGAAGAAGACCTTGGAAATCAATTCCACCCCACCGCAACAACAACACCTAGAGCCCCCAATTCATCTCTCAAACGACCAAGAGGATGCCCCTCTTACAATCTCCAGAACAAGCCAGAAGCGTAGGATTACCACCTCTCTCCCCCTGTCTCCTGACCACAAAAATCAATTCTCCTCAACTGACCCCTGGGACACTATGGAGCAGCCCCAAAAGGAACCTAGTATTACCACCGAAGCCATGGACATAGAGAAATCCAACTCCAAGATGATTTGCACTGACAATACCTCCACCTTTGATCCCTTAGAAGTACAACACCCTGCAAAGAAACTAAGAGGTAGTACCTTAGATCCAAAACCTAGTAGTAGCACTCCAGACCAACTCACATTCCACTTCTCGTCGGGCTTCCGCAACATGGAGAAGCTTGCAAAGGACGCAAACCTTGACCCACTATTTAGTAGTGAGTGTGTATCTGATATGATGATTAGAGGAGTTCCCAAGTCAGAGGCAGAAGAAGCCATAAGTGCCACAATATCTTACCTCCAAATTCCTCAAATGTTATATCCCAAGGTGAGAGAGGATGGTGTTGAGGGGCAACACTATAACCTCATACAACTCCCATTTGATATTCCCACTAACCCTGAAATGGCCTATCGTATGATATCCATGTGGCCATCCTGTTCAAATTGCCTAAGACCCCATTGTTTCACGATGATGTTAAAAGGCTTGCTAAAGATAGGCTTTCTAAGATGAACATTCCCCTTGGTACTAACCTCTTGGATCTTGGATCTCCTTGCCATCCACTCAAAGGGGTGAAGAACGAAGGTGAAAAGCATGTTTTTTCAGGTTTGATCAAGTTGCACATTCTCAACCCAACAACCGATGTCATCTCCCTATTCGAAGGCATACAATATTTCATATTACAACTTGACCCTATGAGACCGGTGTCCCTGGGGAAAGTTTGCAAAACATAGCATGCGGTGGCCTGGCAAGGTCTATCTGTCACATTAGGAGTGACAACCTATGTGGTATTCATGCACATACCTTGTTCCATGACGTGGTACTTAATGGTTTTTCCCGTACCTTGAGTTCGAAATCACTCATGTCCAGAATCAGGAGAAGGAGCCTTTTGCGTGGATCGTGGCATCCACTTCTACCCAAGCAAAGAAACTAGAGATGCACAAGATTACGACCTTCCATGAGATAATTCCTGCAAGCCGAGCAAAACCGGAACCTTTCCAACCACTGATAGGGCCAAGAAGAATGCGCTCACAATTACGCTATCTCAGCTACCAATCTTGCTAAGCGTTGTCAAAACCACGGAGGCCATCACGAAGGCTTTAGAGGCCAAGAGCATTGTGAACATTTGGTTCAACCGGCAGATAGATGGCAAGCACAATGGCTCTGCCAATGTGCAAGTTGCTAATCCTATTGTCTATAGACAATATCTTAACAAGACCTTCAACATTGGCTGCCACCAAGTTGAAATTCGACCCCACCGCCGTAGTCTTGATGGCATTGATCCCCCCTCCACCACCTCGGTGAAGAAATGGGGATTCAATGACATAAACACCGCCTTGGTGAACACGGTTGCCGCCATCAACCCCACCACCGCTCCCACCACCAACATACGTGAAGAGGTGGCCGCTATTGTGGCGGAAGGTTGCAAAAAAATCTGCTTGGAGTTATCTACTCTCAAAGAAGACATCATTCAAGAGACTTCAGAATACACCAACGCCCGCAACGCCGTGGTATACTCAAAACTTAATGATGATGAGAAACTACTGAGTGCCGCCTTGTCAGTGATGAAAGGTATCAAATCCAATTGTGAAGTGTTATCTCTCCTTCCTTAGGATGACCCATCAAACGTGGATTGACCAAAGACCGCCCACGAGCTCTTCAACAACTCAGTGATCACCGGTCTCCTCTATATCTAGCTACATCTTCCTTGGTAGTTGCATCTCTCCCCACCATCTCGTATATCTACCTTATCACTCCCCTTTCCCTCCTTCATCCTATAGTAATGTTAGTGACTTATCTCGTTATAGTCCCATACTATTGCTCCTTTTACGTTTCTATAACCCTCTTCACTCTTTCTACACTTCCTACCTCCCTAGTACTTGTTGTAGCTTCCAAAAGGTATTTATTTGAAAACACATGTCACATGTATGAGTATAACCCATGAGAAGGTCACAACCTCTCCCATGGGCTCCTCTAACTCTTATGACAACGTTCTGTAATCAATACCACTACAACAATACACACCTTACTTGTCATTGTCAATGGCATTGGCATGCTATCAAAAAATCCCTTACCACACATACACGACACGCCAAAAAACATATAATACCACCTTATCTTTACCAACAACAAAAGCAATTGACCGCAAGCAATACATCTAAATACCCTCACAATACACTACTATCACATTATAAAATCCTAACATTACCTAACACACACATCCAACAATCGCACGCAAACAAACACCATTCACAAACTAGGCCATCATATACACCCATCGCTCAAAAAACTAGATACCTCTCTCTACTCACACTTTCTTACATACTCCCCAAAACCACTACACTATATATGTCGTACTCCAATAGTTCGTAATTCTTAAAGTTAACCGAAATTAACCTTAAGCGAGCCCACCTAACCAGATCGTTTCCAGAGATTCTTATCGTGTGTCAAACTCTCTAAATCTTAACGACACTTCACACTTAATACCTCAGCACATCCCGGAAGATGGCTTCCCCGGTACCTTAGTGACCGGTAATAAGTATCCACAAGTGTTTTACTTTAAACTCTGTTGAACATCGGAGTTTTCCGGTAAGTTTTTATAGTGCCCAGAAAGTCACTGCCCTCCGTTCTTTCAGTCCAGAGACCACAATACCCACAATCTAACTCTACACCTTAAAAGAGTTAAAAGGTTGCTGCTAGTTTACCGGTCTTCACAATCTACCGGAAAAGAGTTCCGGTAAACCGATCACGCATAACCGGGTTCCAACTACAACCTCACCCAATGAATCAAACAAAGAAGATACAAGACTCACAACAGTCTAATGCTAAGCAAATCACATAAACAAGGCAATCTTCCACAAGGATCGTCGGAACTCATCCACTGTAAGGGTAGAAACCCCGGAATACTCTGGACTTAGGCTTAGCCGGGATCTCTCATGGTGTACCTAGAGGGGGGATATCACCCCTCCTCCCCACCAATCCATATACTTCCCACTTGAGGGAGGCTATCATAAATAGCCGTGGACTTCCCGGATCCCATCCGATAAACAACTCTTTCCGGTCCGACCTGTCAAGGATTTGAAGTAGATCGCGGATCTTACTCCACCTACCTAACTTGGATATCCTACACCCTCCGGAAGCCTCAACTCACATTCAATCACATAACACTCAATAAGCCATAACCTTGCACATCCTATCAAAGACTCACTAGGAGGACTCAACTCTCTCCCTCTCTACTCACACAAGCTCAACAAAGACTCTAGACACAAGCAATGAAGGCAAGACACAAGCAAAGAAATAAATAGAAGAGTACTTAATCAAGAGCCCAAGGCTCCTTAAGTACACAAAGGTCACCAGCTACCCTCCAAATCTAGATCTTCAAAAGGTGAAAAACGACATCTAACTCCTAGAGAGTGCACAAAAGTCAATAGCTACCCTCTAAAAACTAGATCCACAAAAGGAAAAATTGGCATCTAGCTCCTAGGCTTGCCTACAGACCGGCGGATTACTGGTTAGACTCGTAAAACGGAAGACTCCCTAAACCGAGACCAGTAAAACATTCTCTAACAAAAGTAGGTAGCCGCAGAAATCACTCAAGTGGTAGTGACCGGGTGTACAACGGGGCCCCATCGACATCACTACTCACTCTAGCGTCAATCTACCGCACCTAGCAACATCCTATCAATGGATATAATAAATCCACAATAATATGTAACATATAACATAGGCTCAACTGGAAGACCCATCCAGAAGAGTGGAATTATCTCCCACTTGATCCATGGAAGGATTGACCGGAAGATTGAATTTAAAAACTTAACCACCTTCCTCAAATTGTTCTCCTTTCGCAGTCCCCTCCTACTTGCTAGGGTCAATCTTGAAAGCATCAGTGTTACCGGTAGAGCTATGTCGTCCGGAATAGACTAGCTCCGTGATGTGTCTATATTTACACCAATCACTCTATTAAACCCGTTACATATTCCGGTCCGGCCCGGAAATTAACATACAAATATACCGGGCAACCGTTGCACTTCTCTGGAACGCTTTTCTAGATTAATGTATATGTAGGCATCTCACATATCTAGAACACAACTAAACAAAACAAAATAGCATATTTCCTACTCGAGCAAGGAGATGACTCTATGCTAGGAGAATAAGGATTTCTTTTGTAGATAGTTTTTTGGGAGACTGGAGAGACCGGGAAATGACAAAGAAATTAGGCAAGATTAGGGAGAGGGAAGGAATATGGAGAACAAAAGATGACTTGCCACAAGACCGGGACAATGGAAAGGGAGAAAACGGACAAAGAACATACGCACTAGTAACAAGAATTCATGATTCTAGTACACACAAGGTCTAAATAGAGTCTACCATGATACTTTCTCTAGACCGGGAAGAAAAGATAATTGGGTTTCATCCTGGGGAAAGAAAATGAGAGCAACAAGTGAAAGAAGAGGATTTACAGACAAGAAAATTCTTACAACAATTGGCAAGAAGCACTTTGTTTCAGAATTCTTGCCACCTCCTTGTTGCATCCACAACCTACTACAATTGTAGTTTAGTCTCCAATTCTTCTCGTTGCGGTCATGAACCTCCTCACACCACCTCCACACCTTGTAATCGCCACTTCCTTGTTGCATCTGCAACCTCTTTGCAACTCTTCCCTCCAAACCCTAGTTTGAAACCCTAATTTGAATTTTCTCAAGCCCTTGCGGCTCCACATCCTTCTTTCACTTGTACAACTCCTTTCCTCGCGGCGGCCTCTTCACTCGCAACCTCCCCTAAATCTTTCTCTCAAAACCCTAGGCTTCTTCTTCTTCACTACGCGGATGCAACTTCTTCAAAACCCTCTTCATGATGGCCGTATGGTGTCGACGTCTCGGGGTCATGTCTGGTACCCGGTTGATATCCGGGTATCGGCCGGTTATCAACTGATTTCTTTTTCTTTTTCTCCTTTTTATATTTTTCTTTCATATAAAATTAAATTCCTATTCTTTTGAATAAGAATTTAAGTTTCTAACAAACACTAACTAAAAAGAGGAAACCTAAACAATTAAACTAGAAAACTAATAAATAGTCTATCTACTTAATGAAAACTTAAATAGCTAATTTAGCCCTAAGTGGTGATTTGAGTCTTTGTCCCGGAGACTTTCCCCGGGAATTTTCTTTGAGTCTTACCGGGCATAAAACTTGGTTGTTTAAGGCCCGGTTTTATGACCACTATAACACTAATTAACTAGTTAAGCATTTTTCCTACTTTCACTAATTACTACACAACCTATTTCTATGTAATACTAGCTACTTTGCCCGTTACCTAAACTAAAAATCACAATTCTAGCTAATTTTTTTCGTACGGGCAACCAAGTGGGAGTTTCAGACTCCCACAAATACCACACAAACCTTACATCTGCCCCTCACATCCCACAACCATACACACACCCACAACCACACCTCACCTCTTCTAACCATAACAACATTTACATCATAACTACACTTATAAAAACATCTCCACAAATACCCCGCACCACAACAATACAAAATCTTACTCTCCTCCATCTTTCCCCTGCCAAAACTAGGCATAAGAAAATTCATAACACATACCACCACAACCCACATATACCATCACAACTCACAACCACCCACTCACCCATACAACTCTCACATGCCCTCACCTCAACCTTGTCTACCTCCATCATTATTAAAAACAAGACAATAATCAAGCAAAACCAGAATAACAATGTACTAACATGGACTAACACTCCTCTCCGCACCCCCAAAATAACATCACATCCATACCAATCACCTCTACACCCACCCTTGTACAATCCAACAACAACTATCCATTCACAAATGCTTATACAACTTCATATACGCCCAATTCATCCCTTTCACACCCACTAAAATCCAACAACAACAAAATTCCTCTTCCCCCACTATAATTATCACTACAGCCCTCAAGAACTTTGAAACCTTTAACACAAATACACCCCCCCCTAATCTTATCACTCCCACAACCATCACACAAAATACCACCATAAGCACAAAATATATCACCCACAACTAATGCCCAACCATACTTCCAACAATACAACAACAATAATCATAACAGACACAGCAAGCCCACCATTACAAACTCACATTCTGCCCTAAACTTACTTCCAAACAGAAACCTCATCTACAACAAATTGTTACTAACATTATGAGGAGATATCGAAACTAACCCGGGTCCAATGCCGAATGTCTTCAACAATCATCCAAAGAAACACATAATAGGGCCAACACGTATTTTTTCCCTAATACAATAAAACTCCATCCAGAATACCAACACATAGCCTCTACTTTTGCACCACTATTTAATAATACTCATGTACTCCATCAAACATACACCACACTCTACCCACATATTTTCCGGTTTGCAGAACAAATAAATAATAATAACCACCCACCCTGTCACGCCCTCTACTTGTTAATTACCACTCTCCACCCCTCAATCAGGGTTGTTCGGCCGTCCGTCCGTCCGGTAGTGTCCGTCCGTCCGGCTGTCCGTCCGGTAGAGGCTGTTGTCCGTCCGGTAAGGGTCAACCCTGGTTTGACCATGAGTCGAGGTAAATCAATTTACCCATTGCCACAAAGACGACTACGTGGCTGACACGTCGTCAACAGGGCCGCGCGCGTGCAGACAAGAGGGGCGGGCGCGTACGGAGATGGGCCGGGCGCATACTGAAGGGCCGGGCGCATACAGGGAGGACCGGGCGCGTACCGTGTTGGGCCGAGCGCGTACAAGGGAGGACCGGGCGCGTACCGTGAGAGGCCGGGCGCGTGTGGGGAGGACCGCGCGCGTATCATGAGTGGCGGAGCGCGTGCGGTGAAGGGCCGGGCGCATACTTGGAGGGGCCGGCGCGTCCAGCCAAGGTCGCGCGCGTTCGTGGTGGGGCTGCGCGCGTTCGTAGGGGAGGGCTGGGCGCGTTCGTGGAGGGGGCTGGGCCGGGCGCGTGGCCTTTGGGGTCGCACGCGTACGGGTATTGAATTCACGGGTTGCGTGCGCTCTTAACATGCATGGGGTTCATGTCACAATGTGTATGAGAAATGTTAATCTTTTATTTATCACGAGGACCGATTAAAAATGTTAGTCTTTTATTTACTAAATCTGTACACTTTAAAACATTTATAAGAAACATATTAAAAGTCACCATCATATTCAGAAGTTATGGAGGACCAATAATCTTTAGAAAATGCTATTATTTTTTTCAACATGCTTTTATTTTTTTCATTAGATTTCAACCAAAAGTTTATAAAAAAAAAAAAGCGTGTTGAGGTGTGCTTGAGGTACACCTCAAGCACACCTCAACACGGTTTTACTTTTCTCATTGAATTTCAACCAAATGAGAAAAATAAAAGTGTGTTGAGGTGTGCTTGAGGTACACCTCAAGCACACCTCAACACGCTTTTACTTTTCTCATTGAATTTCAACCAAAAGTAAAAAGAAAAAGTGTGTTGAGGTGTGCTTGAGGTACACCTCAAGCACACCTCAACACGGTTTTACTTTTCTCATTGAATTTCAACCAAAAGTAGAAAATAAAAGTGTGTTGAGGTGTGCTTGAGGTACACCTCCACACCTGCCATGGTGGCGTTGATTGAATTTGCAGAGAGGAAAATGTCTACATCACAATGCTAGTACATATTGCAATATGATCAACAATTTTCCTTCACTATCAATACGCTAAGTCAAAATTGCTATATCTCATTGCCAAAGCAAGCGTCCGGAATTTCAAACTCAAAGCGTACACGTCTGGCCCCAATTTGCGCGCGCTCGGCCTCAAAGCGCACGCGCCCGGCCCCAAAGCGCACGCGCGCGGCCTCAAAGCGCACGCGTCCAGCCCCCATTCTCTGAAGCACAGCCCCTGATCGCGTGCCCCCGGCCTCAAAGCGCACCCGACCAGCCCCAAAGTGCACGCGCTTGGCTTCAAAGCGCTCACGCCCGACCACGATGTTTGTACGCACCCGGTCATAATTGGTACGCGCGCGGCCTTTGGAGGGCATGCGCACCAAACGAGGTTGAAGTTCCAAACGAGGAAGTCGTGTGGTCTATCACTTCCATTGAGGACTCGGACCCTAGGTACGACTCAACTTTTTGCAAGGAGATTAAAGGCTTTATTAAATGCCACTGGCTAGATTCTGCCCTCCAACACTATAAGAAACCCGTGATTTTTGTGACGTTAGCTGTGATCTAGTGTGTTTTTCAAAACATGTTTTTGCGAATGGGCCGTGCCTTGGGCTTTCGGATTCTGGTGGATGTTGCACCAAACATGAAAAATTGGCGGAAAAATGCAGAGATGTTAGCATAAACGTATTTGTTTTGCGGGACGTCCTAGTGAACATAGTCATGTTTTAGACAACGTCTTCAGAAAGGTGACAATGCCACGTCGGCAGGGGGGTTTCAGATTCACTGTGAGTAACTTCGAGATTGTTACTGCAACCTCCCGTAAAACACTGCCCAACGGTTAAAATACAATGGAGATGGGCTGACCCCTTCAAAAATAAAAACATGGATGTCGCTACTGACGTCACAAAAAACGCGTTTGAGCCACGTAGGCAAGGTAGAAATTGGATTCTTTTTAAAATGTTTGTGCCACGTAGGCAAGGTTGAAATCAGCTGCCATGTAGGCAAAGAGGATGTTGGAACAGACGTCTGGATGGACGTCTACTGTGACATTTTAATGTTTATGCTAACACGAGGCTAACACCATGACAAATCCAATAATCCCATATGGATTGTCACCACTTGTGCATCCCATTGTATATATATGTAAGGCCTTCTCTCCTATCTCATCACACTTGAATCAAGAGTGATTCACTTTCATCCATCTATTTGGATGAATTTGAATTACCCTTGAAACTTTTTGTGTTACGGTACTTTTTGATGACATGGCGCTTCTTTTTTGGTGACATGGCACTTGCTTTTGCTGACTTGGTGCTTGCTTTTGGTGACCTCCATCTCAACGAACATCACAGAAAACGTCATAACGAACGTCACAGAAAACATACCGTGTTAGAAATGACGTCCCAATTTACACTGTCCACAATTAATTATTGCATTAAACTATGCTGATTGGACATGCCACGTCATATTTTAAAAAGTGACACGTCATATTTTAAAGGTGCCACGTCATAAAATGGCGGGTCCACGTATGCAAGCCTAGTCACAATCGTATGCCACGTCATGCGTCACATCATAGGCCACATTACCAAGGGCCCGGATGAAAAAGTTGGGGATGTGGCACTGCCCGTCCATGTGGCGATGACGTGGACGCGACGTGGCAGCCACATGGCAGATTTTTAACACCTTCAACCCCCAAGTTTTTGTGACGTTTTTAAAAACGTGGGCCTGTTTTTTGAGATTTTGGCATGTTTTTCGCATGTCAATTATAACGGATTTATTTGGACGTCAACGTTGACGTGCCGGATGCTGCACAAAACATAATTGCACGTTAGTTGCCCTGTCACAAAAAACACGGGTTTCTTATAGTGCAAGAACACCGACAATTGGAGAAGATTCCGGCAAGGAAGAAGATCCGATTGAGATGGACGCGGTTGCATACAAGAACATCAATGAAAACCTAGAGGCTTCTAATGATGTTCCAATTGGCCGAAAGGCTCATCTTCAACTTCTTGCTAAATATGAGCAGAGTTTACAGGAAAACAAGAATCTAGTAGAAGAAGCGAGCCGCAACAAAGAAGAACTTCAAAAATTATGCGCACTACTCCAAGAAAAGGACGATCAAATCCAAGAATATGGAAAGTTGGTGTTTACTTTAAAGTTGTAGAATTTGATAGCAATGGAAGTAGTGCCATGAATGATAAATGGACAATTTCGTAACATTTTGAAATCATAGACCTTGTGAATTTTGTAAATTGCACTTCATTTGTAAATGGCTTTAGTTCAAAACAATGTTATTTATCTCTGACGTTAATCAAGTTTGTATGGTTTAGCATGTTTTTGAATTTGTACAATGTAATAAAGTGAATGTTCTGTACATTCTTGTATACGTTTAAATTAAATATTTGATGACTGTAATATGATCTTCCATGATTGTACAACTTCATGCACTCCAGTCAATAAATTTTAATCACTTTTGTCTAATATTTGATAACCGACTACAATAGTCTATAGTATCATCGAGAATTTTTTTGTAGTGGAATTTATATCATGTGTTGAAGAATAAAACTTAAACTTTTGTCTCAAACATGTGAATCATAAGACTAAACAATAAAAATCATGTTACTTACTTGCATAATAAATGATTTGGAATGTAACAAAATCCCCAATATTAATGCAACATTATTATTCTTGGTTGAATTATATGTAACCAATTGCAATGGCCTTCCAAAATGATAAGAGATGGCATTCTACCATACAAATTATCCATATTATATCTTAATATGAGTATAAGTTTGCCATACAAATCATTTCCCATGCTAATTGAAGGTACTAACTCTCCCCAAAAAATGATTAAGTAGGTATAAGTATTGTGTTAATAACGTTTTTAGAAGATGTTTTTAAAGCATTATAGTGTTTGACTACTTTCCTTGAACATTTCAAAAATATTGGATTATTTATGATTTTTTTGTACGTAAATCAAATTTTCAGTACATGCTCATAGATTTCTGGAAGATAGAAGTCAAATCATTTGAGCCAACCAAATAAATTCACTAAATTGTAATAGTGCCAAAATTGTAGTAATATATTGTAACACAGAAAAAAATTGCCATATACAAACCCAATCTACCCACTTTATGCAATTTTTACTTTTATAGAATTCATGGAAATTGCAAATTAGTAATTTTATGTAGATGACCCATCATGTAAACTTGATTGAAGTTGACATTGGCATTTCTACATGTCGAAAATGGAATTTTGGAAATTAGAGTATGTCAAGTTCTCTCCACTAGGTAGGTGCTTGATCCAGAAATGTGTACGCCCGACCCTGCTCGAACGCGCCAGAACCAACCCCGTCGCGTACATGCGCAGCCCCCCGCGTACGCGCGCAGCCCTCTCGCGCACACACGCAGGCCCGTGCGCTTTTGGCCTACAGCGTGCGCGCCCGGCCACATAGAGTACGCGCACGGCCCCACATTGTGCGCGCCCAGCCACATAGAGTACGCGCGCGGTCCCCCTTGTGCGCGCCCGGCCCCAGATGCTCCGGCTCCAACACTATAAATGAACCATATGCGGACACGAGGGTACTACAAGTTAAAACTACATTTAGTGGTGTGGTGATTGCATGGTACAATAGTACCGTGGCTAAAAATATGTATTTGGAGTTGAGAGTGCCCATTCATGAAGGCACCACATTGAAATAAATAATTTTAAGGTTGGACCACCCTTGTACAATTGTATTCTTTCAAATTCTTTCTACCTCAGCCCTTAAAAGGCGCAAACGCTCCCCACAAGCGCGCGCGCCCGGCCCCTAACTACGCGCGCCCGATAGGCAGGTGCGCGCGCGACCCACAACGGTACGCGCCAGGCCCGTAATGCTGCGCGCCCGGCCCCTAACAGTATGCGTCCGACCTTGACGGTACGCGCCCGGCCCTGATATGCACGCGCCCGGCCTTGAGGGGTACGCGCCCGACCCTGATATGCACGCGCCCGGCCTTGAGGGGTACGTGCCCGGCCCTGATATGCACGCGCCCGACCCTGAGTGGTACGCGCCCGGCCCTGATATGCACGCGCTCGGCTTTGAGGGGTACGCGCCCAGCCTTGATATGTACGTGCCCGGCCTTGAGTGGTACGCGCCCGATCCTGACGCGTACGCGCTCGACCCTGATATGCACGTGCCCAACCCTGAGTGGTACGCGCCCAACCCTGACGCGTACGTGCCCGACCGTGATATGCACGCGCCCGGCCCTGAGGGGTACGCGCCCGGTCCAGATTGGTACGCGCCCAGCCCCAAATGCTACACGCGCCCGCCTCTTGATGTGACGTGGAAAGTTGTATGACATGTCGTGCACACGTGTTTTACTAGGGGGAAAGTTGAAAATTTGATTTAGGGTTTGTAATTTTTTTTTACACGCAACTGTCCGCCAAAAAGTGTTGTCCGTCCTGTCCGTCCGTCCGCTGTCTTTGGGCCCCTGTCCGTCTATGTAGACAACCCTGCCCTCAATAGACAAATATGATCATCATAGGTCAACATACTAGGTCAACATACTACAAATGTCACACAAATATATTGGACAAATCTACTACTCAATAAACTCTCTTCTTTACAAAACCCCCTGGAAAGCCATATCGAAACAAAACATCCAAACACCAAATTTCTAGAAGAAAACCAACACATCTTGCGACACAAAAACTCTCTCCACAATGACTTATACAACTTCATACATAGTCAAACACCACCCCTACCTTCGAAACAATTCAAATAAAATTTCCTTTCTTCCCAAACAATCTTATTCACAAAGCCCTTCGTTGCTTAGAACCAGTAAATGCATACACACACCCCCCCACCACCTACCTACACCCCCATCCACGTAACCTAGACAAAGAAGATAGAAACACCTACATAACAACATGGAATGCCTCAACATTAAATATTGCCTTACCATGCATCCACAATCTAGCTTCTTACACTAACGCACCCCCTGCAATAATTGCCATTCAAGAAACCAAACTAATTGCTACAAAATCCACAAAATATATACAAAAATCTTTTCCCAACTACAAACTCATATTCAACAATAGAATGCACTCACAAGATGTATTCAACAACAAATACCATATACACCGGCAAGAGGTGGACTCCTTATGCTCATACCCCAATCCTATGCTTTCCCCATGAACGTTACTAAAATACCCACACCTGTCAACATATTGCCATACCTACAAATTATTGTAATCACAAATCGACCACTCCAACCATGGCTTCTTTTACATTTATACATGTCGTCACACCCAGAAGACTCTAGACTTATTCCAGATATCCAAAACTTCATCACCACTCAAATAAACTTACACACCAACGATACCATAATCTTATGCGGAGACATTAACCGAGACATCGCCCTCCTCGGAAGACAAAACAACCATATCCTTACCCCCTCCAACTAACAAAGATTACCAATGGCAAAATTACACAAACAATTTAGAACTCACACATATCCCAACCGATACTTCATACTCTAGACAAGGTGGATTCAACTACACTTGCACTAGCCTAATAGATGGATTCAATATAAAAACATTAAACCCCACCCATTACACGGCCTTCACTAACACTACAACCAACCTAAACTCTGACCACTTTCCAATTCAACTCAAAATTCCACACAACACCCTTAACAGTAGACAATCCACAACCACAAAACAATATGATATCAATTCTATCCCCAAAGACAACCTACAAAAATTCAGTATAACAATTTCTGAAGAAAACTCCATACAAATTGACATCCTTACAAACACCCTCATAAACAACAAACACCTCGCACAAACACAATGGCAAGAAGCTTGCACGACCTTAGATAGCCTAATTAATGCAATCTCTAATACTCTAGAAATAACTTGCAAAGCGCCCCTCATACCACAACTGACACCCAGAACCTCACAACAAGGTGGCTACCTCCCCCGCAGACTCGCTAAAATTTGGAAACAACACCTTGACATATACCACGTCATACGAAAAACAATTTATATAGCCAAAAATAACCCCAATTGGCGTATCCACCATATACTTTCCCAACTGCAAAACCTACAAAATACTCAAATACCACAAATTCTACCATCCAACACTCTACATGAAGAATGGCTTAATGAGATTGCAATTATTGCAAAAATGCCAATAAACAAGCTCAAAAAATCATTACAAAATACAGTAAAGAATGTGTCAAGAAAGCCATCTCCAAATACCGTCAGCTTGATGAAACTAGCCCCAAAAAGATCAACAGAAAAGTCTTCAAAAACAATGCAAACCTACCCCTAGATTGCATAGTGGATCAAAACAACAACATTCTAACTAGCCCAGATGACATCGCCAATGAAATCCACTCTCAACAATCTATAAACAATAGACCAACCACCCCACCATGTCATTTTCAACCAATACACATACCAACATGTACATGTGGAAAGAGACAATACCCATGGCATGACCTTGACGGATATACCATTGGCAAAAGAGGTGAACCAACAAACCCTCTTCACGCATACTACAATAAAGATATGTATGATATGTGCCTAAAAATTTGGGAAATAATAAAGCCCTTGGTTTGGATCACATACCCAACTCTGCTCTAAAAAATATGCTCCCAAGATTCCATGACCTATTATCACTATTCTTCTCCCAATGTTACAAACAGAAATCGATACCTGCTTCTTGGAAAACAAGTCTGACCATTTTATTACACAAAAAAGGCAACCCATCCGTATTACCTAACCATAGACCCATAGCCCTTGCTAACACCATATACAAACTATTCACTAGCACATTAACATCAATATTGTCGGCATATGGGAAAAAACATCAAATACTACATGATAGCCAAGAAGGGTTTAGAGCCAAAAGAAGCACCACACGGCAACTCCAAACCCTCATTTCCGCCCTTGAAGATGCAAAATTTACCAACCAAGACATCTACATACTTTACATTGACTTTAAAAACGCCTTTGGATCCATTGACCATCCCCGGCTCCTAACTATCATGAGTAATCTAGGGTATCCGGAAGACACGGTCACCCTGGTTGGCAACATCTACTCACAATCTACCACTATATATGTCAAAGAATAATTCAGTAGAACCCAACCTATCCCCATACAACGTGGCACCATACAAGGCGGCACATTAAGTCCATATCTTTTCATTATCTTTCTTGAACCTCTACTCCGTTGGCTCCAAAAGGGTAACAACGGTTACGCCTTTGGCACTTCAAAAATCACCATAAACTCAGCCGCATACGCTGATGATCTAGCTGCCATCTCCGGACATCTTAAATCACTCCAAATCCAATTGGACAAAATAGACAAGTTCTACCTATGGTTTGGCATGGAAATTGGAGTTCAAAAATGTGTCATGACTAGGTTCCCCAACAAGTTCAAAACTAATCCAACTGCCTGCAAAGCTCTTATTCAAGCTACCAATATTAACTACCGAACCCAACCAATCCCAGTCCTACACCAAAATCAACCTTACATCTACCTTGGAATAAACCTCGTTCCATTGCTCAAATGGAAAATACAAATCCATGTCACTACCTCCAAACTTATTAAACAATGCAATGAATTAACGCTATGTCCGGCCACAATGCAACAAAAAATAAAAATGATTGATACCGTTATACATCCAGGAATCTCGTACAGCTTCTACACGGTCCCCTACTCATTGCCCGCCATCAAAAAACTTGACAAAAAAATCATAGCTATACAAAAGAAAGTATGTGGAGTTCCCAATTGCACACCCAATGTCATAACACAACTCCCCCAAGATCTATTTGGCCTAGAAGCATTTTCTATTAAAAAAAATGCCTATCTCCGTTGCATTGGAGAACAACTCCAAAATGCCCTTAATGATAAATGACGACTTGGTAAAATATACAAAGGACTTACTCGTCATATCCTTGCTAAATATGGAGGTGCTGAAAAACTCCAACGGCTAAAAGAATCTGATTGCATGCAGTCTCTTATCACTCGCATGCTCTTCCTACTCAAAACAGAAGGACAAACATTTCTCAAAAGTACACTTACAGACTTTCTACTCGGTCATGCGCCACTAGAACAAAATTGGTCAAGCAAAATCCACAACCTCCCTAGACTCGACCAACAAATATCCTCCAAACTCCTACGAAAACTACTTTCCGCACACATCACCGACTTAAAACAAATAACACTACCAAATGGTACGCACCTTGTGGACGAAAAGGCCTAAAAACGTTTTATGGCACTCCCTACAAACTACTAAAAAGTGTGCTCAACGTCGCTAAACAAATATATTGTCACCCATCATGCACCCCTCCATGCCTCACCCCATGCCCCACTCACATCCTACCTTACACACTTAAAGAACCATACATCATCAGTAACAATGACATCCAACCTAACACTAGCTCTCCACCAAACCCACCAAATCCACCACATCTACTCCCTCCTCCCCCGACGCGAAACATGCTAAAAAATCCCACTACATACTCTATTAAGAACATTACTGACCACAAACATTGAAAATATATAGACTCTAACAGAATAAGCAAAAAAGACACAACATACCTATGCCATTGGCAACATGATAACATATCAAAACACCACCCTCCATAATACTGGAATTCTTAAACAATACTACCACAAAATCCAGAACAACTTCTACCTAAGAATCATAAAATTAAATTACTACCAAGCACAACTCAAAGATGCAAGATTTCTTACACCGCCCACCATCATCTCCCTTCTAGCATCTCCACAATTGAATGTAACTCCGAAACCGATATTCTCACACAAAAGAACCCAATAAAAATACAACAAGACAATGCTCTCATATACGAAGGAAACGGTAGGCACCCGATCACTATACAGGTCGCTAGACTACAATGGTTGTGGAACCAATACCATGAAGCAATACAAATCCCCATCAACATTGAACCTACACCTCAACCATTTGAAACCGAAATTGTTTGGCTATACCAAAGATACAAATATCGCATATCAAAAAACGATCCCTTTAAAAATACACATCATACACTATCCGCTACCATATTAGACTCCCTTATCACATCCTTCAATATAACACAAGCATACTTCTCATCCCCCGTCACATGCTCCACAAAACTATCAAAGTTCTACTCCCCATTTGAAAGAGATAAAATATTTGGCTCACTTGGGAAAGCATTTGACTACCAGTGGAAAGGAATAGGCCTCGCACACCCCCACAATGATGAAGAAACACAACAAGCAGTACACTGGGCGTGTTTAGCGGCAAAACATGACCCCAACTATACCACCACTATCATTATCACACCCGACACTAACTGCTACAAAAATTTTAACCCATACATGGGCCCATTCCCCAGACTCTCATATCATGGCACTATTCGAAGCGGACTCAATGGTGTATGTAGAACCCATCATACCACCGGAAATGCAAAAACCCAGACTTGAACCATCAACTTTACATATCCTATGCATACATCACCAAAATTAAGAAATCGGTACAATAGAACACCTCGCCCAACTCACACTAATTGCAAAAAATCTCAACATCAACAATGTATATACCACAATTGCCCCGTCCACACCCACATTAACCCGTGTAAATCACAATAAAAAATGGTCGAAAATCCCCTCTATACACAAGTCCACACCACTAATCCCCCCAGTCCCCTTATTTCCCAAATACCAATTTGAACTCACACCCCCTAAAATTTAACCCCAACTTCAATTACTATACCGACGGTTCCTTCAAAGAACCAACCAAAGTAAGTCCGGGACACTGGCACTCGGAGAAAGCCGGCATTAGAATATATAACCCCACCAAACAAATTAAACTTGCCAAAAGACTATGTGGACTCCAAAATATCCTTAGAGCCAAAATGATGGCTATCCACAAAACCCTCAAGATAATTATTATGCAATACCCTAATGAACCGGCCCATATTTTCACAGATTGCATTAATGTATTACACCTCCTAAACACACACATAAAACATCTCACTTAACACAATAGTCACCGGGACCAAACTATCCTAACACCCATGGTCGAAATGCTTCAAAATCGCACACAAATCACCACACTACATAGAGTCCGCGCCCACGCTAACATAGACGGCAACAAACAAGCCGACAAATTAGCAAAAGAAGGTCGAGAGAAAGCCTACCAAGATGACAAACACCCATACGAACATGCTTACGCTATCCTATATTACTTTCAGAGGTATGAATGGCCCTCTATGGAAGAGACCCCCGATAAAGGCCCCATCAGATTCCTGGATAAATACCTCAAAAAACACGACAAATAAACAACTTGGAGATACTCACGGAAAAATTCCCTCACATTGATAAATGGACCGGTAATACAAACATTGACAACAAACTCTCCACCAATTTTTGGAAAAACCCCATTCTCACGGATTCACAATAGACATGCCTAATCAAATTCCGTACCGGACAGTATATGGGTAACGTTCGTAAACAACTCTTCTTTGTTATAGAAAGATTCCCCTCCATAACATGTTCAATATGCAACACTACGGACCCAAATACATGGCTACACATTCTACTCAAATGCCATAACCCTCACATGCACACCTTAATTGTTAAACGCCACAACAAAGTGGTGTGGACAATCCGTAAATTAATTGTATCATCAAGCAAATCCGGTTGTTTCATCCTCATGAATGCCGGAACCTTTAATGAAAACCCGCAAGAAAATACACTTCCCCCATGGTTGTTACCATACACATGCGGTATACAAAGATGTCATTGTAATGCCAGATTTAAATCCGACCTCTTATGTGTTTGAGGGCTGCCATACAAAGACTCCCCACCAACCCACATTGATCCGAATCTCACTATTCAATTTATAGAATTCAAATATTGTAATGATAGATTCTCACCGGAGGCTATTGCAAACAAAAAAGATAAATAGTAAATACCAACCCCTCCTCAATAATATTTAAACACTCGGATGGAAAGTAGATCCCCTCATTGTCATCACTGTGGGAGCTCGAGCCACTACCTTTATCCCCTCAATGACAACCCTTGAAGAAACATTTAAAATCCCCATGTCCACAATCAAGACCACCTTCACAACAATAAACACTATTGCTATCGAACATGCTATGTCCATACTCCTATACATAAAGAAACTCAAAAACAACCAACCCATCTCGGACGCGCTTGACCCCACTTGAAAACATACTGAACACTTCATTGCATCAGCCCCCCCGGCGTCGTCGGGTCCTTGTTCTTGGTTACTTGTTACGTGGTACATAGTGTCTATCCCTGAGAGGAGGAAGTAGTTCCACACTACTAATCCATGTCCGGTAGACATGGACTTAGTAGTGGAACAAACAGACACTCTATTCACGCCGGCCCCCCAATGAGACCGGAGTTCTTCTTCTTCTTATGTCAAATATCATAACCCAACTTCCACAAAACTTATTTGGATTTGAGGCTTTCTCCCTTAAAATGCCTACCTCCAATGTATCGGTGAACAACTTCAAAATGCATAAATGACAAAGGTAGACTTGGCAAGATTTACATAGGACTCACCCACTCCATCCTTGCCAGAAATGGAGGCGCTAAAAACATCCTTAGATTAACCAAAGCCGATTGCATGAGATCACCAATCACCCGGACATTTTTCCTACTAAAAATGAATCAAAAGTGTACCTAAAAAGCACACTCACGGATTTCCTATCAGAACCCTCACCTTTGGAACAAATGTGGCTACATGAAACTCAAAATGACACAAGAATTAACCAACACCTCTCCCAAAAACTCTTACAAAAACTTTTCTTAGTAAATAATACCGACCTAAAATAAATTACACTACCAAATGGAACACACATTATTAACCTCAATGACTTCAAAACATTTCATAATACACCACCCAAATTAGTAAAGAGCGCCCTCAATATTGCCCAACACATTTTGCTACCCCCCATGCCCCAACACATGTACCTCACCATGCCAAACACATCAAAACCCCTACACACTGAAAGAGACATACACTATCACCAACAACATCCAACCCAGAAATAACCTCTCGCCAATTCACCACCCAACCTACTGCATCCACTCTTCTCTTTCCCCCCAATACACATCCTCAAAAACCCATCCACATATCCCATAAATCTAATTCTTGACCATAAATATATGAAACATATCAACTCAAATAAAATTATAAAGAATGACACCAAATATCTATGCCAATGGCAATACAATAATAACACCTACAAAAAATAACGGATATTTAACAAAATCTAGACAAAATCACCATTTGTGGACCGATTAGACTCTGAATTCTTATCGGCTACCAGCCAATGCTTCTCTTTGTGTGAAAATTTCAAACGGTCACAACTTACTCAAATTTTGTCCAAATCAAGCTTATGAGGTGTTTTTGACATCTACATTTTCCGTAGATGCCAAAAAACATCTCACATGCTCCACTTGGATAGAAAATGAGTGAGTTAGGCACTGTAGAAGATTATTCATAAGACGCTTGGCAGCTCTTGGCTGGCAGCCGACAACTATTTCTGGACTTTCATTTGTTCATATTTTGTTAAATATCCTTTAAATGGTTACCCCAACTAAATCGCTTCCCATGGCATGACCAAAACGCCTCTACACACAACTCCGTACAACTAACAAAATATTATTGGAACATTCAAAACAAATTCTATTTAGAAATCATCCAAGCACATCATCCTCAAGAGCAATTTTGTGACTCAATATCAATCACCCCACCCATAATCATTCCCCTTCTCAACGTACACACAACCAAATGCAACCCCAAAAAAGAGATTCTCACGTCAAACAATACAATCAAAATAAATGAACACCACGCACATATATACAAAGAAAACAGAAGGCATTTAATCACTATTCCCGTTACTAGACTCTAATGGCTATGGAACCAATACCAAAACAAACTACTAACTTCCACAAACATAGAACCAACAATCCAACCATTCAAAACTGAAGTAGTACCAAAGATATATATATTGCATCTCAAAAAATGACCGTCTTAAACTTGCACAATATACATTACTCACGCCCATTCTAGACTCACTAATCTCATCCTTCAACATCCAACACTCATACTTTCATCCCCCATCACATGCTCCATCCAATTGACTAAGTTCTATTCACCCTTCAAATGAGACAAAAAATTTGGCTCACTAGGAAACGCCTTTGACCACAAATGGATTGGAAATGGTATTGCACACCTCCACAATATAAAAGAAACACAACAAGCAATACATTGGGCAAGACTTGCAGCCAAAAATGATCCAAATTCTACTCCAACTTTTATTATCACACCAGACAATAACTGGTTCCAAAACTTTAGCCTTCACTTAGGCCCATTCCCAGACTCTCACATCATAGCCCTATTCGAGGCAAACTCAGTACCATATGAAGAACCCACCTTACCGCCCAAATTATTTAAAAGACCTAGGTTTGAACCATCCACCATTCAAATGTACTATGCATACACCATTAAAATGACAATATTGGCACTTTAGAGCAACTTGCCATACTCACCTCCATAACAAATAACCTCAACATAAGCAAAATATATACAAACATAGCTCCACCTACACCCCCCAAACCCCAGTGAATCGTAACAAAAAATGGTCACATCTTAAATATGCAAACACAACACAAAACCACCTTGTTACACCACCCCCCTCCCCACATATCATGACTATACCTCCTTAAAGTCCCCCTCGCATATAGCTACTACACAATTGGTTTCTTTAAAGAACCAACAGAAGTCAGTCTGGGACATTGGCATAGAGAAAAAACCGGATACGGCATATACAACTCAACTAGAGAAATAAAAATATCCAAAAGACTCCATGGACTTCAAAATATCCTTAGAGCATAAATGATGGCCCTCCTTAAAACCCTCCAAATTATTACTACACAATACACGAACGAACCTGCACACATCTTTACAGATTGTGTAAACGTCTTATATCTATAAACATACAAATAACACACCCTACCCTCTACAATAGCCACCCCAACCAAGTCATCCTATCATCCATGGTCCAAATACTACAAAATCACACACAAAACACAACCCTCCATAGAGTTAGAGCCCATGTCAACATAAAAGGAAATGAACAAGTGGATAAACTAGCTAAAGAAGGACTAAGTAAATCCCAGAGAAACGCCAAACACCCACATGAACACGCCCACTACCTCCAAAGAGAAAGTTGGTTTCTATGGAAGACACCTCGGACAAAGGCTCCATCATATTTTTAGACAAATATCTCAAAAAACAAGATCTGATTAACAACCTTGATCTAATCTTAGAAAATTCCCCTAACATAGACAAATGGACTAGCAACAAGGACATTGACAATGAACTCTCTACAAATTTTTGGGAAAATACATAATTACAGATTCACAAAAAACATGCATTATCAAATTTTGTACTAGACAATACATGGGAAATGCCCGCAAACAATTCTTCTTTGGTATTGAAAGATTTCCATCCATAACATGCCCCATATGCACCTTCACGGACTCGGACACATGGCTACACATACTCCTTAAATGCCAAAACCATCACATACATTCCCTAATTGTCAAAAGACATAACAAAGCGGTATGGGAAATCCAAAAACTAATTGTATCCTCAAACAAATCCCAATGCTTTATACTTATGAACGCCGGAACCTTCAACAACAATCCACAAGAAAGCACGGTCCCCTCATGGCTACTTCCATGCACATGTGGATCCCAAAGATGTCATTGTAATGCCAGATTTAAACCAGACTTGCTATGCGTTAGAGGAATACCATATAAAGCCCCTCCACCAGACCACATTAACACAAACATCACTATCCAATTTATCAAATTTAGATATTGTAATGATAGAATTTTCCAAGAAGCAATTGAAAACAGAATTAACAAGTACCAACCTCTTATTGATGACATTACTACCTTCGGATGAAAAGTGACCCCCCTTATTGTCATTGCCGCCAAAGCTAGAGCGACCACCTTCATCTCATCTATGAAAAGTCTTGAAAAAACATTCGATATTCCCATCAATCAAATCAAAAAGAGATTCACAAAAATTAACACAATTGCTATCCAACATGCGATGTCCATTCTCCTTCACAAACGGAAAATTGAAAATAACCAACCTCTTTCCAAACTAAATGATACCCCTTAAAACCTCCAAAAACACACATTTAACCCACCACATTTTATTTCGTCAAAGTTTGCCTTCTGGTTCTAACTTGATCCTTGGTCCGTGGTTACCGGTTACCGGTTATTGGTTACATATTTTTGGTAACATAGTGTCTACCCTCGAGAGGGGGGAGTAATTCCATACTACTTAACCCCTAAAAGCCCAAGTGTACTTGGGGCGTACGTTTTGGATTTTGGGCATGTACCTTTGAGTGGAAAAAATACTCCGATTCTTATGAAAATTTTACACTGCATTGTCCTTGATGAAATCTATATGGGGAAGTTTTCAAATATGATTTTGGACTTTTGGTTCAAAGTTATCAGCCTTCAAAGGTCAAAATGAGGAGTCTAGACTATAGGGGCAGCCATGTCAACCAATGCAATTTGAGGAGGAAAATGGAGCAGAATTTGGGACAAAAAGGGCAAGGAAAGGAGTCCAGACTTCCATGCACAAAGTTCAAGTAGAAAAAGCTTTGAAAATTATTAAAAGAGTTAATAAAATAATTTTAAAAAATAGCAAACAACTAGCAGTTAGCTGGCCCGCCAGAGTCCCGTGCCAGAAGCGGGCCCGCCAAGATTTTTTTTATTATTTTTATTTTTATTTTTTCTCCGTCCAGCTACGAGGGCTCTCAACATTGGGACAAATTGGCCACCCGATTTCAACCATTGCCCTTCCCAAAATGCTTTATTTATTCCATATATTCATGAAAATTATGGATTTTACTAATTCTAGTCGTTTCTTTTTTTTAAATTAGTGAAAAAATGAATTGAAAGTTTCCACCATAGGAATTTTCAAATGCAACAACTTGTATGAAACGAAGAATTTCATATCACTTATGCAATAATTGTCATCATTTTGTACCCCCTTTCACTAAAATATATATTTCTACATCTATTATCCCTCGAATTGACCTCAAATTTTGCACACAAATAGCTAACAACATATAAATCATATTGGTAAAAGATTTGATCACATTTCAATGTAAACACTAGAAGATATGCCTAGTCAAAGTAGGCTCACCATGCCGGGCAAGGGGGGAAAAATACTTTTCTTTGCACTTCAAACGCTATAATCTTCACATCCGTGCGGTGGATCGCAACCGAATTTTTATTGTAAGTTCATATACATGTCTATTTTTATATTGTATGTTTAAAATTCTAAAATTAGACTTTAATATTAGACTTCGCTGCCACTTGTTGATGATGGCAATTTTGGAGTGTTTCATGAGGGAAAATGCCTTGGGCTTTTAGGGGTTAATCTCTCTCTGCTGGACATTGGTTTAGCGGTGGAACGAACACACACTTTATTCACTGTGGCCCCCTTCAGTGAGGACCAAAGTTCTTCTTCTTCTTCTAGGTGACACCCACTGTGTCCAAATCACCGTGTCAAAGAAAAATAATTCTTTTGACATAGAGGTGTTGAAAGCAACCACTAGGTACGGTAAATAAATTAGTGTGGTAAACACAAATGACCATCTTTAGTGTACTGTACCGAAGTGGTCAAGACCCCAGAAGAAGAAGAACTCCAATTACCGTTGGAAACCCGCGTGAATATAGTATCTGTTCATTCTCTTCACTAAGCCCATGACCACGGGATGTAGGATAGTGTAATAGCAGTACTCCCTCCTTTTTGAAAGTAAACATTTTTCTACACTAAGTGCTTCCCTACACTAAGGGGTTATTTACACCTGAAGGTTTGGGTTGGAGCCCATAGACACAAGTGGTACCTTGCTTGAAGGATGAAACCATTGTAAGCGGGGTACCTTCCATCAAACAAGGGAGTTCTAAGTGGGTTGTGGCCCAAAGTTTAGGTGTTTATCCGAATAGAAGGGTTGTGGCCCATTGTGCACTTAGGCTGAATTTCTAAGTAGTACTAACGGAAAAGAAGTTGTCCAAAAAACTTCAGTCCTAAAATAGTCAAAATCCAACATTAAAATATTATGAATGATTGGCTGAAATAGGTTCTGAAAAATACTCTCCTGGCCTTCCGAAAATACAACCTCCTAGAGGTTGTAGGAAATAAGTCTCTTTAAGTTCTGTAAAACGCTATTCAAATCTGTCAAGTAGGATTCCAACTAGATTTCTCATCCACGGAAAAAACTTTGGGCCACAGCCCGCATTTTGCTTGATGTAAACCCATTTTCGGGGTACCAATTCTTTACTCCAATCAGAACCAGGGAATTCTTTGGGCTCCGTCCCGAACCATCTAGATGAAAACAGCCCCTAAGTGCCTAAGGGCCAAACCACACGAGAGGAAAGGCAGTGAGTTGGATGACTCACATTGGTTCAAATTAGCAAGTGGTTGCCACATGAGAGGAAGTAGGGGAGTGGCAAGAATGACATGGAGTAACTTTGTAGCTTTGGAATTTGCATTGGATGTTGCTTTGGAATCTACATGGCAATGACTTGGCACAATAATTGCCGTTGAAAACTACCAGGCACTAGTGCCTGGAAGTCCACAGGCACTAGTGCCATGTTGGAGGACAAGAATATTTTTGGTGCCACTTGTGCCATGTTGGAGGAAGTTGTGAAACTTCCTCCCCCTCCCGTGTGGTAAGGCCCTAAGAGACAACCAACATGTCATCACCCAAGGGCTTTTTGGGTACCCATACAACAAGGTCTTAAGACCCCACCATAATTGGGAAGGTCAAGACCCCATTTTTTAGTTTGGACACCTGCTTCCGTCCCTTTTAGTCTGGGTTCTTCATCTGCATTGCGCGTTGTCGTTGCCGCGACGCCGCGATGCAGCAGCAGGCACGGCGAGCTCCCACCCACATCACCCTCGCTATCGCGTTGCCTGCGATGCTGCCGCGGTCGTCCTTTCTCGCCACGCCCCTGTGTCCATGGCCACGCTCGGACTGCTCCCGCTTCCATTTGCACCGCGTTCCGATTCGCTTGCACAAGGCGGACGAAAGGATGAGATGTTGGTACTGAGTCCCTGAGTTTATGTCTAGAGAATCTAAAACCCTAACTCCATGGTCACCAGTCCATGCTCGGTGCTCTGTGTGTCTAGGCTACGGATTTCAGCCTCTCCCGTGGAAAATGTAATTGGTCAGTTGTTCTCTGTGGATGCAGGCAGACCATGATAGCATTGCCGTCTCGATTACATCTCAAACAGCAGTTGCACTACGGGCAACGTTTTCGGAGCTTTCCGTTGCTGCGTGGCGCTGGTGCACAGGTGAGTGACTTTCAGCTTTTGGCCATACATCTAGTGGAGATGACTTGTGACTTTGTGTCGAACTAGTGTGTTCATGCTGGCAGCATATGTGTCCACAGATTCTAAGGTCTTCTTCACAGCAGTGTTTGATGAACAGGCTGCAACATTCTCCTCAAAGTAAGAGGACACGAACCTGGTTGACCGAGCCCTAACCCGTCAACCCCAGTATTGCTGGGAAGAGAATGTTCAAACTGCTATTTCATTTACTTTATTGGCACACTGATGGAATTTGTGCGACCAGGATGCCTGTGCGATCACGCACCCCAAGTCTCCATGGCCTGTGTATCCTTCGTTGTCCGTGCTCTCGTCCTCTCATGGAAGAAGCAGTGGAGTAATCAAGTGTTCATCGTGTTTATCAGTTTGGAAGAGATCAGTTTCGAGTGCCAATGCTTCAGGTATTTTATCAGATGCCCGTCGTCATGGGAGAGGCTGATGCAGTTTGAAGAGAACGTGACTGACATGGAGGAAATTATGTTGCAGTGGAGACACGGACAAACGAACAACTTTGGAAGGAGTATTTTGCAGATGCTTCTCAGTGGTGGGACAACAGAGTTGTCAAGGTATGCTCAGCATTACATGTCAGTTGTGATAGAAAGTGGATGGATTAGCAAATGAGGAGGATATTTCTTCCTTGCCCATGGTTATTGGCACCTAGTGAGACAAGACTCATAGAATTTGGCCCTTCGTGTAGTCTGGAGTGGAGCTTGATCACATCATTGTAGTTGTTCAGAAACACATATTCATAGATTTTTGATTGTCTGGGCCTGATTAGGTCTTACTGCCGTTTTCAAGATCTGATGGTGGGTTGTGGTGCCTACAGAAGAGTCCGACGTCACCTGACTTAAGACATAAGGTGACAAAGAAATCGCTTTGGATAAATGGTCGGTCAACTCCAGCATGGGTGAAGGCAAGGCTTACATCGGTGTCTCAAGGCAGGTTGCAATGTCATGCTGGTCCAGACTCCAGACAAAGGTATTGGCTTGAGCACGTGACTCTAGGAATTGAGCCGTTTCTCTTCCTCAATGCCAAGAAATGGGTGCAGCCAAAGTTTGTGGTTTGAGTGGGTTTGAGGATCTGTTTTGTGGAGAATGCGCTTCTCTTTCTCTACGGTGTTTGATTCTTTTAAAGTGGGAGGGTTTTCTTTGAATGGCTATGTATGTCAGAGATGGTATTTTTGCAAATGGATGTGCAGCTTTTGTGCGTACTGAAATATATGAGCTCAGGGCATTGGTGGTCTTGCACTTCACTTTGCTTTGTGTGTTCGTGTTGTTTTCTCTTAAAGTTGTTCTAATGCAGAATTTATGCATGAGACAGGCTACCCATGAGCAACAATGGAGAAGGAAACTCTCTGCTCACTGGTGCACGAGAGTCGATGCAAAGTGTACCAGGTGGTGGTGATGGCAGTGTGCATGTGCGAAGTGCTCGTACCACGAGTGAAGCAATTTTTATTCTCAAGAATCGTCTACAACAAGGCGTTCGTACAGACTCGTACATGTTTGTTGAAGTTCTGAAGCGCTGCTTGAAGCAGACAGACCTTCCGGCGGCCAAGCAGGTCCATGACTGCATCATCAAGAGTGGAATGGATCAAAATACATATGTGGTGAACAACCTACTGAGTGTGTATATCAGATGTAAGAGACTGCAGGATGCACGCCGAGTGTTTGATGGATTTGTGAAGAAGAATGTTATTAGTTGGAATCTCATGATTGGAGGTTATGCCCAGCACAATCATGCTAGTGATGCAATGGAGGTTTTCCATCACATGTGTCAAGAGAATGTGGAGGCAAATGAGGTTACTTATTTGAGCATCCTGAAGGCATGTGTGAGTCCGACAGCTTTGAAATGGGGCAAAGAGGTTCATGCGCACATCAGACATGCTGGCCTTGAATCACATGTGCGTGTCGGGACTGCCCTCCTTCAGATGTACGCAAAGTGTGGGCGCATCAAGGAGGCAAAGGAAGCTTTCGAGAAGTTGACCAATAGGGATGTCTTCTCCTGGAATGTTATGATTGGCGCATATGTGGAAAGTGGCAGTATGGATGATGCTCGACTAGTTTTTGACAGAATGGAGGATCGCGATACAATTACATGGAATCTCATCATCGGAGGCTATGCAAAAAGTGGTTGTGGTGAGGAAGCATATGGACTCTTTCTCCAAATGAAACGGGAAGGCCTTAAACCAGATGCCATCACATACATGACCATGTTGAATGCATGTGCAAGTGTAGGGGCTTTGGAGTGGGTGAAGGAGGTCCATGGCCATGCCCTGGAAGCCGGATTGGAGTCAGATATGCGTGTGAGCAATGCGCTTGTTCACATGTATGCAAAGAGTGGCAGTATGGATGATGCCCGACTAGTTTTTGACAGAATGGAGGAACGCGATATAATTACATGGACTGGGATGATTGGTGGACTTGCACAGCATGGATATGGGCATGAAGCTCTGGAAGTCTTTCAAAATATGATTGGAGAGGGTGTAAGGCCTGACGCGACATCATTCGTGGCAGTTTTGGCGGCCTGTAGTCACGCAGGCCTTCTGGATGACGGCCGTCGACTCTTCCGGGCTATGACGCAAGATTATGGCATCAAACCGGATATCTTTGTTTGTAACTGCATGGTGGATATTCTTGGGCGGGCAGGTCACTTAGAGGAAGCAAAGCTATTCATTGATAACATGCCAGTTGAGCCAGTTGGAGCAACTTGGGGAGCCTTGCTTGCTGCTTGTAGGACTTATGGTAACGTGGAGTTGGCCGAACTTGCTGCTAAAAAGCGTCTGAAACTGGAACGGAATCATGCTGGGACATATGTTTCTCTTTCTAATATTTATGCTGCGGCTGGCAAGTGGGACCAGGTGTCATTGGTGCGCACTATGATGCAGGAGAGAGGTATTCGCAAGGAGCCAGGGCGTAGCTGGATTGAAATTGATAACAAGATTCATTGCTTTATTGTAGGGGATACATCTCACCCAGAGACAAAGGAGATTTATGCTGAGCTCAACAGATTGACCGAAAGAATCAAAGCTGAAGGGTACCTTCCTGATACCAGGCTAGTGTTGCTGAATATTGATGAGGAGGACAAAGAATTGGCTCTTTGCTCTCACAGCGAGAAGTTGGCTATTGCTTATGGATTGATGCGCACTCATACAAAACCAATTCGAGTATTCAAGAATCTCCGGGTGTGCTCAGATTGCCATACAGCAACTAAGTTTATCTCGAAGGTGACAGGGAGGGAGGTCGTGGCCAGGGATGCGATTCGGTTTCACCACTTTAAAGATGGCGTGTGCTCTTGTGGTGATTACTGGTAATGCAACTTTTGTAACGTAATGTTGGGGATGTGAATGGTTTAGCTGAGGGCAGGGGAAGGGAGTGTTTAGCCACACTCTGAAAGCACAATTTAAGTTAAATGCTTGGTTTTGAATGGAAGGAGTAACTGCCTTCCACAATATTTTCGCCCTAACCCTCTTGTGTATATTGCCGGCGGAATGATGAACATGGCCGACCCTCCCTCAATCCTGAACACGAACCTCTTCTTCCAATAACCTGCTCACAAAACTCAACAACTCAACTCCTCACGAAACTCAAGACTCATTTCTTCTTCCAACAACCACTACTCTCCTCACAGAACTCAAGTCTACAACCTCTTCCAATAACCACCACTGCAGCTCAACTTCGAATTAAGAGGTGAAATAAGATACAACGATGAGGGTTGGGGTTGAGGGAGGAGGTTTTAAGGAGAAATGGGAGACTCTGTACAGTGATAAGATTTGGCGTTAAAAATAAATGTAATACAAGGAGCGTTTCCGGTACCAATTTTCATTAAGATGTTCATTCTAAAACATATCGAGCTCACCAAAATTAAATCATGAAATGGCAATTTTTGACCTCCACTCTTTGCACAATTCTTTTGATGCTCCACCTCTTCTCTACCGCTAAACATTGGTGTACAAGGAACTAATATCATTCTTGACATGATGGTAATAATCTTAGACCTTGTATAGTGCAAAAATCTGAGTGAAGTCAAAGTTTGTTGATCCACTCAAAGAAGACAATGTTTATTTTCCTTCCTTACTCATTGTGCTAGAATCATTAGTTTTGAAGTGGTATCCGTGTGAATTTGTCAAAGAAATTTAAGGGTTAAACATGTCAAAATTTGAAACATGTTTAGTTAAGAAAATTGCATGTCTAGTACAATAAAAAACTGGAGAGTCAATAAGTAGACTTACACATCTTGTAGTTAAATAAATTTTAAAAACTAAAAATCAAAATCTCTAGTTTTAGTGTGGAAGGGAAGAAGTGCTATTACCGTAAGTGAAGGGCACCTTCGGCTATAATTAATTCAAAAAAGGCATGCCAAATTATTTGGGAAATTATTGAGTGAAAATGCCGAAATTGAAGAAAATATTAATATACAAAATCTTTGGACTCCAAGGACATCAATGGGGAGTTATGGCTTGGAAAGCCTTGACTCTTGGAAATGTGTGCAAAAGAGCTCCAAGTACGGAGCTTGAGGTCTTAGGTTCAATCTCCTTGGCCGTCAAATTAGGCTAATTATAGTAATCTGTGAACTTCTGCTGGAATCTGCTAAAATTTCTTTTAGAAAGCCGAACCCACTTTTTTTACTTTAATTAATTATTTGGCAGCCAAGTGCCGAAGGTGCCCTTGACCTACGGTAGTACATATCCTTGCAATGTGTGAAAACTCGGGTTAAAATTACCTTACACACTGAATATTAAAAAAAATATTCAAAGCTCACAAAAAGGTTTTTTGAAGATGTGCTTGCTTAATTTTTGTGAAGATGTGCTTGATAAGTCACAAATAGAAGAAATAAAAAATAGTGCACACAGTCCATCAGAAAAGAAACTAACTTCAAAGCTTGATCTTAATTCCAAAAATCCCAGTGTTAATGCATTAAGTCTTAAATTATTACGAAGTACTGTAATAATTACACTCAACCACATAATATTCCAACCTCAAATACTTTCAAATCAAATTTTATACGAAAGGAAACCATAGATCCATCTTATGAAAAGAGGAAAGAGATAGCTGAATATTTAACTCTAATATTTACAACCACAAAACATCCGCCTCCAGCCCAAAATTATCACATCCTAAATGACCCAGGCTGCAAAATACATCTAGAAACATCTCCGGAGTACGTCATCCAAGCCCGCCGCGGCCGCAGCCGCGCGTCAGCGTCCGTCGGTGAGGACGCGTTCACAACTCGTCGTGGGCAGATCCAGCGGCGTCACGCGACTTCTCCGCGCCCTTCGCGGTCATCTCCAAGCCCGCCTTAGCGGCAGACTTGGTTGCGCCCACTGCAGCGTCCTTAGCGTCCCCTGCCGTCTCGTAGCTCTTCGTCGCGGCGTCGGTTGCGCTTTCCTTCGCGTACCCCGCGCCTTCCCTCGTCTTCTCGGCTGCGGCATCCTTTGCGCCCTTCGCAGTCTCGTAAGTCCTGGACGCCGTGTCGCTTGCGGTGTCTTTGGCGTACTCCGCACCTGTTTTCGCCTTCTCAGCTGCACTAGCGGTGGCGTCCTTCACATCCTCGACTGCGCTCTCGGCGGTCTCGGCTGCGATATCCTTTACGCCCTTGGCAGTCTCGTAAGTCTGCGACGCTGTGTCGCTTGCGGTGTCCTTGACGTAACCTGCACTTTCTTTCGCCTTCTCAGCTGCGCTCTCGGCGGTCTCGGCTGCGGTGTCCTTGGCGCTCTTGGCAGTTTCGTACGTCTTGGACGCTGTGCCGCTTGCGGTGTCTTTAGCGTACTCCGCACCTTCTTTCGCCTTCTCAGCTGCGCTACCAGTTGCGCTCTTCGCTTTCTCGGTTGCGGTCTCGGCGGTCTCGACTGCGGCGTCCTTTGCACCCTTCGCAGTCTCGTAAGTCTTGGACGCTGTGTTGCTTGCGGTGTCCTTCGCGTACTCCGCACCTTCCTTCGTCTTCTCGGCTGCGGCATCCTTTGCGCCCTTGGCAGTTTCGTAAGTCTTCGACGCCGTGTCGCTTGCGGTGTCCTTGGCGTAACCTGCACCTTCTTTCGCCTTCTCAGCTGCGCTACCAGTGGCACTCTTCGTATTCTCGGTTGCGGTCTCGGCGGTCCCGGCTGCGGCATCCTTTGCGCCCTTCGCAGTCTCGTAAGTCTTGGACGCTGTGTCGCTTGCGGTGTCCTTCACATAACCTGCACCTTCCTTTGCTTTCTTGGTTGCACTGTCGGCAGTCCCGGCAGCGGTGTCCTTGGCGCTCTGAGTAGTCTCGGAGGCCTTTGATGCTGCGTCGCTGGCGGTGCGCTTCACGTAACCTGCACCTTCCTTGGCCTTCTCGGATGCGCTCTCGGCAGTCCCGGCTGCGGTGTTCTTGGCGCTCCGAGCAGTCTCGGTGGCCTTGGATGCTGCATCGCTTCCAGTGTTCCTGAGGTACTCCGCACCTCCCTTCGCGTTGTCGGCCGCACCTGATGGAAGCAAGAAATCATACTGAGTTCCGGTTTGAGAAATGAAGCCCATTGCCACAAAAGATTAGGTTCCAGAAGTCCTCAGATTGAACTTACGGCAATCACGAAGTTAATCTCACCTGATGCAGTGTCAGTTGCCGCATCCTTCCCAGCCTTAGCCTTGCTTCCCGTCACGTCAGCAGTTCCGTAGACAGTATCAGCGGCTGCGTCCTTGGTTTCCTTGGCCTTGCTGCCTGCTTTGTTCGTAGCATCGCCAGTTGTCTCCTTCGCACCTTCTGCTGTCTCAGCAGTGGCCCTGTTGCATGCACAGGTAACGTTTAACATTTCAAATTCAAGAAAAGTTTCGAGAAGTGCTAGGGTTAGCCAGAGGAGAACTTACTTGGAGAACACATTGAGCTTCTCCTTGGCCATGTCAAGATACGACTGCGCAGAGTCTTGGGCAGCAGCGGCACCCTCAGCCGTCTTCTCCTTGGCAGCACCGGCGTTGTCATAAGTGGCGTCCTTGGCAGCGCCCGTGGTGTCCTTGGCAGCGCCCGTGGTGTCCTTGGCAGCGCCCGTGGTGTCCTTGGCAACGCCCATGGTGTCATAGGCGTAGTCCTTGGTCGCGCCCACAGTACCCCCGACGCTGCCCTTGGCGTCCGCTGCGAGCGTGCTCAGCTTCTCCTTGGCCGCCTCGGTCCACGACGCGGTTGAGTCCTGAGCAGCAGTCGCGCCTTCCACGACCTTGGCCTGCGCTTCATCAGCTCGGGCTCTGGCATGGTCGGCGTGATCATGAGCTCCCACAGAGACGAGCAGTGTCCCCAGCAGCAATAGCGCGAACAATGATCGGGACGCCATCGCTGTAAGTAATCCCAAACCAACTTGCACTGACTTGATTCTGCAAAATTGCTTAGTAAGTTGGGAAGGAGAGAGAGGGCGAGTGCATTATAGGTCATTCTAGCATGGACTGATTACGTGGACTCGGTGACACTTGTCTTCAAGCCTGAGTGTTGCCGCCATACCAATTCCATGTCAGCTCACTAGGTGGCGATGCTGACTGCGCCCATGTGTCGTGGTGCTGTTGAAAGCATCCTTAAAAGTTCCTTCTTTTCACCACATGAGTAAAAGTTGGAGCTTCTTACAAGCAAGGGTAATACAGAATTTGCTTTCAATAATAAGCTTCGTTGCTTTGTAGGGTTTTGCCAGTGTATCCATCCTCATACAACATGCATCAACACATCTACAGCACTTCCTAACTCAAACTTACATGCAGTGAATGTTGAATGCAGTGCTGGATTCAATACACCCTGAGCTTGCAGATTACAACGCACACACATCCATCAAACACCACCTCATAACCATGATGGAGGTTTGATAGGTTGTAGTGTTGAAGCAGAGAAAGGGCGAAGTAGAGAGGTGCAACCATTAGTTATCCTTGGAATCCATATCATATCATGTGGATGCTTCAGAACTGGTACAAATGCGATGGCAGAGGAGGTTTAGCCACCATAGCCAAGGATGTCTTTTATGGTGTCAGCCCCAACCATCACTCATATCTAACGTATCCGCCATCACGCATCCGCATCACGCATCGGGGAAAGACTAATCAAAGGCATGCAGCAAACTGGCCATGTGCAGGTGCACTGCAATGGATCCAGACATCATACCTGGGTGTCTTCTGGCCCCAAATGGAATCAGCTCAAAACATTCCCCCTGCATCTCTGTCATTGCATGTGCTCCATCTGGACCGGGATGTCATACCTGAATGCCTCCATGGGATGGGTGTTTTTGGTGCGGAATCACCAAGCCACTCTTTCACAATGGCGTGGATGTACTTGAGCTCTAGAATGTCAAACCAGTGCAATTAATCTCCAAAAATTGAGGTAATATTCCATCTCTCCTCATGAACTCACCTATTGATTTTACAAAAACTTGAGTCTAATTCAAGTAAGTTTCAAATAAACCACTGAAAATTAAAGAGAAGATTTGTGTTCTTAACAAGTGCACAGAACTTTGCTTGTACAGGACCAAAACTGAAAACGTTGTAGCATGTGGCTATATTTAGTTCAATGTAATATGTTGTAGTGGTGGTTTTCACATTATTTTCTAACGTTAGCATACAGATGAATCCTGTTTTGAAGCTGGAGGAAGCCCCATCCCCGCCATCCTGTTCTTGTAATTTTCTTGTATAAGTGTGAAAAACTCTCCATCAATCTGATTAGAGCATGAGCTCTCCATGTCCATGGAGCTGGATTGGTTGCTCACCTTGGACGGCTTCAACATCCTCTTCCGCTAGCTCCACTGGCCAGTACTTGGTGGATGATCAAGGATCCAGGGCCGGACTACTCTCGAGCATTCTCTTCTTCAGGTCTGAGAATCTCCATCAACTCTCTGCACATGCTTTCATGAAGGAATTAGGGCATGTAGAGTCACCCTCACATTCAACAAGATTCCCCGTCTTTTCTCAGCTTCATATGGTCCTCTCTTTATAGAAGCATATGATACAACGACAATCTCAAAACATGCAACTTGGATCAAAACCAATCATCTTTGTTTATAACAACACTTGGTGTACTCATTTACCCCCCCCCCTTCCAATATAGCAACCGCTCGATATAGTAACCTCTATGTATACCAAGCAGAACCAACGAGGTTGTTGTATATGTATACCAAGCAGAACCAACGAGGTTGTTGTATAGGGAGCCGAATGTATTTATGAGAAACTCTTCTTCAATCTCTGAGCTAGTTTTTAATACCTCTACTTTGACTTGAGTTTAGAGAGCGTGCGTATCATAGTTTGACTTAAAACTCTAAACCCTACATTTGCCTCCTCTACAGAGAAAGGACATCTTCTACATGCTCCAGCGATGTAGTGTGTCCGCAACCTTGGAAAATGCATGTAGTTGTGACCATGACTATGTTTATGGAAAAAGAACTTTAAAACTATTGGTAAGATTGTCAATATAACACAATCACAAGTAATGATATCATTCCACTTTTAAATGTAAGATCTTGTTACTAGAAGAATATATATATATATATATATATATATATATATATATATATATATATGTATCTATATATATATATATAATTTTTAACAAACATGAAGATTATAGCATCTAAGTCAAGTTTATCACCCTTTTTGTATACTCATTTTACAAGATCAATACTCTAGGTTTTTTTTGATGAAAATGAGATTTTCACACTATGCATGATTGCCACTCTTTACCATCACATTCTATATGATGCAAGGTACTAGTCCAAACACATTTAGGAATATTAAAGGTGTTAAACATATTCAAAATAGTTTTATAACTAGAAGGGGTCCAAAATCACACAAAGTATTGTATAGAAGATTTTGAGTGATCTCACTTTCATATAAAATCTCCATCCAAATGGTGAAAATAAAAAAATTACTATCTTTTGACGAGGTAGAAAAAGAATAAGTGAAAATGAAAACCTCAAAGTTTTGCATCTATATATATATATATATATGAAAAAATGAAAGTCTTATCATACTTTGTAATTATGTATCGCATTATTTGGCATGCTTAGTACATTTCCTTCTACAGCTTATCTTGAGTGAGGCTGTCTGTGAAGTAATTGTCCATGGAATGAACATGATGTCCTTTGCCACCCTATAACATCCACATGGCTTGCTAAAAAAAAGTTTGGTACACATTCAACTTCACAAGAATCGTCATAATTTTGCAGCCTCCGCAATCATGGTTATGTGTTCCATATATAAAAGCTCTATCATAAGTTTCACTCATAATGTGTACAACATTGAGATGTTACTCTAGCAATGTGATGTTGATGACTTACATTTAGGCCAGCCAGTGTATTTGACGGAAAAAGTTGCAAAAGTGCATTATAATGCTATATGACATACTTGCAATGAGGCGCACTAGTTATGATAATATGATAGTGTGTTTATAATGAAATATATATAGTCAGCCCCCTCTGTTGTCCGGTGGGCATGGTCTTAGCAATGGAACGAACAGACACTTTATTCACGCCGGTTCCCTTCGGGAACCGGCGTTCTTCTTCTTCTTCAGCCCCCTCTACGACATCCCTGTTTGTCTTATCAAAAATTACCATCATCCATCAAGTTCACCCCTTGTATCTACCACAAGAATAGATAGTAGTTTCTCCAACCGACTATTATAATGCTATTATAACAAATGTTGTAAATGAAGTTGAAGTACGCTAAGGTTACTCACTTTTGGCCAAGAAAGGAAAATCTTTTAAAAAAATAATTAAAAAAAATTTAAAAATTTAGTTGATTGGTGGAGGAAGTCCACTTGATTCTACATCTAAGGCCTAATTTTTTTGGTTATTTTATCCCTTATAAAAGGAATGTTTTAGGAACGCTAAATTGGAGAGGAGGTACATTGTGATACTAAAAATTTCTAATTTTGAGTTTAGAGATATTTCAAAAACAAACTAATTTATTAAAAAAACATGTCCACCTATAGAGTCTTGTTAGCTTCCTCTACCAACCAACAAAAGTGTAAAAAAATATTTTCAAATTTTTATTGAATTCCCTATTTTTAGCAATTTTAGTGAAAAAACTAAATATTGATTACAATTGGCAAATTGCCCTTGGATCCTAGGATCCATTAGTAATGTCAATCATTACACAAAATTCAATAATGTAATTTTCCTCATGTATGTACCCTTAAAATAAATTTGTTCCAAATATGGAACACTATGACATCAAAAGCGGGGTACCTTAGTGTACTTACACCCAGTTGTGGATTGAATTGACAATCACAATTAGTATGGGATCAAAAGCACTATACATGAGTCTATGTTAATAACAACTTTAATCAACCTTGTGTGCTAAAGTGTGCTCTAATTTAAGATAACATAGATAAGGAAGCTTCTATACATGATCAATTATGGATGTTCTTGACTTATAATTAAACATGACACTTGCGTTGTTGCATTGGCGTTCTTCATTCATCATTTCATGAAATTTATTAAGTATTACTCTTATGTGAGGAAATTTAACCATGTTCTTTATTAAATGAGAGGCAATAGTGTTATCTAGTAAAAGATCCAATGATAACATTGTAGTTGCAAATGTTGTCATTACCATCAATAAACTCAAGGTAGAAGACATTAAATTCAGCAACACAGTATTTGTGAGAACATCACATTTGTATGTGACATTTTTAGAAATATAATATTAATATATCAACCACCTTTGATGTCTCCAATCCAAGTTGGTGAAGTAACTAGTTGTCGGGTGATTAGTATAGTCAATTCCCTCTACAATAGCTCTTGTTTGTTATGCCTGCCATATAGAATGGTTGTAATAATGAAATGAATTTGATCTGAGAATGTGCAACATGTACTTGCAAGCCGGTTGTCTATTATATAGAGAGGTTGTTATAATGAAATGGATTTGGTCTTGGAATATACAACATGTACTTGATAAGCCGATTTTTAGTCTGGAAATGTGCAGCATGTATTTGACAAGTTGACTATTGATGAAAACGATTTTGGTCGACTATAATGATGAAAACGATTTTGGTCAAGCCGACTATTAGAATGATGATGATTTTGGTTTGGGAATGTATAGCATGTACTTCACAAGCCGACTCTCATAATGAAAACGATTTTGGTTTAGGAATGTGCGACATGCACTTGGCAAGTCGCTTGTTATATCGAAAACAATTGTTCTAACAGATGTTGTTGTAAAGAGAACTAATTGTACTACTTTCTAGATAGAAGTTAACACTATTTCAACTAAGTGAAAAAATTATATTACAAAGAGAAATGAGAGAGAATTAGGGGGAGGTAGTGTTTTTGAAATGCATCAAGAATTGGTTTAAATATAGATTTGATAAGGTTTGTATTGCCAACTTACAAACTCCGATCTAAGATCCATGATACAATAAGACCTCTTCATTTCCTCTTCAAATACTACTAAAACTGCTTCTAAAGTGAGTTGAGAGACCACCAAGCTCTTCCATTGGTATGATAGCTATTAGCCCCTAAAGGACCAAGTGTCCATTTGGAGGACTAAATTTTTCACCTCGATTGTAATTGTCTTTCAATCCAAAGAGTCAAATTTCACAAAATAAATACCACATCATCTCATATGAGTTTTGAAGAAGATCCTACAATTAGATTCTTGATTTGGTAGCTTAACATCAATGGAATAGAAATTCCTCTAACATGTAATCAATGTTTACATGTACTTGGCAAGGCAAATGTTAGAATGAAAATGGATGTTGTAACAGATGTTGTTGTAAAGGAAGTTGATTGTACCTGGAACTTCCTCTTTGGCCACCAATATGTACAACTATATATTTTAAGTTGGCATTAAGTAAAGAGCTCTTATTTCTTATAAATTGTTGGATTGAATCCTTACAGACTGTGATTTTTTGGTAGAGTGCACCATTCTTATATCCATATCATTCCTTGATTACTTGCCCCCATTTTAGTATGCTTCAACCCATAATCAAGTACAAGGTAATTGGACTAGGAAGTAAAGAATTAGGCATAGATGTATTTATAGGAGACATCACTACTACAAGTCCCACGCAATATAGTATTCCTACTATCTTCATGGTATTTCTTAATCTCCATATGGTCATATTATACAACACTCAAGGCACTGCCAACATCTACTATAATTTTGTAGTCCTTCGAATAGTAAATTTTTCCACTCAAGGATTTTATTGCCTACTAAGTTATAACCTTTACTCCTAAAGGACTAAGACAGTCTTTTGAAATATGGACTTCAACACTATCATTGCTAGTGCCAATATAACACATTCATAAATAATGATCTTGTTCCACTTTTGACCAAGGATATTGTTATATACTTCTATATTAACACATTAAAAATGGAATAATTTTTTATCACACTAATTGAAAGATTAGAGCATTTAAGTAAAGTTCATCACCCTTTTTGCATCCTTATTTTATAAGGTTAGCACTCTAAGTTATTTGAGTGAAATGGAATTTTCACAAGTCTTACCAAAGTTGTCACTCTTTGCCTTCACAATCTATATCAATGATGTAAGGCACTTGTCCAAAATAACAATTACACAAAATGCATCCCTTTTCTATTTTGATCTTATTTTCACAAATAATCTTGATCCAAATGATGAATGTAAAGATCATTATTTTTCCTTGAGGTAAAATGAAATGCACAATATCTCAAAATTTGTGTTTATATAAACAAAAGAATGAATTCTTTTTGTGTAGTGCTCAAAAACTTTGACTCTTCTTGGTGTGAACTTTTTGCATTATGGAATTTTTTTAATTTAAAATCCCTAAGGAAGTTATGTTGGTTACTTATATACAAAATCTGTATTTTTTTTTAATGACTTAGTAAATTGCCTGAACTACTTGCCTCTGCAGAAAATTTGCTTGGGGTACAGAACTTTTTTCCAGATGTTGAATTCTTTAAAAATTACACTCACACAAATGTTTTACATGTACCCTTCTACAATTAATGAAGTCAAAGAAAATTTGACAACACCAAAACCTGCTGGGGTTCTTAACCCCTAAAGCACTGATGTCCCCTTGGGGGACGTTTTGAGTTTGGGTAAGGTACCACGTTCTCAATTCTAGGCATTATTTTATGAGATTTTTTATTGAATGGATAACTTTTGATTAGCTTTGCGTAGACACAAATTTCGTAGAATTCCGACTTACGGTTCAAAAGTTACAATTTATTTTCACTTACATATACAAATAGTGCAGCAGTTTAGTGTGACATATCACAAATACTGTCACCAAACTTTAATAACTTCTAAATTCAATAGAAATTCGAGTTTTTGTCCATTTAAAAGATTGGAAATGTCCTCTTGGAAAGGAAATTGAGATCTTTGCATCTACCGTACGGATTTGTGAATTTCAAATATTTGAGAAGGATATGATATATGCAAAATATAAAGTGTATTGTTGATTCTCGGCACATAGGTGCATTGTAGGATTTTTTAGGACATCTTCTACACCTCTTCTACTTCTAAAATTTGGTGCACATGTGCCTAACATGATCCTTTTCAAGTTAAGACAATAAAATCACGGCCCATAGTGCAAAAAGTTGCCATAGAAGGTGGTCGAAGTTTGTTGAAGGTGTATAGTATGACCTAAAAAAGAGATTATGTTGCACTTCAAAGGCTAATATCTTCCAATCCGTCCGGTCAAACTTACCAAAATTTTCACCACACACTCTCATACAAGTCTAGTACAAGATCCTACGGTTAAATTTTCAAAAAAATGATTTTGTATCATTTTGTGTTGATTGCGCTGAAAATGGCAGTTTTGGAGTGTTTTTGAGGAAAAATTGCCTTGGTCCTTTAGGGGTTAAAGATCCTATCTATGGACACTTTAGACATTAAGAATGTTTCACAAATGTGGAACAAGGTCTTTGCATGCACATGGCCATGTCAACAAATTATGGCAACTACTTCCTAGTTTAATTACAATTTACAAGCTTTCCGCACATATGCACAACATTTGTAAAGACCAGAGTGAATTCATGGCCTAATATTAGAAAATGAAAAATATGAAAAATATGAAAAATATGAGAAATGAAAAACAATGACGAATGAAGCTTTGATTTTTAGAAGAAAAAGAACAAGAGTTCTACATGTACTATGTAGAATATCTTTTAATCAATTGGCGATCTTTGCATGATGTATAATTAGCTTCTAATACTAACAACTTTTATTGTACATAATATTGTTGCACAAACTCGATTTTTTTCTTAAATTTTCTTTTTGGTTGCAATTTTGACACTTTTGTTTGCGACGGCCGTTGTTGTACCTAAGTGCACTTTTAAATGATGAGGACAAAATTGCTTAATTGCGTGTTCCTTGTAATTATAGTGTCATTTTCCTCTGCGATTAGGACTCATGACCACCCTAATATCATCATCAAGAGTATTTAAAAAATCTTTGAGTCTTAGAAGTATGGAAATATTGTCCTTCCTCTCTATTCTAATATGTTTTGGAAACTCTAACTTCAAGGTGGTACACATGGATTAGTCACATAAATGACTTTTAAACTCACAAAATAGTGTCCTCTACCTTAGAGCATCATCAACAGAGACCCTAAACATGAACCACCACGGCATATCGTAGGGAAATAATGGTCACCTCACCTCTATGGGGCCGTTAGCAGTGCCTCAATAATTCTGGGTTCTCCAAATTTTGCTTCCCACACGCTGGATTTCTGGAGCTTTCAAAGCCCTTCATGCCACTCGCTAATCATAGTCAGAGCATGTGTCGAATCCTGCTCGCGACACCATTGCTCCATCACACCTCATCAATTTTAATTGCGCACGCCACGGTGGCTATTGGAAAGCAAAAACAATTGGGTAGCATGTCACGTTGGGGTAAATGACCCAACACTTGGCTGACAACTAAATTTGGCTCCCCAGAGTGTTCTTTGTATCCACGTTGAGGGCCCTTATCCCGGATCTCCTTATTGACCCTGGTCGAGAGGTGCACCGAGCCACAAGCTCAGGTCGGTCCATTTTTCTGGCCCTGCCCGTTTTAGGATCCTAGAGGTTTTTTTGGATTTTTTTGGCCAAAATTGAGGCCTCCGGCCCCATATTACCCTATTTTACCCTATGTATTACCCTAGAGGTTTTATCCCACCCCTCCCAAGCCCTGCCGAGCACCTCTCGACCGGGGTCAATAGGCAAATCCCCTTATCCCACGCAACAATTGACGATCATCAAACTCCCAATACTCCCCACCTAATTCCTAGAAACCTTTGAAGATTATACCTTGATCATGTCACTTTGACATCTGAATCTTCTTTGAAGCGCACGCCCATGAAGATGAACAAGGAGGGAGCAGGTTGTGCTTTCGAGGGCTGTTGCACTGATCATGGAGTCCCTACTGCTTAACTTGAACGCAATAGGTATCAATTGCGGTTCAAGCCTCAAGGTTGCTATATTACTGGGAAACTGAGAATGGGATGCTCTTCTATGTAGGGATGCTGCCATGTCTTGGAACCTTTTGTCGCATCTCATGTTGATTACATGATTTGCAAATCCTTTGGAATAACACCCACGGATTCTTCCATACAATTTTGACCCACCATATGTTACCAACTAACCATATATTCACATCGTGGGAAATTGCAATACATTGCCATGCCTTCTACATAGGATGATGTTGTGGTTATAGTAGTCCTATGAGCCAATGCCGGGGTTGTTGCACTACATGGGCAGCCCCTAAAACTTTGTTGCCCACCCCACACCCGGCCCCGCACCGGGTCCCGGACATTTCTCGGAGGCAGATTGTGGGCGAAACATGTCCAATATTTTAATATTTGGTTGGACCCCTCATAGAAAATAAAAACCTTCCATATGTGTTTAAATCACCATTGTGGGCCATCTTTAGCATGATTTAGGCCCCTAGGCCCCAAATGTGGCATAAGATTTGGGTGAAAGCACACTACGCTTGTACAATTTTCTGTCCTGGTCACAATTCAGGGCAGGGTGCAAGTTTGGACTCAATTTTAGACTAGATTATTTCATATTCGGGAGGAAAAATTAGTAGGTATAGCCCTACATCTTGCATATATTGAAGATTAAGAACTAAAATATTTATTGCATAAAAAAAAACCTTGTAATGAGTACAAACAAAAAATGTTTGTACTATCCCAATGCACGGTTCACATGTTTGTACTCATTATGTGAACTTATTGATAGAAATTTTACGTTTCAAATAGCTATATATGATCCTCTACTCTTTGGTTACCATATTCCACTATTTAAATATGTTGATTGATAACCAATTGACCAAAAATGTAACAAATGTGATTTTTTTGGAAAGTCCCGAAACATGAGTTTATAGTTGTTATTTCTATAAAAAATTTGGGAACTAGATACAAGGACTATTGGTGCAAATGGGCCAACAATTGAATTTTGACAAAAACAAACTTTTTCTCCTCATTTCTTGCATTGAAGATTATACTCCTCATTTTGCCATAGTTTTTTTAAAATCCTCAATGTGTGCATTATAATTGGATGTCAATAGATACGACAATCCACCATGTGCACGATAGGAAAGATACCCATAAACCCGCCACAAATTTGGAGATTCCAGGTTTTCTACAAATTGTACTTGTCGTACAATCTGTACAACGGCCAGGGGGGGCAACCGTAGTGTGCGATCACCCATTTGCCAAAGAGAAAAGCCTTGAGACTTCTCTAAATGAAAGAACCAGAGAACCAAGCCCCATGGGCCACTGACCATTATGATAAAGGGCCACCCTTTGAAAATCGGCCATTATAAAAGTCCGAGACCTACTATGGGCCATGTGGGGCTTACAAGGGGAGATTTTGAGGGCTATCCGGGGAACTCCACAACCTCCAAAAAGAGCTTGTACAACTACTATAACCACAACCTTAATCCCTAAATTTCCAAGAGTCCCCTCGGGGGACTCTAGAAGGTTCGGGCAGGTTCCTATGGTATAATTTTGAAATATTTTTGTTTGATATTTTTAATGTAGATGGACATTACTAAAAGCTTTGTGTGAGTCCAATTGTTTCCTAAATCCGACATTTAATGAAAAAGTTATAGAGTTTTGAAGTTCAAATGGAGAGAGCGGGCACATTGGGCAACTCCAAAAACTTTTGCTAGGACACTCTATTGAATGTGAGATTTTTCATACTAGCCAATAATATAATTTCCTTTCATATTGTCAAAAAAAATCTCTTGTCTTTAGTGAAAAAAGCATATAAATCCAAGTCAAACATTTTCACACATTATCGCACATTGTCGGGCAAGGTACCAAAAAAACTTTTTCTTTTCGACATAAAACTTTGAGATCATTATATTTTTTACTTTTTATTTCTCTCGCAGCATTATGTGGTGTAAACCTTCTTATTGACCATTTCGATTCTCTTTCTAAAACATACTAAGTTTACAAAATAAATTAACGCAAATTGACAATTTTTAGACCTCCATTCTTTCCACAATTTTTTGGAATATGCTACACCCTTTCTTTACCTCTGAAAATTGGAATACAAGGATCTAATATCAAACTTAACATGATAGAAATGAATTTAGACCTTGTGTTGTGCAAAAATTTGAGACCAAGAGAAGTCAAAGTGTGTTGATCAACGATCCACAAAACGCAAGGAAGAAAATGGACCCTTGTCTCTACTTCAAACACTATAATATTACAATCCGTGCGGCCAAACTTTATGAAATTTTTTAAGTAAGTTACTTGATAAGTCTCACTTCAGATCCTACGGTCAAAACTAGAAGGAAAAGTTTTTGGTTTTGTCCTTTGCATTACACTAAAACAAGCAATTTTGAAGTGTTTTTGGTGTGAAATTGTCAAAGAAATTTAGGGGTTGAATTACCCAAAACCAACCACTTGCCCAACACCACCAACTTCTATATACTACCTAGATTCTAAGAAGGAAATGTAGGATGTCAGCCCATCAGATATGAAATCATTGCTTGATGAGAAGTCATGTAACGAAAACCTACATCTTCTCTCTAAAATCTACAAAGAGAGTAGAAGTTGGCGGTATTGGAATAGTGATCAGTTTTAGGTCATCCTACTTTAGTCAAAGTCAAAACCGGGGCACTGCAGATCTGCACAGTGCACACAGTATGCCTTTCTCAGACAAAACTGTGTACTGTAGGTGGTTTCCAAGTGTTTGGAACGATGATGTCGTGTAGTCAACAACAGGGCAAGTGCAGTATTACATTCCCAAAGAGCATCATCTAGTTGCACAACCTCTGGAAGCTCTATCTTTGGGTAGTTGTGTGAATAGTTATCCAAAGATGTGCATATTCTTCTTCCAAAGCATAGTTCTTTCACATCCATCCAATGAGATAACCACACACATACACACACATAATTGAATCTCCCAGAGTGACTCATAGAAGGCCCCAAACGACCTTCTCACTCCCCATCTCATGCCAAAACAACCTCATTTCCTCGTGCAATATGACATGCTACTACACATCAAAGCGTACATCCAAAGCCAACTATTATGTCCTCACCCCACAATTATCACTGATACATATCATGTACAACATGAGGAGACAACAAGTACCTTATGACACATCATTCCTAAGTTAGCCACAAATACAAACTATGGTCCAGACACCAACTTCAAAACCTACAGCACATACAAAAAGGATCACATCAAAGTGCAAACCCATATTCATCTTACTACACACTACTCAATTCCCAGATAGCAAATGAAGTATCACAACCCCAAACACTTGTCCAGAAACTTGCATACTAGATACTAGCTATTCATACCATCATCAAAGCCCAAAAACACGTACACAGAGACATCATGAACATAACTGGATCATTCAGAAATCAACATACCAGCTGCAAGTACATTCAAATGAATAAGATACTAGATGTAATTATGGACGTAGAAGAGATACCATCTCCTACATCGAAAGCTAGACATACAATAGCATGTAAAACTCCACACCTACAACCTATAATCCAACCTCTACCTCCACACAACGAGCAGTAGTAAGCCTCAACCCAGTATTGCCAAAGATATGTACAAAAAGACACTGAAAACAAGTGAAAACAAGACGGAAATCAGAAGCTGAAGCAGGCGCTACAGACACGTTCTCGGAGAAGCGCGTGACGCGTCAGAAGCTGAAGCAGGCGAAATTGAGGCTGCGCTTCCAAGCACTCACAGACACTTTCCCGCCCAAGCTCTGACAAGCCTGCGCGAATTCGCGCGCGTCGGCGGGAGAGTCGGAGTGGACAGCGACTTCGACGAGGGCCAGCGACGGAACCGCGCCGAGGAGGAATTCGACGAGGGCGACGGAAGGTTCGAGACGGACGAGGACGCTGTGGACGATGAGGCGGGAGAGGGCGGGCCACCGACGAAAGGAGGCGCGGTCGTCGTGGGGGGCGGGGTTTTCGGCGGCGGCGGCGAGGAGGACGTCGCGGTTGGTGTGGAGGTGGTCCTCCATGGCGTGCCAGAGGCCCGGGCCGATGCTGAGCGTGTGGAGCGCGGGGCAGCGGCGCTTCAGGAGCGCCATGTCCGGGATGCGGAGGGGGACGTGCGGGACGAGGCCCTCGTAGCGGCCGTCGTCGGCGAGCGCCATGCACGGCAGGTCCAGGAACAGCTTCTCCAGGAGCGGGTTGCAGCGGAGGAGGTGCGAGAGCGTGTTGAAGTGCGACGCGCCGAAGAGGAGCTCCTTGAGCGCCGTGACGTCCTCGAATTCCACTGTGGCGCCGTCGCGGCTCTCCATGCAGACCGCGACGTAGGCGAGCGCGGGCGCGCGGATCTTGAGCGAGTCCGGGGCGGTCATTTTGAGCTGCAGCTTGGTCACGTGCGGGAGGTGGAGGTCGATGACCCTGGATGGCGTGGAGAGGCCCAGGCAGAGGACCGTCAGGGTGGCGGAGGTGAATACCGCTTCTTGGATGCCGAACACGCTGATGAGCGCCAGCGTCTCGAGCGACGGCATCGCGGTGTTGATGTCCGTGAGGGAGTAGTCTGTCATTTTGATGCAGCGGAGCGTGAGGGAGGTCAGGGTTGGGAGGGAGGCCATGTCGGTCGTGTCCAGGTACATGTTCCGAAGCTCCAGGGTTTGGAGGTGGAGGCCTGCGAGGGAGACAAAGGTCATGAGGTCAGAATGGAGCTTGAGTTTGGAGAGGCGGGAGAGATTTCGGAGAAAGAGAGATGAGAGCTTACATGTTTCGGAGAGGATGCGGAGGATTGGAGACTGGCGCATGATGGCTTGCTGGCCGTAGTCCACGAGCGCCAGGTGCTTGAGGGAGTGGCCGCACGCGGACGTCCATCTGCGCACGAACATCGGCTCGCTCAGCCAGAAGTCCACCATGTGGATCTCTTCTTTGATGAGCTGATTTGCCTGCATTTCTTGGTCGACTTCGATGCGGAGGCTCTCGATGTTGTCCACGTGCGTGAGCATGTTGAAGCAGGCGCTCTTGAAGGAGACATGGCGGATGAGCGGGGGGGGCTGCTCGGAGGAGGAGGCGGAGGAGGAGGAGCTGCACGGGTGGGACGGCGGGGTGTAGTACCTCCCGGCGCAGCACGAGTCTTGAGAGGAGCTTGCCATCGCTCTTGACATCTCGCAGCAGTCCTCGTCCTCTTCCGAATCGCTGTCCTGCTCGGACTCCGTTTCGGGATCCTCGTCTTCGTCCTCGTCCTCGTCATCCTCCTCGGACTCAAGGGACGAGCACGGCGGCCGGATCGGGAAGCGCTCCCGCGCCAGGTCGTAGTAATGCTTTCGGCACACGAGGTGCATCGTGTTCACCTGCTTCACCGCGTTGCTCAGGGCCTTGCTCGTTGCCATGCAATTCGCCAGGTCGCGTGCGTCCTCGATCCGCTTGATGATGTCCGAGAGAACCTCCACGGGCAACGCCTGCGCAACAGAAACATCGTTAAGGTTAACTCGTCGGCTCTATCCTCCTGTCTTGATGCAAATTCTTACAATGAGAGCTCAGGATGTGGTGTTAGAGCTCAAGTACCTCCTCCATGCTGGGAAATTCGAGCTCGTCCTCATTGCGGGGGATGATCTCGTGATTGCAAGTGCTCTCCTCCTCGACCTCCCCCTCAGTGCTGGGGAATTCCTTCTCATTCCCATCCTCTTCCCCCGCAGCTATGGCGTTCAGAGCCTTCTGCAGAGTCGTCTCGTCAATCACCTCTTGCGAACTTGGTGCCAGCTTCAGATTTTCCTGCAATCGAAGAGCGATTAATACAGTACTACTCGGGAAAAGGAACACACCAATATGGTCCACAAGCACGCCGCACTAGAAATCAGGAAAGACGACAGCTCCAGCTTTTTGGATAAAACTCTCTGACAGCTTCCACAGTTGCAGCAAGCATTAATTTTTCGAGAAGGTGCAAGCGCGGGGATCGTGATCAACTCACCTGGTACGATTCTTCGGGCTGCACTTGCACACAGGCCTCCTGGCCTTGCGCTGAAGCCCCCATAATTGACTACTATTTAATTGCCAGACAAACACTTGGAATTCCAGACACGGAGCAGGGGAAGAATCACCAATCCGCAGAAGGAAGGCCGAGACAGTGCGTCTATATGCACATGCACTCGGGGCGCTGGCTATGGCGCAGGGACCTCCTCACTTGGTATCTAAACTGGCAATAACAGATCCCGACTTGCAGATTTCGATGTTCTCTCTTGGTTGGCCAATGTCCATAGAATTAGAAATGAAGACTTTCCACTTCTGCAGCTGAGTCACTCTCTTATTACTTCCAAGTTATTCTCTGCCAACTTCCAAATCAGAAGCTGGAAAACCAAGCTGGCAACTCTTGAGTTCTATAGCTTGGCAGGATTCATTTTCACAATTGGGTTCAAATGAGGAGCACTCGGGGTTTCAATCCGGATTGCGAGCTCTCGAAAGCAGGCTTGTAGCTTCGGTACAAAACTCGTAGCACCAGAAGCTCCTTGATAACATAAAACCAATTATTGCAGCAGCACTAGCTATCCCTCCCAGAAGTGAACCACTCGACGCTCTCTCAGCTCAAGGCTCAACTCGCTCAATGGTCTAGCTCTCATGAAGACAAACTCAAAGGCAAACACTCGCACTACTGATCACATAGGCGCTTCTCAGCTGTGGGAAGAACAACACGGATGGCACGAATATATAGGAGTGTGGAGAAAGAGAATCGAACAGAAAAGCAAAGCGTCTGTGGAGAAGGAGAATTTCTCTTTTCCTATGACTCCTTTATAACTCGAGGGAAAGCAAGCAAGATCAATTCAGAGTGGAGCAGGTCAAGAGCATGATAAGCTTCCGAGCATACATCAGAGTCGATGAGGACTAGGTAAAACTTTATTGCTGCCGGCCGGAGTCACTCATCCGCTACTGCTGTCCATTATTGGGGTTGCAGCAGGGGAGGGATCTAGGAAATTGGTGGATTTCGATAAACAGAGGATGGTTAGTACAAATCCTTGCGTCCAGATTGGTACTGTATTTGGGAGATGGAAGACAGTTGCTTACAGTTGGGTGTTGGTCAATTCGGTGCGCCTCCTGCATGAGCATAAAGTTTTAGAGCTTTACCTGAGATATGTTTGAGGTGGGGCCTATGGGGAGATACTTTTTCTTACGATATCAAAGATGCGATGCAGCCCTTGAAGGTGATAATATGTGGGCATGATGTGGGTTCCTCAGGGAGTGAAACGGTTTGGTTCTCTCTGGGAATTTCAGAAGGGGAAAAAGGACGCTGCGTACCGTACCTTTTTGGACTGGTGGATGAGAAGAGTGGACCCAGTTTCATGGGCCTCATGGGCTGCTGCGTGGGCCACTGGAGAGGAAGAAGAGGCGCACTTCAGCACAAGGACACACCCTTTGTGTCTTGATGGTGTCCTCATTAGAACACCATCACCTTGTCAGCTGCATTTGTGCAGGAAGCAAATGCAAGGCCATTTCTCAGGCTCATTTCCATCAGGACCCACCAACCATCCTGTTCACTTCATGGTTCTGCCCAGTAAAACAAGGGGTTTTCTTTCACCAACAAACTAAACATGGTTGGAAATAAGATTCCAGAAAGCAAAGGAGACTAGTCCAGGTAATCCCTTATGCATTAAATTTTATTTCAACTCAATCATTTTAGAATGGCCTCAACAAAAACATGAAATGGAATAAGTCTCTGAAGGAAATTATAGAGCTAGTATTTTTACTCACAACAAGAGATGGACCTAATAAGAACAGGAGACATTAAGCTTATGTGTGCTACAGAATTTAGCATGCCCAGAAACTGACAATTTCACACAGGGTCATCAGGACTTGTTATGGCAGAAAATTTAACATGGCACATCATTAGAATGACACAGACCAAGTCATAATTTTATGGTGACAACAGCGTGCTGTCAAAGTAAGTACTCCATACTTTGACAGTATCTGACTTGCTTGCAAATTTTTTCATCTTTGAAAGGGAGCATCAAGATGAAAAATGAACTTGTCATCAAGCCTTTGATGTAAAGAACTCTGTAATAACTGAATTCAGCACCATCTTACTTTCAGGGTTGCCATTCTCTATTCATAGAAAAATTCAGCAGTTTCCTGACATTCTTTGTAAGTTCTGGAATTAGTAGCCTTAAAGATAGAGCCAACTCTTGAATTGTTATTGACCCCAAGATGATGTTACTTGTTCCTTGTTAGCACTCTATTACAAGGTGACAGAACATATCAACCTGTTTTCTTTTTAAAATAGCAACCTTCTCAGGTGAAAAATTCCCTCATGAGCTGATGCAACAGGAAAAGAGGAGTCTGGCTAGCGAACTTTGCGTGACTGGAATGAAACTTTTGTACGCTCAATTCAACAAACAAATACATGGGCAACTTTTCAAACAAGCTATGATATGGACATGGCGACCATTCAAGAAGTCTAGACATTGTTAATGTATCAGAGAACAAAACACCTGAGTTTACATTGTGAGTCATCTCCCTAAAACTCACACAGTCGGGCAACAACAATAGAGTAGTAGAATTGATGTAACACGCTTCTTGAAAGTTGAGTGCATTTAAGGTTTACATACTTGTTTTCGATGACATATGTAATTTAGAGGACTGTACATTTCAAGTACCAAATGTCAATTTCACCCCTAAGTGAAAAAAGTCCCAAGGTGGGCTTTTGCAAGTCTCGGGCGCGTTCCCGTGGTTGCAATTTATATTTATAATTTTTGAAAATTTGTACAAAGATGCAAGAAGACAAGAGGTACATGGGTATATGATACCATTGGAATAAAAGTTATGCCATTGTAAAAATAAACTTCTCGAGTGCAGGCATGTCGGGCAACTCCAAAAACTTTTGCTAGGAGACTCTTTTAATGTGAGGTTTTCAATACTAGCAACTAATAATATTTGCTTTCATATTGTCAAAAATCTAATCTTTTCTTTAGTGAATAGAGATCTTCATACTTTTTTATTTTTATTTTTCTAATACAAGATGTGGTGTACACCTTCTTATTCGCCGTTTTGATTCTCATACTAAAACACATCAAGTTCACAAGATTATAAAATGTGAAGTGGCAGTTTTTGAATCTCTCCTCCTTGCACAAAATTTTTGAATATGCTACACCCCTTCTTTATTCCTAAAAATTGGCGTACAAGGAACTATTACCATGTTTGACAAAGTGGTGATGAATTTAGACCTTGTGTAGTGCAAAACTTTGACACCAAGTGAAGTCAAAGTCTGCTGATCCATTCAACGAACGAAAGGAAATGAACCAATTTATAGACTACTTCAAACAATATAATCTTTCTATTTGTGTAGTCAAAGTTTATGAAATTTTATGAATATGCTTCTTAATAAGTCTTAATTGAGATTCTACGGTTAAAATTGGAAATACAAGTTTTTATTTCCTTCCATACTCATTGCACTAAAATCAACAAGTTTACTGTGTTTTTGGTGTTAAAGTGTCAAAGACATTAGGGTTAATATACATATTAGATTAATTATTTGGTAAAGAGGTAAAAAAGGCATCCAAGATTATTGGAAGGAGGAGAAGAAGGTGGTGAATGTGGAAAAAGTGTCTATTTGTCATGTTTTTGTTATCAATGTCCTCAAGACAATGACACAATAAACATACTACAATCAGCTCGCTCTACAATAGCCATGTTTGTTTTGTATACTATAAAGAGAAGTTGTTATAATGAAATGGTTTTGGTTTGGAAATGTGCATCATGTACTTGACAAGCCGACTGTTATAAAGAAAATGATTTTGGACTGGAAATGTGCAGCGTGTACATGACAAGCCAGGTGTTATAATGAAAACAATTTTGGTCAAGCCGGCTGTTATAATGAAAATGATTTTGGACTGGGAATGTGCAGCATGTACTAGACAAACCGACTGTTATAATGAAAATGATTTTGGATTGGGAATGTGCAGCATGTACTTGACAAGCCACGTGTTATAATGAAAACGATTCTGGTCAAGCCGGCTGTTACAATGAAAATGATTTTGGACTGGGAATGTGCAACATGTACTTGACAAGCCCCGTGTTATAATGAAAACGCTTTTGGTCAAGCCGGCTGTTATAATGAAAATGATTTTGGATTGGGAATGTGCAGCATGTACTTGACAAGCATGTACTTGACAAGCTCCATGTTACACTGAAAAAAATTTTGATCTGCGAATGTGCAACATGGACTTGATACGCCGCCTATTCGAATGAAAACGACTTTGGTCAAGCCGACTGTTACAATGAAAATGATTTTGGACTGGGAATGTGCAGCATGTACTTGACAAGCCACGTGTTATAATGAAAACGATTTTGGTCAAGCCGGCTCTTATAATGAAAATGATTTTGGACTGGGAATGTGCAGCATGTACTCGACAAGCATTTACTTGACAAGCTGCATGTTATACTGAAAACGATTTTGATCTGGGAATGTGCAACATGCACTTGATAAGCCGCCTATTAGGATGAAAACAACTTTGGTCAAGCGGACTGTTATAATGAAAATGATTTTGGATTGGGAATGTGCAGCATGTACTTGACAAGCCACGTGTTATAATGAAAACAATTTTGGTCAAGCCAACTGTTATAATGAAAATGATTTTCATCTGGGAATGTGCAGCATGTACTTGATAAGCCGCCTGTTAGAATGAAAACGACTTTGGTCAAGCCGACTGTTATAATGAAAATGATTTTGGATTGGGAATGTGCAGCATGTACTTGACAAGCCACGTGTTATAATGAAAACGATTTTGGTCAAGCCGGCCGTTACAATGAACATGATTTTGGACTGGGAATGTGCAACATGTACTTGACAAGCATGTACTAGACAAGCTCCATGTTACACTGAAAACGGTTTTGATCTGGGAATGTCTAACATGCACTTGATAAGCCGCCTGTTAGAATGAAAACGACTTTGGTCAAGCCGACTGTTATAATGAAAATGATTTTGGACTGGGAATGTGCAGCATGTACTTGACAAGCCACGTGTTATAATGAAAACGACTTTGGTCAAGCTGGCTGTTATAATGAAAATGATTTTGGACTAGGAATGTGCAGCATGTACTTGACATGCCGCCTTTTATAATGAAAACGATTTTGGTCTAGGAATGTGCAGAATGTACTCGACAAGCCAACTATTACAATTAAAACAATTTTGGTCAAGGCGGTTGTCATATTGAAAATGGTTTTGGTCTGAGAATGTGCAGCATGTACTTGACAAGCCGACTATTATAATGAAAATGATTTTGGTCTAGGAATGTGTAGCATGTACTTCACAAGCTGACTGTTATAATGAAAATAATTTTGGTCAAGCCGACTCTTATAATGAGAATGATTTTGGTATGGAAATGTGCAGCATGTGCTTGGCAAGGCCAATTGTAATAATAAAAATATTTGTTGTAACAGATGTTGTTGTAAAGGGAGCTAACTATGTTTCTTTCGAGACAAAAGTGAAGTGAGAGAGAATTAGGGGGAGGTATTGTTTTAGCTAAGTGAAAAATTAATATTACAAAGAGAAGTGAGAGAGAATTAGGGGGAGGTATTGTTTTTGAAATGCATCAAGAAATGGTTTAAATATGGGTTTGATGATGTTTGTGTTGCCAACCCACAAACTCAAATGTAAGATCCATGAGACAATAAGACCTCTTGATTCCTCTTCAAATAAGACTAAAAGTGCTTCTAGAGTGAGGTGAGAGGGCACCGAGCTCTTCCATTGATATGATAGCTATTAACCCCTAAAGGACCAAGTGTCTATAGAGGGGACCAAAAATATCACTTTGATTGCAATTTTCTTTCAATCCATAAGGTCAAAATTCACAAAATATTAACCACATCATCTCATATGAGTTTAGAAGAAGATCCTACGGTTACAATCTCAAACTGGAGGAGAGATTCCTCTAAAATGCCTTGGTCCTTTAGTGGTTAAGAGTTAGAAATGAATCAGAGACCGGTATAGTGTGGACTCTTCAGGTGGCTTCAGAAATAACTTTATTGCTATGAGTATACATGGATGGAAGTGTTGGCATACGTTAAAACTTGATCGAGTTATGTGGAACTCTACTCCAAGTCCGTGGCACCTTAGCATTGGACAATGGAAAATCATACCACCTACTGCACGAACACAGGGTATGTCACTCTGTGGTCCATTGTATATGTGTCAAAATGCTATGGAACGAGTACCTTTTGAAAGAGATGTTTGAATTTGGGGCCTTGTTAGCTTTGTCCATAACCATGAAAACAACTTAGGAAGTCATGGGATGTGTGTGACTATGCCCATTCTCACTTCCAAAGGTTTCCAAGAGGGAGAGAACCTCTCCTTTCCATGTTGTTGAACGATGATTGAAGTCGTGAACTTTCAAGGATTTTAATCATTTCAAGAATTAAATCGTAATTATAATCTCAAATTCTTTTAGTACACTAACTATGCTATTAGGTGTGGCTCGACATTCACTGTTACTTGCCTAGCTATGTAGCTCATTCTAAATATAAACAAGTTGAAATAAGTGTGTGCTACACAAGGAGCTGAACAACAGTAAATGTGAAGCCGAACTGGGGGGTGGGGAAACCTCATACTCGTATGTACACATGTGATTTTATTTTCTTCTACAAAGATTTTTTAAACTTAGTAAATAGTGTTAAATTTACATCTAGTGTTAGGTCTTTGTTGACATTTAGTGTTTGTGATTGAATTTAGTGATACAAACACAAAATACCATAAATTAGGATTTGCAACTTTTCATTTATCTGTTTACTTTGAAATGGATGAAGTATATTTTCATGCTGATATTTCATTTATGTTCTCATCGCAGGGAACAGCATTTGTTTTCTCAAAAAATGTAACAGTTTTAGATGGTGTGAAGGGGACAGCCAGAATATTGAGAACCATGGAAGGGAAGTGAGTCCTATCCCTTGGGTGACACATTTCCCTCTTTTATGCATTTTGTTCTTATTCCATAATTTCCCATCTATCACTCTCTATGTACTTGGGGGAAAAATACAAAACTCAAAAGTATTTCTAAGGTCTCTTCCTAAAATGGGAAGCCATAACCTTTCAAAGTACACTGAAAATGATGTTCAGGGCCGCTTCACACTATGCCTAAGTTGAGTGACCGTCCGTCAAAATGAGTGGCCAAACTATGGCGAAAGGCCAAAATTTTTTGTCAAAAAAATACATTAGATAATATAGATTGAAGGTTTGGCCGGTCGTGGTGTGAAGCCCCAAAGGCCAAGTCCAAAGTCCAAATACCATATCATTACGCCAAGAAAATCAGCCCAAAAAAATCAACCAATAAAAATCAACCAACAAATTCGGCTTCTTTCATCTAGCGGTCCAGATCTTGTCAATTTTTGATTATTTTATTAAAAAATTCGACGGACCGTCGATTGTAGTTTGGGTCCGCTATAATGGGCGACCCAAGTTTTGTTCGAGAGGCCGTCGCTTTGGCGCCAAAAGAGCCCAAAAGTGTTGCCATGTAGGACGACGGCCTTTGGAGTTTGGGCACAAGTGTGAAGGCCCAAAGTCCGGACTTTGGCCATTTTAGCAATCTCATTGGTGGAAATCGACGGCCACTCGACTTGGCCACCAAGTGTGAAGCGGCCCTTAGTGTATCCACACCAATGTTTCTCTATCATTTATATTTTTTTTAAGTGCATGGGTGGCTAGTGCATCTCTGGCACTCAGTTTCATGATAATACATAGTAACTTTGGCTTGAATGTGGCTGGGGTAAAAAACCTTAGCATTAGGCAAAATTTTGTCTTAAAAAAAAACATTGATCCACACTATATGATTTGGAAGTGCTATTGTTCTTTTACCTTTAATAAATGTTTTTGCTGAGAGCGCAACTATCTATACTAATGAAGGAGGCGGATTATCATAGACGTAGTTGGTAAAAATATCTATCAAGAGTAAAAACTTGTAGCAATTATATATTAAGTAGTGCGGATACACTGAACATCAATTGTAGAGTAGTGTAAAGTGATGAGAGACAATAAAATTCACAATATTATATTGTGAAATATTAATGAACATCAATAACTATTTTTTGTGAGTTTTGGCACCCAGAATTTTTACTTGTATAATTGCTTTAGGCTACACATGGAAATGATACTTAATTGCCATAAGTTGTGCACCACCCTTCTGATAATAAAAGGTCATTTGTTTAAGCATGTTAAGTTTCAACATGTGATTTTGGTCCAAATGTATACATCATTTAAAATGCTTACTCATTGTGCATATAAGACTCTAACCATCACCAATAAAAGGTGGTAGTTCTCTTTATCCCTTTTAATTTGTTATTTTTGTGGTGGATCTTGTAGGTGTGGAAGAAATTGGTTATTTTCAAGGTTTATTTGAAGAATACTATAGACATGACATTTTACATATGTGAATGTATAAATGTACAAATGTATCAATGTATAAATGTATAAATGTATCAATGTATCAATGTATCAATGTATTCAAAAGCTCAATGTTTTATTGAAGGTCTAGTGTAATAATTCTCTAGATGTGACACTAGCGCTTGCAGGTATTACAAGTATTGGGTCAACCCTCCACCCTAATCTTTTGTTATTATTTATCCATAACAAACATTTATCAATTTTGGAGATAAATTTGTTATGAAGGGATCTATTGTTGCAACATGTGAATACTATAAATTTGATAATTGGATTGAGATGAGGGTGTGGTGGTGGTGTAGTCCTCTAAGAGCACCCGCACATGACACTCCATCCACGACGCCAACAATGCCAATGCTAAAAACTCCCCACTACACACTCCATTCCCTACTCTAGATCTGTCGTGCCTCCAAATTGTGACAATTTCACTTCAACTTGAGGGGACTCTTGAGTGGACGCCAAATATTCTGGTCAACGTGGAAGTGGTGGGAAGTGGTCAGGATCAAAGGTGTTGTAGCATGCCCCAAATGGCAGCGCAAGTTTTTTTTTTTTTGACACAAGCGAAGAGAACCTTTACTGTACAGGGACGGGGGAGAAAACACGAAGGCCCAGGCAAACCCCGCCACGGCCGGCGAGGCCGGTTAAGAACCCGGACCGACATCAAGTGTTAGTGATTGGGTTAGTCCTAGTGTTAGACCTAAAAGAGCAAGGGGACAACTTCCACCGCGGTCTCTCATCGATCCACGAAGCCAGAACCTCGTTGTAGCACCAAAGATCTTTAAATCGCTTGGTGAACTTCGAGTTCTTCTCCGGAGCCAAAGACCTCCTGGAATGCGCTTTAGACCAAGGGACGCGCCCGTAGTCAACCAACCCAAGCCAGACTTTAGCTCTCAACTTCTGTTTGGACCACTTGTTGTCATTAAAGGTAGTATCATTCCAAAGTTGACACAAAATGATACCTCTAAACAGAAGCCAAATCCTGCTGATAGGATTGAAGCGCTTTGGGATCCGATGTCCAAAAATACCATGCAACCACGTCAGAGCGAAGGACCGAGCCTGCGAAACATCGCTGGAGATGTCTAGACCACTGAGAACAACCTGGGAATCCTCACAGCTGTCAATGAGATTATCCTCCTCACGAGCCGAAAGCTGGCGAGAGCGGTCAGCTCGCATCCCAACATGCTGGGCGACGGTACTACGCCTAGGGACGCCCATACGATTCCGCCACTGCACACTATTCATAATCTCGGCGTTGCTGGCCACTTTGTGCGTAACCTGGTTGGTAGACCGGCGTGGCAACATGTAAAGCAGCAGTTCGGCACCTCAAGTCCACGTCTCTTTCGTAGAGTCACAGTCCCGAAACCTACGGAGAATGGTCTCCGGAGTCCCGCAATCACACATCGGGCAGTTCTGGTCGACGGAAGAATGGATCCTTCCTCTCCACACATTGACTGCAGCCGCCTTGTGCCAAATGGTCCAAATGAGTCCAGCTTCTTTCTAAGCCCTCTCCGCGTCCCAGGTATTCAGCCACTTGAGTTTATACGACGCCGGAAGGGTCCCTCGCCATTTGTTTTCAAGAACAGAGGGAACGAGATGCTTCCGTTGTAAAAGCATACGTCCAATTCTAGCAAAAAATCCCAGGAAAGGAATCTCTCCGTCCCAATTGAAACGATCGGGGTCCCATACCAGTTTATCACATCTCCCATAGAAGAAGAGAGTGGACGTCTTCTTGGGCCCTCTGACAACCTTAGCAACCCGGATGCGCCTGACCATGCCGAAATGTGTCGACATCCAGTCCTCGACAAGGGAGCTCCAGTTGGGAGGCCTAGTCGCAAACTGGTTGCGCTCCAGCCAACCAAACTTCTGTAAGCATTGCGAGGTCGACTTCACAACCTGAATCTCGTAGCTTGACAGAATCTCCAGACGTTGTCAACCTACGTCAGGCTGGATTCGCTCGCCAGCTTGAAGGACGAAAGACGGTACCAACGCGTCCTCTTCGGTAAACACCCCGATCCATTCCCCATGACTCGTGTGAATATTTACTCTTCAGAGAAGATGGCTCCACGAGCTCCCCAGGTGAAGCGTAAGCGCCTGCCAAGCTTCCCTTTCAGCCTCGGTCAGTGCTTGATATGACCGCATCTCGTCGAAGTTGCAAAATCGAGTTCCGCTCCAAATGTCTCGGTACTGGCGGATTCCGCGCTTATGAAGTTCCCTTGCCCGTGACCGGGAAAACTCGGGGCCAATCACCCGCACCACAGGGCAGAACCAGAAGCTGCAGGACAGAAACTCATCCATATTTGACGTGTGCATATACTTCAGGGACAGTAGAATAATCTTCCATGCAGTCGTTACCCTATTCCACACTATGGAACCTTTCTTTGCCTGGCGCTTCTGTATTGTGAAGTACTCTAAGCTGGACTCCCACTTGATATTGGCGAACGGTTGAAAAGAGGCAAGTCGGAATCTCAGCAGAATGTGTAGGTTGGAATTCCCGGGTTCCATGGCCTTCAACACCCACTTCGACATGAGTGTCGTCGATGCGTCTTCGATATTGATTAGATTAAGCCCTCCGCGGGCTTTGGGCTGACAACATTGGATCCAGCTAACCCGTGTACGCGAACGCCTCGTTGATCCTGAGGCCAAGAAGTTCATGATAAAGCCTTTGACCTTCGTGATACCTCTTTTAGAACCTCCCCATATTGACAGAAAAAATAGTGGTGCCGACAAGAGGACGCTATTCACGATCACACTCCTCCCTATGGGGTTGAGTTTTGTAGTACTCCAATAAACTAGTTTTTTAGCTATACGCTCGAAGAGAAAATTGTCCACAGAACTGGTGGAGAGCGTCATGCCGAACGGGGAGCCCAGGAGCTTCCCAACCTCATCAGATTCAGCCCAATTGATGCCAAGTTGGTCTGTCCAAGGTGGCCTGTCTATATTTCCCCAATCTTGCCAATAACCACAAGACTTGGTCCAGTTGATCACTAAGCTAGTGGCCGAGCAGAAAGTGTTGAGGGTCTGGATCAAGTACCTTGCTGAGCCTTCTCTTCCCAGTAGCGTAAATGAAGTGTCGTTGGCGTACTGGGCCAGAATTTGTTGCCGGTCTTCGCATGGAAGTTTAATGCCTTCGACTCTCCCGTTGAGAGCCTTGGCTTTGACCATCGTGTTCAGAGCTTCTACAACAATTATGAAGAGGTACGGTGCGAGCGGGCAGCCTTGTCTTACACCTCTTTCAATTTTGAATGTCTGGCTAGGTTTACCATTCATCTTGACTGTCGAGGTGGCGTCTGGTAAAAGAATTATGATCATTGCCACAAACGCATCTGGAAAACCGAAGGTGCGTAAGATCCTGTACATGCACTCCCAGTCAACCATGTCATAGGCTTTCGTGAAATCCAACTTCAGGAAGAGTAGCGGTTGATTCGATTGTTTCGCCCACGACATGGTCTCGTGTGTGAGCAGCAAGTTGTCCAGAATGTAGCATAGTAGGAGGAAGGCTGACCGATCAGGGCTGATGATGTTCATTAGGATCGGTTGAAGCCGTCTTTGCAACAATTTTGCATAGATCTTGTACGACGTGTTCAATAAGGAGATCGGTCTCCAGTTGGGCAGGAGTCGACACTCCCCTCCCTTGTGGAGCAGAGCAAGCATACCATGTGTCATACCACTCTGAAGTTTACCTTCTCTCACACTTGATTGAATCATCACAGTGAAGTCAGCTCCAACGAGATCCCAATATGCCGAGTAAAACTCGACTCCCACCCCATCCGGACCTGGTGACTTGCGAGAGCGCAAATCCCCTAAGGCAGCCTTTAATTCTTCAGTTGAGATTGCATGGCAGCGCAAGTTTAAGGGAGTTGCTTGGTGCGGTTGCAGTGCGACATTAGCATGCTTGGAGCTCCTACCGCCCCAACACCGATTTCTTTGTTGGGCTCCAAATGGTGAGGAGCAGTGTGGATAATCTAATGCAATGAATATAGGGTGTGGTGTAATCTACCACTCATTGGCATACTCATGCTCCTCAGATACCAACTCTCCACAAATGCGGGGGGCTGGTTTGTCCTTTCATTGTGCAAAGTAATTTATTTTTTCTCGTTCTTCAGTGTCTTGCAACATGACCATGTCCTGAACCCGGTCCAAACTCAAAATTCTTTGATGAAGGGATCACTACAAAGCCTAGCATGCATTGTGGGCCAGTGCCCTCATGTGGCTCTAGCTTTTGAACAAGAAGAGTGCTTTGAAATGTGGAAGTTCAAACATGAAACCGTCCAAAACACATGACATGGGGATAGGACAATTCTCGAAGTCAAAAATTTCATGGAAAACCCTCTTGTCAATCAAATCACAAGGAAAGATTACTCGTGTTCAATGCTTTTTTTAATCAACCAAAAATATGTTACCCCTAATGAATAAAATCTTTCTTGCTTAATTTTTGTCAATGAGACACTATTTCCATCCATCCATTTTAAGTAACATTGTAACTCATATAAAGAGATTATTCCAAAAACAAATATGTGTTTTTATCATTGACTATGACTTGAGCTGTATGTTTCTTTATGAACATTTAGGGGTCAAATATTAAAAAACCCATGTTTTGCTTCAAATTATTTGCATGGGAGTGAAAATGCTGAAAACCAAGACAGCTGTAAATGATGCTGAATTCAATGGACTGAGACAAAGGTCTGAAGAAATTGCATATTTTTTCTAAAAATACAAAAATGGGTTACCCAAAAAGCTCACACTATGTAAGGATTGGGACAAAGCTTTGGTATTGACACAGAGAATGTTTCTTGGTGTGGGCAAAATTTGTGGCCTTCTTCAATACTGAGTTGTCTTGAGGCCAAAGTACAAAATACTTATATGTGAAGAAATAGGATTTTGTTCCATATTTATACAAGTTATATTAAAGAGCATGTCTACAGTTGTGATAGGAAATTAATAGTTAATTATAGGTTTCTACTTTTTGGAGTGCTTAGATACCCCACAGATCTTGTCGACAAATCACATCTTGTCACGTGTCATGTTGGGGACTCAGTCAGCAAAATCAAAATAAATGTGTATAATGCCGACAAGTAATTGAGTTAGATTCTGTACTCCTGTAATTTTTTATTTCTTATTTTTGTTTTGTTTTGGTACAAATGAAAGTTTCTCATCACAGCATTCTTGATGTTTGGGTTCCACAAATTAACCATTGAAATCCAACAATGGTAATGGAATTACCCCCCATAACCGACAAGTTCACCAATGTGCATACATGAAGAAAACAAATTATATATATACATAAATTGGAGAGTCTTTACAATAGAGAAATAACTAATTATTCTATATAAATGAATCAATAATTTGGAATAAGTGACAAAGAGAGCTAACTTGCATGTAATACTATATGTTAATTATAACATAAATATAAATATATTATTGTAAGATTGAAATTGGTTAACGTCTATTCTTGAGAAAGTATGATAGGTCTATTCCACTAGCTTTGGTCATTTAGACATAAACTCAATGGACAAACAAACAAATAATCACTTGTTCACATTGGTCTCATTTAGAGATTATAAGTCATCTTTTTTTCTTAAGCCTTAAACACTAGAGTAGCTCACTAGTGGCCGCAATATTCTACATGTATGGTGTTGTATTTGAACATGATAAGATTCTTATACTCAAAACAACCTCCCAATGAAAAATGTTAGTTGAACAATATTTAATCCAAAGGTGCAAATTTTGCTAAACTTCAATACAATTTTTGTATTCAACATGATAAAATATGTGCCTATATGCATCTCTTGAATGACATTTAAGGGTTAATAGAGCATTCTACAGTTTAGCACCATAATACTAATAGTCATGAAACAATGGTGGGCATATTTAGTGTAGCATGTATCTATAATTTCCATGAGATTTAGATTTGATTGAAGTATTTGTATGTTTCAAAATGATTGGATCCTTTGTAGGATGATTTAAAGATACTTGTAAAGATTAGAGATTGGACGGTAAGAAAATGCAAAGTTTTACAAGGCAATAAGTAAACATCCAAAACTTTCTAAGACAACTCTTTTCAACAACAATTCATACAGATATCTCATGAATGTCATTGAGATAGGACCCCAATTATCTCAAGTTTGATTCAATTTTAGTTTACAAGTGTAGATCCCCATCATCCTCAATGAGAAAAGGCAGTTCCGACGCCCCGGAGATAATGTATCCCAAAGATACCATATCATGGTATCAACCTATGTATCGGCCACTAAATGGGTATTTATTTGTTTTCTTATAAGTAAGAACCTAACCTATAATTTTTCCATTGAATTTGAGTGATTTTAAGCTTATTGACGGATTGTCCCGTGCATCACCATGAGACCCCCATTCTTTCCGGATACATGGGAGGTGTTTTTTTTTTAAATTTTGACTAACTTACCACCGTCTAGTACCATTTCAGTTAATCCTTTAGCGCCCACGTCATGTTTCTCCAAAACCAAGATATGTGCTGAATTATTTTCTTTGAACTAACTTTGATGGAAACATATTTTTTATTTTTAGTATCCGACCTTACAAAATTGAACTCAACCCAGGACCCAAACTTTGGGGAAAATTTGCACAACCTCCAACAATTGATAGAATAGATTATAGTGTTTAAAGATATTATATATTGGTAATGATAATTGCCGACTTTGGAGGGTATATCACTTTATCCATCAATAGAATCTTGCAAGAATTTTTTACTTTGAATAAAAGAGGTTCACATGTGCACTAGGTCAATAGCTTCGCATTGACATATCATACCTGAAGAAAACATTTCTACATGATTGTTGATGATTTTTTTTAACTTTGTCTACTTGATTGGATAAGAAAATGTTCCAAACTTACACAAATTAAAATGGAAGTTTTGTATGCAATGAGAGAGATCAACAATCACAAAACAAAGAAGAATCTTTGAAAGACAAATTTCAATCAAAATTGAAGACCAAAATCATTTTGCATGTGTATGAAATACAACAAAGTATGCGGGCATGGTATTCATTGTATTTTAGTGATTTTGATGTACTTTGTGTTGTATTCTTAGCTTTTCGAGAAGTTCTACCACTTCAAATCATGATCTAGATTTTGCAGAGTGTTCATGTAATGTGTGCGCAACTCTGAACTTTCATGGTACTATAGAATTGAATAGTACAAATATTTGGTGTAAGGAATAGTGAAAGAAAGCCTTTAGAAAAATGTTGATCTAAGCAATGTTTTGCATTCAAATAGAAATGACATAGAGATAAAGGATTTCATTCTTCATTAAAAAAAATCCCCCTAATAGACGAAGGCATGATCATTAAGATGTAGATCCAACTATTATTTATTTTGATAAAAAAATTGCTATGCTAAAAAAATGGGTACGTTTAAACGCCTAGACATTGCATGAATTTTTCCTTACCCTAAGCCCCTCCAATACTTTTGATTTTTGATGTGCAATAACCTAACACAAGATAAGACATAGTTTCAAGATGTATATGTAATGCATGGTGAAAAATATGTTGTTATTCTAGGTCAAAGTAAGTTGATTGTCCAAGGAGGGCACAAAAAAAATCTATTGCACTTTTCAAATGCATGTTACTTTAATCCGCCCAATCAACATTTACAAATTTTATTGGGTGTCTTCTCGTAATACTAAAATTCAAGATCCTATGTATGAAAATTTTAAAAATTCAATTAACCCCAAAATGATAAAATTTCCAAGGTGAGCTAGTGCAAATCACATGCATGTTCCCATGGTTGCAATTTATAATCGGAAATGTACAAAGATGCAAGAAAAAAAGAGCCACGTTAGATATAATCTTTATTTTCATTGGACCTCTACATAAAAAATCATGCCATCTCAAAGAAAAACTTCTCAAGTGCAAGTATGCCGGGCAACTCCAAAAGCTTTCGCTAGGACACTCTTTTAAATGTGTGATTTTCAATACTAGCAAGTGATATTATTTCCTTTCATTACTTGTCTTTGGTGAAAAATAGCATTTTAACCCAAGTCTAACGTTGTCACACAATGTAAGGCAAGATACCAAATAAATGTCTTCTTTTCCACATTAAATAAAGGAATCTTCATATTTTTCACTTTTTATTTTTTCTATTACAAAATGCCATGTGAGCCTTCTCATTGACCATTTGAATTTTCTTTCTAAAGCATATCAAGTTCACAAAAAATAAAACCAAAATTGACAATTTTTGAACCTTCACTCTTTGCACAATTGTTTTGAATATGCACATCTTCTCTACTTCTAAAAAGTGAAATTCACACATATTTCTCTGTTTCAAACACCATAATCCTCCAATTTGTGTGGTCAAATTTATGAATTTTTTTGAGTATGTCCTTTAGAGGTTAAGGCTTGAACCTTATGTGTTATTTATGAAGTAACAAGGGAACAATCACAAACTTCAATGTTTGGTGGAAGACTTCAAAAATTTCAAGAAATTTTACTTAGTTTCAATCAATAAGGAGGAAAAAAAGGTTTAATTTACATGGTGATTTGTAATTTACAAGGATATGTTCTAGTTGAGGTTTTCAATTAGTGTAGGTTATAACATTGCTGAGATATATAGATTCTGTAGTAAAAGTGGTCCACATCAGTAGAGGAATTCTTGATTCTCAAAGATAAATCCAAGTAAGGTGGTCCTAATTGACCTTTACAGGACCAAGTGTCCATTTAGGATACGAGTTTTTTTTTGCTTTGTCTGCAACTAACTTACAATCTATAAGGTCAAAATTCACAAAATTTATACTACATTTATCTCATATAAGTTTAGAAGAAAACCCTACAATTACATTCTCAAGAAGATCATCTTGGGAGTTTTAGATCAATGGAGTAAAGATTCTTCTAAAATACCTTAATCCTCTAGGGGCTAAGTAGAATCAAAAGTGTAGCATGGTGATGGCCGTTTGAAGGGCCCAGGGCAAATTGACCCCCTCATTGGGAGTTACCCGAGGTGGGTCCCGTCTTTATTGCATGGGGTCATTTTCTAGCCCTCTTATTTGGGGGGGGGGTCCAGAGGCTTTTTTGGGATTTTTTTGGACAAATTTGGGGTCGACGGCCATCGTTTCCCCAAAAGGACCCACCCTTGCTATAATTGGGGCCCCATCCAAAAACAAAACAAGAGCCAGGTTTGGCCCCACCACCTCATGACCCCCTCGGGTACTCCTAACGAGGGGTCAATTTGTCCTGGGGCGTTTGAAGGATTCAAGAGCAGTTGTTCAGGATAGCTTCAAGCTAACCACAATAGTGATTTGTGATCGTACAAACAGTGACAGTACACCAGCCCACAAGAGAAGAGGTAGGAGTTCTTTTCTATCTTACAACAATGTAAGCCTTGCAAAATAATTGCCACATCCTCAAAGCAAATGCCCAAAAATCTCTCACACTGTATACACAACATGACATGCATCAGCTGCAGCTTCAAGAATAATGTTCTTGCTGGTGAAAGTATACAACAAAGACTTAAGGTCTAACTCTAGTAGCCCTTTCATTTAGCCATTGTGTTATTTTTTTCTCATTCAAAGTGGAAATTTCTAAAAATTGGGTAATTTGGTGTGGTTACATTAATTAGTCGCAAGAGTAATGTGACCACGGAGATTTCAAGGTAGATATTTTGCGAGACCAAGCAAGCGACCGACCTTGAGGAAGGATTGTCAACCACGAAACATAGCAAGAGGTCCATTCTCCCTCAACAACCTAGCCAACTTTAAGTTATTTTAAGGTGGTAATTGACAATGAAATTTGCCAAGTTGCGTGATGAATTCAACATAGGCTTGACATGACATAAGGTTTTTGTGCCCCACATTGACTTTTATTATGTTTCGACCGTCCATGCAACATCAAAGGCTTCCGGGGCAAATTGGAAGCAAGTTGCTTGGACACACAAACAACTACTAGGCTTGAAGCTTCATGCTCGGTCAACATTTTTTAAAGTTCATTTATACGCTTTACAAACTAGTCGTAACGAAATAGACACATACCCGTTTTTGTCCTCGGATAGTTCCAATTTGCATGGGGGAGATTGTTGAATAGCAAAAGTGAGGATGCCAATGCCATGGCCTCTATGACTCTTGTTGTATCAATCAAAACCTACTTTTAGGTGCAAGGCCGGCTTTGGGCTTGATTTTGGGTGGTTGCCATTGCTACTTGTTCCAATGTTTCAATGTGACGCAATTATTTCCAGCGCTGAGCCTGCAATGTGATGTGGATCTGAGTGTTTCCATGGCAAAACATAACCAATGTCTGGTCGTGTTGGAAAACTACAATGTTGGCTCAACACGCCAAGCCTAGAAATGTAAACGGAAGGACAAAGATCTTTGTCGTGACTACTCCTCACGTTATGATGTTTTCACACCCGCTTAATTCAAGGGTGGCCTGGACAACAAAGAAAAAAGGTTCAAATTTCATGATCTAAAAGTATGCTGCATGTAGAGATAAATGTCTGTGCGTGTAATGTAAATCAACCTGTGTATCTTACTCCATAGATTTACTGAAGAGAAATACTAGTTAGATAAAGAATGTGAAGACAATTCACTGAATCCACCCCTCTCTTTTGGAACTGTGAGTTGGCTAATTTTTATCTACATCAAAACAAGTTATTTGGAATAAAAGCATTGAAGTTTTTGTTATCTTGAGCAAGGTACATATGTTGTGTTATCTCCTGTTTTTAGAGCAAATATACAAGAGTTCTTTGTGAACTCAACTTACTCTTTTCTTAAGGAGGATTTCACTGGCCGTCTAATATTCTCTTACATTTCCACATTTAAAATTGGAACACATGTTCCAAGATGAAGGTACATCTACCTTTGGTTGACAGGCTTAGTATCAAATGTATAATTTCACAAAATTAGAAGATTAGGATTTTTTTGGTAAAGACACCGAAAGTTTCTACAAGACACCTCTCCTCTGATTTTAATTCTATTATTTATTCACGTTCGAAAGTATTTAGAGATGAAAAATCTTGATATACTCTCAACTGAAATCCTTGGAAGAGCTTGTTGGTTACTAAACTCAAGTTAGAAGTAGTTTCAATTGCCTTTGGGAAGGATGGAGGATAGGTCCTAGCAACCTATTTTCCTCATAGATTTGACTCTAGATATTTAGGGTTGCATTTAATAATTTAAGTATCTTTGCCTCTTTTCTTAACCCCTAAAGGCCCAAGGCATTTTCACACCAAAAACACTTCAAAACTGCTCGTTCTAGTGCAATGAGTAATGAGGTAATCAAAACGTTTTATTTCTACATCTAACCGTAGGATCTAAATTAGGACTTGTTGATTAATGCCCTCAAAGAAACTTCATAAACTTTGATCGCACAGATTGGAAGATTATAGTGTTTGAAGGAGAGAAAACAATTCTTTTTCCTCCTTGCATTGAGTGGATCTGCAGATTTTGACTTCACTTGGTGTCAAATTTTTGCACTACACAAGGTCTGGAAACATTACCAACATTTTAATCATGATGTCATTTTCTCGTACACCAATTTTTAGAGGTAGAGAAGGGTTGTAGTTTATTCAAAACAAATGTGCAAGTAGTGGAGGTTCAAAAATTGCCAATTCACGTTATTTTTTTTGTGAACTAAATATGTTTTAGAATGATAATCCAAATGGTCAATATGAAGGTTTAGACCACATCTTGTAGAATAAAAAAGAAAATGTAAGAAATATGAAGATCTCAAAGTTTTATGTGAAAAAAATGTTTTTTTGGTACCTTGCCTCACAAAGTGAAACAATGTGTGAAAGTGTTTGACTTAGATTATTATGTTATTTCCCATGGAAGACAAGAGAATATTCTTGAAAATATGAAAGGAAATGATATTATTTTCTATTATTGAAAATCTCACATATAATAGAGTGTCCTAGTAAAAGTTTTTGGAGGAGCCCGACATGCCCGCTCTCCCCATTTGAAATTCAAAACCCTATAACTTTTGCACAGAATGTCGGATTTAGGAAAAATTGGACTCACACGAAGCTTTTAACAATGTCCATCTACAATAGAAATTTCAAAAAGGAATAATACACATTGACACCATAGGAACCTGCCCAAACCTTCAAAAGTCCCCCAAGGGAACTGTTTGGCCTTTAGGGGTTAAGAAGAAGAACTCTAGTCTCTAGAAGAGGCTAGCAAAAAAAAGTGTATGTTTGTTCCACCACTAAGTCTATGCCTCTCTTCACAGTTAACCTTTTAACACTAAGGTTGTTGTTTTTGGGTCGATTTTGGTTGTTTTATTGGTTATAGCTCCTTGTGTGTAAGATGCAATTCTTTTGGTTGTAGCGTGTCCCGCACTAATTCATTCGCTTTGAATGTAACAATTCCCAGGCACATTGGTGCAAGCATTGGCGAGCTACAACAATTTTTGTAAAGTGGGGTTAGTAGTGAAATGTACCCTCTGTGTAGATATTTGTGTGTGATCTATCACACTCGAGAATTCTCCCAGGCAATTTGACGCTCATCGGCGCTAATGGGTTAATTCAGGCGCTTTTTGTTGGCAAAATAACTCAATTTGTACTTTCATATTCCCTCCTTCCCTCATTGCATGCAATTTGAATACTCATCACAGATCAGGGCCAAATTCTGAAGAATCTCGTAAATAAATGACAAATTCTTTGCTGAAGAGGAGTTAGGAAACCCGTGCCACACTCTCCAAAACTTTTGTTACATTGTCAACTACAAAATCCAAATTGTAATGATTAGCCGCCAAACCAATCACACTTCTTGGATGATAATAAAAAGATTCCTTGGAATAATTTCCGATGCATTGTAAACTCCGCGGAAAGTGCAGACAAACAAAAGAGAGTGGTTGTGGACCTATTTTATGGGCTCCATGTTGAAGGAAGAAATCTCAAAAGCTCATAACTTATACAAGCTCAATTGCATTAGCCTACCCATGGAATTTCATTCGACGAGAAGTTGGTGTGGAATTGCGGCTTGACCAGGACAATTGCTTGATTGGAATAAGATACCCACTCATTGACACTTTCAACTCTTTCAGGGTCATGTACGCATGATCAATTTCAATAAATGGGATGTCCTATGGCTGCTTGACACATGATATCCCTCTATCTGCACTTCACACATGGTTAACATTTGCGTATGTACAAAAGTTTACGGATTGGCCTAAATACCCCGGTCGAGTGTTGCAGCAAGCCTCAGGCTTGGAAGGGTGGGGGAGGGTAGGGACAAAACCGGCCCCTATTTTTATGTTGGATGGAGGCCCTATTTGATCTATGGGGGTCTTCAAGGGTAATTTGGGGCCGTAGGCTTCAATTTTGGCAAAAAAAATCCCAAAAAAGCCTCTAGAGCCCCGAAAGTTAAAAGGCCAGAAAAATGGACCACCCAAGGCTAAGGCTTGGTGCAACGCTTGACCAGGGTAAATAGGGAGATCCAAAGTTTACCCCTAAATGACCAATTGTTGCCCCACGGAACAATTGTGAGTTTTGAGTAGGTTTCATGGAATCAACTTATGAATTTTTATAGAGAGTAGGCATTTTACAAAGCTTTGTAGGATTTTTTTTAGTTTTTTTTTGAACTTACAAGGGAAAAGTGATGATGCTTCAAACATCAAAAGCTAGATTGTGGGGAAGTTGGGTAGGGTACCGTAGAGATGAATGATAGTACTGTAGAGTTTAATAGTGCAAATGTTTAGGCGGTGAAATGTGCAATTTTTAAATAAAGAAAATGCATAGAAATGAATGAATTTCTTTTTCCAAATTTTTTATTTCTCCAAATAGAAGAGAGCATAATTATTTTATCTATTGTTCATATTTTAGGTCCAACTATTTGTCATTTGAATATAAAAATTAACAAGGATTTTATATCCTTAAACATTGCGAAGATGTTTTCCTTATTGTAAAATCTTCCATTATTTGTGATTTTGGTGTGCCATGACCTAAGTAAAGGTAGAACATATTCTACAAGATTTATGCAATGTGTGATGGAAAAATATGCCATTAATTTGAGTCAAAGTATGGTGACCTTGTTTGTGTGCAAGGAAGTAAAAACTATTTTGTAGTTGTCATATGCATGGAGCTTACAATTTGCACCACCAAATTATTCAAAAATCTTTTCATTGTATTCTTAGAATTCAAATATTTTGATTGAAAATAGTAAATTTTTATTAAACCCCTAAAGGCCCAAGAGTCCCCTCGTGGATTTCTTGAAGGTTTGGGCAGGTTCTTGTGGTGTCAATTTGTTACATTCCCTTTAAAAATTTCTATTGCACATGGACATTGCTAAAAGCTTCATGTGAGACCAAATTTTTTCCTAAATCCAACATTCTATGCAAAAGTTATAGGATTTTGAGTTTCAAACGAGGATAGCGGGCACGTCGGGCACCTCCAAATTTTTTTGCTAGGACACTCTATTATATGTGAGATTTTCAATACTAGAAAAAAATATTATTTCCTTTCATATATTCAAGAAAAATCTCTTGTCTTAAGGAGAAAATAACATAATAATCTACGTCAAACATTTTCACACATTGTAACACTTTGTCGGGCAAAGTACCAAAAAAAAATCTTCTTTTCCACATAAAACTATGAGATCTTTATATTTCTTACATTTAATTTTTTCTACTACAAGATGTGGTCTACACCTTCATATTGACCATTCGGATTATCATTCTAAAATATATTTAGCTCACAAACAAATATAACCTGAGTTGTTACTTTTTGAACCTCCACTCCTTGCACAATTGTTTTGAACACGCTACGCCCCTTCTCTACCTCTATATAACAGTGTTCAAGGAAATAACATCATGATTAACATGATGGTAATGTTTTCAGACCTTGTGTAGTGCAAAAATTTGACACCAAGTGAAGTCAAGGCTGTTGATCCACTCTAAGTAGGAAAGAAAAATAACGGTTTTCTCTACTTTAGACACTATAATCTTTCAATCCATGCGGTCAAGTTTTATGAAACGTTTTGAGGACATTAATCAACAAGTCTTTGTGTAGATCCTACGGTTAGATGTAGAAATAAAACATTTTGATAACTTCATTACTCATTGCACTAGAATGAACAGTTTTGAAGTGTTTTTGGTGTGAAAAAGCCTTGGACCTTTTAGAGGTTAAACCTTAATAATCAAAAGTCTTGAGGTGGGCTTTGGAAATCCAACACATGTTCACTTGACTGCAATTTTTATCTCCAATTCTTGAAATTTAAACAAATATTCAAGAAGAAAAACAAACAAAATGGAAATATGATGTTTATTATCATCAAACCTATAGAAAAAACTCATGACGTCTTTTAAAATATTGCCGAGAACAAGCATTTGGGCAACTTCAAAACTTTTGCTACGACCTTCCTCTAAATATAAGATTTAAAATAAAAGTAAGTACTTTAGTTTGTTTGAGATTGTCCAAAAAAAATTAACCTCCAATAGTGTGAAACTTTCACTCCAAGACAAATAAAAGTTTTCTAATTCGTGTAAGGTGCACAAAAACAAACTTTATTTCTATATAAAGTAGAGATCTTCATTTTTTTCCTCCTTATTTTTATTTTCTTCAAAAAGAAGCCTAAACTCTAGTATTGACCTTTTGGATTTTTTTTTATTAATAGAAGAGTGAAATCATTTTAAAATCAAAACGTGGTTTGGTAGTTTTTAAACCTCCCTTCATTGCTTGATTAAAAAAAAAGTCTTCACTTTTCTAAGACCTCTAAAATGAATGATGCTGATCTTACATCACGTATATTATAATGGCATAACATTTAGAAGTTTTGTAATGCAAATATTGATCACCAAGTGAAGTCACAACCTACTAATCCTTGAAATGCTGGGAAAGGAAATAAAATTCTCCACTTCAAAGTCTACATTCTTGTGAATAAGTCAAAGATTATGAAAATATGTGAGCATGTGGTTATATTAGTATCTAGATTAAGATTTTACAATTGGAGTTGGTTGAACTTAATTTTTCATTTCCACTCTTTACACTCAAATTTAGATGTCATATGGATATCCTTATGGTATGTACTTGTTAAAAATGCCCTTGGAAGTTATATTAGTCAATAGAACCTCTCAAAGTTGGATGAGTAATAGGAATGAGATGGAAACATAGGAGGCTCAAGCCTCCTGTAATCTGCTCCAGATGATTTGTAAAAGGACATCTTCAACATCTTCATGAGATGTATATGCCAAAAAGATCCACAAATGTTACATTTTGAGTGATAAAATGAATCCTCCACAACCTCCTAAAGTTGGATGAGTTAGTAGGGTCAAAAGGGGGTTGAAAGACAAGTTTGGGCGCCTCTAGAATCTTCAATATTTGTTTAAATGAATTTTTTTGACGTACTTGTGAAGTGCAAATGCCAAAAGAATCCTTAAAACTTTACATTTGAATAGGAAATGCGCTTGCCATAGCCTTCCATAGTTGGATGAGTCGAACGAGTTCAAAGAGGGTTGGATGAGGAGTTGGATGAAAGGTTGGATGAGGGATTGGATGAGGAATTGGAAAAAATAGATGATGGTTCAAATGGAGTTGGACTAGTGGTCGGACGTGAGGATGGTTGAAGCAGATGAATTAAAAGATTAAGATATATTTTTATTATGAATTGTTTTTTTCATTTTGTTTTGAATAGAGATGATGTCTTTGTTAATGTGATCCATTAAAGAAGATTAACCCTATAGTGTCAAGGAGGCCCAAACAAGGTCTCTAGGCACTATTTTGGAAGAATATATGTGAATCCACCCACTTGTTGCCTTTGCCTATTTTGGAACGAAGATGCGCCCTGAAATTTGAGATCACATGCAACTCTCAAATGCCAAATCTAACCACTACTGTAACATCCCCCACAAAAGTGGTTTCCATAAATCAATGTTGCACTGATATGTATCCGATGTGTACATGATGTTTCGTATAATCTATCATAATTTGCATAATCTATCATAATCATAGAATCTCCTAGGTCTCCTCTGTCATGCTAGGCACTAAAGGGTTAATATTCTATTTATCCATTTGCTTAAAAAATATATTCTTTAATTTTTTATGGAAATTTTTAAAATCGTCACGGTAACGTCACGATCAATCACAACATTATGCCACCATTGTGTTGTGACAGTATGACATTGAGATGGGATTGGGTTTTGTTATGACACAATAGACAGCCTTGTTGGTGACTATTGTCAACTCCTTTTAAAAGAGCATCTATTATGACAACCAACTCTCTTTACAACGGTCAATTGCCTCTACAAACAACCAACTTCCTTTACAAACAATCAACTCCCTTTATTAACAAGGTTGTTGTAACATATGTTGTTCAAACAAAGATGGATGTTGTAGAAGAAGCTGAATGTACACCGTTCACTATATATAGTGTGGACAAAAGTAGTTTGAGTTTCTACACAAACCAATAATTTACATGTAATCTTTAATTGGAAATAAATACCCAATCAATACTTGACAAGCATGTGCTTGATGTAAATTATTGAATGTGGGATTTTCAATACTCGCAAGTAGTATTGTTCCCTTCATATCGTCAAAAAAAATTCTTGTCTTTAGTGAAAAATAGCATACCAACCCAAGTCAAACATTTTCACACATTGTCACTCATTGTCGGGCAAAGTACCAAAAAAACTTCTTCTTTTCCACATAAAACCTAGATATCTTTAAATCTTTCATTTTTTATTTTTTCCACAATAACATGTGATGTAAACCTTCTTATCGACCATTTGGATTATCAGTCTAAAACATATTAAGCTCACAAAAAATTAAAGTGTGAATTGGCAAATTTCAAACCTCCACTCCTTACACAGTTGTTTTAAATATGCTACACCTATCCTCTACCTCTAAAATTGGTGTACTAGGAATTAACATCATGCTTAACAAGATGGTAATGGATTTAGACCTTGTGTAGTGCAAAAATTTGACACCAAGTGAAGCCAAAGTCTGGTGATCCAATGAAGGCAGGAAAGAAAATGAACCATTTGCTTGACTTCAAACACTATAATCTTTCAATTAGAGCGGTCAAAGTTTATGAAATTTTGTGAACATATTATTTAATAAGTCTTAATTGAGATCCTACGGTCAAAACTAGAATTCAAAGTTTTGGTTTCCTTCTTTTTTCATTGCACGAGAATCCAACAATTTTGAAGTGTTTTTGGTGTAAAACTATCACGGTACCTTAGAGGTTGGTACATCCACACTTTGTAAGATGAACGGTGTAAGGTTGGACAACCCAAAACCAACGGGCAACCAAATATTGCTCCTTTTCAAGGCACCACGACCTTAGTGTAGTCGTTTGAGTCATCGCACACTTGTGAGGTGGTTGTGAGTTCAAGTCCCATGCCGGTGTAGTGCCTACCACCATAGTCCACCCAAGTATGATGGATGTCTTAAGACCTCGTTGTATGGGTACCCAAAGAGACCTTGTTGGAGATGACATGTTGGTTGTCTTCTAGGCACTTAGAATAGGAAGCACTTAGTGCAGAAAAGTGTTTACCCTCAAAAGGGGGAAGTAGTTCTACTACACTACCTACGTCCCATGGCCATAGGCATAGCGAAGAGAATGAACAAACATTGTATTCACGTTGGTCCGTGTCGGAGACCAAAGTTCTTTGCTCCTTCTATACCCTTCCTAGATTTCAGAGAGGAAATGTAGCATGTCTTTACATGATTTATGCATTAACCAATAAATTGACAAGTGATGTGATGACCGACTACAATTCCTCCTTCAAATCTAGGAAGGGTTTAAAAGGGAGTGGTATTTGGTTGCCAATCATTTTTGGGTTGTTCTACTTTAGGGATCCCGTTAACGACCCCGTCGATAGCGGGTCAGGAAGCAAGGCTTGGGGGAGCGGTTGGCTCGGAGCTCAACCCTGCCTGCGACCCTTCCTCGTCTTGCCACCGTGTCCCCCTTGCCATGTCATTCCCGCCTTGTCGACACCTTGCCACAGTGGCCTAGGGTCTCCCATCACCGACGACTGCGAGACAGGTTGTGAGCAGCTTTAGGATTTTGAGGTTGTGAGGTTATGAGCGGCAATGTTGTGAGGTTGTGGGAGGTGTGGGTGAGGTTGAGAGGTTGTGAGCATGACGTAGTGAGGTTGTGAGAGGTGTAGGTGAAGCTGTGAGGAGGTTGCGGCGAGGTTGTGAGGTTAAGAAAGGTGGTGCATTGAAGTGGTTGTGAGGTTTTAGGATATGGTGGTGAGGTTGTGAGGAGCAAAATTGTGAGGTTTAGGGTGGATATTACCTTGCTGAGTTTCGGCGAGGTTTATGATGGTTAGGTTTAGCAGTGAGGGAGGTTGAGAGCCAAGGTGTGTTGGAGATTGAGTAGGAGCGGACGGAAGAGGTTGAGACGCTCGGCGGGAGTTGCGCGTGTCTCAAGACGTGCATCATTTAAAGGGTTGGCGTTCGCCTACTCTGGACGAGGGTGGCAAAGGCCAGAATCCGACCCGGCAACATGCACAATTGTTGCGCGGGCGCAGATCGGGAGGCGGAACACTATTTGGACACACCGCGCCCGGACAAGGGAGCGGGTGGCGTGATTGCAATGCGGGAGGCACATTGAAGGACGTACGACCATGCAAAGTGATCGCCAATTGGGAGGTGGCAGCACTACCGTGGAACGCAGCCGGACAGGCTACCAGTGCGCGAATGTCTTGGACTAGGTCGCATTTTTAGCGGTATCAATATGTATAGAACGTAGGTTTTCATATCTTGAAAAAGGATTTAGGATATGGATAGATTTGAGTATAGACAGTTTGAGCCTCAACAAGTTTTAGTATGGACAGGTAAAACCGAATCAAATAAAAAAACAATTTCGGAACCGTGGTTTGTTGCAATGCGTCTATTGGCTTTCCCTTAGTTTGTTTTCTTCATTCTTTCTTCCCTCTTCCTTTCATAGACACCTTTCCTTCTTATTACCGTGCATTGCACTTGTGGTATGTTACTAGAGTTTGTTTCACAAGAAAATTTTAAAAACAAATAATAAATGAAAAATAAATTTGAAATTGTGGGTGTTTCAATGCATATGTTCACATTCCATTAGTGGCTTTTATTTGTTCACCCTTCCTTGTTCGTTTCATGGACACCTTTCCAAAGACCTGCCTTGTGGTTGGAATGTTGTCCTTTTCCTACGCCCATTGAATTTGCAAAAAGCCTTTCTCCGTCTGTTGTTTTCATCTATCTCATTAACGAGAAGTGACAATTGAGACGCCTCGTCAAGGACTTTGGGATCAGCCTAGACCTTGATATTGAGGAACTAATCCTAAAACCTATCCGGACAGTGAATCCCTCAACCAAAGCCCTGGAACAATGTCACTTTTGATTAATGTGAGAAATACAAAACTTCATCAAACCTGTCGGAACTACAAAAACGTGAAAGCTCACAACCACTTCAATGCACCACCTCTCTTAACCTCACAACCTCACCGCAACCTCTTCACAACTTCACCCACACCTCTCACAATCCTCCGCTGTCGGTGCTCACAACCTCACCCACACCTCTCACAACTTCACAACCTCACCCACACCTCTCACAACTTCACAACCTCACCCACATCTCTCACAACCTCACAACCTCACAACGTCCCGCTCACAACCTCACCCACACCTTCTACAACCTCACAACGTCACCGCTCACAACCTCACAACCTCACCCACACCTTCTACAACCTCACAACGTCACCGCTCACAACCTCACAACCTCAAAACCGTAAAGCCGCTCACAACCTGTCTGACAACCGCCGGTGATGGGAAACCCTAGGCTATAGTGGCAAGGTGTTGACGTGGCAAGGATGACATGGCGAAGATGACACGGTGGCAGGACAGGGACGGATTGCGGGCAGGATAGGCAGGGTTGGGTGCCGAGCCAACCGCTCCCTAAGCCTCGCCTCTTGACGGGGCTCGTTAACAAGATACCTACTTTTGTGTGATTTAATCTCCGATTCTGCCGAGGTGGCGCGAAGGCACCATGGAGTGTGGCTGGGTTTATTCACATGCCTGGAGGATGCTTTGACAATGCCCATCCAATATTAATGAAACTATGTCTGCTTCATGTGCCTCAATGTCCATCAGGGTGTCAGTTTGATTTCCAGTGTGTTGTGTTGCGTAAGGTTTGCTTCAAGGCCTCTTGCTTCAGGGTCCCAACTTCCAAGTTCTACCACAATGTCTTAGATAAGCACCAATGAATTCTTTTAGCACTCCTTCCAAAGTTATCCACATGGAATTGTTCTTTCTTCTTTCCATACTTCCTACATTTGAGGTTGTAGCTCTTACATTTGTATCCAAACCGATTTCCATCTCTAGAAAACACACAAACTCTCATAAACCCATAAATGTCATAATGACCATTGGTGGCCACAATATTCTACATGTATGGTGTCGAACTTGAACATGAGAAGGTTTAGATAGTGAAATGACCTCCAAATGAAAGATGTCAGTTGAAGTATATTCAATCCAAAGATGAAAGTCTTGCTAAATTTTTTACATTTTTTGGTATAATACAATAAAATATGTGCTTATATATACGGTTCCCCACTGACATTTAACCCTTCAATGCCTAAGTGGACCATGAGAATTTGCGAGTGTAATAGGTTAGGCGGTATATCATTTACATAGTGGGTACACGATTTTAGCACAATGTCACTTCATGGAAATCATTGTAGTTTGTGAATGTCTGCATGAATTCGAGAGATCCGTCGGAAAACTCACAAGGAGCTTGAAATGCATTTAGAGGACGTGAGAGACAACGGCCAATTGTGGAAAGATTTGGATAAGCACAAGCACAAAAATTGACCCTGCCAGGGTCTCGTAGGCATAAAAGAACACTATGCCTGCAAATTTTCTCACATCGCCTATCTCAAGATTTGCCTAAATACCCAGGTCGAGTATGCCGCAAGCCTCAGGCTTGGAAGGGTGGGGGAGGATAGGGACAAAAACCGGCCCCTATTTTAATGTTGGAGGGGGCCCATTTGGTCAAAGGGGGGAGCCTCCGAGGCTAGATTGAGGCCACAGGCTCCAAAATTGGCCAAAAAAATCCAAAAAAAGCCTCTAGAGCCCCAAAATTTAAAAGGCCAGAAAAATGGACCCACCCAAGGTTGAGGCTTCATCTAACGCTCGACAAGGGTAAATAGGGAGATCTGCCTATCTCATGAGTAACAACTTTTAGTTTAATTTTGATCTTCCTATGGATGTCTTAGAGGAGGAATCTAGCATACTTGAATTTAGCTGGAATCTCCTCACTATAGCTTTGGTGATGTGTAGTTGAAGGGACATATGCCTGTGAGATCTGTATACTATTGCCTCTCTAGCAATCAAATTCTTGCGGTGTAGATGTTGTATCCACCCACCTCCTTTAGCATGGAATAGAGGTCCGTCTCCTTTGTACACAGTCTGCATGGATTTGCCTAAATACCCCGGTCGAGCGTTGCACCAAGCCTCAGGCTTGGAAGGGTGGGGGAGGGTAGGGACAAAACCGGCCCCTATTTTTATGTTGGAGGGGGGGCCTATTTGATCCATAGGGGGGCTACTTGCGGTAATATGGGCCCGCAGGCTCCAATTTTGAAAAAAAAACCCAAAAAAAGCCTCTAGGACCCTAAAACGGGCAGGGCTAGAAAATTGGACCCACCCGAGGCTGAGGTTTGGTGCAACGCTCAACCAGGGTCAATAAAGAGGTCCAGTCTGCATGGGAAGCCATGGTTTAGGGTTTTTTAGAATACAATATTCATCTAATCCCTGAACTTGGCATACAATATACATCTAACCCTCAAAAATGAGAATCTAGTTCTTCAACTATTTCATATGAATTGAGGTTTTACACACAAATCTGGTTGTGTGGGCACTATTATATTAAATAAGAAGCACCAACTACATATGAACATGCAGTAGAATAAATGTCAACCGTTGGGTGTTCAACTTCAAATCCATGTCCAATACTTCCTATGTTTTCTTCATGTTTTGTGTAAGCTGACTTTTTAGGAACATCCTGATGAAGTTACAGCAAACCTTCACATTTGGTTGCTAAATTTTATTAAAATTACAAGACGAAGAACTCTGGTCTTTGTTTCAGACCAGCGTGAATGAAGTGTCTGCAGTAAATTACAACATGGGTAGGAAGATACAAAGGTCCCATTGCAAATATGTGGAAACAAAGAAGAGTCATTTGTAAATTTAGGCAAAGATATCAAGAATTTGACCTCTTTTCTCATTTTTTATTACCAAAGCCACCTTTAAATGAACTTTTAATTTCTATTATTAGTTCAAAGAGGAAAAAGGTGGCTAAGGTTCATGGTACAACATGACCTCTTCTTCCTTCTAAAAAGTAACTAGCTTTAGATTACTTTCAATCTAGGTTTATTGTTTACATACCATCATACTTGATAAGGATAGACGAGAAGCTCCTTTATATCAAATAGTAGTATTAAAATAGAAAGAGAAGAAACTATGGGTGAGGTTTCAAATACGTCTAACCTCCATGTATGGTGTCCTATCATCCCACGTTGTGCTTTCGGTCATCACACAAAAGTGCAGTTCGTCCAGACGTGACACCTTCTCAAAGATGAGCGCCTTTCCAAATGTGAAAACAAGGAGCAGTAAAGCCTTTGATGTGAATGTTGGTCTCCAACAATTTTTGTTCTCCACACACGTAGTTGTCTGCTACAAAACTGGTTGAGCGTTTTGTGAAGCCGTGCACATCAAGCTTCCATTTATGCCTCACACAATCCTCATCTCTTGTCCTAGTTTGGAAATTGGAGACGGGAATTTTGGTTTGTTTTGTGTCAAAAAAAGAAAAAAGAAATTGGAGACGGGATTTCTTTGCAATAATTCAATCTTGGTGTTGGTACGCTATCGCACTAATAGATGTGAACCCGCTTTGTTCACGTGTCACGAGCCAATTTGGAGACTTGCCTGCCACAAAAACAATATGCTGCGGTAACTCCTTTCTGTTGGGTATGTTAGACATATCAACATATTAAACCCAGGATTTTCAATAAAAGCTTTTAACATTTGCAAGCTCGAAAATAACTTGCAAATGAAATCGTGGTTCTAGCGCTAGGGCATTTGACCCTGCCTTTTCTAGTTAAGCACTATTATGAATTTAATGAGAAATTTCTATGCTTGCTCTCTTGATCCATACAATAAAGTAAACATCCATAACTGAGAAGTTAAGCAATGTTTATATATAGAGAACAAGTAATTATACATTTATTTTGAAGTGATAGCCAATAAAATCACAATTTCAACCCAAGTGATTTAATATTTTTCAATGACATATGTATTATTTATGAATTTTCAAAGGATCATAGTTGATTAAAGTAGTATGAAAAACCAGCCACAACGTAGTATTGCACAAATCACTGTGTTCTTTTGCTTCTTTAATCCAATGTAGAGTTCATTTATAGTTTATGACCAAGGAATATGATTGGTGACTTGCACACCAATATAAATAATAAAAATCTTGATTACATGATATACAATTTCAACACAAGAGGTATATTTAAATACTAGTATACACTTGTCACAATTTCCAAATTCAAACACATATGCTTCATGGGCATTATGATTGAATAATATCAAATTATGTAGTCCAATCTACTTATACTAAAAGAAAATAGCCTATTATGTAGTTCAAATAAAAATTTGAGAGAATGGTGGTTTTGCTAGAAAAAATTCCATCCTTATAAACCATTCAAAAAACTTGGTGGGCCTGTAGGATGTTCATAAGAACTCTATTCTTTACCTTCATTTCTATGAAACCCTAATTTTGCATGCCGTGACCCAAGAGAAATGGGAATGGCTAATGGAAATTGTCCACGTGTGATGTCAACACCAAAGTCGAAGAAATCAATACCAAGTCCAAGATATCTTCAGTACACTTAACATCATATCGGCCACAATTTTGTCAATTTTTTTCAATGGACGGTTAACGTTCATCGTCGGTTTTACATAGGGCTCTGTCGGAACCTCCTTTTCACCTTGAAAGTCACTTAGAGTAATGAGTGCTTTGGTAAGATAGTTTTGTTTGTTTGTGATTAGTTAGATTTTGTTATTTTATGTTTTTGTTAGTTTTATTGACTAGCCATAATAGTCAGTTCCTTAAACCATGAAAGTGTTAAGGAAAGGATAAGGAAAAATTGGATTAGGGAGAAGGAAAAGGTGTTTTTAAACATCCGGTTAAAACATGATAGGGTTGCGGATTCGGAACCGGACAAGGAACATGGACCAAAATTGGAACTGGCTCCGTGATTTGTGGATCTGATCCGTGATCTTCGGATCTCGTCGGGATAATGTTAGAGGGTTTTCGGCGGCCGTTTTTGAGACTTTGAGGGCCGTGTTTTTGAGACTTTGAGGGCCGTGTTGGCTTTGTGTGATAGTCGTATTTTTAGGACATTAAGGAATATTTTGTGTAGAGAAGCAAAATGGTTGCAAGCCAGTTGCATCTTTAATCTTCATCCCCCATCTTTGCATTTTGTCGTGCTCCCAAGTATCCTGGTAATGGTGTGACTTCCATTGCAAATGGTTGAGTGCGTTGGTGATGTCCAAGTGTTGTTGTTGGGAGGTGGGGTTCTAGATTCGGTTTTCTTTAGGATTTTGTGAAAAGGTTACAAGTCACTTTAATCTATAAACTTCATCTTCACATTTGTGTGTCTCTTAGCTTCACATTTGTCGTGCTTCCAAGTATCCTTGTAGAGGTGTGAACCCCATTAGCGTATGGTTGAGTGCTTTGGTGATGCCCAAATGTTGTGGTAGAAAGAATGGGTTCTTGAACTCCGTTTCCTTTGGATTCTAAGAAAAGATTGCAAATCCTTTTTGCTTGTGTGTTTTGTTCTTGTTAATGTCTTGCGGCGTTCCCTACAGTTGTGAGGAGACATACAGGATCACTGACCGTAACCGGATCCGGAATCTGTGAGAAGTTGTTGTTGTAGTATTGAGAAGGATTAGTGGGTACTTTTTACGTGACCCGTTGTCCGGCGGCGTTCCGTACAATTGTAAGGAAGTATGCATTACCTTGGTGCTTGTGTTTGTGTTGTGTTTAGGAGTGGTTAGGGTTGATAGTGGAGTCTTTTGCCACTCTAATATACGAGAGGAGGGTTTCGAGCACCGTCCCTCTCCCAATCAAGACGCGCCCTCTGATAGCTGATATTATGAGGCTAAATTAGAGCTTGATTACTATTACTTGTTGAGAAAAATCCGGTTTTTGAAACCGAAACCGAAAACAAGAAGAATTAAATGACTTTCGGGTTAACCGGAAGGGATGGTTACTAGATAGATCAGAAAAGAGTGTTGTAGAAAAAGATGTAAAAAGGAGTAAGACCGGATCATATCTGGCTAGTTACTTCACCAGAATCCCGGGAACAATACATGAGTCACTTCTTGGGTGTTTTTGTCATTATAAACGCTCAAGGGAATGCACCCATTACAAACGTGTTCCGACAGACTCTAAAATGATATACTAGAGACACTACAATTTTTGTCCAAATTGTATTGACCTTATCATACTTCTACCCAAAAATGTGCTGCCATGTTTAGTTGATGGTAGCCAATAGATACCTGCCACAAACGCCGACCAAAAGTAAGGGGTTTTGACCAATAGAAAACCTCCATTAGGAACTGAATGGGTGGTAATGGGATGGAAGTGGATTGGATAAACCCCAATTTTATGCGTGTTGGTTATGGATATTGATTGGTTACCGCTGGAGTAACCTCATATTGTTCGCCATAGTTATGCCCTCAGTCGCATCACGTTTGGACTCTTGTATGTACTAGCTTGTATAGTACTTGGATGGTATTTAAAAAAGGGCATTGACAACAAGATGAAAAGTTATGAAAGCAACACCCTATCCGACATGTCTCCATCTAGCCAACAATCCACTTGTTTCCCATCAACAATCATAATAGTAACTTCCATATTTATGGTTGTCTCTAGTCACAGTATCTTAATTCATTTTTATCATCACTACCCTCTTAGGATATTGACAAGGATCTTGCAAGTTGGATAAGTAATAACCTATTCAAGCTAACTCTTGTTGTTATAGTGCTTTTGACACAAGGCAAGAAAACTTTGACTCCTTTTGAAGTGAAGTTTTTTATAGTATGGAAGTTTTGTCTTTATTTGATGTTATTTTTCTTAACAAAACATTCGGAGAGTATAACAACTATTTATAAGATTTTTTAATTCTTCATGGAAATTTTTACTACTAATAACTTAACCAACATTTTAAAATATAGTAATGTAAGTTTCCAATAGGAACTTGAACACAGTTGGAAATTCTTTACAAGCTACTATATAATTATATATTATATAATTATTAAACTATATAATATATATGTAGTAATATTATATGATATAATTACAAAATTATATATTATATATATTTTGTATAAATTATTTAATTTTTTATAACTTATTTAATTTTTTATAAATTATTTAATTTTGTATGATTGTTTGTTTATATAATTTAATTTTTTGAATAAGGTGTAAATCAGTAAAATTAAAGAGCAATTAAGTCATTAATTTATCATTATATGATCTAGTTTTACCTTCACCTAAAGGTTGTTGACATTTTGTCTATAATGATGATTTTACTTTGTCTTTGATTAAGTTTATGTAGACATTTGAGCTCATTTATAATTAGATTTTTTACTCTACTATACCAACATTTAAGGGTTGAGACATAGTTTAGAGTGTCAATCATTTTTTTGTTATTGTATACTTTGCTTGGATTGGTTTATCATTGATCAACCTACATCATTATAATACTAAAAATTAAAAGATTTTTTGGTCATGATTATCATGTGACTAAATTGATCATTTAAAATATAAGAGAGTACATAAATTATATACTTTTAGAGATTGGATTGATTTGGAATGGATTTTGATAAGAAAGTAGAAAAAGAATGTCATGTAAAGGAAATCCCTACCCATCCTTGCCACAAGGATAGAGAAATTTTAAATCTATAAAATCAATTTATGTACAAATACAAAAGATCTCATTTTAAATAGATAGGTGTAGCAAAATTTTGTAGTTGTCCACATTCAACATAAGACATTTAACCCTATATTTATGTGACAATTTCCCACCAAAAACACTTCAAAATTGTTGATTCTAGTGCAAGGAGTATGGAAGGCAACAAAAACTTTATTTACAATCTTAACCGTAGGATCTCAATAAAGATTTACGTAGTAACATCCTTACAATTTTTCATACACTTTGACCAGATGGATTGAAAGATTGTAGTATTTGAAATAGAGAAAGCATGGCAATAACCGATGCCTTTTGTTTCAACAATCTATCAATAGTCATCTGAAAAACTAAAGCGTTTAACTTAGCATCTATCCACTCACACAATGCCTTGTTGGTAATCTTGTGGCCTGAAGCTAATACCTCCTCATGATGAAAAACAATTTTTTGTTGCTCGTGCAGTGCTTAACGGCCCTTGCCCATGACAACCCTTGATTGAGATCCAACGATTAAAACCAATAAACTCATACTTAATCTCTTCACACTCCACAACGTCAATATTTCCTCATGAAAATATGGAAGAACAAAAGAATTCCTCAGTTTAAAAAATAATAATAAAAACCACTCAAATAACCTGTACCCAATATTCCAACTCCATTGGCCCATGTCTCAACTCTCCAGCCTCTCCGCGGCTCTCTTCCCTCTCCCTCACTAACTTTGCTCCTTCCTCATTAACTTAGACTCTCCCTCACTAACTTTGCCTTTCCTCATTGACTCTGACTCCCCTCACTAACTCACTGACTTTCCCTCATCGACTTTGACTATCCTTCACTAACTCACTAATTCTACCTCACCGACTCTCACTAACTCTGACCCAACTATGATCTCAATGACTATCTTTCTCTCGCCAACTCTGACCCAACTATGATCTCATTGACTCCTTCCCTCTTCCTGACTCTCAGTGTCTCAGATAGTCCCCTCTCTCTCCCAGGTTCTCCCAGACTGTCCTTCTCTGAAACTGTCACTCTCTCTACCATTGTCCCCGATTGTCTCCTCTCTTTCTCTCCTAGATTCTCCCAGACTATCCTTCTCTCAAACTGTCACTCTCTGCCACTGTCCCTCATTATCTCCTCTTTTTCTCTCCCACATTCTCCCTGACTGTCCTTCTCTCAAACCCTCACTCTCTCTCCCAGATTCTCCGTGAATGTCCTTCTCTCAAATCGTCACTCTCTCTCCCACTGTCCTTGATTGTTTCATCTCCCTTCCAAATTCTTCCAGACTGTCCTTTTTTCAAACGCTCATTCTCTCCTAGATTCTTCTGACTCTCTTTCTCTCAAACCCTCAGTCTCTCTCTCCTAGATTCTCCCAGAATGTCTCCTCTCTCAAACCCTCACTGTCAAATCCTCCCTCTCCCCATTCCCTTCTCTCTCGAATCCCACTCTCTCCAACACTCCCCAACACAAAACAATGTTCAACTTCAAATAAAATTCATTTTTAATTGAAAAAAACAACAAGTTGAGTACAAAAGGTATGGGTTACTTGATGGCTCCAATATACTACATATACAATGTTGTTTTTTCAACTACAACACTTATAGAGGTGAAATGAACAAAGGAGGGAGTGAAGAATGTAGTAACACCTATAGAGGTGAAATTAATAAAAGAGGAAGCAGAGAATATTATAGCTTAATATATGACACTTGATAGTGTTAATTTTTTGGGAGCAATTTTTTTAATAATATTTATTAAATAATATCATATCAAGGTAACATTTATAATGGTCCCAATGAATCCTATGTTCTTCTAGAGTTCTCTAAGAGGTAAGGATTTTAGTGCGGCAATAAAATCAACTCTCTTTTGATGATGGAATCCCATCCCAACAACTTTCTTAAGTGACAATAATAACCCATCTTTCTTAACTCTTCAACGCCAGGTCATGTTTCTCCAAAATTAATAAATGTGCTGATTTTTTTCTTTTGAACTAACTTCGATGGAAATAGAATGCCTAATTATAATATCCAACTTTACAAAATTGAACTCCAACCGTCACCTAAACTTAGGGGAAAATTTGCACAACATCCAACGGTTGATGGATTAGATTACAATGTTTAAAGATACCATATATTGGTTATGAAAAGTGTGGACTTTGGAGGGTATACTACTTTATCCATCAATAAATTCATGCATAAATTTTTGTACTTTGAATAAAAGAGGTTCACATGTGCACTTGGTTGATAGCTTTGCATTGACAAATCATTTGCAAGGAAAACATTTATACATGATTATTGATGTTTTCTTTACTTTTGCTTACTTGATTGTATACAAAATTGTTCCATACTTATACAAATTAAAACAAAAGTTTGTATGCGATGAGAGAGATCAACAATCACAAAACAAGGAATCTCTTGAAGACAAATTTTAATCAAAATCAAAGACCAGTCATTTTGCATGCGTATGAAATACAACATAGTATGCGGCATGGTATTCATTGTAAGTTAGTGTTTTTGATGTATTTTGTGTTGTATTCCTAGATTTTCCATGAGTTCTACAACTCCAAATAATGATCTGATTTTTGAAGAGTGTTGATGTAATGTGTACAAAAATTTGAACTTTGCATTTTACAACCAAATTCCTCATGGATTTCATGCAAATTGAGTTTTAACACCTCCAGAGTCCCATTTTGGGTCTCATGGGCACCGTAGGCTTAAAATCAAAATAACAAAATAACATTATTACAAGGATGACACTATGGGAAATCACATTACAAAGTATCCAAGAAAAGCAGGATTTTGTGGCACTCTTCAATGCAAGTTTTCCAAAGCAGGTAAACTTACAATTAAAAATACCAAAAGCCCCCATTTTCCTTGGATACTTTAAGAAGGTGTTCCACTACACTAATAATGATATTTAATGTTAACTACACTAATAATGGTATTTAATGTTAACTACACTAACTTGTTTATAAATGTTATAAGTTTTTTCTCTTGATGAATAATTTTACCAACTACGTTTACAATTATGCCCCTCTTTAAATAGTATAGATAGATGTGCTCTAAGTAATAATCTTCTTCAAAAGGAAAAAGTTGTAGCATATCCAAATCATTTAGTATGGTTACACTAAAATCATGATTAGTATAGTGTGAGTTATATTAAATATACAATAACATCAATATAAAAATGTTACGAACAAAATACAATTACAGTATTACAAGAATGAGATTTAAAAAAACAAAATGCAATAACATGAGTACAAGAATGAGATAAGAAACACCCTTGCAAATGTGATCAATGTACAGTACCCTCACACAAGTATACGTACTTTTTGCTTTTGTACGTTTCCACACTACACTGCTGCCAACTTTGGCACCGTCCTGAGGGCTAAAAATTTGTCAATTTACCATGAAATTTTGGGCACAAGATCACTTCTATGTTGAAAACACGTGTGCCAAATTTCAAGGCGAGAAGATTTATACAAAAAAAGATATCCAAGCTTTACCAACATGGGGTAGCTGTAAGAAAAGTTTCACAGCTGCCAACTTTGACACCCTTCCAAGGATTGAAAGAATTTTTTTTGCCCATGTAATTTTTAGCATGAGACGACCTCTATGTTGATTATATGTGTGAAAAATTTCAAGTCCAAAAGATCCACACAATTAAAACTACATCAAAAGCTAGCAACATGTGTAGTTGTGAGAAACATTTCACATTGTGAGCAACAACCGATTGTGACACACTCTCAAGGATTGGATTTTTTGGTATTTTCCCATGAAATTTTTGACATGAGACTATCTCTATGTTGATCACATGCGTGGCAAATTTGAAGGCCAAAATATCTACATATCAAAAGATTTTTGAAATCTACCAACATGTATAGTTGTGAGAAACATTTCACTGCTGCCAACTTTGACACCCTCCTAAGGATTCAATTTTCTATTCATCATGTGGCCTTGGAATTTGGCACACTTATTATAAACATAGAGGTGGTCTCATGCTAAAAATTCCATGGGCAAAAAAAATTCTTTCAATCCTTGGGAGGGTGTCAAAGTTTGTTAGCTGTGAATGGCTCACAACTACACATGTACACTTCTTGTATTTATCTTCTGGCCTTGAAATCTGGCACACATGTTGTCAACATAAAGGTGATCTTGTACCAAAAATTTCATGGTAAATTGACAATTTTTTAGCCCTCAGGAGGGTGCCAAAGTTGGCAGCAGTGTAGTGTGGAAACGTACAAAATCAAAAAAGTACGTATAAAATAAAAAAAGTACGTTTACTTGTGTGAGGGTACTGTACACACTTGACAGATGAGAGTACAAATGTGCAGACAAAGAAGTTGAGGCAGGCAACGAAGTTGTTCTAATTGTCCGACATTCTGATGCGCTCTCTGTCACAGAACTACTACAATCCTGAACACCTGGGAGAAAAAAACACAAATTGTCACTGGAAGGTCTCCGCCTTCAGACGATATTACTTGGTTTCCAAGCTGCTTCAGCAATTTGGTTAGACTTAACTCTTTTAGGCCTAACCACCACGTACGGGTCGTTTTGGCACAAGAAACTTTGTAGCAAGAGCTACAGGCCACCACAAAGGAAAAAATACTCCATGATTTAGAGGTGGAGAAAGATGGGCATCTATTGAGACCATCACCACAACAATTGATGTAGGCATCGGCGAGCTACAATGATTTCCATGAAGTGGAATCCTAGATTTTTTTGTGCTGAAATGTATCCGCTGCGTAGATGACATTCTGCACGATCTTAAACACACATAGATTATCTCAAAGCTCATTGGCCTGAAAGGCTTAATGCAAGCATTGACCTCACTTTTTGTGTTGTTTAAAACATCAAACATAACACGATTATGCACCAAATAGATGAACTGAGTCAGCTTTTCAACAGTTTACAATAAAAAGAATCTCTCCAAATGACATACAAGGATAATGATTGCAGAAGGGAAAAAACCATCCACAATACCATCCACCATAACTATGCATATCAATATGTATGACCGCCATGAGGATTACAGAATGCCACATTCAAACAAACATGCATATGTTTGAGACATGTGGGCAGTGACTCCTACTTTCTTCATAATTGGGTGGCAATACTTCTGGCTACTTTAAATTTTATGTTTAGTGTCATGCACAGAAAATGACTTTTAATGCTATAAGTTTTTACCTTTATGAAGATTTGTACAAACTGTGTCTACAATGATCCCCTCTTTGAATCATATAAAATTATGTGCTCTTACTAAAAATCTTCATCAAAAGTAAAAACTTACAGCATTTACAAGTCATTTACTGTGCATGACACTAAACATAAAATTTAGTGTAGTCTTCTTTGTGTGTAGCGCACTTTATCCTTTAACCCTTTACCGCCCAAAAGTTCCAAAATGGGACTTGGAGGTACTAAAACTCAACTTGCATGAAATCCATGAGGAATTAGGCCTTGAGATGCAAGGTTTAGATTTGCCCCCACATTACATGAACACTCTCCAACAATCAAATCATGATTTGGATTTATAGAACTCTTTGAAAAGCTAGGAATACAACACAAAATACATCAAATACACTAAAATATAGTGAATACAGTGAATACCATGCCACATACTATGTTGTATTTCACACACATGCACATTGATTTTGGTCTTAAATTTTGATTGAACTTCGTCTTTAAGACATTCTTCATTGTTTTGTGATTGTTGATCTCTCTCCCCACATACAAAACTTCCGCTTTGATTTGTATAAGGTTGGAACAATTTTGTATACAATCAAGTAGAAAAAAGAAAAAAAATCACCAATAATTGTGTATAAATATTTTCTTCACATATGATACGTCAATGCAAAGCTATCAACCTAGTGCACATGTAAACCGCTATAATTCAAAGTAAAAATACTTGCAAGAATCTATTGATGGTTAAAGTAGTTCACCCTCCAAAATCTAGAGTTTTCACTACCAATACATAGTAACTTTAAACACTATAATCTATTCCATCAACCGTTGGATGTTGTGCAAAGTTCAAAGGTCATGGTTTAAGCTCAATTTTGTAAGGTAAGATATTAATATTAGGCATTGTATTTACATTAAATCCGGTTCAAAGAGAATAATCAGCAAAAATCTTTGTCATGCACAAACACATTGTGCAAAGATGACATCGTGTCAATAGGTAAGAACGCACATTTAGCAACAAACCCGGGGCAACGGTGGCTACATCATCACTGTTGCCTTCGTAAACAACAAAACAATAGTTTACCAAAGAAACTATCAACCTCTCAACAACCTAAGCTAGGGAAAAAGAAGTAAATACCTCGACCACAACATTTAGTAATTGGTCTACAAGTACCTCTTTACTAATAAATAAGTGGAAAACACTCACAAATCACAATAAGCCAAGTCCATGCCACTCTTCAAAAGTGAAAACATGATATCAATGAGGCTAATGATGTGTAACACGCACACACCTTCACCTCATCACGTGGAAGACTGAACTTGAAAAAGATGAGTCTCCGTCAACCACACGTGGAGGTAATTTGGGACTTAGGTCCCAAATGAGTTGTCAAAAGACACCATCGTTGATCTAGGCGTCACACGACACTAATCCTAACCCTAATAACTAATTATGGCTAAGTTCTACGCCTTCCGAAAACTCCACAACTCCCTAGGTGGTTCCTAACTGGAAACCACCTACACAAACGCCTTCATGCGCCGATCCTGACAGCTGTCGTGCACAAACACATTGTGCAAAGATGACATCCTGCCAGTAAGTGAGAGCGCACAATTTGCAACAAACCCAAGGCAATGGTAGCTAAATCATCACTGTTGCCTCTGTAAACAACAAAACAATTGTTTACAAAAAACACTATCAACCTCTCAGGAGCTTAGGCTAGGAAAAAAAAGTAAATACCCAGACCACAACATTTAGTAATTGGTCTCCAAAGACCGCTTTACTCGCCCCCTCGTGCAAAGTCCCTTTCACACCGGCAAACCACACAATTACCGTAAACTGGAAGAATGACCGATCATAAAAACCTCTCAAGTCCAAAGAAATCAAGTCCATCTATAGAAAAGACACTAACAGATCGTATAGACAAAGGATAAGCCGGGTGCAATAAGAGCGCCGTTATTAATTGCCTTCAATACTTTTTTAATTGCTAGATCTTGTCTACATAGACTCTCAATGTGCTAAATTGTGTGGATACGACCATTGACCCACTGGAGATGTGAGAAAGACTAGGGTGTATCATGCCATCAATGTGTGGCAAATGGCAAGGTGCGCAATTATGCATGTGATCCTTGCACATCTTACCATCACGACCCTCCAATAGTAACACTCTTGAGTTCTTCACCTCACAAACTCGCAAGATCACCCGTCCCGCCGTCACACCTAAGGTGGTGGGCGTTGCTTGCTACAAATACACATAGTCTCTAGGAGTAAAACGCCGCACTTGCGGTCGGTAGCCTCCTCCCCTTTTCGTAGCATAACACAATGTATCCCGATGTTGAGCAATAGAGAGGTTCTCCAATGCCATCGGCATCACTCGCTTGAACAAATCCGCATGTTGCTCACACTCTAAAGCCCACATGTCTGTATTATCCATGTTGAACAACACAATGTGAACATCTGCCTAGATGGCCTTTGATAACACCGAGTGCCTTCCAAACAACAAGAAGTAAGGAGAAAACGACAACAACGATGTTTGCTTGCTAAATCGATAGCCCATGACTATCTACGGTAATTGCAAGTCCAAATCGTGGTGATGTCCTTTCTTCAAACTATACTTTCAAAGCCCCCCTTTGGCGGTTTGCACCCATGTGCGTTCTGCCAATCCATCCGCTTTGTGGTAATTCCTTGAAGTAGTGCGGTGATCTATAATTGCTTGCTTACACAACATTTGAAATTCACCATAGAACTCATGTGCTTGGTCTGTGAGTACTTTTGTTGGAGCTCCAAAGCGACTCAGAATGCGATCAAGGAAAGAGTAAGCGGCTCCTTCACTGAACTTGTTGGGCAAGACTACTAGCTCTATCCACTTTGAAAAGTGTTCAATCATCACTAACACATACTTATTGTGTTGAAGTGTCACTAGCAGTGGATCTGCAAAGTCCTAGCTCCACTTGTATCCCAAGCCCATAATTGGTGATGGTTGTAATTGTGGCATCGGAGCGCTAAAAGACACTTGCACACAATCATATACCATGCACCAGGGGACGAAAACTTAATCTTGTGATTGCATTCCACGCCATCAATAGTGAAGCTACAACAAGCTATAAGTCTTCCGCACTCCAAAGTGCCCAAGGTCTTCATGCGTGTACTTGATAAGCTTCACTCTCTCTAATGGAGACGATACAACCTTGTGCTTACCATCGAGCCACACTCTTAAAAGGTAAGTCTTCTTCTACAGAAACCGTTTGGCTTGTTGTGAGACCCGATCTCTCCTTAGACAACCACATAGGCACCGCTTCTCCATTCCTCAGAAATTGCATCACGTTTCTGTCCTCATAAATATCTTTGGTGCCCCTAGATTCTTCATTGCCATCCTCATCTATTGTGGCCACAATAGCTTCTTCGGTGTCATCTCTACGCATCGCCAACACACTTAGATTGGCCAAAAAATGCCAACCTGGCAATTGGTTAGCCTCATCCTCACCGTGCCACCTAGCGCTTGTAACATCCGCTTGATTTGGAATTGGATTGCAGCTAAGGCCTTCGGCATTCATGTTCACCAATCCGACTCTGTGCGCCACCTTGAAGTCGTACTCCATCAACATCAAGGCCCACCGTGCTAGTTTTTCTATTACTTTATGAGACTTCATCAACCACTTTAAAGATTGAAGATTTATAACCAACAAATACTCATTACCATAAAGGTAAGATTGAAAATGAAAAATTGCTCATATCGGAGCCAAACATTCCCCTTTCATACGAGCTATATCGAGCCTCCGCATTATTGTTGGAGAGACCGGTGTACGCGATTACAAACTCCTTACCGTCGTCATCCATCTGCGTCAATGCCGCACCAATTCCCAACGCGCTCTAGTCCGTATGTAACTGGTATGTCCTTCCTTCTATCACCCTTTGAAGTGGGTGCCGATGCCAAGCCGTCCTTCAACTCTTGAAAGACCGCCTCTTGCTCATTTCTCCATATCTAAGGCTGATTATTCCTTGTCAACATGGTCAATGGCTTCGCAATAGCACTGAAAGTCTTTATAAACTTTCTATAGTAGTTACACAACTCCAAGAATGCACGTAGCCTACTAACATCCATTTGTCTAGGAATAGACATTACCACTTCAATTTTGCTAGCTTACACACCCAATTCACGTAGGTATATTATGTAGCCTAAGTACTTGATGCGGGCAAAGTAGAATTTTCACTTACCAGGGTACAACTTCAAACCATGGATCCTTAATCTAGCAAACACTTCCATCAAGTGTAGCCTATGTTGCCTTCGGCTCTTGCTAAAGACAACGATGTCGTCAATGTAGCATCTCACTAAATCCAAGCCCAAGAATACTTGGTCCATAATCCTATGAAATTTGGCAGGTGTATTCTTCAATCCAAATGGTAAGAATTTCCATTGGAACAACCGGTCCTTCCCATCTTTGTCAATGCCTCAAAACACCGTCTTCTCCTTGTCTTTCTCTCTCAGTCCAATCTGGTGGTATCCACAGCGCAAGTCCAACGTACTGAATACTTTGGCGTGACCAATGGCCTCAAAATTCTCCTCCGGTGTTGGCATGGCATATCGATCCGACTTGGTGAACTTATTAATCCTCCTATAATCCCCGCACATCCTCTTCTCGGACCAATTACCGTAGATATCTTTCATGGATGACATAACCGTCGCCGATGCATTCTCACAATCCGGTGGAGCCAACTCCACTAGCCCTGCAACCACCAACTCCTCCTTGCAAGCGCGTATCATCTTCCGTTTAACGATGCTATACTTGTACGGTTTCCGATATATTGGTGCTTTGTCCGTCAAGTTGATACGTACTTCTTGCCCCTTTAACACTCCAAGTTCTTCTAGATTGAAGGCAAAACAATCCATGTACTCCTTGAGGGACTCATGTTCATGTGCCTCAATTGCTCCATCTGCCAGGCCTACTATCAGTTTCCAAGTATCCTTGGTCACCGCCTCCTTTGGTTTCTTTGAAGCAGGATTTTCCTTCTTTGGTTGTTGTTGAATGTCGGATAGAGGAAGCTCTTCTTCCCCCATCCCCAACATGCTTCAAGTCCTTTAAATTGACTTAGTCTGCCAATCTCCTCCATTTGGTGAGTTGTGTGTTCTTCCATAAACATCTTTTTTACACCTTCCTCCAAATAATTCCTCTTGTAAGCCAATCCCCTACTTTGGCTCCAATCGTCTACTCCATGGTGATGATCCTCAGCCTTGGGCGTCGCAAAAAGATTTGCGGTATCTCACATATTCTATGTATAAGTTGCTAAGGCCCTCTCGCCCTCAACCACTTTGCATGTCACCCTGACAGACACCAATGGTTCTCCGACCGTCCGCAACTCAAAAATCCCATGTATCCGATGAAACTAGAAGCTAACTACTTCTCTTCCGCTACAAGCAACGAAACAATCCAAGTCAAGCGATTTAAATTGGTTGTTTGACCAAGGAGGATCCGCCTTTGTTGCTACAAAATGTCGGGCGCATTGGTAGTGCCTGTGGGAAAGCCCATGGCTCTCTCCTACTCATCCGCATTGGGCTCGACCATTTCTTGACACAAGGAATCCTAAACAAGGCCAGGGCCGTTATCCTTAAAGGTATAGTACAACTAAGCAAAACTAACCAACGCGGGCAATGCCGTAGGCGTTTCTTCCTTGTGGTTGACCACTGCCAAAGGTGCTTGGTTGTCATGATAAATGCGCCTAGGTGCCCTGTGAGGATCCAAAATATCACTCACATAGAGCCATAGACATCTCACCGTTTGATACAACCCACGGGGGGCTGTAACAACTCTTGAAGTGCCTTATTCGTCCATCTTAACCGCAGGCAATGTGCTCGCAATCCCACTGCAACCGCATCTAACAATACATACAAACCTAGAGTCTCGTATACTATGCGGTGCATGTCGTCCCAGGTCCTCGACCTAAAGCTACTCATTATCGGTACATTCTCCACGATGTAACCTGGTGGTCACTTCTGAGATGTCTAAAGCAAACGCAATGCGCGGATCATATCATGAAACCGCAAAGAACAAGTATCTTTCGACCCATTCTGATGTCCAGCCATAGACATACCTTGACAAGGCCAACCTTCAATGACAAGGTCCACATTATCAACTCGGTGAATGTACTTTGCTGAAAGCAAGGCAATATCACCAACTAGCGTGGAAATGGAAGTCTTGATGGCACTAGTAGCCAACAAGTCCAAAAATTTGGTCCTCAACCACCGTGAATGTTGCTTCGCTACATGCCTTACTGCTTCATCAACACCTACATAGATGCAGTGTTTGACCTTGATTCCAGCTCGCAGCACTACGGCCAAACCTCTTCTAATCCCTCTAAATAACTCCAACAACACTATACCATCCTTTAGTGCCTACTACTGAATGGTGGAAATATCCAGAGGTGGGTCTAAATCTTGGTTTCCTCCAGACTCATCTTCCACTCGTAGGAGCATTGAATGTTGCAAAGCATCTTTGATGACTTGCTCAGTATCCTTCTGAAGTTAAGCTGTGGTGCTCCACGCTGCTTCAATGTTTGGTTAATACCTTTCGATATCTCCACCACGCGTGTCACCCACGTGGGCATCCACCTCATCAAGTGCGGAGTTAACCATTGCAGAATTATTACAACCTTTGTGAAACCATGGTAGTTTTACGTTTATACTTCTCGAGAGGCAATCACATTTGCAAGGCTACCAGTTAGAACTCAAACAAATCGAGTTGGCAGTTGAGCTTTCCACCATCGCCCACTTGCCATCCTAGTCTAAAACTTGTTGTTTCCTCCCAGAAATCCAAGGTGAACTCCATAGGATATAGCACTGCCAAGCCCATCAAGACATCATATGACTTGGCCTCCGTGACTATAGCCTTCATCTTCATGAAGCTCGCATCTTTGTCATCATCTTTGTTGAGTTGCAATATCAACTCCGATTTTGTGATGCCCGTAGCGTGCTCCGTACGTCCTATAGACGTGCTAATTGTCTATGGATACTTTTCCAAAGTGTCCCCAGTCAAGGCCAATCCCTCAATGGCAGATGCTCCCAACATCAACGGCTGATCTCTTGAATCCAAAAGAACTCGTTGAGGTACAAAAATCCTCCCATTAGGCCCAACAAGTTGGAAAATCCCTTGGGAGTTGTCAACTACCACCAGACCAGGTGTAATGGATGCCTTCTCGATTCAGGTTTGGCGGCCATAGTCTTGACACGCATGGCTACTAAAAGCAACCCTTCCACGTTGTCCTCATGACTCTCATCCATCGCCTTCTCAATCACTTTTGTCTTCAACGCATTGACGCCCATGGAGTTATCCAAGTCGCACATGATGGCCGCCACTTGAAAACTGTTGCCAAACCAAAACCCTTTTGTAACATCAGCTCCGCAGAAAACAATGAAGCTTGACAAACCATGTTTGCCGCTTGGATTACCACCACATCCATTCGCTCTTCAATTTGGATCGTAGGGCCTGTTGAAGGCGCCTCCGGTCAAATTGGAGGTACCATGGAAGATGTTGGCACAATCTCCTCCAACGTAAAAGACTTTAGCAATAGAGCTTGCCGATTGTCTTTCCCATCTTGAAGATCTAGAGATGGGCTTGCTCCACGTGGTTTCTTCTTGATTACTAGTGTTTGACTTTCTGCAAGGGTATAACCCTTTTGCAAGCCATCTGTGGTAGCAAGTGCCATGCTACTCAACATGTAATCCTCAAATTTGTCATCATCGGGTCTAAATTTGTCCCTTGCATGAAAACTAGAATTGACTTGAGGCTTATCACTCACCGAAGCGGCGATCACGCTCATGGCCTCCATCTTCGCTTCTAGTTCTCCTCATTGGCCTTCCAACTCTTCTTTCCCCCTCTAGAGGCCTTCAACTCTTTATCCTTGCCTCTTCTCTTGTCCCATTTTTCTCCAGATGGCTTCAACTTGGGAAAAAAGCTTCCAACATTTAGCATCGGAATGCCCCTTTGGCGCCGCAATCGGAGCAAAATCCACTAGCTTTGGAGGTAGAAGACTTGCCTTCCTTGCAATCCTTCTTGAAATGCCCTGGCTTCCCTCAACTAAAGCATAACGCCTCAGTGTCAGTGGCATAGGAGGGATTAATAGCCTTGGCAACCTTTGCCTTCTTGGGAACCTTCTCTTTGCGCTTGAGAAATACAATGGCCACCTTCTCCTCCAAGAAATTGATCTCGATTTGCTCTGACGTCTTGAACACAAATCGCAAGGTCGGTGGCTCAGCCAATGGCAATGCTTTGTGGCAAACTAAGGTTTTCAACTCTTTCTCTAGGGTGTTGTAGCAATATTGCACCGCCTGTTGCTCCGTGACTCTATGAATAGCAGAGATCAGTCTCTACAATCTTCCATGAGCTTCTTGCAAGGATTCATCTCCTCCTCCCGTAAGAGAGCTCAACGCCTTCATCTTGTCCGCCCGTTGATCCTAGTAGTCTCAGCGAAGCTGTATGAAAAACCTTCCTGTAGGATTGAATGGAGGTGGCGTAGCCACCATCTCCACTGGTTGACTTATCTCCCCGGCACCACTTGTGCCCTCCTCCTATTTTCCTTTGCCCACAAGTGATGGCACCCTCGGTGCCCCACCAAAAACATCCGCGTAGTTCGGCGTATAGAAATCTCTCCAGACTAGGACTTTTTAAAGATGAGCCTCATCAAATTCTCCATAATCCCCTAACGGAGCTTCCTCTTAACATCCAAACCAAGCCCTCCACACCATGTACGGGTTGAAGTTAATGTTACGGGACTTTTGGAGTTCACACCACATGGTGAAGTTTTTCATAAAGCCATCGACCTCGATGGTGCCCATAGCACCCAAAAATCTCCGTACTTGACGCTCTCCACCTCCATATGGTGAAGCCATGTCTTTCCAATCAAAATATGATTGATGCGGCCTCTTGAGTAGATTTGATCCTACGACACTCACGTCTAGCTCGCCAAGAAGTTCTCCCTCTTCCACTACCGGTTGAACCGTGTCCTCCTCTTCTTCTGGTTGACTAACGACTACCTCCACCACTCTTTTACGAACGCCTACTACGAAGGGGGTGTTTCATTAAGTGAAATTGGGCCCCTTCCACATTTGCAGACTGAAAATTGGGTGGCTCAATCAAACAAGCGTCATGCTTCGTGCATGCCTTTCATCTCCAGAGCGTAAATGGTGGGTGATACTTTCCAATCAAGTAGCTCCAAAGCAGGCTAATTGTCATAATGAATGGTTGTTTAAACAGACAGGGTTGTTGTAGGGGAGTTGACTATACTTGTTTTAGAGTTCACAATTGAAAACTAGTTCTTGGGTAATCTTCCATTTTAGAATCTTTGAGGAGGAGGATTCCTAATTTGCGTATTGTTAGAACCAAATTGGAAGAGGTTTATAAATATGAAGTAGGTGGCCGTCTATAAAAAGAGCTAGATGTGTGTCATTGAGGGAGTGAGCACAACCCATTAGAAAAGGAATTGATCACTATTGAGACTTGATAGTGATTCAAAATACTCAAGAAGCCACTCTAGCATTGGTTCTAGAATGTTATGGAGCATAATGTATGTGTGTGCAATTTGTTTTACTATGTTTCTGGTTTGTTTTTTTCTTGATCTATATGTTCTTCACTTTTAATGGAATCTTATCATGTAGTTTTATTGTGGGTCATATCCCTCTGAATTGGGTTTGCTAAAAAAGTTATGGGTACTCTTTTTAATTAAAAAAAATCTTGATGGCTACATTCCATCGTCTTTGAGAAAGGCAAGCCAATTACAAATCCTTGCCCTACTAGGACAAAACATGCTCACAAAACAATTCCACCTTCTCTTAGAAATTGTTCTTTGCTTACTCGATTGCTTTTTTCCTTGAATAAATTATTAGGCTCCATTCCTCCTTTCCTTTGTATGCTAAGCAAACTTGAGTACCTCTATTTCAATAATAATTATATGTTGGGTACAACTCCACCTTCTATTGGAAGCTGTTCATGACTTTTAGAACTTTATTTGGGAAATACAAAGGTTGGAAATAATGATCTTCTTGGAGCTACATTGGAAGAGCTTGGAAATTTGAAGCATCTACAAATTCTTCACCTTCAATACAATCAAATCTCAGAGGTCCAATTCCTCAAACTCTTTCAAAGTGTTCAAACCTCCACACACTAGTACTTATTGGTTGTAGATTTATTAATATTGCACCTCAAATATGGAGTATGCAAAGTTTAAAAAAAATATATCTCCTTTGGAAAAACCTTTCCAGTTCACTTTCATTGGAAGCAAGAATTGTACAAGCCTCACTTCATTGGATCTTAGTTACAACAAATTTAGAGGATCAATTCTTTTTACTTTGATTATGTTAAAAGACCTTACCACTCTTAGCCTTCAAAGAAACATACTCACAGCCATATTATCACCTCTAGAAGAATGTCAAGATATTGAAGCTCTTAGACTATAAGAAAATAAACTTACTGGCTCTTTGCAGGTGAACTTCTCAAGGTGGTCATTTTTGAAATACTTCTCAAATTTAGAGAACAACTTAACGGGTAAATTTCCTCCATCCTTTGCAAATATTGATCAAGCCTTGCTCTTGTGGACTTAAGTCAAAACCAATTTATTGGTAGACTACCTACCCAAGTGGATAGCACTCCTCGCTCTACTCTACAAATTCTTAGATTTTGAAAATAAACTTGAAGGGCCAATACCTTCATGAATTGGTGAATTGAAGAGTTTGCAAGGGTTGGAATTATCATACAATAAGTTAGACGGTCCCATTCCTCAAAATATCAACAACTTGGATGGTTATAAAATACATGACAATGTCAAAGGAAGTTTACCCGATGGATTTTATACTCTAAAAAAAACCTCAACTTGGCAATTAAAGGTCAACTTCTATAGAGTGCAATATTCATATATGCTCTTGACAACAACTTATATGAATTTGTCTTCTAATGCATTATATGGAGAAATCCCATTTGGTATAACATATTTAATTACTTTGAAGTATATCAAGTTTTCTCTAACAATTGGTTTGCAAGTAGATTTTGGAAAGAAATTATTAGATTGGAGGACCTAGATACTCTAGATTTATCCTAAAACAACCTAAATGGGCCAATTCCTCAATGTTTGCCATCTATTTCGAGTACATTTCATGTGTCTTTTAATAGTTTGAAAAGCAACATCCCCCGTTGGGAGTCAATTTGATACATTTTACACATCTTCTTTCTTCCATGGAAATCTAGGTTTATGTAGACAAATCATATAAAGGCCATGTCAAGATATTCAAGTGGATTCCATGGCTCTTATATCAAGTGATAAACAAGGAAATGTAGATTGCATATCATTGGTAGGTTTTGTAATCGGAATAATTTGTGGATATTCCATGGTTACATAATTGGTAATAACACTTTGTTGGTACCTAGCTAGAGTGATTGTCTTTGAAGCACCAACAATAGAAGTTGTGACTACTGTACAACTTGAATGGTATGAATTATTTACATATCTGACATAAGTTGGATAGAGTGGATAACAACTTGTTTAAATTTTTCTACTTTTCAACAAGCGGAAATGTATTCTTGAATTCTTCACACTTGTTATTATAAATATAATTTATTTTTTTAGTGTGAAAACGCATTTTAACCCAAGTCAAACATTTTCACACATTGTCAATTAAGGTACTAGAAAACTTCTTTTTTTCCACATAAAATTAGAGAACTTCATTTTTTACTTTTTATTCATCCAACTACAAGATGTGGTGTAAACCCTTTTATTGACCATTTGGAATCTCATTCTCAAACATATGAAGTAAAAATAAAATTAAAAAATTACTTGCAATTTTTGAACCTCCTTTCCTTGCACAATTTTTTTGGATATGCTACATCCTTTTTCTACCTCTAAAAATTGGTGTCCAAAGAACTAATATCATGCTCAACATGATGGTATAAAATATCTAGACCTTGTGTAGTGCAAAAATCTATTACCAAGTGAAGTCAAAGTCCGTTGATACTCTCAACGGAGGGAAGACAATTAACCTTTTCTCTACTTCAAACATTGTAATCATATAATGCTTGTAGCCAATTTTTTTGAAATATTGTGTGCATGCTATTTAAGAAGTCTTAATTAAGATCATATGAATAAAATTGGAAATAAAATGATTTGTTTCCTTCTCCACTCTTTATACTAGAATGAGCAATTTTGAAGTGATTTTGGTATGAAATTGTCAAGGAACTTCAAAGGTTATATAATGTAATGCAATACTGCCATTGAAGTGATACAATTTCAAAGTCATCCTCAAATGCATGCGAACGCATTCTCTAGTGTTGTTGACATGCAAGGTGTGAACAGTTGGTCACATTATTCAATGTGGAGCTTCACAAGGCAAGAAAGGGTTTAACCCTTTAAGGTCAATGAGGTATTTTGCCCCGAGAGAATCTACAATCGATCTACATCACGCACAATGGCATCTATGCCCTAAGTACGGATATGGCTCAATGTGAATTTTCTACAGAGACATGACATTGTAGCAAACAAGAAAATGATCTTTTATTACTTTGGACAAAAATCCCCGGATGATCACATCACCCCGTCCCTTTGTTGGAAAAGCTCCCTGTTCTTTCCCTGGCTATCTTTCCTGATTGCTCCTTTTTAGTCTAGTTGCCTGATGCTCTAACTGCATGCTACTGTAACTAACAGGAACGAATCTGAACTACTGAGTAACTGCTTGAACTTCCATAAGGATGGACGAATTAGACGAGGATGAAGGTGCGAATAATCATCCAATCATCTCCTCCCCAGGCTCCGTCGTAGCGCCAGCGGACCGAGACTGAAGTATGCGTTCCAGGTATGGTTTTAACTTGGATCCATTGTACACTTTCCGTAGGATCATCCCGTCCGGTGTGCTTAACTCATAAGAGCCATTGTCAAAGTCTCTATGAATGACAAAAGGTCCTTGCCATTTAGGTCTGAATTTTTGACCGTGTTGCTTCACTAACCAGTGATCAATCATCATGACAAGATCTCCTCTCCGAAAGTGGATTGTCTTCTTAGCTGCATCGTGTTTGACCTTTTGTTTGTTTTGTAATGTCTTCTAAGCTTGTAATGCTTGTCGTTGTGACTCATCTAGTTCCTCGAGCATAAGTATTCTTGTCTGTACTGACTCATCTTCTCCCAAGTTGTGTTGAACAGCGGTCTTGAGGGATGTTAATTCTAACTCAATCGGGACTAGCGCCTCAAATCCGAAGGCCAATTTGAATGGGGTGAACCCTGTAGAGGTTTTGAAAGCGGTGCGATAAGCCCACAGTGCTTTACTTACGTGCAAATCCCATTCTCTTCTTTTATCCATCACCATTTTTTCAATAATTCCCGCTAGGATGCCATTAGTTTTCTCGACCAAGCCATTAGCCTGAGGATAGTAGGGACTTGCTCTTCTGTGTTTCACTGACATCTTTGACAAAAGTTCTTCTATTACCTCATTCACAAAGTGAGTACCTTGGTCAGTGACAATCTCCAAAGGACATCCATACCTGCTGATTAGTTGGTTAAAAATGAAATCAACAGCAACTTTCTTGTTACACTTCTTCACTAGTGCTGCTTCCGCCCACTTCAATAAATAATCTGTGGCGACGATTAAATACTCGTTCTTCTTGGTAGTGACAAGTAAAGGCCCAACAAAGTCTACGCCCCACTTTTCAAAGATTCCGGTCGGATAAACTAGATGTAATTCTGAATAAGTCGCGATGCGCTTGCCAAAGGATTGGCATTGTAGGCAACTTTTAGAGAATCGATTGCAATCTGCAAATAACGACGGCCAAAAGAGTCTGGATTGTAATACTTTCCGCGAGGTAATATTGGTTGCAAAATGTCCTCTGCAGACTCTTTCATGACAATACTCAAGCGCTCGCTGTGCCTCTTCATGATTAACCGCTCTTCGAAGTACCCCATCTTTCCCGATTCAATATAGTTCATTTCCAATAAGTGTGTACATCATGCATCGGCGTCGAATGGTTCTACGCTGTTGTGTAGTGGTGTTGTTCGGAAACATCAGATCTTTTAAGTAATGGATTATGTCTTCATACCATGGTTCTACTCTATCATGGTCATCCGATAGAATATAACAGTCTACATCTTCAGAAAGTTCTCCAATTTCACAAGGAGGACGTCCAAGCTCTAAAAGTAAGCCAGCATGTGTAGTTCATGTTCCCTATACTGCTTTAACGTCAAGGTCATAGGGTTGAAGTGTTGCCATAAGGCGGGCCGACATCCTCGTCTAATTCGTCCATCCTTATGGAAGTTCAAGCAGTTACCAAGTAGTTCAGATTCCTTCTTGTTAGTTACAGCAGCATGCAGTTAGAGCATCAGGCAACTAGACTAAAAAGGAGCAATCAGGAAAGATAGCCAGGGAAAGAACAGGGAGCTTCCTCAACAAAGGGACGGGGTGATGTGATCATCCGGGGATTTTTGTCCAAAGTAATAAAAGATCATTTTCTTGTTTGCTACAAATTACAATGTCATGTCTCTGTAGAAAATTCACATTGAGCCATATCAGTACATTTCAGCACAAAAATTTACGATTCCACTTAACCGAAATTACTGTAACTTGCTGATGGTTGCACCGATTGTTGTGGCAATTGTCTCAATAGATGCCCATCTTCCTCCACCTCTAAGTCATGGTGTATTTTTGTCCTTTGAGGTGGCCTGTAGCGCTTGCTACAAAGGTTCTTGTGCCAAAAAAACCCATATATGGTGGTTAGGCCTTAAAGGGTTAACCCCTAAACATTTGTGTTCTCAAAGAACATTGAGAATTGGGCATGTTACTGAAAATCTAAATTTGAAAAAAAAAATTGGATTTTTTAATTAAGAATTGGCATTTTGAAAAGCTTTGTAGGATATTATATTATATTATATTATCTTATTTTAGTTTGGATCTACAAGGAAAAAGTTATGGTGCTTCAAACATCAAAAGTTGGACTTCAGGGCAGCTGGACAAGGTATTATAGAGTTGAATAGTAGTATTCTAGAGGAGAACAATACAATTCTTCCAGGCAAGCAACAATGATGAAAAGTATTGGCAACTCTCATTTTTTTAAATGCATAGAAATTAAGTTTTTTTTTCAAAAATAAATCTTCCAAATAGCAAAAGGTACAATTACTTCATCTCATGTTTGGATTTTTGATCTAGTTATTACTTATCTAATTAACAAATAAAATTGTTGTGCTAAAGAAATGACCATGTTCTATACTCTTAAACATTGCAAGAATGTTTTCCTTATTGAAAAACCCTCAATTACTTGTAACTTTGGCTTGCAATGACCAACCTCAAGATAGAATACAAGTCCAAAAGATTCATACAATGTGTAGTGGAAAGTTATGCCATTCTTTCTAGTCAAAGTACGTTGACTTGTCCCTATCGACGCAAAGAAGAATAATACAAAATGTTTTGAGTATCTTCTCATACGGTTGAAATTTGGAAAAAGATGTTTAATTTAGACGCATAATCCTACCTTAACCTTTCATGCCAAGCGACGTGATTCTAGTCAACTCCGCCATTTATGGCATCTAGTTGGCAGACAAATTCCTAGGTCATAATCTTTCCAACGGTTGCATGCCAAAAATGGCAAAGCTTACTAGAATTGGATCGCTCGGCCGTAAAGGTCAATGAGGGACCATATATACGGTCACGTATTTTATTCTTAACCCTTAAAGACCGATTGACTATATATGGGTTGTTATGGCACAAGAACCATTACAGAAAGTGCTATAGGTCACCTCAAAGGAAAAAATAGACCATGACTTAGAAGTGGGGGAAGATGGGCATCTGTTGAGACCAGTGCCACCGCAATCTGTGCAAGCATTGGCCTGCTGCAATGATTTCTTTGAAATGAGTTTGTAGATTTCCGTGAAATGAGCTTGTAGATTTTTGTGCTGAAATTTTGAAATGTATTTAGTGCGTAGATGTCATTCTGCATGATCTATAACACTTGTAGATCTTCACAAGTAGAAAAAGCTCATCGACCTTAAAGGGTTAATATACAAAAAATGTACTAAAATTTAGAAAGACATACACCTTTGGATTGGAGATTCTTCAACCAACATCTTTCATTTGGATGTCATTTCAATATCTAAACCTTACCATGCTCAATCACAACACCATACATGTAGAATACATGACCATTTTGCAACTTTTCAAGCATGAGGTAGGTGCAATAGTGATCTAAATTAATATTGTCATGTATCATTGGATTGGACTCAACACAAATACAAACTTTTGTAACTATTGTATACATCAATTCTAACACCTTATATGTCAAATACACGGAAAACATCATGTTGCAACCCAAAGGCTTCTCAAACCTTTAAGGCTTATGAGGGTAGTTGTAGAGGCCGGATGTTGATTACTAAGTTAACAAGACAAAAAGCACCAACAAAGAGATGATCAGCCAAGAAATCATGTCACTTGCAATTTTTAGAGACGGAAAGAGTTAATGCCTAATACCTCATTGAATTTTGGACTTGAGTTTGCATCTTCATACCCACATCTTTGCTTTAATCCTTTAACAACAAAGGAACGAGAATGTAGTCGATGAGACAAGTTTTTGGGGAGCCACAACTGATTGAATCGTTGGATTGATTTGTACTTGTCGAAGCGGTTGTGTGCTATACTTTTCTCCATATAATCCATCTTTCTTATCTCCAATTGGTTGAGGCAATAACAAACTACAATGATTCTTGTGAAGAAAGTGAATAGTGAAATGTACTCATAGTGTAGATGTTGTTGTGCAAAGTCTATAAAATCGTAAAAAAATTCAGAGCCCCGTACATGGCATCCTTGCAAGGCCAGCATAAGGAACGTCACCAGTTCAACCTTTAATTGTCAGTCGGGAACCGCATATACCAGCACCTGTTTTACTCTGTAAAACACCAAAAAAATATTAAAATTTAGCAAGACTTACACCTTTGGATTGAAGATTCTTCCACTCACATCTTTCGTTTAGAGGTCATTTCAATATCTGAACCTTTTCATGTCCGTATACAACACCATACATGTAGAATGGTGTAGCCTCCACTGGCACTTCTACCATTGAAGGGTTAAACCTCCCTGTTTGATATTCACGTATGCCCAAAATTACTCATTGATGTGCTTAACATAGAATGAATTTAATAATGTAAACGAGGAACTGACCGAAACTATTGCATTTTGGAGGAGAAAGATTTACGACATTGTGATGCCAAACAAGTAGACATTTGCTTTGTGATCATAAGATTTATGGTCCAACACCTTCACCAAACAATAAGCTCACGCACATGTGTGCAGATGAGCCTGCGTTGGGGCCCCAACGATTGGTGGTAGGACCCACTCGGAACAAAAGGTAAATTTGGATAAAATTCTAAATATATAAATTGGTTCCCATGTGTAAACGCATTGGGAACTATTTGGGAACATGGGGAACACATTGGGAATGGGGGGAACGCTAGGGAACAACATAGGAACTCATTGGGAACGCAATGGGAATGTTGTGGTAATAATATGGTTTAAAAGGTAAACGAGAAGAGGGTAATCAGATGGTTTGGTTAGGAACCATATCAGATTTTACCATGAAAGTGGTGTGGGCATGAGGAGCCCAACCCGAACTTTAGGGACCATATGTGGGAGATGAAGCCCCATGTGGTCGGCTGAAGGCCCGTTCGCACTAGGCGGAAGAACTCATGTTCACCGCAAGTGATGCAAGAATCTGCGTCATAAGAGTAAATGTAAAAAATCATTCAAAAAATTAATGAACTAAAATCCAAAAGTGAATAGTTCTTGCCGCCACTTGAATAGTACTTAGGGGCGTTTCACACTAAGCCCAAGGGCCGAACTCCATTGAAGACCAAACTATGCCGAAGGGCCGAGTTTTGGAGTTGTAAAAAATTATTAAAATTATTTTAATGAGAAAATGTTCGGCCCCTCGGCAAGAGTTTGGGTTTCTATTCTTGTTGGACCCAAACTCTCCTCGAGGGGCCGAACTATTGGCGCCAAAATTCTCAAAAAGTGCTGCCATGTAAGCATTTTGGTGCCCTTCGGCCCTTGGCCCTTGGCCCCTAGTGTGAAGGCCCACGGGCCGATTTTCAACTCTAGGCCAATCAAATTGCTGGAATTGCTCGGCCCCTCGAGCTCGGCCCCTAGTGTGAAACCCCCCTTACTAACGCAAAATAATGGCTCATCTTGGCTTGCGTGCGGCAACCGCATGCAATAGTGACTTGAGTTGGTATGAGACAAGAGTCTACAGTGTTTTTGAATAAGAAAATGTTTTCTCAAATTACCCTTACGCGGAACGCAAGTCCACCACAAGTGCTAGTGCGAACGGGCCTTGAATGGCAGGGGAACGTTAGCGATGGTTACTACCGCATCAAACAAGCAAGTTGATGAACCTGGTGTTAGTAATAAGAAGGTAAGCTCCGTGGTAGAGTGAGTGTACCTCAGGAGCATCCACCAATATGTTGCCGTCTACGCCGTCATCTCAGCAGATGAGCCGCCATCCTCAGACGCATGGTGAAGGTCGGGAGAGAAGCGCATCACGACGACTTCATCGAATCTAAAAACGTGTTCTCGAGGGAGCGCATCACCAACAACGAAGTGGTGTCAATTGCACTGAGGTCACAGATGCCTACGAGATCTGAGAAGACAACGCTGTAGTGGGCGATGAATTCCGCAGATCTGGCGACCAAGGTTATTGAAGAAGTGAATCTCGGGCGAGACGACGGCAGGGAGTGGGCGTAGAATGGTGCTCGTTGAACTTGAGGGGGAGAAAAAGAGCGCCCAGAGGCGACGGCGTGGGTGGCCGACTCGCACCGCGTCTTGTCAGTCTGGCCCGGCCACTCCCTACGCACTCGCCATCGCGCTAGCATCACATCAGACTACCATCGAATCAGCCACCACCCTGGCCACCGCCATAACTCCCACTGCCAAGGTGCCTTGGTAAGCTGCCGACACCAACACCGCCGAGGCCACTTTGAAACCCCCCCACTGCCGAGGTCAAGTAGTGCACTGCTGAGGCCGCTCCGAAAGACGCCCAAACCTCCCCGGCCGAGGCCACTTGGCACGCTGCCGCCACCAACACTGCCGCTGCTACTTTGACCGACGACAAAACTGCCGAGACCACTTCGCACTCTGCCCAAGCCACCTCTGCCCAGGCCGCCTGTAGCGACGCCGAAACTCCCAAGAGTGCCGCCATAAAAGAGAAGGACGCACAGTGAGCGCCGCAGTTGCAGAAACCAGAGAAGGCGTAGTTACCGAAACCGCTGCGAATGCCTCAAGCGCCGTAGAGAGGCCCAACATGGATCTCCCCATGCTCATTTGTGATTCGAAATGGTTGTGTGCATCCACGCAAGGTGCAGAAGCTCAAGACTCCACGTCTCCGAGCATCCATCCTGGACCTGTAATTGCGATGGAGAATCCTGACATGGATGGCAGCTTGTGGAGCCGTCTACCTGAGGATCTCGTTGAGAGAGTGTTGGCGCGGGTGCCTGCTGTAAGCCTGCTGTGGTTGCGGACGGTGTGCAGGAAATGGAGCGAACTCACGGCAACCAAGAGCTTCCTGGAGGCCTGTTCTCAGGTGAGCACTTGTGTCACAGGTGCTCTTGAGGCTTTCAAAAACTCTTGTTGTCCTTTAATTGATGTGGAGGGAGGGACATTTGCTCCAGGTCGCGTCTTACGAGCCCTACTTTGTGAAGAGCTTTAACAGCGAGCACAGCCGGTCGCTTTTGAGCTTGGATTCATCCATACTGAGACTGCGGAACGTGCCGATCAGCTACCTGCCATCCGAGGCGAGCATCCCTGTGTCGTCTTCTGGCGGCCTGATCTGCTTCATGCCAATGTGCATGCGTGACCGATTAGTGCTGCTCGTGAGCAACCCCCTGACCAAGACGTGGAAGAAGCTCCCGCCGTGTCCTTACAAGCAGGGGTCCGTGCAATTGAATATGATAATGTGGAAGCGGCCGTCCCATTACAAGGTGATCGTGATGGGAGAGGAGAGTACCGATATCTTCGATTCAGTGGAGGGCGAGTGGCGCAAAACCGGGTCCTCGCCCTGGGGCGATGAACCGTCGCGTAATGTGGCGTTTTGCAATGGAAGCTTGTACTGCCTCATCCCCTAAACCGTTTAACACTCTTCTCATGGTGTTCAGCTTCCAAGACGAGGTGCAGTTGCTCTCTCAAACAATGCACAACTCTGGATGCATTAGGGCTTGATCATACACAAACTATGATAGAATTGATTGATTGATGGGTTCCATGTGGAGGACGTTGCTGTGCAGGTGTGGAGCAAGGTGAAGACGGGCCGGCTACCGGGGTACCGCCAGTTCCGCAACCTGGTCACGTGCAAGGGCCACATTGTAATCGTGGGCAAGTCCGTGCGGCAGCAGGTGCTGTCGGTGTGCGTGTGGCTCCTCGAGTGGACGACCATGAAGTGGCGCGAGGCGGGGCGCATGCCGCAGCACAGGTCGGATGACTTCCTGAGGCGCCCCTCGGAGAGCTTCGGCTGCTGCAGCCACGGCGACCTGATCTTGCTCACCAGCGGCAAGCGCGACATGGGTCTCTTGTTCAACTTGGCCCAAAACACGTGGCGCGGGGTGGACTTCGGCAGCTTCAACTGCATCGCTTTTGAACCGCGCTTGGACTCTCATGTGTAGCATCCTGGCAGGGTCAATCTGTTTTGCTTTTGATGTATGAATTCAAACAAGTGAGCCACAATGTGCATGTACCAGACCTAAAAATCTGCCAGGAAGCCACCATCCATGACAATTTGCCGACTGTCTGGTACCCTGAGACGTGGATGGTCAAGTGGTCCCGAAATCACACATGCAGTGATCATCAAACAAGAGACCCGAAATGCAATCGTGATGCTCCAGTGAAGGAATCGTTGAAAAATCCAGTATATCATATATCATACAATACATTATAAGTTATATACATCATATATTACTGTACGTACACAGTCGGTACGCAACACTAAATGTCAACAATTCAAATTTTGAATGTTTCATAATTTACTTAAGTTGACAAATACTGCTGAAGGTGGCACTTTGTGCGGAGTATTGTCGCTACACTAAATGTAGTGTAGTTGACATTTACTGTTACAGTTCATAAAGCGTTTCTTGATCATCGGAAGGTTATCAAGGTCGCTTATCAAGGTTTGTGTGTCGATGTTGTGTAGCGAAGGTCTCGTTAAGCTTCTCTCTAGACTGATGTGTGGAAGCAGTGAAGTACAGGAAACATGATATCTCTGAAGATGGGCTGATAAGTTCTTTACTTTCCTCTGAAGATGGGCTGATAAGTTCTTTACTTTCCTCTGAAGCTGAGGATGAGCTGATTGCGGAGTTTGAGTCTGCTATGATATATGAAGTGAGTAAGTTTCTATAACAATCAGCAATTTTGTAAATAGAATAGTGTGTGAAGCCTCTTTAACCCCTAAAGGACCACGACCACTTTCGCTCTAAAACCAGTCCAAAACTGCCACTGCCAAAAAGAGAAATAAAAATCACATTTTAAAGTGAACTTTTTATTTTCAACCGTAAGATCTTAAAATAGACTTCTCTATAAGCATGCCTTAAAATCTTGGTTGCAATCCACTGCACGGATTGATAGATTTTAGTGTTTAAAGTCAAAACAATGGTTCATTTTCATCCCTGCGTTGAGTAGGTCAGCAGACTTTGACTTCACTTTGTATCAAATTTTTGCATTGTACAAGGTCTAAATGTTTTACCATTGTCTTAAGCATGATGTTATTTCCCGACACACCAATTTTTAGAGGTAAGAAAGGGGTGTAGCATATTCAAAACAAGTGTGCAAGGAGTGGAGGTTAAAAAATTGTCAATTTATGATTTATTTTTTGAGAATTTAATATGTTTTAGAATGATAATCCAAACGGTCAATAAGAAGGTTTTCACCACATATTGTTGTTGAAAAAATAAAAAGTGAAAAATATGAAGATCTCTAGGTTTTATGTAGAAAAGATGAAGTTTTTTTCCCCATTGCCCGACTATGTGTGAAAATGTTTGACTTGAGTTTAAATGATTTTTTACACTAAAGACAAGAATTTTTTTTGACATATTCAAAGAACGTAATAGTTTCTACATGTATGGAAAATTCAATGTCAACAGAGACTTCTAGTATAATTTTGGAGCTGCCCGGAGTCCCCATTTCTAACTTTGAGTGGTACTAACTTTCAAACCATGAATCCAAAAAAATAAAAATAAAAAAATATATATTTCTCTGTGGAGCTCTTATTAGAGACAATCTAGTGTGGTTTTTTTTTTTTAAAAAAAATTCCGAATTTTAGGAACCTGCCCGATATCCAAAACGTACGCCTCACGTACACTTGGGCTCTTTGGGGTTAATTGCCATTCATTCATTGGTGCAGAAAAAGAAAACATGATATTCATCATATTCACTTGCTTTCTGTATTTACATTCACCTTGACTGTTTCTTTTCCTTCCTCTTTTCATGAAGAACTTAGAGTTTTTCCGAAAGTGCTTCTTGAAGATAAAAGAGAGAAGAAAAACAAGGTGAGATTTTTTTATGCACCAAATGAAATGCATAAGTAGTAATAGCAATCAATGCTCTTGGGCCCTATCCAGTACAAGCTAAAGTTCTTTAATAATACCCCAAGTTCCCAAAGAGTTGACAAGTACTTCATATTTATCACTAAGGTGGCTAATAGCGCTTGCTAAAGGGATTAATCCTTAAACATCACTTGGGAACCCTGTATATATAGAGGCACGTAATTTAGTCATAGAATACAAAAATGTATCAAAGTTTAGAAAGACATACACCGTTGGATTGAAGATTCTTCAACTAGGTTAACATCTTTCATTTAACCCTTAAAGGACAAAGCCTATGACCATGGAATCAACCCCAATTTCCATTCTCCTATGTGCTCTAATTTTCATCAAATAGAAGTGGAAATTTTTTTATTTCATTTTCCAGAGATGAGATCACATGTTTTGTTTATGTCACAAAAATCACAAAAATAATTGAGAAAATTTGAATTTATTGTGATTTCTTGAAGAAAAAGTGAAGAAAATTTGTATCAAATTCAAAGTATGCTAAAAATTTGAAAATTTCACCAAAGGTATACATTGTAGGGAACAATACTTGTGGTGTAAATGAAACTTCCATGTTTAGCTAAAAATTGAAAGTCGTTCATTCTTGGTTATTGGCCCAAATTTCAAATTGCAATAACTTATTCAATTTTATGTATTTTTCAATTTTTTATATTGGAATAGAAACTAGACTTCATAAAATTCATTTGATTAGTTGGGTTCAAATTCAAAAAATATCATTCTAATGGCTCAAATTCAGATTTAGAGTAAAGCTAAAAGTTTCTAAAATTTAATACATTGAGAACCATGTCACAAACATTTTCTTCTTTAGAAAAAAAAAGTGATTATTTAAAGGAGGCAAGTTTCATCATCATCTAAGTTAATGCTTACAAAACTCAATGAACTCTCCAGAAACAAAGTTGGATGAAAAATTACGGTTTACATCAACAATCATCCTCAAAATGTCATCCAAGAAGCCACTTTTTGGCTGCTCTGGTTAAAGGGCATTGCTCCGGTTGAAGGGCATTTCAATATTTGAACCATATCATGTTCAAGACACCATACATGTAAAACATGTAGAATTCAGTGGACATATCATGTTCAAGTATAATACCATACGTGTAGAATACTGTGGCCACTTGTGACGTTTAAGGGTTTACCTGCCCAAACGACCCATATTCAAATAAATATCCAAGATAATAAGGGTCAATCGTGTGGCAGACTTGCATGCTTTGGTCAACTTGAAGTGTGAGCAATTTTAGGTGAAGTTCTAGAAGTACCCCCGTAGTACTACAATTTTCATACTAAAATTTATATACATACCCCAATCTTAAAGAATCCCAAGAGTCGAAGGAGGTGACAAACAAATTTTTTATTTAGAACCAACAATCGAGTTGAAGAACAGCTACATAGTTTACTGATTCATCAAGCAAACATACCAGCACTGGGTGTGTGGAATACATTTGTAGTCGAACTCAAAACCGTTCTAAATGCTTATTAAACAAACAGTCTCCAAAATTTCAGTGAAACCCTTTCAATATGTACCAAATGTGACAAAAGCCTGAAGGAAAACCCAAATGAAGCCACAGCAGCCCCATGAATGATCACGCTCCAAGTCCACACTCCGAAACACACCAGACGAATATTGTCCTCCCCACCACAAGCCAAAAATACCACCGAAGAACATGCTCTTGGCCTGGAACCAGGAACTTGAGCTAAAGACTATCGTCAGCTTCCAAAAAATGAAATTTCACACGAGAAAGTCGCCGCCGCTTCGAATGCGAGGTATTTGCATTGACGGCAAGCTCAAAAGCATGCGTCAAGCAAACAGCAACAGCACAACGCTGCAAGGCTGCAAATACCAGAAGAAAATATATCATCAGCAGATATCAGGAAATCATCAAGAAAAAAAATCATCAGCGTCCCCCAGCACATCATCGGGAAAATCCTTGGATCGAAGGTCGATATTGAATCAATATCAATGCTGCGAGGTCTCTGTACTTTGATATGAGTATTATGAAGTTACTATATGGAACTTATTCCGGATATGTGTAACTCTTAAACAATATTCAACAAGATGAATAGTTATATTGAAATCACAGCTTGTCTTATTCATCACATGAAAACAACATGAGATAATATAACCAACAATACATCCACAATATTAAGTAAACTTCCGAACTATCTGTTTAGAATTAGATCTATATTGACCTCCTAGAACAGAGAGAATTTCCTGGTGATGAATCATTTTGAAGTACTTATAACGGATGTGAAATCGCGGATGTCGTCTTTTACACAAATTTGATTGCAAGTGAAAATGTGAGACTTACAAAGCTTCACAGAATCCCGGGCTCTTGTTCTGCTGCTGCTGCTGCTGCTGGGGGTACTGCTGGGGATACCCCTGCTGCGGGTAACCAGCCTGCTGAGGGTATCCCTGCGGTGGGTAACCCTGAGGAGGATACCCCTGGGGCGCTGTAAAAAAACAGCCGAAACACCCGATTCCTCAGCAATCACCATCTAAATCAAGACCTCAAGAGCCTAAACCCCCGACATCCACACAATCAGGCGACACAAACCAGAAAATCAAACAAAAAGCAGCAGATCAAAACGCCATACCATACTGCGGAGGCGGTGCGCCCACGGGCGGTCCCTGGTTGTAGTAACTCATCTTTCACGGATTCCTGAACTCAGAAAAAGCCTCAGAACAAACTTCAAGCCCTCGCCACAATATTTCTCCTATCACCTAAACGGAAACACTACACGAAAGCTAAAAAAAACGCAAACACATCAAACTACCAAGCTGCATTCCCATGCACAGACTCCTCTCCCAAACCCTACTCTCCCTCCTACCACACAACAAAACTCTACCAAATACTTAAAAAAACAGAAAAAGATCCAAGCCACAACATACACGCACCTTACGAAGGCGATGACAAAAAGAAACGTCGCCGCAGATCGCTCGTTCTCCGAAAACCGCACGCGGCTGTGCGGAAGCTCACCTCGAAATACAGAAGCAAGGACCTGGAGAGCGAACTTGAAGGTGAAGAGGCTCAATCAGGACGAAGCCCCTAATCCGTCACGGCACCCCTCAACCAACTTCGTCGAGATCGGGGAGTATACGTAGGCTACCTCTAGATTTTGACGGTCTTACGCTTCCTAACGGTTTATAGCGCTCACGCGGCGCATGCATGAGGTGCTCTGCCCTCACGCGGCGAATCTGACGAGCCGTAACGTGGGGGAAGCTTCGCGTGCCGTAAGGATGGTAAACGCGTCACGGTGTCTATAACGGACTAAATCTAGGAAAGGTGTGGATATGGGATGGGGAGTCTAGGAGTGGTGGGTTTGGGAGTTGCGGCGGGTTTGGGAGAGGCGGCTTAGGACGACCCGGCCCGCGGTTGGACCGGCGTTCGGGAAACATTCTTGGGAAGATTCTTCGGGGGGAGCGGGCCGGGTTCGAGGTGCTCAGGTGCCGTTTCGGCCAATTAGGGAATGCACCTTGATACCGAGAGTCTGTTTTTGGTTTTGATGTCCCACCTAAATGTTAGCCACTTGGGTGTGGGATTGGTTTTGGGGTCTTTCCACGTAAGTTCACTCCTCCATCATACTACTAAAATCATAATCTACGCAGTGAACCACGCAGCGATCAACCACGCAGTCAACCGTGCAGTGTACTTAAGAAACGCTACAGCCAACTGCGCAGTTAATTGTGCAGCCGACCATGCAGTGAATCATGTTACCTTTTTTTTATATAGTTTGTTATATGAAAACTACTTTAAAATGGTTGGACTAATGCGTTGCAAAGCAAGTGCCAATTGCTAGTCATACTACTAAAATCATAATCTACGAAGTGAACCTCAAAGCGATCAACCATGGAATCAACCGTGCAGTGAACTATAGAAACGCTCCAGTCCTCCGCGCAATTAATTGCCCACTCAACCGTGTAGTGAACTATAGAAACGCTGCAATCATTCGTGCAGTTAATTGCTCAGTCAACCGTGCAGTGAATCATGTTACTTTTTTTTTAATAGTTTGTAATGTAAAACTACATTAAAATAGTTGGATTACTACGTTGCAAAGCAAGGGCCAATTGCTAGTGCATGTACTTAAATTGAAAATGTTTGATTCAAAGCTCCAAAAGGGTGTCATTCCATTCTCTTGAAAAAGATTAATCCCTAAGGTATTGTGAGAGTTTCACACCAAAAACACTTCTAGTTGGATTCTAGTGCAGAAGGAAACACAAACTTGTATTCCTAGATTCGACTGTAGGTTCTAAATTAGGACTTATTGAGTAACTAACTTACAAAATTTCATAAACTTTGATAGCACAGTTTGAAAGATTATAGTGTTTGAAGTCATGCAAATGGTTCATTTTCTTCCTTGCGTTGAGTGGATCAACAAAATTTTGACTTCACTTGATGTCAAATTTTTGCACTACACAAGGTCTAAATTCATTACCACCGTGTTCAGCTTGATATTAGTTCCTTGTACACTAATTTTTAGAGGTAAAGAAAGGGTGTAGCATATTCAAAACAAGCGTGCAAGGAGTGGAGGTTCAAAAATTGTCAATTCACGTTATATTTCTTTGTGAACTCAATATGTATTAGAATGAAAATCCTGAATGGTCAATAAAAAGGTATACACCACATATTTTTGTGGAAACAATAAAATGTAAAACATATAAAGATCTCTAAGTCTTATGTGGAAAAGAGGAAGTTTTTTTGGTACCTTGCCCGACAATGTGTGGCAATGTGAAAACGTTTGACTTGGGTTAATATGCTATTTTTCACTAAAAACAAAAAAAAATTGGCTATATCAAAGAAATATTACTACTTGCTAGTATTGAAAATCTCACATTCAATCAAGTGTTCTAGTAAAATTTTGGAGGTGCCTGAGGTTCTTGTTCTCCTCGTTCGAAATTCAAAACCCTACAACTTTTTCATGAAGTGTCGGATTTAGGAAAAAATTGTTCTCCCATTGAGGTTTTAGTAATGCATGGCCACGTATGACGGCCATGTCCGATTACTCTGAAAATAATAATTTTGCGTTCTTCAATCTGCACGGTCAAAGTTTACATAAAAAATGTGGGTGTCTTTTTGTACTAGTTAGCTTGAAGATCCTATGGTTGGAAGTGGTAAAAATTGCTTGAATTACTCTAATAATATCTCATCTCAAAGTGGAAGTTTTGGGGTGGTTTTGGTGAAGCATAAGGTACGGTCTTTTAGGGATTAATCAAAATTGGTTTTTCTAATTTAAAACATAAATTTGAGATACTTGTATACCTAAATATGGGACAGAGGAAGTACTATTTAACCCCTAATTTACCAAGTGTCCCCTTGGAGGCCTGTTGAAGGTTTGCGCAAGTTCCTACTATATCAATTTATAACATACATTTTTGAAAATTTTAGTGTAGATGGACATTACTTAACTCTTTTGTGGGAGTCCAATTTTTCCTAAATCCGACATTTGATGAAAAAGTTTATAGGGTTTAGAAGTTAAAATGGAGAGAGCGGGCATGTTGGGCAACTCCAATTTTTTTTGCTAGGACACTCTATTGAATGTGTAGTATAGAAAATTCTATCTTCAATGGAACCCATCAAAACACTCCATGCAATTCAATTCTAGGAACTTCTATGGGGAATGGATCTTTTCGCCCCCTCCGCTAGGGCGGAATTCTTTTTTTCTTTTTCTTTTTTATCAAAAGTAGAAGAAGATGGAAATGGAGAAGAGATGTGCAAACCTTGATAAAAATAAAAACAAAAGCACCATTAATCACATCTTCAGCTATTAATCTAGATGACACATCTTTTTGTGTAACTTTTGTTGCAAAAAAAAACAGCTGCTGATGTTGTGAAAACACCTCTTAACCTCTAAAGGACCAGAGTCTCCTTCAGGGGGATTCCTTGATTTTTGGGCAGGTTCCTAAAATTCGAAAAAAAATCAATTTTCTCGGAAATTTTTATTCTAGATTGCCTTTGATAAGAGCTTTGTGGACATATTTTTATTTTATTTTTTGGATTTGTGGTTTGAAAGTTAGTACCACTTATAGTTTTTGAGGGAAATTGTCAAGGAACTTTAGGGGTTAAGAACACCAAGGACTCATTTTTGATGTGTTGACACAAAATGAGAGGATCTGGGATTTCATGCGAGTTAAAGAAAGTATTGCTTAGAAGACCGGAATCCTAAACTCTACATCTTCATGAAATCAACATTCTAATAGGTGTTGCAATTTGAGGTGTGTTTGCACTGTGGACAATGAATCCAGGAGAAAAACATGATCTGGGTTGGAAGAAATGAACGAGGTGGTGTGGTATATTGCATTAGTTGGAGTTTTAGAGAGACCATTATTGCACATAACAGAGACATGGAGCTTGGTCGTAAATCTCCTGCAAACAAAAATGCGCTCTGTAGAAAAAGCCAATGAAATGCTCTTTCTCTTGGACAAGGTCGTATGGTATGTTACAATCTGGAATTTGTGAGTAAACCCTAAACCCTGAATCAAGCCAAGAAGAAGAACGTCGGTTCTCGCAAAAGGGGACCGGCTTGAATAAAGTGTCTGTTCGTTCCACTGCTAGGACCATGCCCACCGGACAGGGAATTAGTAAGCTGGAACTACTTCCCCCTTTCGATGGTAGACACTATGTAACAGGTAGCCAAAACCAACCAAACAAACAACCAACCAACCAATCAACCAACTAACTAAGCAAGTAGCCAAAAACCACAAAACCAACCAATCAGGATATATTTGGGCGGGTGGAGCATTGAAGGGAGGTCTTGTGTATCGGGGAGGGCTTGGTTATTTTCAATTTTGCGTTTACTTAGTAAAATGGACATGGCATATTGAATGGCAATGGTATTAATGTTTTTAAAGGTGGTTTTAATTGTTTCAATTGGAGTTTTGAAGGTGTCTTCTAGAGTTTTCATGGATGGGATAAAGGTGGTGGCACGAGCGCCAGATGTGATAACAATAAGGGGGTCCACATTCCATCCAAGGGCTATGATGTCGTCAATGAGGGGTTGGTATTTATCTATTTTGTTTTGAATTGTTTCCGTGGAAAATCTATCGTTGCAGTATGTGAATTCAATGAATTGAATGGTGTAGTCTTGGTTAATGTGATCGGGTGGTGGGTCATTATATGGTAAACCTCTAACACAAAGGATGTCCGGTTTGAGCCTAGCGTTGCAGTGACATCTTTGAGTCTCACATGAGCATGGGAGTAGCCAAGGGGGGACCGTATTTTCTTGTGGTTTATTATTAAAGGTGCCAGCGTTCAATAATATAAAACATCTCGATTTGTTGTAGGAAGTGAGTAGTTTTTGGACTTCCCATACCGCTTTATTATGTCTTTTAACAATAAGGGAGTGTATATGGTGGTTTTGGCATTTGAGTAGAACATGAAGCCATGTGTCTGGATTTGTTGAAGGGCATATGGGGCATGTTATGGATGGGAATCTTTCTATTCCAAAGAAGAGTTGTTTGCGAGCATTTCCCATGTACCGACCAGTACGGAATTTGATGAGGCATGTTATTTGTGAGTTTGAAATGCTAGGGTTTTTCCAAAAATTTGTAGAGAGTTCATTGTCTATGTTGTTATTGTTAGTCCATTTTTCTATGTTAGGAATATTTTTTGATATTGTGTCAAGGTTGTTATAGAGGTCTTGTTTTTTGAGATATTCGGTCAGAAATCTAATCGGGCCTTTGTCGGGGGTATCTTCTTTGGAAGGCCAGTCTTCGTTTTGAAAGTAATATGGGGTAGCATGGGCATGTTCGTGTGAGTCTTTGGCCTTTTTGTGTGTTTTTTCTCGGCCTTCTTTTGCTAGTTTATCTGCTTGTTTGTTGCCATCAATATTGGCATGGGCTCGCACTTTGTGGAGGGTTGTGATTTGTGTTCGGTTTTGTAACATTTGGACCATTGATATTAATATGGTTTGGTCGGGATGGATATTGTGAAGAGTAGGGTGTGTTATTTGAGTGTTTAGTAGGTAAAGTGCATTTATACAATCGGTGAATATATGTGCGGGTTCATTATTGTATTTTATTGTGATGATTTGTAGTGTTTTGTGAATGGCCATGAGTTCTGCTCTAAGTATATTTTGTAGTCCATGGAGTCTTTTGGCTAGGTGAATTTCCTTGGTAGAATTATAAATGCCATAGCCAACTTTTTCTTTGCGCCAAGATCTCGGGCTAATTTTTTCAGGTGGTTTAAATGAGCCGTCGGTGTAATAACTATGTGCGGGGTTAAACTTTGGTGTGGTATGAGTTGGATAGTTTGGGAGAAGGGGCGGTGTGATAAAGTAGTTTAGTATACTGTTGACATAGTTTAGTTTTGACCAGTTTTTACTTCGGTTTACGAAGGTTTGTATAGGTGTCGGTGGGGCCAGATTTTGTGTATAATCGGTGTATGTTTAAATTGTCTGTTATGGAGGTGAGTTCGGCAAGTTGTTCTAGTGCCAAGGGTTTGATTTTGATGATAGACACATAGTATTTGTAAAGTAGATGGTTTGATTCGGGGTTTTCTTAGCTCGGGTGGAATAGTAGGTTCTTTGTATGGTATTGAGTCTGCCTCAAATAATGCAATGATATGGGAGTCTGGAAATGGGTCTAAGTGTTGGTTGTAGTTTTGGTACCAGTTGTTGTGCGGTGTGATGATGATTGTATTTGTGTTGTTTGGATCGTGTTTGGCGGCAAGTCGAGCCCAATGTTATCGTTTTTTCCATTTCTTTCTCGTTGTGGGGGTGAGCTATGCCATACCGATCCATTTGTAGTCAAAGGCCTTTCCCAAGGATCCGAATATTTTGTCTCTTTGATAGGGTGAGTAGAATTTTTTTAGCTTGGTAGAACATGAGACCGGGGAAGAAAAGTATGATTGTTTGATGTTAAAGGATGAGATTAGTGAGTCTAAAATGGATGTGGGAATTGCGTATTGCACATTTTTGAGGGGGTCATTTTTTGGTATTTGGTATTTATACCTTTGGTATAGTCAAATTAATTCAGTTTCAAAAGATTGGGTCATTGGTTCGATGTTCGTAGGAGTTTAGAGTTTTGTATTGTATTGATTCCATAGCCATTGGAGTCGAGTAATGGGGATGGTGTGTAGATGTCGGCCATTTTCTTCATATAGATGTGCTTGATTGTTATCTATTTTAATTGTGTTTAAGAATGTAAGGATATCATTTTCGGGGCTGCATTCTGTTGTATAGATGTTTAAAAGTGGAATAATTATGGGTGGTATTATGGATCTTGAGTCTGAGAATTGTTCTTGGGGGTGGTGGTTTTGGATGATATTCGAGTAAGTTATGTTTTGGATTTTTTGGTAGTATTGTTTTAATTTTTCAATGTTGTGTGTGGAGGTATTGGTGTCGTGTTGCGGGAAAAGGTCTCTTTGGGGAAGCCATTTATTGTATGTATTCTCGTTGTGTTGCCATTGGCATGAATATTTTGTGTAGGTATTTTGTATATTATTTGTATCTGTGTGTTGTATATGTTTATGGTGTAGATGTTATTAATGGGATATGTGGTAGGGTTCTGGGTATGTATGTTGGGGGACGGGGGTGGTATGTATGTGGGGTGTTAGGGGGATTGATCAGTGGGGGGGGGTATTTCTTCGAGTGATGCTATTGTTGATGGTGATGAATGGATCTTGAAGTATATAGGAGTATAGGTGTATGTTACAAGGGGTATGACATGTGGTGGGGCATGTTGGAAGGCAAAATAGTTGTTTAGCAACATTGAGAGCACTTTTTAATAATTTGGATGGGGTGAAGTGGTAGGCTTTGAAGTCCTCATTGTTCATGATGTGTGTGCCGTTAGGTTAAGTAATTTGGTTGAGTTCAAAAATATGTTTTGAGAGGAGTTTTTGTAGAAGCTTTTGGGAGAGTTGGGCATTGAGTGTGTTGTGATTTAGTGTTTCTTGGCGCCATAGTATTTCTAGTGATGTGAGATTAATGAGGAAGTTTGGGAGCGTACTTTTAAGGTGGACTTTAGCTGTGTGTTTTAATAAGAAGAATGTTTGTGTTATTGGTGATCTTATACAGCCATTTAAAAAAAAAATTAGGTATGTTTTCGGCGCCATCATATTGGGCAAAGACATAATGAGTTAACCCATTATATATTTTTCCAAGTCTACCTTTATCGTTTAGAGCATTTTGTAGTTGTTCACCTATACATCAGAGATATGCGTTTTTGAGGGAGAAAGCTTCAAGCCCAAATAGGTTATGTGGAAGTTGGGTTATTGCATTTGACATACATTTTGGTAATCCACATATAGTTTTTTGTATGGCTATTATTTTTTTATCAAGTTTTTTGATAGCTGGCATAGAGTATGGTACACCGTAGAAACCGTATGCCACACCAAGGCGTAGTACGGTATCAACCATTTTTAGTTTTTGTTTCATGGTGGCCGGACATGTTGTTAGTTCTTTGCATTGTTTGATGAGTTTCGTGGTGGTAGTGTCGATTTGGATTTTCCATTTCAGTGAGGGGATAAGATTTGTACCTAGGTATATGTATGGTTCATTTTGGTGTAGTATGGGGATCGGTTGATTATGGTAATTGATGTTAGAAGCTTGCATTAGGGCTTTCAAAGTGGTAGGGTTCAATTTGGATTTGTTTGGGCATCCGGTAGCTGCACATTTTGGGACGCCTACGTCCATACCGGTCCATTTGCAATATCTATCAATTTTATTGACTTGTATTTGGATAGATTTGATTTTGTTAGTTCTGGTGGCGAGGTCATCCGCGTATGCGGCAAAGTTTATTGTGACTTGTGATGTGCCAAAAGTGTATCCATTGTTGCCTCGTTCTAGCCATCTGAGTAGTGGTTCTAGGAATATAATGAATAGGTCTGGGCTAAGGTGTCTCCTTATATGGTTCTCTTTGAATGGGTATAGGGTTTGTTTTCCCGAAGTGTTCATCGATATAGCAAGTGGATGATTGGGAATAGATGTTTCCAATAAGTGTAGTTGCAGCTTTTGGAAAACCAAGATCCATCATTATTGCTAGTAGTCGGGCATGGTCAATTGAGCCAAAGGCATTTTTAAAGTCAACGTATAATATGTATATATCTTGGTTTGTGAATCTTGCGACTTCTAGTGCGGCTATTATAGTTTGTATTTGTCGAGCGGTACTCTCTTTGCTCTAAATCCTTCTTGACTATCATGTAGGATTTAGAATTTTTCACCGTATGAGGATAGTATATAGGTGAGTGTACTAGTGAAAAGAGTTTATATGTTGTGTTAGCTAGTGCAATTGGCCTATGATTGGGTAGTATGGACGGGTCGGTATTTGTTTTTGTTTATAGCAGTGAGAGAAGATTAGGAATAATAATTTATGAAATCTTGGGGGCATGTTTTTGAGTATTGAGTTTGGTATGCAGTCTGGGCCTAGGGCTTTGTTGTTACCGAGATTTTGGAGACATGTGTCATATGTGGCTCTGTTAAAGTATTTATGCAGTGGAATTTCTGGTTTTCCTCATTTGTCAAGGGTAAATCCGTCAAGGTCATGCCATGGGTATTGGCGTACTGCACATGTGCAATCAATTGGATGTTGTGGCTGATAATTACATGTTGATATTGTTGGTCTATTGCTTTTTGTTTGTTGGTTGAATATTTCATTCGCAATGTCTTCGGGGCTGGTTAGGATATTATTATATCGATCTGTGATACAATCCATCGGCAGGGATTCAAGGTTTTAAAAAACTTTTCTGTTATTTTTTTGGGGCTAATTTCGCGTAATTGTCTGTATTTTGAGATGGCTTTCTTAATGTTCTCTTTGGCGTATTCTGACGGTACTTTTCGGGCTTGTATGTTGGCATTTTTTGCAATTAGTGCAATATCTTTTATCCATGTCTCGTGGGGTAGATCCGGAGGCGGCGGGGTAGGGATTTGGGTGTGTTGTAGAGTTAGTAGTTCATTGCATATGGGGTGGTTACGCCATTGAAAGTTGTTTTTTACAATTCTAATGGTTTTTCGTATATCAAGGTATATAGTTAGGTGTTGTTTCCAAGTTTTAGAAAGTTTGCGGGGTAAGTAACCGCCTTGTTGAGAAGTTCTGTTTGTCATTTGAGGTACTGGGTGGGCTCTACAAGTTTGTTCTAGTGTGTCAGAGATTCCTTTGATGAGTTTGTCTAGGGTGTAGCATGCTTCTTGCCATTTTATTTGTGATAGTTGACTATTATTTTTAAGAGTGTTTTGAGGGAGTCTATTTGTATGGAGTTTTCTTCAAAGAATTTCGTGTTGAATTTTTCTAAATTGTCTTTTGGGATGGGGTTGAGTATGCATATAATGTCGTTGTTTAGGATTGTAGGAGTTCTATCAATTAATGTGTTATTTGGGATGTGCAATTGTATAGGTGAGTGGTCCGAGTTGAGGATAACATCCTTGTTTGTTGTAGAGGTGTATTGTGTATTGTTGTTTGTATTTATATTAGACTCCAATCACTATAATTATAGCTACCTTGTCTAGAGAATTGTGTATCAGTATTGATGTAGGCGAAGTTTAAGTTTTCTCTGAAGCGGCGCCATTGGTAATCAATGGTTTGAGGGGGGTGTTATGATTTCCATTTTGGCGACCGATTAGTGCTATGTCTCCGTTGAAGTCCCCACATAATAGATATGTGTGATTGGGTTTATTATTAATTTGGACGAAGCTATTTTGCGTGCCGTGAGCGGTGAGCGGAGAGCGGTGAGCGGTGAGCGGTGAGCCTAGAGTAAAATAGTGGGGCATTTTTTGGGAAAAGTTATTGATAAAGTTGGAATTTATGTAAATGAGAAAGTGAAAATTAAAGCAAAAGGTGACGGTAGAGGGCCTATAGCCATGGATTCCTAGTCTTATATGATTTATTTGTTTGTATACCAAAGTACCTAGGGAGGTACTTTTTAAGAAGGGGGTGGTGAATGAAATTGGTGAGGGTTGTAGAAACCCTATGACCGTGGATTTCCAAAACTCTCTTCAATAAGTGATGTTGCATAAATATCCCTATTATTCAGCATCATGTTTATATGAAACCATTTTGTGTGTTGATTTTTACATTTTATCAGCATTCATAGAAAATGCAATGCCAGTTACGTTGCATGATCGTACATAATAGAAATAAATAGTATATTTTAAATTTCAGAATACCCGTAGAAAACATGGAATGTTTTAGGATACAAATTATAATGATTAAAGATACCTCATATATATAGTGGAAAATGTGGACTTGGGAGAATAGAGTGCTTGTGTAGGAAGAGATGATAGGAAGGATTTTTGTATATTAAATTACTGGTCAAAGTAGGAGCTAGGTAGACAGTTTTGCAGTGGCATATTATATGTAAAGTAAACTTCATTCCAGAGCATTGTTGAATTTTTACATTGCTCAACTTGTTGGTACATGATAAACTTAGTAAATTTAAATGGCCTACAATGAAAGTCTTCATGAATCGACAAAATTTTTAATCTGAGGAACAAATTTAAATCTCGCAATCTGAAAGACGACACGGTTCAATCAAAATTCCAGACATTAATCTTATTGAATATGAATGAAACCAAACAGAGCAAAAGGCATGCAACTCATAGTACTTTAGTGATTCTCATTGGTTATTCATTGTATTCCTTGCTATTGCATGAGTTTTAGAACTATGAATCAGGTTAATATACTCCATGGGTGCTTACGCTTGAGCAAGCGTATATATGAACTTCAAATTTCACAACGACACTCTTCATGGAAGATACAACAAGTTGGGTAATTGAAGGCAAAAATTTCACAATGTAAATATGTTGTTAAATTTGTACTTGTCTTTAACGTTCCAAGAGTTCAAGATATGGAGATCACCAAATGAAGGAAGATTAAAGCAAATAATGTAATAGGATGAAGATATATTGGGCTATAGCACTAAAGAAATAGCCAAGAAGTGTAGCATGAAATTTGGTTGTGAGGATGACAAAAAGAAATATATATTTTGCAAGCCACATTATGTTAGCAGCCAATGAAACAATCGTGCACTGAATTACAGAAAGGCGGGAATTCAATAATTGACCAAATAGAAGTTTGAATTGAGACTGCTAATATGGAAACAAAATATGGAAATTCTAAAGGATAAGGATCGTTTACAAACAGATCATAACATAAACGCCAAAGAAAAAGGAGAGTCCACAGAAGATAAAAAGTGTGCTCACGCAGATGCAGACGAACTAGAGGCCGAGGAGGAGGATAGGACATGTCTTTCGACGTCTGCTTCTACATCTAGAAAATGGAGCACATGGGAATCATATCGCCGATTGTGGGTATGGATTTGAGGAGACGAGGTAGTCGCCATTAAGTCTGCGACATGGGCGGCCCAAGGTGGCAGCAGAAAATCTTTGGTTGGGGAAGCCGCCCTGGCAATCAGACTGCAGAGTCCATAGAGAAATTAGGTTATCAAATCAAGGAATTCTTCACAGAGAATGGCAGAGAATTTCAAATTTAACAACTTTGAACTTACGTACTCAGTCTATTTCTTTTCACAATCTTGCGGATAGGAATGTCTTCGTCTAAGAGAGTTGCCATTGGAGGCGCCTCGCTTGGGATGGTCGAATCGACTGATGGCGATGAAAGGGCCTTCAACTTCTCGTTGAAGACAACGGTGTCGCTTTCCAAAGCAACAATATGACGGCCGGACATCTGGCATGCGCGCACAGAATTTCCTGCAAAGGAATAACAAAATTAGTTATGACTACAATTATGTACATTGCTTAAGAAATGAAGAAGACTCACCGATAGAGGCAAACGCATCTGGAACAACCGCTTGAGGCTGTGATAAAGCCTCGATCAACATCTGGAGGAAGGTAGCGTCCTTCTCACGTGGCCCCCTCCATGGAATGGATCCTCGCATGGACTGTGATTCGGCAGAGGTGAAATTGAAAAGAACATCGGATTCTTCCACGCCCATTCCCATCTCACAGAGGGCGTCGTTTTTATTGAACTTGAAGTTGGCAACATCCACATTCTGTCGAACAAGGAACAAAACACGGAACCTACGCGACTGCGATTGCAATGCACGTCGAATCCAATAGAGACAGTTAGAATGAGATATACAATAAAATCAACAAATAAAACATCTGAAATGTAAGAAGGAGGATCGGTTAAGCGCACCTTCAGCGAAGCATCAATGTGCGAGGTGAATGGGAGGTCGTTTATTGCCCACCAATCTCTGAGGATTTTGAAACCGTATCCGCCCGCATAAGACAACACATCGGACCGGATAGAGGGGACCTCGGGCAAGAAGATTAGCATCCCGCCCTTGTCATGGAGGAAGAAATCTGAAAACTCAAATAAGCTCTCCACGACCGGAATCGAATACTCGTTCCAGGTTGGAATGTCATTTGTATGCTTCGAGATGGATGGAACCGGCATCCCGTCAGGGATGTCTGCCAAGATCAAGTCGAATCCACTGTGAGGGCAGTGAGCTGAACGACCTGAACTGCAAGCTTTCTTCCTCGCCTGGACAAGCACAAGTCAGTAATAGTGTTTTGAAACAATGGCATTGGATGTTTTGTTACAATGAAGAGGATAATTTATAGTTCTAGTTGTAAAACAATCCTATTCTTTTGGGACAACAACAATCAATAAGTACAGGAAAAGAAATAGACATATCTTGAAATTGAGATGTAAAAAACAAGCTTAAGTACCTGGAGGCCAAACTTATTCATGGCAAGAAAAGAAATAGACATATCTTGAAATTGAGATGTAAAAAACTAGCTTAAGTACCTGGAGGACAAACTTATTCATGGCAAGAAGCGTGGAATGCTGGTCAGGGAAAGAATCCATGATCATAGAGATTGATGTGTTGTCTACAAAGACACTCGCTGGTGGAGGTGGCGAGGTTCTCCCAGCCTTCACCGTCATGATAAGCATGTTAGAGTTCTGTGAAAGGGGACTTGAAGAGTTCGATGCTTCGGGTGCTGATCGCTTTGATCTCCTCTGAGACTGCAAGGGCGCCACTAAGGACTCTGAATCCAACATCTCAATGTCATCAATACGAGCGGTGGAGGCCAAAGTGATCAGCTGAGCATGTTGTGAGGCTAGTTCCGCCTTCGCGGCGGCAAGTGCTTTGGCCACTTCCACTGCTGCAGCCTCCAATTCAGCCTTCGCGGCAGCCTCTGACTCTGCTTTTGCTTTAGCAGCAACTTCAGCATCAGCGGTAGCCTTTCTCTTGGAGACACGGGTCTTCTTCGCACCAAGTTCTGTAGAAACAGAAGGAAGTATTGTTTCCGTACCCAATAGATCTGGCTGGACACTGTTCCGTAATTCGATATCAAATGAAGGAGGCCTCTTAACGGGACAATCCAAATACCAACCACAACGCTCCCAATGCTCACGCCCCCATGTCTTCATGATATCGTCAGTGAACATGAACATATCACTAGTCTTCTCCAAGTAATTGGAGAAGGATGGTGGAGTACGAGAAATTGCCTTCCTCGGGAATAGAATGTACATGAAGTACCTGTAGAGAGTCCGGTTGATGGCTTGCTTAAGTCCTACTTGCTTCTCGGGTGGATTATTCTTATGAACTCCCTTCCCCTTAAACTCGTTATGGAAGGCAATATCCCAGAGCTGCACGCGCATCTGTTCAACATATTCGGGTATTGTTTGGATAGGCATACCATGCTCAGGAAAGTAGTCAATATTAACCTCCATGTCAGATAATATCCCTTGGAACAATGATTCAGTCTCCCCTGAAAGCTGCAATTACCATTCAAACAATAGTAAGAAATAGAAGCACAATGAAATAACACTATCAAAGAATGGTAATTCAGCTTGTACCTGAGCCCACCATGTGGCCTTGTGAAGCCATTCTGGAAAGTCATGGTCTGGGAACTTAGACTTTGGAAAGCGAACTTGTTCACGAAGGGAAGATGGCTTGTTCCACCTTTCCAACCATTTCACTTTCATGCTTGGGACCATAGCGGAGGTGGCGAGGTAGTAGAGCTTCTCCTGAGACATCTCAGGATCATCTTCGCGGTCCTCATAGTGGATTCGAACTTGTTGAAGAAACTCGGAAGTGTGCTTGGGGTCAGCAATTGGCAATTGCTTCTTGAGCTCAGATGTTAGTTGAACCTTCACTTTCTCAATTGCGGCTGAAACAAAGTCATGAAACTTGGCGGAAGTCCAAAGAGAGTCATCTGGAAACTTCTCCTTGAACTTTCGATTAGCATGAGCAGCTGCCTCCCCCAACTCTTGCTACAAAACCAAGCAAGGTGTCGCGTCAACAACACTGAACATTCTGATCAACACACCAACAATTGAAGTAGGGGAAAGCATCCACTATAACATTGATGAAAAATGCAAGTATACTGAGTAGATGTTATAGAAGAGCAAGAATACCTGATAAAGAATTGCGATTAGAGACTTGAATGTCAAGGTATACCATGTTCTGTCCTTGGACTTCTGCTTTGCCTCGGCAGCTGAAATTTCATCCTTGCTCACCAAGGACTCAAAATACTGTAGTGGCTGCCCGGCAATGCCCTGAATACGATATAATTTGTGGACAAGGTTCATGGTGACGTGAGATTTTTGGTTCCTCCTGCAAGCTCAAATTCATAAGTTAGAATTTAATTTCACCAACTAACTGAAAGCAAATGGTAATCATACCAGTTAACTTGGTGAAGAGCTGTTAGTAGAGGAGCCACTTGACCCTCCACATTGAGGATAATAGATTCCACCGCATAATGCCACTTAGCATCGTTGGAATGGTCTCGATTGATTATTGGCATCCATGCTTGTAATCTGTGGTTCCCATCCCAAACATGGAACATTCTTCCAGAAAACTGCTTTAAATCCTCATCCATCTCCAATTCAGTCTCAAATTGTTCATTTGCTTGAGTCCACAATGGACTCCAAGAATCTGAAATGGCTTGGGTGACAGTTACCGTCTTGCCCTCGTTGTCCTCCATAGCCACGTAGAATACACCGTGGCCATCCATATATCCCGTGCTCACAAAATGCGCACCCAAACCCATCACATCATTCTTCAAAGAAGGTCGAACTACCGGTAATGAAATCATTCTGCATAGAGGAATATTCAACTTTGATTTGTGCCTTGGTTTAAATCGGAGCCTTTCCAACACAAGGTTAGTATTCACAGATTCTTTGATGACCAGTTCATCCATCTCCTTTCCAAGCTCGTCGGCGGACATAAGCTTCGAATTCTCATCTGGGTCCTCCAAATCAAGGTCTGCCGTCTCTATCAACGGCTGGACTTCTGCAATATCATGGAAAACCACATGAGATTTGGAAATCAAAATGAAACAAAACAAAAGTAAGTCCAATCACATTACCAATACCTTCGTTCTCCTGATCATGTTGGGTGGACTCTAGCATCTCATTGAAAGAAGAATCTGAAAACATCACCACGGAAAGAAGGGTGGTGAATATCTAAATGGTGTGCTAATGGTTCACTGAAACTGGAAAAAAAAATCAACATCCTGTAGGAGGTACACTGTGGGCACCTCCCTTGCGGGTCGCAACTTTGGGGCGGGGCTGTCGACATTGACAAAGCCTTTCCCGAGGGGGTGCCGACAGCGGCACCCCCTCGGGGAAGGCTTTGTCAATGTCGACAGCCCCGCCCCCCCGACGTGCAGCTGCCGCCTTCTCTCCTACGGGGTGCCGACCGTGATCCAAAGTCGCGACCCGCAAGGGGGTGCCGACAGCGGCACCCCCTCGAAGGTGGCGCCGCAGATATCGATAGAGAAAATAACGAATAAACTCAAGGATTACGAAGAAGAGGAGGAAATACATGAGATGCTTACCCTCCATGTCGAGTCTTCGATGATCGCAACTTCCCTCAATCTCGAGGCTGTGGGTGTCGCTCTTTCGATCAGATTGAAGCCCGTTGTCCTCGGCTGCGACGACTTGCGTCCAAGCCTCACGTTAGATTTAGATTTTGTGAACTCATCAAGCAAGCATGTGAGTGCAATCAGTTGCGCACTATCGTGAAACCCTACACTGAATGAAATCGTTCCTCCTCTCTTCTTCACTGCGAATGCCTCGAAACCCTTAGCAAATAGAAATGGTTCTTCCTGTCTACCTCATATCGGCAGCAATAAAACCCTATTTTCTCAAAATGGCAGGTAAGGGCGGGTAAGGGCGGGAACTCACGACGGGATTGGACGGGAACAAGACTTAGCCATATGTAACAAAAGACTATTGACTTAACGGCTTTAGGGTCTTTTCAGCCTTTGACATCTTGGACCTCGCACAAAATGCTAAAATCACAAAGACAAACATAACTTGGACTTGAATTAACTCACATTGATCGCAATCCATGGCCGACCTCGGGGGGGTGCAAATTCCTTTGCCGTTGAATTGCAAATCGAAATTGGGTTGTTTATCCTCCGTAACGTGCTCTGCAATTCTCTGAAGCTCCGGACCACTCCGACAACTCATAACTGGACTCAAGTCAGATGCATCCTCAAAATTTAAAACCCTTGCGGTCTCGCCTGAATCTATCTCCCTCGGCATCGACTTCTTCTCTCTCATTTGCCTACTCCGTTTTAGCGTCTTTGCATCACTAAAGTACAGAGCTTTTCTCTTTTGCCTCTTCATAATTTTTGAATTATGATTCTACTTGCATTCAACTCCTCTTTCACCACCACCTTTTAGCGGCCATTCTTTCAAGGTTTCAACGTAGTTAATTCAGCAAGTCTGCTCATTTTTATTCAAATTTTTCTAAATTATTGTAAATATCCCACCAATTCTGTGTTCAGATCGTGGAAGTGACTCGAATTCTTTGTTATTTTCAATTTCTTATAATTTTATGTGGCGGCCGTTTCAATCTAAACATATCCCTCTCCAGGAAAAACCGTACGAAGGCGGCTCTGAGATTAGATCAGCTAATTCAGAGTCATGTTAGTGCTGGCCAAATTCTTTGCCAGATCAAGATTGCTTTCATTAGAATATTATATACAGGATCTGAGAAGCGGAGCTTATCAATATTAATAGCGCAACATTATTGCAATTTGACGACCCTTTCCATGTCTCCCTAGCATCATCCATCGTGGATACACGTATGCCCACTGTCCTTTAATAACCTTATGGTTGCTATAGTTACTCTCAGGGGCTTAAAGTATATATACTCCTATATATCTCCCTTGAATCAACTCTTTCAATGTCGTCTTTGTTAGAATTCAATTCACTTTGTCTTTGATAGAATTCAATTCAATTGTCCTCTAAATTATGGCTGACCTTGAAGATGAACTGAGCAGTAGTGTCTTGCTTCGAGGAGATGGTCCTGGAGTCCCTGTTTCATTTGTAGTAGATGAAACTGGCTTTGCTTCTGTGAGTGGAAGTCGTCTTGCATTGAGGTTCAAGATCTCTGAGGAAACGGTTCATGTTGACCGAGAAGTGTTTGATGCAGTCACGGGTGAACTTACTCATTCAATTGCTCAGATTAGTAGTGGCCGTGGTGAGGACGAGATTTGGTCGCTGAAGGCAGGGAAATACCGAGTTTATGGCAAGTTCGATAGCATCCATGGAACACCCTTACCTGCGTTTACACCGCGTCTGTCATCTAGTGCTAGTGAGGTCACACCACTGCTTTCAAAGGTCAAATTAGAGCCAGTTAATGACAATGTTTTTGTTTTGAGTGACGACTCTGATTGCGAGTGCCTTCCATTGAATCCTGGCATTACTTCGTTTCAATCCTCATCTCTTTCTTCCAATCCTCGTCCATCGTCCTCTTGCTTTGTTCCCGATCCTAGATCTAAACCCCCTCTTGCACCATCTGCCTCGTCTCCACTAAGCATAGTGGACTGCCTCCGAAATTTGAGTTCCCGGCGTAGATCAAAGTCAGTCCTTAGTAGAATAGATTTCAATTCCATCACCATAGAGAAAGTCGACTTTTTGCCTCCCACTTTTGATGGAGACATCGTGTTTGAACTACCTCCTCTTGGAAACACTCTTCCTTCTTCCAAGGCAGGCCACCTCCACGGTATGGATAAGAAACATGATGGTCATGCTTGGACTCGTACCGTCACTTCTCACATCAAGTCTGATCAGCAGCTCACGTTCCGGATGTCTTCATGCTTGGGACACCTAAGGTGCACTAATAGTCTCTGCGACTATCTCAAACGTCCCAATCGAACATCTCCTTCTAATGAGACAGAGTGGGAGGGTACCGCCTCCTCTTCATTTCTCCCTGGCTGTGAGCCACCTTTCAATTCTTCTGTTCTTTGTGCCATTTGTCTGCTTCCCCCGACATGCATAGACAGTTGTATGGCTAAAGTCTATTATGTTGTTGGAGAGAGTCATATGTCACGTGCATGTGTGCATTTGGGATATCATCGTCATGTGGTGAAGAGAGGTAATTGCAGAGAGTCAAACGCAAAACTTAGGGCCTTGATTGGGGAACAAGTTGAACGGACTCCCAGTGCGACAAACTCCTCCATCATCTTGGAAGCAAGTAAGGATTACCTTGGAGAACTGCTCCTCTGCCCTGACGGTGTTCCGCACAAGACCTTGGGATTAGATGAACTTGTCCCTGTCTTGAACAAGGTGAAGCAGATGACCTCCCCTAGTCTCCGCAATGAAGTCACAACATTCCGTTACTTGCGTCGATTTGGAGTCATGGATAGTATAACAAAATTGAGAGGCTCTAGCAATTGGGCTTTTGTCCAAGAGAACCGTTTTCCGGGACAAGGTGCAGACGCAGACAAGGTCTTTATATTTAAGATGGCAGAGATTGGACCAGGGAGTGGTGTTGATTTAGTACGCCGAATGCAGCCTGGCGGTGATTTGCAAGACTCTTGGATGATGTTCGATCATGTGAAGCGCGTCAAAGGATGGACTACAATGGCTTCCCATGTGTATGATTCCACGTATTGCCGTGTTATGACCATTGCTATTTGTGACATGCAATCCGAGGATGTCGCTGCGCAACGAGTATTCTGGAACAATTTGAATGCAGTGGCGGGTAGGCATGATATGCCAAATGTGAATTTCAAAGGCTTCATGGCCGACAGCGCACAGGCAAATTGGAATGCTATACGTATTACTTACGGAAGTGGAGACGCGAATATCCGAATGGACAACCGGGAAAGGACCTGCCTCTTTCATTGGACGCAATCATTGGAAAAACATACAAAGGCAGACATTAGGGCAGACTTGCAAGACCAACACAAGCGACTTTGCAAACAATATAAGAATTCCACATCCATGGAGGAGGCACAGATTAAATACCTCGCCATTCGATCATGGTGGTTATCTTCTGGAGCAACGACGGATGATGGCCTCGTCCGACTCGACTTATGGCTTGCCTTTTGGCATTTCCGCTATCGACAGTGGGGAGGCTTCATGGATCATGTAAGCTACCCATACTTCACTTTTATTTTCTCTGACGTGACCATCTACCAATTTTTTTTTCATTTGTTGAATATTGTCGAAGTCCTTTTTTTCTTCCTGCTAGATGGAGGTGCCGCCTTCGGCACCCCCCTAAGTCTCGGAAATTAATAAATCACATTTTACTCGTCAAATGTCACAATAGCGGCACCCTCCCTGGATGCTGTACCTCTGAAATCTTTGCTCTACTTCAGAGTGGGTGCCGCTGTCGGCACCCCCTTGGAGTCGTCGACTGTTGTATTCAGAGTTCCACACGAAAAGAGGTGTTGTTGTCGGCCCCTCCTTCTGAGTCGAGCAATGATTACTTCCGCCAACCACCCCTAAATGGGAGCCGATAGCGCCATCCCTCTTTGCTAAGGATATTCACAACTCTATTTTGATTAGTTTTTTTTTATAGTGCCAAATTGACATATTGACGTAGAATTGTTTATGTCTTCCAGGCTTTATCTGAGTCGGAATTAGCTGAGATGCCTTCATGTAATCTAGCGGAAACCGTTCACAACAAGTGGTTGCAGCAGTCAGGCAAGAGAGGCAACGACTTATATGTGGCAACCGTAGATGACATGGTTCGTGCCTTCATGCAAGTTGTGGCCTATTATGGATTTCTGAAGGGTGAGAAGGCTGGAACTGGCCCAGGAAAAGAAGAACTTCGACTTCGTGCCGCCCAACGAACTGCGCAACAGTCTGGTAATTCAAAAGTACTTCACGAAGCGTTTTCCAACATGCCTGGGGCCGACGAATTTTGCATCCGTGACCCTCATCTTGAAGGTGAAGAAGTCTTTCTCTCAATGAAAAGAAAGGCTGATCTACCGCCGGGTTCTGAATTTGACTCTCACCGACCCGACAAGATCAGTATCTCACGCCCTCGTGTGAAGACTGGACGGATAAATCCAGAAATAAGTGTCCTTCCAATCGAGGTTGACGTCCAATATCCGGGTCAAGAACATGATGCAGCTCGAGCCCCTGATTCCCCGACTCCGCCATCCTCCTTACGAGTACAACACACCAAGAATGTTATGGAATCAGATTGCGACGAGAGACAATGGCACATTGCTAGACTTCCGAAAACCTCTGCAAAAGCGTGTTTTGCTCAACAGGCCATCACAAAGAAGAAATGTGTTGCCAAGATCGTACAAGGCGGGAGAAGTACCGTTGCCCCGACTTACACAGGTATGATGGACAGCTACAAGAAGAATAGGCATGAGAAGATGCAGTTCTTCTTTTGCAATGACGACATCGAGCGTTGTGTCAAAGGCAGTCGAAGGAAGTGGGTTTTGTCCAAACCTGAAATCCCAGATGTATGGCCCGTTAAGATGGGCACGAATCTTGTGAGTAAGGAAATATTAGCACTTGAAAACGCTGGGTTCCGCCTGGCCGAGCGCCTACAATTGTCTCCAAGGAAGCTTTTTAGTGACATTGCCGCGCCCGTGGACTTGGAGGAATATCCTCCGCCCGTAAACCCATTAGAGCATCCCACAAGGAGGTATGGAAAGAATATCCGCAGAAATCCGCAGGCACCGACTACAAAACATCATAACAGTTGCGCCTCTGCACTCTCCGTGGTTGGCAAAATTCGCAAGATCCTTATGGTGCCGCGACCAGCTCTAGGGTGCATTGTGAATTTGGAGTCCACAAGCATTTCCAAGGTCTCCACATATTTGGTGGTGATTGGTCAGTTTCCGAGTTGTAGTTGTCCATCTTTCAAGGAGATGTCTGACAAGTCGCTTGGCAAACGCGCGCAATGGACATACTGTAAGCACCTCTACTTCATCCTGAATATTGTCTGTGGATTAGATCCTGAGGTTGATGTATTTATGCATGCTCCTAGTTTCAGCTGGAATGAGACCAAACAAGTTATTCAACTTTTGATTCTCAAACAGTATAGTGCGTAGTTATCCGTATGGGCATTTCAACACTGTGTTACATTTCTTTTATATTATTCAAAAACGGTGAGACTACAAGGGCCACCGGATGTGTTTCTAAATTGACAATTGTTTAGATAGGGCGCAACCTCATGTATATACAATCAAATGCACGACACCTTCCATTTGAGATATGAACAAGTATTTAAATATCTGGAATCCAAAACTACATGGAGAAGTCCAGGAACTATAAGGACATTATCTAAGATGTCAAATGCTTTGTATTCAAATAATAAACCTTCGTTACATTATTTCACAATGAAATACTTCAAGTTATTTGTAAGTTCACAATTTACTTGTCTAAGGTCCTACACTTCCTGTATTGCCAAGTTGAATGAATCCATACGTTCATGGAATCACACCCTCGTATACGGTATGTTTTTCCCAAAAAATTAAGCGGCCTCTTTCCACGGCTTTAGGTCACACATATTTTACTAATTTTAGATATTATATTCTACAATTATTCCTAAACTTTTTATTTTCCAAAAAAATCTCACAACAAATTTTTATTTTTCAGCTCTCGGCTCACGGCTCACGGCTCACCGCTCACCGCTCACCGCTCTAGGCACGCAAAATAGCAATCCCCTTATTAATTTGAGATGTAATAGTGTTTTGTATGTCTATGATAAATCTAGTATCTTCGGGATGAGATGGCATATACATGTGAAAGATTAACCATGGTTGTAGTGGGTGATTAGTATTTTTTATTATTTGGATGTAAGGTGATATGTGCATTGGGGTAGGAATTTTGTTGATGTTCCCCGGGAAGGCATATTTTTTGTGTATTAATGTAAGGAGGCCACCGCGGCCTGGTGTGTATGGTCTACGTTGTTAAATGCATCTTGTAAGTGTATGTGTATTATTAAAGATGAGTTTATAGTCTTGGAATATATTTTGTATATATTTGTAGATTTTGTGGTGGATAATTTTGTTTCATGTATAACTATGAGGGCTGGTGGTGTGTCTATGTGCGTGACTAACGTTTGTAGACTAGGAAGGGCAGTGTTTAGAGAGGAAGCATTCCATGTGATTATGTATGTATTTTCTTGATTGGATCTAATGTTTTGATTTTGTGGTGGGATGTAGGAAGATGGTGGAGGTGGGTGGGTGTATTCTGGTATAGGGTCTAAACATTTTAGTGATTCATTGATGAGGTTGTTAGGGAGGTAAGGGATTTTAGTTTTATTGTTTCATTTGAGGGAGGTATGGTTTGACTATGTAAGAAGTCATATAGTTCCTTATGTATTGAGTTTTCCTGGTTTATAATATTTTGGTTATCTTCAAGAAACTTTGTGTAAGGGTGCGGAATGTGAATGTGTCGTTCTAGTGGATTTTGTAAGCTTAGTAGAGTTTGTAGAAGTGCATTGGTCCAGGTAATTGTGTTCAAGTTTTGTGGATTTAGGAGATGGTTACATTCATTTATGTGTGGATGAGTAGTGACTACTAGGGCATATAAAACGTGGGGTGGTGGATGTGTATTTTTTTGTTGTATGTATTGGGCAATGTTTGGGTGTGCAGTGTTATGTGTGTGGTGGAATGTATGTGTGCTTTTAAAAAAGAGAGCGAAGGTTTTTGCAATGTGTCCATATTCCGGTTGTAATTTTATGGTATTAGGTATGAAGTATATTTTGGCATTTTTCTTGTGAGATGTAGGGTGTCTTTTTAGTATGTTAGGCATGGGTCCCGGGTTGGTTTCTATGCCTCCTCCTAGGAGTAGAAGAAGTTTGTGATATGTATGTTTAGTGTTGTATTTTAAAGTTTTTGTTCTTTGTATATTTTTTTTAGGCTTTGTTATGTTATTAAAGTCTTTTTTTGTTTGGAGGTAGGCGGGTGTTTGTGTTTTGTACATGGGTAGTGCTTTTTTTAAATTATTTATGATTTTTTTAGTGGGTGTAATTGTATTTGTCATTAACTTTTTATGTGTCCATGTGTTTATTTGCGTAGGTGTTTTTGTTTTATTAGTGGTGTATAGGGGTGTGTATGTTTGTTTATTTATTTTTGTGGTTGTGTTTGGCCATGTGTGTATGTGATTATTATATGTAAGAATATTTTTGTATGGGTTTATGTTGGTATTTGAGGGGGTATTTAAGTCGTGTTTATATGTAGTTGTGTTAGTATATATGTTGGTATCTATACTAGTGTTTGTTTTGATGATGGTATTAGTATATATTTCAATATCTATACTGGTGTTTATACTTGTATTTGTATAGGGGTCAATTCCTAAATCTCCGCCTAAAATTAGTAGTGGTTTCATGTCTTTAGATTCGTGTTTAAGGTTGCTTGTTTTTTGTGTGATTTTTTGGGGTTTTTTAATGTTTTTGAGGTCATGTTTGTTTGGAGGCGTGTGTTTGTCCTTGTTTGGGTGGTTTGTTTTGTTTGTAGTTTTTTTTGTGGTGCATGTATGTTTAATTAATTTATAATGCATATTGGGTGTTTTTGTTTTTTGGTTGGTGTATGGGATTGTATTCTTTTTTGTGGAGATGGTGTTAGTTTTAATTTTATTTTTGTTGTGTGTTTTTTGTGTGGTTATTTGTTTAAGTGTGTGTTTGCATATTTTTCTTTGTATTTTGTTTGTGTTTGTTTGTTTTTTTGGTGGTTTGTGTGTATGTGTATGTGTATTTGTGTTTATGTATGAGTGTTTGTGTGTATGTGATTTATTTTGTATTTTTTTGTATGTTTGTTTGTTATTTGTTTTCTTATTTGTTTGTGTATGTATGTGTATGTTTTTTGGTGTATTTGTACGTGTATGTATTTTAGTATTGTGTACATGTGTGTGTGTATGTGTGTGTGTAAATGTATAAATTTTTTTGTTTGGTATTTGGTATTTGGTATAATAGTTTGAGTAGTATTTGGTATAGTATTTGTACTTTGTATAGAAGAAGTATCTTTTAATACATGTTTGGTAGACGGTATAATGGTTGGATATTTTGTGAATGTATTTGTAGTGTAAAATGTATTTGGTATTAGTATAATAGGCCCTACCATGTATGGTTTTAAAGTGTGTGAGAACTACTTCGTGTATAATACTAATGAGAGGGAGGTATTTATCTATGGTATTTTTGTAGTGCAATGTTTAAATGAGTTGTTGTTTTTAAAAAAAAAATGGTTTGTATATATATTTTTGGATGGATTGTTTTTATGTTTTTGGTTTTATTATTTATTATTATTATGTTTTTATTTATGGGTGTATGTATGTTTTTTTTTATGGTATTTGTTGTGATTTTGTTTTTGTTTGTATTTGTGATGTATGTAGTGGTAGTTGAAGTGTAGGAAATATTGGGTTTTTTGGTGGTTGTTTTTGTGTTTTTTTTAAAGATTTTTCTGGGTGTAATGTTTTTGTATATGTGTTTGTGTGTGTTTGTAGGTTGGGCATATGGTGCGTTTTCTTTTTGGTATATATTTTTTGGTGAGGTTTTCATAAATATATGGAGTATAGTAACAAGTGTATCTTGGTGTATATTTTGTGTGGTGTTTAGGTTGGGGATAATGTATGTAATGATTATTTTTTGTATGGTATTTGGTATGGTATTTGGTATATTGTGCATTATGATTTATTCTTTGTTTATATATGATGTGGTGTTTGTATTTTGTGTTTTTAAGGAAGTGTGTGTATTTTTTGTGTTGTAGAATATAGTATGGAGTAGGGTGTAAATTGTGGTATTGAGTATATGTTTTAATACGGTGTACATTGATCGTATTTATATATTTGTATATTGCTACATAGTCCATACTAGTTTTATATAGAGAGTCTATACTATATTGGATAGTATAGAATACTAAGGAGTAGGTACGTATTGCTATGTGGTCTTTGAAGGTCACATGTTTGGTTTGAGTCTTGGTTTGTTGACTTTGCTTGCGAAGGCTCTCAGGCCTTCAAGTGTGGCAAGCATGGATACTTGAATTTCTTCCATTTGTATCTTCAATTCCTCATGTAGTTTGTCGGTGTATTCCCTATTCTCTTGTCTCATCTTCTTGTTGTTTTCTTCCAATAGTTCCACCATATCTCTCTTAGTAATGTTGTCACTCTTCTCTTGCATGTTGAAGGTGGATATAGTGTTGACAATTGCGGCCAGTATTTTGGGCGAGATGAATAGAGAGTGAGCTCCGTATTTCGTGGTGAGGGGAGGCAAAAGGACTTAGTCTAGAAATCTTGGAGTTTGTGCAGTAAGAGGTTGCTGGCCTTACTGGGAGCCCACATTGTTCAAGATCTAGATGCTGGTGTGGCTTGAGAAGTAGATCATAGTTGTTGGAAGAGCTCAGAACACTAGATCTGGAATTTTTAGAGGTGTTGGACAAAGTTTTTGATAGTGATCTTTGCAAGTTTAATCTGAAGCGTGGGAAACTAGTGTTGGTGCAAAGATTAGGCTTCATTGACCCTCCACAGCTCTAGATTTTTCCAGATAGAGTGTAGTAGATCGCGATCTGCGCCCACCACCTAGTCCTTGATCCTCCTCGATCCACGATCCTATCATACCAAGAGATTGAGCAACACAAGGAGAGAGCGCCATTACTTGGACACAAGCATTCAACCACTCCCTGGAAGCTAGATCTGCATCAACACTCACAGGCTATCTCTTACCTACCTTACACCTTTCTTTTCGTTCATTTCTTTGTTATTGTTAGTTCCATATTGTTACCATGGCCTTATAGGAAAACACACACCTCACAAATCAGACCTAACAGCACTCGTTCAAGGATTTTATGCACCAGATCTAGAGGACAATGCCACAGGAAAACATCTGAAGTGAAGATCAACACAATACAACATTCACATCTGCCTCGAGACAACCACAACACAACAAATCAGGTTATCTCTCCCTTTTTCCATTTATTTTCTATAGTAGAAAGTTTGATACACAGAAGCACATTAGATCTCACCGCATCCACACACATCAGCTATAGAACACCAAAACTCCACCACTACACCACACCTGCACAGATCTGCACTAAAACCCTAACCCTAAAAAACACTAAACTCACTTACACGCGGAAGCGCTCGCAAAAATTTCCAGATCTAGATCTACTTGTGCAGATTCAGCAAACTTGCAGACAGGAGCCACTCCGTGCGCATCCACAACAAATCTGCACCAAAAACACAACCCTACAGAACATCAGCAACAAAAAAAATCAACTTGAAGGAGATCCGCGCCAAAGGACTAGCAAGCAGGACACCACAACACATTCGCAAGCACACCAACCGTACAAGTAGACGAACACAAGAACATATCAGGTGAGAAAAAACGAAAAACCCTCCATTTCGGTTGCACCTTCACATCCCAGATCTTATCTCTCTCCCCCTGATTTCACCTCCTCTCCCCTCCACCATCTCTCACCCTACCTCCCCCTCTCCCCCTCTTTCCCTTCCCCCTGCCTTCCTCCCACCTCGACCACAGTTCCTCACCCACCCTGCCTCCCTAGAATCCACCAAAAACCTACAGCCCCTCCTCTACCGAAACTCCCCAGACCCTCCCCACTCTCAGTAAAAACGCAAACGCGAAACAGAAACCCCAATCCAGCCAGAACCCAACTCCCCCCACGGACTCTCAATACACGAGAACCCTCCTTCACCCCCTCCTCGGCCAGAACCCGACCCAACTCAAGCCCACCCCCTGCCGACCTCCGTCATACACCCTCTCTCTATCCCCTCCCACTTCCTATAGACCTTCTTCACACACCCTCTCTCTATTCCCTCCCACTCCCTGCACAACCCAATCTAACCCCCCCAGCCCAACCTGTCCATCTCCCTCGCAGTGCAAGTGCCCCCCCTCCCCGGTTCAGAACCATCCCTCTCAAATCAGGAACTCTCCCTCTCGGAATTCTAAACCCCACGCCCGGAAACCTAAACACTCCTCTCCAGAACCCTCTCCTGAGAAACCCACTGCCCTCCAAAACAGACTGGACCCCTGTGCGCTCCCCTGCGGGGACTATACCCCAACCCGCAGCGACCCTCTCCCCCGCAGCGACCCCCCTCCCCACAGCGACCCCCCCCCGCAGTGACCTACCCCGAACCCAAACCTGACCTTACTAGTGACACCAAAAAGGAAGGCTGCGACCTACCTAACCCCCCTTGTGACCCCCCCTTAAACAATAGCGACCCCCCACATAGTCCCAGCGACTTACCCAACGACTTCCCCCACTCCCATAGCGACCTTTCCTTCTCCCATTACTTCACTCCAGGCAAACCAATGGCGGGTAGCACAAGAAAAAGCCTTAGCACCCACATTGAGATAGAGGACATGGAGGACAACTCTACAACGACACCAACCACAAAAACACCAAGAAGGATGGACAAGGAAGGTGGGAGCAGCAAGAAAAGCAAGGTATCACCGAGACAAAAAGGTAAGATAATCTCCACACCCAAACTATGCTCCTTCAAATTTTGGATGGGCTACCAAGCCATGGAAGCAATTGCAATTGAAGATGGAGCCGAACCGTTATTTAGCGGTGAAACGGTGGAAGACATGGTCACTAGAGGGCTAAAACCGGAGGAGGCCAAGGAGGTAAGCATTGCAAGGGTAGCATTCCCCCGAATCCCACAGGTGCTATACCCGATGTCAAGGAAAGGGGAGGTTGGACAACACTACAACCTCACCTAAATTCCTTTCGACATCCCCACAAACGAGAACTCTGGTATGTCACTAGACTTTCATGTTGGTATTCACTTCGAAATCCCAAAAACCCCTATTATACATGAGGTAAAGGAGATGGTCATTGCAAGGCTAAAAATGATGAACATTTCTCTTGGCAAACAATTAATTGATCCTATTGCTATTCAATGTTTAAGCATCAAACAAGGGAAGATTAAGGGAGTGTGGGCGGGAAGCATTAAGTTACACTTGCTCAAACCCGAGGTAGATGGATTAATGTTACTAAAAGGCATTAGACCCTTTATCCTTAAAATTGAGGGATAATTAGTTGTTTGTAAAGTTTGCAAAGCCTATCAAGGCATTTCTAAAGGTACTAACCTCTCCGTGAAGGTCAAAAGTGATGCATTGAAGGATATCACAGCTCAAGCACTCTTCAAGGAAGTGCTCGAAGATAGCTTCCGCCGAGGCTTTGATTTCGAACTAACAGGAGTGCAAAAGAAGTATGAAGACACCCACGCCTTCCTTATTACTACCACGCCCAAGCAAGTGAAGAAAATCCTCCTCCACCAAGCAACCGCACAACACGAAGTATTGGAAACAAGGCAAGTGCTCGAGGTCAATGGACCAAAAGGTAAACTCGAAACGAAAGCCAAAAAAGATGCACTAACCCTAACCTTATCTCCCCTCCCCATTCACTTGGATGTAGTGCACACCACCCATGAAATTTACAAAGTCATGGGTGGTGCAAATGTCCGCTCCATATGGTTCCACAAGGATAACGGCACTAGCCATAATGGCAATGCCAATATTTTATGAGCTAACCCTATTGTGTATAGGACCTTTGTGGGGAAAACACACATCATTGGAGGTAACTATGTGGATTTTGCACCTCACCGGCGTAGCTTGGAAGGAGACACCCCTCCCACCATGGAAGAAATCAAATCCTTTGGATTTGATGACATCAACACGGCCATTGTCAATACCATGACCACCTTCCAAACACAAGACAAGACCAACAATGTGACCAAGGAAGAACTAGTGGCACTATTGGAAGAAACTAACAAGAAAATTCGGGAGGAGAACAAAGAATACGCCGATATGAAGAGTTAGGAATTGAAGAAACAAATGGCAAGTGTGCAAGACTCCATGAAGGCCGCCCATGCCACACTACAAGCCATGGCAAGCACTATGTCCACCCCAATGCTTGAAGATGGAAGGCCAAACTAGTTAGGAACAAAGAAGAAGAAGAAGAACGCCGGTCTCCAAAGGAGCCGGCGTGAATATAGTGTCTGTTCGTTCCATTACTAAGACCATGCCCACCGGACAAGGAATTAGTAAACTGGAACTACTTCCCCCTCTCGAGGGTAGACACTATGTAACCGGTGACCAGATACCAATCAAGCAAACAAACAACCAATGCAACAACTAACTAATCAAGTCGCCAAAACCAGAAAAACCAACTAGTCAGGATAAGTCTGGGCGGAGAAGCATTTAAGGGGGGTCTTGTATATCGGGGAGGGCTTGGTTGTTTTCGATTTTACGTTTATGTAGCAAAATGGACATGGCATATTGAATAGCGATGGTATTATTGTTTTTAAAGGTGGTTTTGATTGTTACAATGGGTATCTTGAAGGTATCTTCAAGAGTTTTCATAGATGGGATAAAGGTGGTGGCCCGAGCGCCGGATGTGATAACAATAATGGGGTCCACATTCCATCCGAGGGTAATGATGTCGTCCATGAGGGGTTGGTATTTGTCTATTTTGTTTTGGATTGTTTCCGGAGAAAATCTATCGTTGCAATATGTGAATTCAATGAATTGGATGGTGTAGTCTTGGTTAATGTGGTCGGGTGGCGGATCATTGTATGGTAAACCTCTAACACATAGGTTGTCCGGTTTGAGCCTAGCATTGCAATGGCATCTTTGGGTCACACATGAGCATGGGAGTAGCCACGGGGGGACCGTATTTTCTTGTGGATTGTTATTAAAAGTGTCGACGTTCATTAGTATAAAACATCTCGATTTATTGTAGGAGGTGATTAGTTTTCGGACTTCCCATACCGCTTTATTATGCCTTTTAACAATTAGAGAGTGTATGTGTTGGTTTTGGCATTTGAGTAGAACATGAAGCCATGTGTCGGGGTCCGTTGAGGGGCATATGGGGCATGTTATGGATGGGAATCTTTCTATTCCAAAGAAGAGTTGTTTGCGAGTGTTTCCCATATACTGACCAGTACGGAATTTGATGAGGCATGTTATTTGTGAGTCTGAGATGATGGGGTTTCCCCAAAAGTTTGTAGAGAGTTCATTGTCTATGTCGTTATTGTTAGTCCATTTTTCTATGTTAGGAATGTTTTCTGAGATTGTGTCAAGGTTGTTGTAGAGGTCTTGTTTTTTGAGATATTTGCCCAAGAATCTAATTGGGCCTTTGTCGGGGGTATTTTCTTTGGAAGGCCAATCTTCTTTTTGAAAGTAGTATGGGGTGGCATGGGCATGTTCGTGTGGGTCTTTGGCATTTTTGTGTGTTTTTTCTCGGCCTTCTTTTGCAAGTTTGTCTGCTTGTTCGTTGCCATCAATGTTGGCATGGGCTCTCACTTTGTGAAGGGTTGTGATTTGTGTACGGTTTTGTAGCATTTGGACCATTGATGTTAATATGGTTTGGTCGGGGTGGCTATTGTGGAGGGTAGGGTGTGTTATTTGAGTGTTTAGTAGGTAGAGTGCATTTATACAATCGGTGAATATATGTGCAGGTTCATTTTTGTATTTTGTTGTGATGATTTGTAGTGTTTTGTGAATGACCATGAGTTCTGCTCTGAGGATATTTTGTAGTCCATGGAGTCTTTTGGCTAGTTTAATTTCTTTGGTAGAATTATATATGCCATAGCCAGCTTTTTCTCTGCGCCAAGAGCCCGGGCTAATTTGTTCCGGTGGTTTAAAGGAGCCGTCGGTGTAATAACTGTGTGCGGGGTTAAATTTTGGTGTAGTATGAATTGGGCAGTCAGGGAGAGGGGGAGGTGTGACGGAGTAGTTTAATGTGTTGTTGATATAGTTGAGTTTGGACTAGTTTTTACTTTTGTTTACGGGGGTTTGTATGGGTGTTGGTGGGGCCGATTTTGTGTATATTCGGTGTATATTTTAATTGTTTAGTATGGTGGTAAGTTCAGCAAGTTGTTCTAGGGCACCTAGGGTTTGATTTTGATGATGGACGCATAGTATTTGTAAGGTTGATGGCTCGATTCGGGTTTTTTTTAGTTTGGGTGGGATATTAGGTTCTTCGTATGGTATTGTATCTGCCTCAATTACTGCAATGATATGGGAATCTGAAAATGGGTTTAAATGTTGGTTGTTGTTTTGGTACCAATTGTTGTTCGGTGTGATGATGATTGTATTTGTGTTATTTGGATCGTGATTGGCGGCAAGTCGAGCCCAATGTATTGTTTGTTCCATATCTTTCTCGTTGTGGGGGTGAGCTATACCTTTACGAATCCATTTATAGTCAAAGGCCTTTCCTAGGGATCCGAATATTTTGTCTCTTTCATAAGGTGAGTAGAATTTTTTTAGTTTGGTAGAACATGTGACCGGGGAAGAAAAGTATGTTTGTTCAATGTTAAAGGATGTGATTAATGAGTCTAAGATGGGAGTAGGTATTGTGTATTGTGCATTTTTTAGGGGGTCAGTTTTTGGTATTCGGTATTTATAGCTTTGGTATAGCCAGATTATTTCGGTTTCAAAGGGTTGGGTTGTTGGTTCAATGTTTGTAGGGGTTTGGAATTTTGAATTATATCGTTTCCATAACCATTGAAGCCGGGTAATGTGTATGGTGTGTAAATGTCGGCCGTTTTCTTCGTATAGATGTGCTTGATTGTTATCTATTTGAATTGTGTTTGAGGATGTAAGGATATCATTTTCGGGGTTGCATTCTGTTCTGTAGATGTTTAAGAGTGGGATAATTATGGGTGGTGTTACGGATCTTGAGTCTGTGAATTGTTCTTGGGGGTGGTGGGCTAGGATGATATCCAAGTATGTTTTGTTTTGAATTTTTTGGTAGTATTGTTTTAATTTTTTGGTGTTATGTGTGGAGGTATTGGTGTCGTGTCGTGGAAAAAGGTCTCCTCGGGGGAGCCATTTATTATATGTATTATCATTGTGTTGCCATTGGCATAAATATTTTGAATATGTATTTTTTATGTTATTTATGTCTGTGTGTTGGATATGTTTATGGTTTATGATATTATTAATGGGGTATGTGGTAGGATTTTTGGGGATGTATGTTGGGGGGCGGGGGTGGTATGTATGTGGGGGGTTAGGGGGATTGGTTGGTGTGGGAATATTTCTTGGGATGATGATATTGTTGAGGGTGATGAATGGATCTTTAAGTATTTTAAAGTATGGGTGTATGTTGCAAGGAGTATGACGTATAGTGGGGCATGTTAGATGGCAAAATAGTTGTTTAGCAACATTTAGGGCACTCTTTATTAGTTTAGATGGGGTGAAGTGGTAGGTTTTAAAATCCTCATTGTTCATGATGTGTGTGCCGTTAGGTATAGTAATTTGGTTTAGTTCAAAAATATTTTTTGAGAGGAGTTTTTGTAGAAGCTTTTGGGAGAGTTGGGCATTGAGTGTGTTATGGTTTAGTGTTTCTTGGCGCCATAGTATTTCTAGTGTTGTAGGATTAATGAGGAAGTTTGGAAGTGTACTTTTAAGGTGGGCTTTAGCTATATGTTTTAGTAAGTATAATGTTCGTGTTATTGGTGATCTTATGCAGTCACTTTTTTTAATTCTCGGTATGTTTTCGGCGCCACCATATTGGGCAAGGACATAGTGAGCTAATCCGTTATATATTTTCCCAAGTCTTCCTTTATCATTTAAGGCATTTTGCAGTTGTTTGCCAATACATCGGAGGTATGCGTTTTTGAGGGAGAAAGCTTCAAGTCCAAATAGGTTGTGTGGTAGTTGGGTTATTACGTTTGACATACATATTGGTAATCCACATATGGTTTTTTGTATGGCTATTATTTTTTTATCAAGTTTTTTGATAGCTGGCATAGAGTATGGTACACCGTAGAAACTATATGCCACACCTGGACGTAGTACGGTATCAACCATTTTTATTTTTTGTTTCATGGTGGTTGGGCATGTTGTTAGTTCTTTGCATTGTTTGGTGAGTTTCGTGGTTGTGGTGTGGATTTGGATTTTCTATTTTAGTGATGGGACAAGGTTTGTGCCTAAGTATATGTATGGTTCATTTTGGTGTAGTATGGGGATAGGTTGATTGCGGTAATTGATGTTCGAAGCTTGCATTAGGGCTTTGAAAGTGGTAGGGTTCAATTTGGATTTGTTTGGGCATCCGGTAGCGGCACATTTTGGGACACCTACGTCCATACCGGCCCGTTTACAATATCTATCAATTTTGTTTAGTTGTATTTGGATTGATTTGATTTTATTAGTTATGGTGGCTAAGTCATCCGCGTATGCGGCAGAGTTTATTGTGACCTGTGATGTGCCAAAAGTGTATCCGTAATTGCCTCTTTCTAGCCATCTGAATAGTGGTTCTAGAAATATGATGAATAGGTATGGGCTGAGGGTGTCCCCTTGTATAGTTCCTCTTTGGATGGGTATAGGTTTTGTTTTCCCAAAGTGTTCACCGGTATAACAAGTAGATGATTTAGAGTAGATGTTTCCAACAAGTGTAGTTGCATCTTTTGGGTAACCAAGGGCCATCATTATTTCTAGAAGTCGGGCATGGTCAATTGAGCCAAAGGCATTTTTGAAGTCCACGTATAATATGTATATATCTTGGTTAGTAAATTTTGCGTCTTCTAGCGCGGCTTTTATAGTTTGTATTTGTCGTGTGGTACTTCTCTCTGCTCTAAATCCTTCTTGACTATCATGTAGGATTTAGAATTTTTTGCTGTATGAGGATAGTATGGAGGTGAGTGTACTGGTAAAGAGTTTATATATTATGTTGGCTAGTGCAATTGACCTATGGTTGGGTAACATGGACGAGTCGCCTTTTTTGTATAATATAATTGTTGTGCTTGTTTTCCATGAGTTCGGTATTTGTTTTTGTTTATAGCAGTGGGAGAAAAATAGGAATAATAGTTTATGAAATCTTGGAGGCATGTTTTTGAGTATTGAGTTTGGTATGGGGTCTGGGCCTGGGGCTTTATTATTTCCAAGATTTTGAAGGCATGTGTCGTATGTGGCTCTGTTGAGGTATTTATGTATTGGAATTTCTGGTTCGCCCCGTTTGTCAAGGGTATATCCGTCAAGGTCATGCCATGGGTATTGACGTACTGCACATGTACATTCTATTGTATGTTGTAGCTGGTAGTTACATGTTGGTACTGTTGGTCTATTGGTTTTTGTTTGTTGGTTAAATATTTCATTCGCAATGTCTTCGGGGCTAGTTAGAATATTATTATATTGATCTGTGATACAGTCCATTGGCGGGGATTCAAGGTTCTTAAAGACTTTTTTGTTAATTTTTTTTGGACTGATTTCGTATAGTTGTCTGTATTTTGAGATGGTTTTTTTAATGCTTTCTTTGGTGTGTTTTGTGATTACTTTCTGGGCTTGTATGTTGGCATTTTTAGCAATTAGTGCGATATCTTTTATCTATGTATCGTGGGGAAGGTCCGGAGGCGGCGCGGTAGGGATTTGGATGTGTTGTAGAGTTAGTAGTTCATTGTATATGGGGTGGTTACGCCATTGAGGGTTGTTTTTTACAATTCTAATAGTTTTACGTATGGTATGGTATGTGGTTAAGTGTTGTTTCCAAGTTTTAGAAAGTTTGCGAGGTAGATACCCGCCTTGTTGAGAAGTTATGTTTGTCATTTGAGGTATTGGGTGTGCTCTACAAGTTTGTTCTAGTGTATCAGAGATTTTATTGATGAGTTTGTCTAGGGTGTGGCATGCTTCTTGCCATTGAGGTTGTGTTAGTTGATTATTATTTTCAAGAGTGTTTATGAGGGAGTCTATTTGTACGGAATTTTCTTCGAAGAATTTTTCTATGTTGGTTTTTGGGATGGGGTTGAGTATGCGTATAGTGTCTTTGTTTGGGATTATAGGAGTTCTACTAAGTAGTGTGTTGTTTGGGATGTGCAATTGTATCGGTGAGTGGTCCGAGTTGAGAATAATATCTTTGTTTGTTGTGGAGGTGCATTGTGTATTGTTGTTTGTATTTATATAGAATCCATCTATTAGACTCGAATCACTATAATTATAGCCACCTTGTCTAGAGAATTGTGTTTCGGTATTGATATAAGTCAAGTTTAAGTTTTCTGTGATGCGACGCCATAGGTAATCAATGTTTTGAGGGAGGGTGTGATGGTTTCCATTTTGGCGGCCAATTAGCGTTATGTCTCTATTGAAGTCTCCACATAATAGGTATGTATGATTGGGATTATTAATAATTTGGGATGTAATAGTGTTTTGTATATCTAAGAGAAATCTAGTATCTTCGGGATGGGATGGCATATACATGTGAAAGATTAACCACGGTTGTAGTGGGTGGTTAGTGATTTTAATTATTTGAATGTATGGTGATATGTGCATTGGGGTAGGGATTTTGTTGATGTTGCCTGGGAATGTATTTTTTTTGTGTATTAATGTAAGGAGGCCACCTCGGCGCGGAGTGTATGGTCTCCGTTGGTACATGCAAAGAAAGAAGAACGCTGGTGTCCGAAGGAGGCCGGCGTGAATAAAGTGTCTGTTCGTTCCACTACTAAGACCATGTCCACAGGATAAGGAATTTGTGAGCTGGAACTACTTCCCTCTCTCGAGGGTAGACACTATGTAACAAGAGACCAAAGCACCACAAGTCAACCAACCAACCAATGAATCACAAACCAAGCAACTAGCCAACGAACTAACCACAAACGAGGCAAGTAGTCAAAAACCTTAAAACCAACTAGTCATGAAAATCAAGGCGGGGGGGGGGAGAATTTAGAGGGGGTCCTGTATATTGGGAAGGGCTTGGTTGTTTTTGATTTTGCGTTTATGTAGAAGAATGGACATGGCATGTTGGATAGCTATGGTGTTAATGTTTTTAAAGGATGTTTTAATTGTTTCAATGGGTATCTTGAAGGTGTCTTCAAGAGTTTTCATAGATGGGATAAAGGTGGTGGCCCGAGCGCCGGATGTGATTACCGTAAGGGGGTCGACATTCCATCCGAGGGCGATGATGTCGTCAATAAGGGGTTGGTATTTGTCTATTTTGTTTTGGATTGTTTCTGGGGAAAATCTATCGTTGCAATATGTGAATTCAATGAATTGAATGGTGTAGTCTTGGTTGACGTTATTGGGTGGTGGGTCATTGTATGGTAAACCTTTGATACAAAGGATGTCCGGTTTGAGCCTAGCGTTGCAATGACATCTTTGGGTCGTACATGAGCATGGGAGTAGCCAAGGGGGGACCGTATTTTCTTGTGGATTGTTATTGAAAGTGCCGGCGTTCATTAGTATAAAACATCTTGATTTATTGTAGGAGGTGATTAGTTTTCGGACTTCCCATACCGCTTTGTTATGTCTTTTAACAATTAGAGAGTGTATGTGGTGGTTTTGGCATTTGAGTAGAACATGTAGCCATGTGTCGGGGTCCGTTGAGGGGCATATGGGGCATGTTATGGATGGAAATCTTTCTATTCCAAAGAAGAGTTGTTTACGGGCGTTTCCCATGTATTGGCCGGTACGGAATTTGATAAGGCATGTTATTTGTGAATCGGTGATGATGGGATTTTTCCAAAAATTTGTAGAGAGTTCATTGTCTATGTCATTGTTGTTAGTCCACTTTTCTATGTTAGGAAAGTTGTCTGTGATTGTGTCAAGATTGTTATGTAGGTCTTGTTTTTTGAGGTATTTGCTTAGGAATCTGACCGGACCTTATCGGGGGTATTGTTGCATGCATCTTGTAAGTGTATGTGTATTATTAAAGATGAGTTTATAGTTTTGAAATATATTTTGTATATATTTTGTAGATTTTGTGGCGGTTAGTTTTGTTTCTTGTGTAACTATGATGGCCGGTGGTGTGTCTGTGTTTGTGACTAAAATTTGTAAGCTAGGAAGGGCAGTGTTTAGTGAGGAGGCATTTCATGTGACTATGTATGTTTTTTCTTGGTTTGATCTAATGTTATGATTTTGAGGAGGGATGTAAGGAAGAGGTGGGGGTGGGTGGGTGTATTCTGGTATAGGGTCTAGACATTTTAGTGATTCATTTATGAGGTTGTTAGGGAGGTAAGGGAATTTTAGTTTTATTGTATCATTTGAGGGTGGTATGTCTTGACTATGTAAGAAGTAGTATAATCTTTTATGTATTGAGTTCTCATGGTGTATAATATTTTGGGTGTCTACTAGGAATTCGGTATAAGGTTGTGGAGTGTAAACGTGTCGTTCTGGTGGGTTTTGTAAGTTTAGTAAAGTTTGTAGAAGTGTATTGGTCCATGTAATTGTGTTCAAATTTTGTGGATTTAAGAGATGGTTACATTCATCTATGTTTGGGTGAGTAGTGATTATTAGTGCATAGAATGTGGGGTGGTGGGTGCGTATTTTTTTGTTGTATGTATTGGGCAATGTTTGGGTGTGTAGTGTTATGTGTGTGGTGTAATGTATGTGTGTTTTTTAAAAAAGGTGCAAAGGATTTTGCAATGTGTCCATATTCCGGTTGTAGTTTTATGGTATCAGGTATGAAGTATATTTTGGCATTTTTCTTATGTGATGTAGGGTGTTTTTTTAGTATATTTGGCATGGGTCCGGGGTTGGTTTCTATGTCTCCTCCTAGGAGTAGTAGTAGTTTGTGATATGTATGTTTAGTGTTGTATTTTAGAGATTTTATTTTCTGTATAGTAAATTTTTGGAGTATTGTTATGTTATTAAAGTTTTGTGCATGGCTTTGGTATTTTATTTTGTGTTTTTTTGATAGTATGTGTTTGTCTTTGTATGTGTGTATGTATATGTATGTGTTTTGTTGATGTTGTATGGTTATCTTTGTGTGTGTATATGTAGTTATGTTTGGTTTTTTATTAGTATTCCTACGTATATTCGTATTAGTATATGCCTTAGTTTTTGTCTTGGTATTTGTATCAATATTTGTGTTAGTGTTCGTGTTAGTACACGTATTAATATTTGTATTGGTATTTTTATTAGTATTTGTGTTAGTATAATTGTCAGTATTTGTAATAGTGTATGTACCTGAATACATACCAGTATTTATATCAGTATTTGTTCGAGTATACGTACCGGTATATGGACCCGTATTTGTTCCAGAATACGTACTAGTATATGTACCAGTATATGTACGCATACATATCAGTATTTATATCCGTATATGTATCAGTGTACATACTAATACTGGTAAATATATCAGTATTCGTACCCGTATATGTACCAGTATTCGTATCAGCGTGTATACTATTATTTGTACCGGTATTTTCATAAAGTATCGACTCAAATTTTTTGTATGTTTTGCAATATATGTGTAGTTTTGTTTTTTTTTTAATACGGTGTAAGTATTTGAGAAGTTTGGTATAGTATTGTATTTTGTATTTAAGATAGCGTCTAATACAATGTATGTATTTGTTCAATACAAGTATTGATGTTTGTATGTAGCTAAGGTATGTAGGAATTTGTGCTATACTATACTTTCTATTGCATAGTTTCGTGTAAGAAGTGTAGAGATGGTAAATATATTTTACCGTGTGGTCTTTGGTCATTGCATATTTGGCGGTTTGTCTTGGCGGAGTGGTAAGTTGGTTTTACCGGTCACGGTGGACATCTTTTGCACTAGTGAAAACATTGTTGCTTGGATGTCCTCCATGTGGAGCTTGAGTTCTTCGTGCTTCATATCGGTGTAGTCTTTGTTCGCTTGAGTTACCTTCTGGTTGTTGTCTTCGATCATTTTCTCCACTTCCTTTGTGGTGCAATAGGGGGGTGATGATGGGGAGGCTTGGACATTGAATGTAGTGATTGTGTTGATGAGGGCGGTGTTGATGTCATCGAACCCAAAGTCCTTGATGGCGTTGGCGGTGGATGGATGTAGACCCTCCAAGCTCCTTGGATGTGGTAAAAAGTCCACATAGTTGCCATCTATCACATGTGTCTTTTTCACGAAGGTTCTATACACAATGGGGTTAGCACAAAGCACATTACAACTTCCATTGTGGTAATTATCTCTCTCTCTATGATACCATATTTCTCTTACGTTAAGGGCTCCCATGATCTTGTAAATTTCACTTGAGGTGCTCATGGTGTTCAAGGTGATAAGAAGAGAAGAAAGGGTAAGGGTTAGAGCCTCTTTTCTTGCCTTTGTTTCGATGACACCATTTGGTCCTTTGGTGTCGACTACTTGCCTTGGTAGTAAGACTTCATTTTGTACCGTGATGTGATTGGTGATCATGTTCTTCATTTGTGTTGGCGTTGAGGCTATGATGAATGCCCATGATTCACCATATACCTTTTGTACGTCGGTTATCTCATAGTCATGGCCTTGTGCAAAGCTATGTCCAAGTGTTTCCTCGAACACCGCTTGAGCTGAAATTGCTATTAGACAATCACTTTTCACTTTCACCGAAAGATTAGAACCTTTAGAAAGGTTGTTAAAAGTTTTGCAAACTTTGCCAACCACATTTTGCCCATCGATGTTTAAGATAAACATTCTAAGACCTTTAAGCAATGCAAGGCCATCATATTCGGGTTTAAGGAGATGTACCTTAAAGCTTCCCGCCCATACACCTTTTGTTTTCCCTTGTTTGACGCTAAGGCATGGTATGTATAAAGGGTCGTATACATCGGTGCCAAGCAATATGTTCATTTTTTCCAACCTTTTAACAATCATATTTTTTGCCGTTTCATACATGATAGGGGTGTTAGGTATTTCAAAATGAATGGCAATGTGGAAGTCAAGAGACAAACCTGTGGATTCGTTAGTCTTGACTTCGCAAGGGAGTTGCGTGATGTTGTAGTGTTGCTTGGCAATGCCTTTCCTTATCTCCATGGGGTATAATAGTTGCGGGATTCGGGGGAAGGCCACCCGTGCGCCATGGGCCTCTTCGGCCTCTTCTTCTTTGAGTCCTCTAGTTACCATGTCCGCCATAGTCTCACCGCTAAAGAGTTCTTCACCTCCTTCTTCTCTTGCAAGTGCCTCCATGGCCTGAAATCCCATCCAAAATTTGTAAGTTGTGAAAACGGATTTAGTGGACTTACCTTCGTTGGTGTTGGACCTTTTGCTCCTCTTGCTACTGCTGGTTTTGACTCCCTTGTCTCTTGGTGTATTTGATTTTGTGGTGAAGTTGAGGCTTTCGTCGGTTTGGTCCACCATCTCTAAATCTATGGATAAGTTCTTCCTTGCGGTTCCTGTCATGTTAGTTTTGCTACTTTCTAATATTACAAATATAGTTAGTTTAGAGTTAGAGATAGGAAAAAAGGAGGTTTTGTGATGAGAGAGGAGGTTTATACTAAGAGATAGGGAGGATGAGGGGGGGAGCTAAGTGTACCGCAATTTTCACAAGTGAGGGGGAAATTTCTATGGGAGGGAGGGAGGTTTATGTGAGAGGGAAGGTCGTAGTTTGTGGGGGGAGGGTCTTAGGGCAGTGGGGAGGGGGTGAGGGAGAGGGCTCGGTCACTGTTAGTGAAAGGTAGGTCACTACTAATGAAAGGCAGGTCGCTACAGGAAGCGAGCAGGTCGCTGTGTGGGAAGCGCAGGTCGCTGCATGAGGGACTTAGGTCGCTGCGGGTAGGGAGCAGGTCGCTACTCGACAAACGCAGGTCGCTAGCCAAAAAGTACAGGTCGCTGCGGGTAGGGAGCAGGTCGCTACTCGACAAACGTAGGTCGCTAGACGAAAAGCGCAGGTCGTTGCCCGAGGAAGGGAGGTCGCTGGGCAAGAATCGCAGATCGCTGCGCGAGGAACTCAGGTCACTGGGCGAGAAACGCAGGTCATTGGGAAAAAAACATAGGTCGCTACTAGGATTTTGGGTGTCGTTACTAGGGTTTGGAGAGTCACTGCTAGTTTCTCAATTAGATAGTGAGTCGCTATTGATTAGACAAGGAGGGGCTGGGATGAGGTCGGGAGAGGAGGGGTTGGGGTTTACGAGGAGAGGGTCTGTCAGGAGGGGTTGGACTACAGGGAGAGGGGTGTATTCAGGAGAGGGGAGATTAAGGTACAGGGAGGGGGAGCCGATAGAGAGGGAGAGGTTCGGGGTGCTTTTGAGAAGGGAGGGGCAGTGAGAGATAGGCTGTGAGAAGGGAGTGAACAACGCGGGGATGCGGGAGGGAGGCTGGGAGAGGGAGGGGGACAGTGTGTGGGGGAAGAGGGGGAGGGGAGGGAGGGACACTGAGAGAGGGGCGGGGGGGTTGTTGGTGTTCGGGGGTGCACATGGAGAAGGGAGGTGAGAGAAGGGGTGTTGTAGAGGTAGGGTAGGGGGTGGTGAGAGGTCTTGTAGGCGTAAAGTTGAGAGATGGGAGGGGTGCGATAGGGGGAACTTTGAAAGATAGATATGAAGGTTACCTTGTTGTCTTGAGGTGTTGCGTTGTTGATGTAGGATGATGTTTCTTGTGTTGCCTTGGATCTCCTTTTGTTGAAGTCTTGACGTGAGTTGTTCTTCGATGTGACTCTGTTGTGGGTTGATCTCTACTGCTGCGTTTCTGTCTTTTAGAGCCTTGCTGCGGATGTCTCCTTTTGTTGTGTCCTTGTTGTGAAATCTAGTTGCAATCTTGATATGGATGGGGTTGGTGCTGGTTCGTTGGCTGTTACGTTGTGTTCTTGTGTCCTTTCGCTCTGGTGTCGATTTTTTTGGTGTTGATGGTGTGTCTGTCTGTTGTTGTTGCGTAGGTTGATCCAGATCTAGAGAATTTCGCGAGCGCTTCCGCGTGCAATCTGCAAACACGAACGTAGAGTACTTTTTTTTTAGGGTTTTAGTGTGGATCGTTAAGTGTGTGATATTGAAGTGAGATTTTGGTGTACTACAGCTATCGTATGTGGATATGATGAGGTATGCAGTGTTACTAGTGATTAGAGTGTCTACAGTAGAAAAACAATGGAGATGGAAAGAGATGGCCTGATTTGGTGTCTTGTTGATGCCTTGAAGTAGATCTTTGATGCTTGTTGTATCAATCTTCACTCCAGGAGTTGTTCTATTGTGTTGGTCTCCAGATCTGGTGCATAAATTACTAAGGCAAGTGGTGTTAGATCTATTGCATAATGTGTGTGTGTTTCTAACAAAACATGGTGACAGCGTGAAAGGAAAGAACAAAGAAGTGAAAGGGAGGTAAGAGATAGCCTGTAGGACAATCTCTTGTGTAGTGGGATCGTGGTTCAAGGAGGAACAAGGACTAAGTGGTGGGCATTCAGATCTCGATCTAACTACACTCAATCTCGACAGATCTAAGGTTAAGGAAGATCATTGAGTTCAGATCTGTGCACAACACTAGTTTCCCACGCTTCAGATAGAACTTGCAACAGTCTTCCTCAAAGATTTGTCCATAACCTCTCCAAAAGTCCAGATCCAATGTTTTGAGCGCTTCCAACAAGTGTGATCTGCCCCCCTAATCTCACCAACGTCTAGATCTCGAACAATATGGGCTCTCAGTAAGGCCATCAACCTCTTACTGCACATCCTTCAAGTTTCTAGACTAAGTCCTTGAACCTCCCCTCACCACGAATTGCGGAGCTCACTCTCTACTCATCCTCAGCCGGGGCTCGAAATCTCCACAATATTTGAACACAATTACATGGACTAATACACTTCTACAAACTTTACTAAACTTACAAAACCCACCAGAACGACACATTTTCACTCCACAACCTTATACTCAATTCCTAGGAGACAATAAAAATATTATAAACCATGAGAATTCAATACATAAAAGATTATACAACTTCTTACACAGTCAAGACATACCACCCTCAAATGATACAATAAAACTAAAATTCCCTTACCTCCCTAACAACCTCATAAATGAATCACTAAAATGTCTAGACCCTATACCAGAATACATCCACCCACCCCCACCCCTTCCCTACATCCCTCCTCAAAATAATCACATTAGATCAAACCAAGAAAATACATACATAATCACATGGAATGCCTCCTCACTAAACACTGCCCTTCCTAGCTTACAAACTTTAGTCACAAACACAGACACACCACCAGCCCTCATAATTATACAAGAAACAAAACTAACCGCCTCAAAATCTACAAAATACATACAAAACATATTTCAGAACTATAAACTCATCTTCAACAATACACATACACTTACAAGATGCATGCAACAACGGAGACCATACACTCCGCGCCGCGGTGGCCTCCTTACATTAATACACAAAAAATATACATTCCCAGGCAACATAAACAAAATCCCTACCCCAATGCACATATCACCATACATTCAAATAATTAAAATCACTAATCACCCACTACAACCATGGTTAATCTTTCACATGTACATGCCATCCCATCCCGAAGATACTAGATTTCTCTTAGACATACAAAACGTTATTACATTCCAAATTAATAATAATCCCAATCATACATACCTATTATGTGGAGACTTCAACAGAGACATATCACCAATTGGCCGCCAAAATGGAAACCAACACACCCCCTTTCAAGACAATGACTACCAATGGCGTCGCTTCACAGAAAATTTAAACTTCACTTATATCAATACCGATACACAATTCTCTAGACAAGGCGGCTATAATTATAGTGATTCGAGTCTAATAGATGGATTCTATATAAATACAAATAACAATACACAATGCACCTCCACAACAAACAATGATATTATTCTCAACTCGGACCACTCACCGATACAATTGCACATCCCAAACAACACACTACTTAGTAGAACTCCTATAATCCCAAACAAAGACACTATACGCATACTCAACCCCATCCCAAAAACCAACATAGAAAAATTCAACACAAAATTCTTCGAAGAAAACTCCGTACAAATAGACTCCCTCATAAACACTCTTGAAAATAATAGTCAATTAACACAACCACAATGGCAAGAAGCATGCCACACCCTAGACAAACTCATCAATAAAATCTCCGATACACTAGAACAAACTTGTAGAGCACACCCATTACCTCAAATGACAAACAGAACTTCTCAACAAGGCGGGTATCTACCCCGTAAACTTTCTAAAACTTGGAAACAACACTTAACCACATACCATACCATACGTAAAACCATTAGAATTGTAAAAAACAACCCTCAATGGCATAACCACCCCATACACAACAAACTACTAACTATACAACACATCCAAATCCCTACCCCGCCGCCTCCGGACCTTCCCCACGATACATGGATAAAAGATATCGCACTAATTGCTAAAAATGCCAACATACAAGCCCGGAAAATAATCACAAAATACACCAAAGAAAACGTTATAAAAGCCATCTCAAAATACAGACAACTATACGAAATCAGCCCCAAAAAAATCAACAAAAAAGTCTTTAAAAACCTCGAATCCCCACCAATGGACTGTATCACAGATCAATATAATAATATTCTAACTAGCCCCGAAGACATTGCGAATGAAATATTTAACCAACAAACAAAAACCAATAGACCAACAGTACCAACATGTAACTACTAGCCACAACATACAAAAGAATGCACATGTGGAGTACGCCAATACCCATGGCACGACCTGGACGGATATACCCTTGACAAACGGGGCGAACCAGAAATTCCACTACATAAATACCTCAATAGAGCCACATACGAAACATGCCTTCAAAATCTTGGAAATAATAAAGCCCCAGGCCCAGACCCCATACCAAACTCAATACTCAAAAACATGCCTCCAAGATTTCACAAGCTATTATTCCTATTCTTCTCCCACTGCTATAAACAAAAACAGATACCAAACTCATGGAAATTAAGTACAACAATCTTACTTTACAAAAAAGGCGATCCATCCATACTACCCAACCATAGACCAATTGCACTAGCTAACACAATATACAAACTCTTTACCAGTACACTCACCTCCATACTATCCTCATACGGCGAAAAATTCTAAATCCTACATGAAAGCCAAGAGGGATTTAGAGCAGAGAGAAGTACAGAAAGACATATACAAACTATAATAGCCGCACTAGAAGACGCAAAATTTACTAACCAAGATATATACATATTATACGTGGACTTCAAAAATGCCTTTGGCTCAATTGACCATGCCCGACTTCTAGAAATAATGATGGCCCTTGGTTACCCAAAAGATGCAACTACACTTGTTGGAAACATCTACTCTAAATCATCTACTTGTTATACCGGTGAACACTTTGGGAAAACAAAACCTATACCCATCCAAAGAGGAACTATACAAGGGGACACCCTCAGCCCATACCTATTCATCATATTTCTAGAACCACTATTCAGATGGCTAGAAAGAGGCAATTACGGATACACTTTTGGCACATCACAGGTCACAATAAACTCTGCCGCATACGCGGATGACTTAGCCACCATAACTAATAAAATCAAATCAATCCAAATACAACTAAACAAAATTGATAGATATTGTAAACGGGCCGGTATGGACGTAGGTGTCCCAAAATGTGCCGCTACCGGATGCCCAAACAAATCCAAATTGAACCCTACCACTTTCAAAGCCCTAATGCAAGCTTCGAACATCAATTACCGCAATCAACCTATCCCCATACTACACCAAAATGAACCATACATATACTTAGGCACAAACCTTGTCCCATCACTAAAATAGAAAATCCAAATCCACACCACAACCACGAAACTCACCAAACAATGCAAAGAACTAACAACATGCCCAACCACCATGAAACAAAAAATAAAAATGGTTGATACCGTACTACGTCCAGGTGTGGCATATAGTTTCTACGGTGTACCATACTCTATGCCAGCTATCAAAAAACTTGATAAAAAAATAATAGCCATACAAAAAACCATATGTGGATTACCAATATGTATGTCAAACGTAATAACCCAACTACCACACAACCTATTTGGACTTGAAGCTTTCTCCCTCAAAAACGCATACCTCCGATGTATTGGCAAACAACTGCAAAATGCCTTAAATGATAAAGGAAGACTTGGGAAAATATATAACGGATTAGCTCACTATGTCCTTGCCCAATATGGTGGCGCCGAAAACATACCGAGAATTAAAAAAAGTGACTGCATAAGATCACCAATAACACGAACATTATACTTACTAAAACATATAGCTAAAGCCCACCTTAAAAGTACACTTCCAAACTTCCTCATTAATCCTACAACACTAGAAATACTATGGCGCCAAGAAACACTAAACCATAACACACTCAATGCCCAACTCTCCCAAAAGCTTCTACAAAAACTCCTCTCAAAAAATATTTTTGAACTAAACCAAATTACTATACCTAACGGCACACACATCATGAACAATGAGGATTTTAAAACCTACCACTTCACCCCATCTAAACTAATAAAGAGTGCCCTAAATGTTGCTAAACAACTATTTTGCCATCTAACATGCCCCACTATACGTCATACTCCTTGCAACATACACCCATACTTTAAAATACTTAAAGATCCATTCATCACCCTCAACAATATCATCATCCCAAGAAATATTCCCACACCAACCAATCCCCCTAACCCCCCACATACATACAACCCCCGCCCCCCAACATACATCCCCAAAAATCCTACCACATACCCCATTAATAATATCATAAACCATAAACATATCCAACACACAGACATAAATAACATAAAAAATACATATTCAAAATATTTATGCCAATGGCAACACAATGATAATACATATAATAAATGGCTCCCCCGAGGAGACCTTTTTCCACGACACGACACCAATACCTCCACACATAACACCAAAAAATTAAAACAATACTACCAAAAAATTCAAAACAAAACATACTTGGATATCATCCTAGCCCACCACCCCCAAGAACAATTCACAGACTCAAGATCCGTAACACCACCCATAATTATCCCACTCTTAAACATCTACAGAACAGAATGCAACCCCGAAAATGATATCCTTACATCCTCAAACACAATTCAAATAGATAACAATCAAGCACATCTATACGAAGAAAACGGCCGACATTTACACACCATACACATTACCCGGCTTCAATGGTTATGGAAACGATATAATTCAAAATTCCAAACCCCTACAAACATTGAACCAACAACCCAACCCTTTGAAACCGAACTAATATGGCTTTACCAAAGGTATAAATATTGAATACCAAAAACTGACCCCCTCAAAAATGCGCAATACACAATACCCACCCCCATTCTAGACTCACTAATCTCATTCTTTAAGATCAAGCACTCATACTTTTCCTCCCCGATCACATGTCCTACCAAACTAAATAAATTCTACTCACCGTACGAAAGAGACAAAATATTTGGATCCCTAGGCAAGGCCTTTGACCACAAATGGATCGGAAATGGCATAGCTCACCCCCACAACGAGAAAGACATGGAACAAGCCATACATTGGGCTAGACTTGCCGCCAAACACGATCCAAATAACACAAAAACAATCATCGTCACATCGAACAACAATTGGTACCAAAACAACAACCAACATTTAAACCCATACCCAGATTCCCACATCATTGCAGTATTCGAAGCAGACACAATACCATACGAAGAACCTAATATTTCACCCGAGCTAAAAAAACCCCGAACCGAGCCATCTACATTACAAATACTATGCGTCCACCATCAAAATCAAACCCTTGACTCCCTAGAACAACTTGCGGAACTTACCTCCATAACAAACAATCTAGACATACAACGACCATACACAAAACCGGCCCAACCAACACCCATACAAACCCCCGTAAACAAAAGTAAAAACTAGTCAAAATTAAACTATGTCAACAACACATTAAACTACTCCATCACACCTCCTCCTCTCCCTGACTACCCAACTCATACCATACCAAAATTTAACCCCGCACACACAGTTATTACACCGACGGCTCCTTTAAACCACCGGAACAAATTAGCGCGGGCTCTTGGCGCAGAGAAAAAGCTGGATATGGCATATATAATTCTACCAAAGAAATTAAACTAGCCAAAAGACTCCATGGACTACAAAATATCCTCAGAGCAGAACTTATGGCCATTCACAAAACACTACAAATCATCACAACAAAATACAAAAATGAACCCACACATATATTCACTGATTGTATAAATGCACTCTACCTACTAAACACTCAAATAACACACCCTACCCTTCACAATAGCCACCCCGACCAAACCATATTAACATCAATGGTCCAAATGCTACAAAACCGTACACAAATCACAACCCTTCACAAAGTGAGAGCCCATGCCAACATTGATGGCAACGAACAAGCAGACAAACTTGCAAAAGAAGGCCGAGAAAAAACACACAAAAATGCCAAAGACCCACACAAACATGCCCATGCCACCCCATACTACTTTCAAAAAGAAGATTGGCCTTCCAAAGAAAATACCCCCGACAAAGGCCCAATTAGATTCTTGGGCAAATATCTCAAAAAACAAGACCTCTACAACAACCTTGACACAATCTCAGAAAACATTCCTAACATAGAAAAATGGACTAACAATAACGACATAGACAATGAACTCTCTACAAACTTTTGGGGAAACCCCATCATCTCAGACTCACAAATAACATGCCTCATCAAATTCCGTACTGGTCAGTATATGGGAAACGCTCGCAAACAACTCTTCTTTGGAATAGAAAGATTCCCATCCATAACATGCCCCATATGCCCCTCAACGGACCCCGACACATGGCTTCATGTTCTACTCAAATGCCAAAACCAACACATACACTCTCTAATTGTTAAAAGGCATAATAAAGCGGTATGGGAAGTCCGAAAACTAATCACCTCCTACAATAAATCGAGATGTTTTATACTAATGAACGCCGACACTTTTAATAACAATCCACAAGAAAATACGGTCCCCCCTTGGCTACTCCCATGCTCATGTGTGACCCAAAGATGTCATTGTAATGCTAGGCTCAAACCGGACATCCTATGTGTTAGAGGTTTACCATACAATGATCCGCCATCCGACCACATTAACCTAAACTACACCATTCAATTCATTGAATTCACATATTGCAACGATAGATTTTCTCCGGAAACAATCCAAAACAAAATAGACAAATACCAACCCCTCATTGACGACATCATTGCCATTGGATGGAAGGTAGACCCCCTTATTGTTATCACATCCGGCGCTCGTGCCACCACCTTTATCCCATCTATGAAAACTCTTGAAGATACCTTCAAAATACCCATTGAAACAACCAAAACCACCTTTAAAAACATTAATACCATCGCTATTCAATATGCCATGTCCATTTTGCTACATAAACGTAAAATCGAAAACAACCAAGCCCTCCCCGATATACAAGACCCCCCTTAAATGCTTCTCCGCCCAGACTTATCCTGACTTGTTGGTTTTGTGGTTTTGGCGACTAGCTTAGTTAGTTGTTACGTTGGATGTTTGTGTGTTTGGTTGGTATTTGGTCACTTGTTACATAGTGTCTACTCTCGAGAGGGGGAAGTAGTTCTAGTTTACTAATTCCTTGTCTAGTGGGCATGGTCTTAGTAGTGGAACGAACAGACACTTTATTCACGCCGGCTCCTTCGGAGACCGGCGTTCTTCTTCTTCTTGACAATTGCGGTGTTGACGTCGTCAAAGCCAAAAGTTTTCACTTGTTCATCGGTTGGTGGTTCGATTCCTTCCAAGCTTCTTCGGTGGGGTGAGAAGTCCACATAGTTCCCACCAAGTACATGTGTTTTCTTCACAAAGTTCTATAGACAATGGCATCAGAACATACGACATTGGCACTACCATTGTGGTTGGTGCCATTGTCCCGGTGGAACCAAATTGATCTTACATTAGCTCCATCCATGACTCTATAAATTTCATGGGTGGTGCTCTCCACATTAAGTGAGATGGGAAGTGGTGAGAGGGTAAGAGTCAATGCATCCTTTTTAGCTTTAGTTTCAATAGTACATTTGGATCGTTTTGTGTCAAGGACTTGTCTTGCTTGCAAGACTTCTCCACGCAAGGTGATATGGTGCAATAGTATCTTCTTCACTTGTTGTGGAGTCGTGGCAATGATGAAGGCATGCGAGTCATTAGTGGCCTTTTGTACTCCCGATATTTCAAACTCATGTCCTCGGTGGGAGCTATTTCCAAGTGCTTCTTGGAAGAATGCTTGCGTGGAGATTCCCATCAAGGCTTCGCTCTTGATCTTCACGGATAAGTTAGAGCCATTGGAAATCCCATGGTAGGTTTTACATACTTTGTCCACTACACATTCTCCATCAATTGTTAGAATGAAGAGCCTTAGGCCCTTGAGTAGCATCAATCCATCAATTTCTGGTTTGAGGAGGTGCAATTTAATGCATCCCGCCCGAACCCCTTTGATTCTCCCGTTTTTTATGCTTAAGCATTGGATTGCAATTGGATCGATGAGTTCTATGCCTAGAATAATGTCCATCATTTTGAGCCTTGCCTTAACCATATTCTTAACATCATCATCCATGAGAGGGATTTTAGGGGTTTCAAAGAAGATGGCAACATGGAAATCAATGGATATCCTGGAATTCTTACTTGTTTTGATGTCAAAAGGTATTTGTGTGAGGTTATAATGTTGTCCTTCAACTCCCGTTCTTGCCATGGGGGTAGAGCACTTGGGGCATGCGGGGGAAGGCTACTCTTGCTTTGGACGCCTCTATGACTTCCTCCTCTTCGAGTCCTCTCGTGATCATGTCCTCCGCTGATTCTTGGAGTGGGGAGCGTCGTTGCCGGGCTGTAGGTTGGGGCGGTCAAGGGAAATAGGCCTTTCACCAGTGAGCCATTCCGCAATGCAGGGTTGCTGGCATCTTCTGCTCACTGCAGCTTGGCGGCCTTGGGCTGGGGTTGCGGTTGGGCGCGGCGAGATTTAAGCACCACTCCCCATATGCACTCGCTGCGACTTATCTGCAGGCAGTTCGGTTGTTCCGGTGTTTGGTTCCTTGTGTGAGTGGGCTCCTTGCTGTACTGCGTAGTGTTTTTGCGGCGGACAACGATTTTCTTTTTTCTTGTTGCTGCAGCGCGTAGTATGTTGGACGGGCAACATTTCTCTCTTGGGTTGGAGAGTTCAGCTGTGCTTCTGGGCCAGGGTTTTCGGCGATGTTCTACTACAGGGGGGGCGGCACTTGATTGAGCGGCGATTCCTTCGAGGTCTGGAGTGCGCGACGTTACACCTGGGGCGTGGTTTGTCATCAATGTTTTGTTGCAGGAAGGAGCGGCGCTTAAGCGGGCAACGCCGTCGTGATGCGATATAGTTCATAATATAAAAAATAAGATTGGGAAGAAAAATGGAAAATTTAGCTGGTTAGGTAATTGTGGAGAATAAACGGTTTTATCCTCAATTACCTTACCAAGCCAGAAGCTTATCTTAGAAGATCTTTACTACATCTTGTCACTAAACTCAGGGCTTAGGAGCGTCCAGCAGCTGGTTTTCCTGCTGATTCCAGCAATCCCCTGACCACGCGAGCGCCAGCCGCTTTGACAAGCCAAGGAATCAAACCCGGACCGGCGAGGTGCAACAAAATGCTTAGCCAACCGAACTAAGCTGCGGTCGATGGCATTACGTGGGCTCTAATGATATTTAAGCTATATTCTAACTCTTCTTAGATCAAAAAATTTAAACAGAGTGCTATGGTATTATGGTTTGTAGTAGAAATAAGAAATATTAAATTTGGGGGTTAGTTTAGGGGGAGAAATTTAATGCCAACTTGTAGTAGAGTTATAGATTAGGAAATAAAAGTCAAGCTAAGCTTATGTGGGAAGATATAGATAAGATTTGGAGGTAAATGGACTTTGGTGTCCAAGGGTAAGTAAAAATGAAGGCTAGAGAGGCATGGGCTGATCTAATGAGCTATCACAAGCTCAAATCCGAGTTGTTATGGAGCCGTGGCACTTGATCTATTGAAGGGGTGTTCTAGGAGGAGCGGTTTTTATTCCACAAGTTTTATGTAGTGACTTAGAGCAATCATAGTTCATTATGATTATAGCCAGTAGAATTGGAACTTTTATCACTTGTTCATCTTGTTGTTAGCTTTTCAAAAAGCTATTACATGTTTATTTTCAAACTATAGTGCAAGAGTTATGCTAGTTTGAATGGGAAGGGGTCGGCTGCCTTCAACAATTTAGAGCAGTAATTTTGACTCTTCATAGAAATAGTTGTAAAGATATTTTTGTGTTGAAACTTTAATATAGGAACCTTATTGTATTAGCTTTCTAGAAAGCTATTGCATGTGTTTATATTGTTAATTTTGAAGTAGAAGAGCCCGATTTAGTGGGAAGGGGTTTAACTGCCCATGTTTATACAACCTTACGTTTGACTACTTGCAAGGGTTTGTTAAGATGAACCAAAGATTCGATTTTTTATGTAGATCAAGACTTTGGCCATCATTGTACATTGATGGAACTCATATTTGTGGCGTCTTCCTTCTTTTTTGACTGAAATTGGTAGTAGCCAAGAACCCAGTGTTTTCCCAAGGTAAATTCTCTCTCCACGCCAACGCTTTCTACGAGTGTATCTCCTGTGTGCTTCAGCGTGGTCTCCTGTTTTAATCCTGCACAAGGTGACGTTGATCTTCCTCAAGAAGGTGAGTGTTTGGGTTTTTTTCTTTACTGGCACTAGTATTTTTTTGGTTTGTGGGTTTAGACTGTGTTTGTGGGTGTGTAACGGAATATGATACGACTGTGAGCAAGGTGTAAATTTTTGGATGGAAGATATAACATAATTGTGAAAAATAAATTGTAAGAGAGGGTTAAGGTAGGGCTAATCTGGTTTCGGCAGTTCTTGGGAGTTAAGTGGCTCCTCGGTGCTCCTGTTTTTGGAGTAGATCACGTTGTGATGCTGCTACTTTGTATGACTGTAGGGTTTTTTGGAGGCGTGTGGAGGTGTAGCTCTCGTTTGTGGATCGCTTCATGTCTTCTGTTGTTACTCACTGTGCGGCTTTGGATGTAGATCTGTCTTGCATAGAGCTGTATACCACTTATACGTGAAATTTATAAAACTCAGTTGTTTGCAATGGTGTCTAGCAATGTGATGTCTGTGTTTAAATTTTTTGCAGCGCTTCCGCTTGATGTTGTCAAACTTGAAATTTCTAATGTGGTGCTTATTACTGTGAGATTGATTGTGTAGACTCAGTAATGTGTTGTTAGATCTAAGTTGTTGGTGGTACTGAATTATTTGTGTGGTATGAGATCTAATAGGTTTGTTAGTATTTAGGATTTTTTTTCTAGATGTGACATTGAAGTGCGCCTGTGTGCCTAACTTGTGATATGTTGTACTAGTGTAGACATGAACAATGCTAGTAAAAAATAAAGCTGTGCGGAATTGAAAGAGAGAGTTGGGAGGGTTGCGTATCTCAGTGGTGGGCGGTGTGAAGGCTGATGGTGGTACGAGTTGGTCTTCTCGTTCTAGGTTGTGGAGTTGTAGTGTTGGTTGATCCTCTCGCTCCAAGTGGTCGGATGCCGGTATGAGCTGGCATCACGTTTCGGGGTGCAGGCTGCTATTCCGAGTTGGTCTTCTCTTCCCTGGTTGCAAGACAGCGGTACCGGTTGGTCTTCTCTTTCATGTCTGCAGAATCGGGAGAAAGGGGTGTGATGACTGCCTATTTCAGTGGTGATCGATGCAGAGGTCAATGGCGGACATTGATCTTCGCGCTTGCCAGCTGCTTCTAGCTGGTGTGTTGGTGTAGAGTTCGGTGGCGGTGCAAGTTGAGCTTCGTACTTCAGGTTGTGACTTCGTTTTCTGTAGTGAGATCTAGTATTGCAACGATACTTGTTAGGTTTTTGGCAACGCTCCTGCGTAGTGTGTCTAGATCTGCTTGTTCTAAGGTAGTGTCAGGTGCTGTGAAGGTGATTGTGGTGTCTAGCTAGTGTGTTGTTGTGTGGTGGACTGTGGTGACTATTTTGTGTTGTGTGATATGTTACTGGTGCAGCTATTTGTTGTCTATTGGTGTGAGTGATTGAAGCTGAAACATATATGGAAATAACTGAAGCAAATGTAGAGCAGGAAGTAAATAAAACAAAAGATGCGATAATATTATTTGTGTGAGAGGTAGCCTGAATGAGTGTGTTGAGGTCGTCCTTGAGCTTGGGTGAGCTGATTTGTGGATCAATGCTGGATGTTGCCGTACTTGGGTTAGGGAACGCAAGGGACTTATTTGGAGGCCTCTGCAGATCGGGACTGTTCTTAGATTTATGGCCTAACTAGCGCTCTTGGATGCAAAAGAGGGTAGATCTATGGGTCCAACACACGTTTCCCAAGCTTTTAGAACAACTCACCACATATCTCTCTTAAAAAACATCCAAGTCCGTAGTGCTAACCTCAGATCTGAAAATTTTGAGCCATTCGAATACACTCTCTGCTCCCTGAGCCCACTCCTTCCCTCAAAAACTAGTGCAAACAGGGGCTCGTCCACAAAGTCCAGCACTCCTTGTGGGCTATAGCACTTGTTTTGAGACTAAGTCCCTACGACCTCCTCTCCAGAATTTACGGAGCACACTCTCCTACCATTCTTTTTGCTCTTTCAATCAAGCCAACATTATGTAGGAAGACGCTACAATGTGAGCTAATGTATTCAAAATGGAGAAGAGATGGGAATGGTGGAAAATAATGGCTTGGTGGTCACTAGGTCGTTGATTGGGGGTAACATTAATGACATTGACGACTATACACGAATTGTCAACTTATTTACTAATAGTATACTAGGGTAAGAGAATATCCGCCGAGGCCCGCTTCCCCCTGCACAAATGCCCAGGTTGGCACCACCGATACAGTGGGCCGTCCCATCGCTGGCTTTGAGCCGGCCATCCTGACCAAGGTGGCAGCTCGAGGCTGGCGTCGGGCCGCCAATCGTGGGCTTTTGGCGGACAGATAAGCAAATATAGAGTACTGGCAGCCCCAATCGTAGGAGGGCACATGGAACTAAAATGTTGCTGCCAATTCACTTCCACTTTGCTCCCACGTTGAGATCACCTTGCTTCCCGAGATTCCGTGTTTTTCTTGTACTTTCCCTGCGGCGCTCCACTTCAGCCTCTATAGCCGCCCCCATGCCTCTCTACATCCGGAAGTCCCTTGGCCAACCACCTCCGAGATGCTCTAAGTACACTCTTTGTACCACTACACTAAAGATCATTTTTAGTGTAGTCGTTATGAGGATGAATGGATGAAATAGTACGGATGAAAATGGGATGAGATTTGATGATAATATAGAATGAAAACGTGGCAGGTTGGCGGAGCAATACGATGAGAAGTACAGGAGCAAGCGAGGGGAAACAGATTCAAACGAGGACGAGGAGAAGACGAAACAAGTCTCAAGGCCAACGTGAGCAGGCCGTGATTGTCCGGGAAGCTCTTCATTCATTCGCTCATTCATTGGTTTTACAGACCATGGTACTGCTAGCCTGCTTGTCCTCAACACAAACTAACAGGCTCCAATTATTGCACTACTGTAGCAAAATCAACTTGCCGAGTACCTGTACTTCGTTTTGGCGCACACATACCGCCACGGAAGCAGAGGGACGCTAACATATACTGTACTATCTACCTCATGCACCGACACTACACAAGGAACGCATGGCAGGTATCAATGTGCACTCTCTGGATCGATATAGATATGTGATACCAGTGTGATACCCTGCCAGATATGCCCGGTTAACACTGCGGCGCTCACGTCGTGAAAAGCGATGTCTGTGCTACACAAGGAATTGATATCTATGCAATACTCAGGACATTTACCCTTGTGACATCCAGTTGGTACTGAGGCGTTCATGTCGTGAAATAACCGACGTTGTCAACTTGTGAAGGCTGCCTTTTTAACCCTTCAAGCATGATGGGCGGTTGTGGCCAACCAAGAAAACAGCTTGTACATGGCCACAGTTCGATTCAGTCGGCTGAAATCAAATTGGGAAACTTAAGGCGAATGTGGACACAGAAGGATTGCATGGTCAATTTGAACGGCCCAATGCATCTCCTGCTACTCTTTGAAAATAGCTATGGGCGTCCAGTTTGGGTTGGCTTGTCCTTAAAGGATTAATGTAGACCAATATGATAACCCAGTGTGAGGCAATTGTCATGAGATTATGAACAACAGTCTACTTTCCAGTAAATAGACGCTCAGTTCAATGTTCTGCGTATTCTGTTACGCTCGTAGATTCCTCATCAGCCAAAGTTTGCTCGTCCATCCTTAAAGGGTTAAATCCACAACACATTAATCTTCGTAGTTGATGAAATCAATTGTATGGAAAATCACATACACGGCAAGTTTCTGCAAGATGCAAGGAACTTTTCGGAATTGAACGATGAATCATATCACGATTAACTTCATTTGATTAAGCAGGAGAGTTACATGCTAATCTGTTGAGAAGACGCTTCTAACAAGCTCTTTCCAGGATTTGGAGATGGTCACTTTCTTTGAGAATAATAGACGGAGAACACCGCTATGTTTCCATTCAAAAAGATATTATAATGTGAACCAATTCTGAAGTAGGTTGGATCATTTGTGATACCTGAGGTTAGACTGTGATTTCAGTACAAACTCTGCAAAGGGTGGAGGTACTTTACATGATTATGATGCAGTATCCAGCTTTGCAAATGCCACCACCTTCACATAATTTTCATTGACAGTATCAGTACCAGCCCAGGAAGAGCTTCAAAGGACATGCATACAAAGTACTGTGCGGAGCTACTCGTCTGAATACATCAAGTGTAGTTTCAATCAATTTTCAGCCTGAGACAGTTCTATATTTTACTTTCTCATATTGATAGTTTGCAGAAATTTATCATTCCTGTACCCACAAGGGTACACTGTAATTAGCATGGCATTATCGTATTCAATCTGTACTCACAAGTCTACTCTTGTCATTTGCATGGGATTTTCAAACAATGAAAAGGTGTTGTAAATTTCCAAATGTTGATTTACAACATTTGGAAATTACTAAATGGTGTTGTATGTGACACTCTAAATTTGATAGTTTTACACTATGCACATGTTTTTGAAAAAAAAATTTCAGCACCTCACCAAATTGCCAAAAGTTCAGGAGTGTCAAATTTAGAAGGTTCAAAACAACCCTATTTGTATTATTGGTTGCATTGCCTACTTCCAAACACGGCAGTGAAAGTGGTATCAAAAATTCAAGTCAAAAGTAGTTATAGTAGTTTTAAAAAATGGGTTGGTTTTTACAAATGTCAAATTCAGAGTGTATATTTTTTTGAACTTTCTAGTACAAGCACTAAACATGATATGTTTTAGAGATAATAAATATCATACTACTAAAATCATAATCCGCAAAGTGAACCACGCAACGATCAACCACGCAGTTAACCGTGCAGTGAACTACAAAAACGCTGCAGTCAACCGTGCAGTTCATAGCGCACTCAACCGTGCAGGGAATCATGTTACCTTTTTTTATATATAATTTGTAATATAAAAACTATATTAAATGGTTGGACTAATGGGTTGCAAAGCAAGCGCCAATTGCTAGTTTTCGTTAAAATAACACTATTTCATGTAGAATTCACTTCAAGGTCAAGCTTGGTTTTCTTAACTCAAACATTATAATCTTCCAATATATGCATTCAAAAAATTTGAGAAAAAAATCCCTCAACTTCTTTCAAACTTCAAATATTTTAGGAATTGATATACTATTATGAGCAAAAATTAGGGTCATATAGTATGGATATATGTTGATTCTTGATCTAAATAAAAGCATTCATTGTTTAAAGTCCTATTTATTTTTACTTATTAATTATATAATAGATCATGAAAATAATTGACTATATAGTATTTGACATTTAATGATTATAACTTTATAGTTTTGCAAATGTGCATTTTGGGGATCATTGGAGGAGGTGTGCTACATGGAAATTTATATTTCTTGCAGTGAATGTTGATATGCTTTATGAAGTTGGCTTAGAAATATTCAAAACAATTGTTGGCATACTAAAAAGTATTGGAAAGGTTGGCAATCTCAAATGTCATCCGAGATGGAAAAGAGGCTATAATATATCATCCACATATACTCTATACTATCCATATTCCTATTTAGATACAATCTAAATTCTATGAATGTGATAGGTCGGGAGCAGAAAAATTATAACATGTATAGAGTTATAATATATAATAATTATAGAATTCAATACCGATAGTTAACAAAATTTATAGAAAAAATATTTATAAAAAATCGAATTTAAATATATAACATTAATAAAAATAAAGGATGAAAGTACCAAAGATATTAAACATAATTCAACTAAGCCAATTCAAAGAAATAATCTATAATATTGTAATTTGACAAGATTCTTTCAAGTAAGCCACCTGAAAGAAAGAATCCATGGTAGTTTGGCGTAAATTTCCCAAACGCAAAGATAAAACTTCCTTTTGAAATGCTTGAATGTTCATGATGTGTGATAAAACATAATTTGGTCTTTGCTTCAAAAACTTCTTCAAAGTCTCAATTGCACTTTCAACATATATGAATTCCACAATCTCTTTTACCACATCAACCATAACCTCATCTCCATCAATTTCTTGATGTTTAAAAGTAAGCATGTCCAAATTATCCTCATTAGGTAGTTCATGTGGATTATTTAGATCAAATTTCAACTTATAGTTAATATTTTCACGAGCACTCATAGCGTCATTTTTTATAGTATTAGATGATAACAAAGTAAGTTGATGAAGCAAAGCAACAACTTCATCCAACTCTTTTACACGTCAGCTTCTTCTCTTCCCCACTCAGTAAGACCCAAAAGAAGACATGTATGGTTCCAACAATTCTGAATTGTTGATGCGGTCACTGCAGTACGCCATGCCCACTCAACTTGATAATCACAACTTGATGAACGTCAATTGCAAATATTTTGTTTGCAATAAGACAATCTATTCGATAATAAATCATTAACTTCCCGTAATGAACTTTAAATGATGCAATGATGCCTGCATCCATACACTGAAAGCGACTGGTGGTGTTTGGAGGTAGGGATAATAATTGTGTCATCCTCAATAGTGAACCTACATTTGGCACTTGATGTCAGAGAACTTATCCACGAGAAATATCACCTTTATTTTTTGATCCAATACCATTCCACTCTCAAAATCTAATATGAATTGCTTAAAAATCTTTGTAGTCATCTATGCCTTCTTATTAGCGGCCCTCTTAGTACCCAAGTTCTTTAGATTCTGAATGTGCCTGGAAGTGAAAGCTCAAGGCTTTGGATATTGATGGATGTGCCCGGAAGTGAAAGCTCAAGGCTATAGATATTGATTAATAACAGTGGAGGAAGGCAAATGGTTGCCTTAACGTTTGCAGTGAGCGCCACGATAATTTGCTCCTCCTGATTCTTTTTACCAGATAATTTCGTAACTAAAATATGGTTTGGTTCTAACCTCTAAAATGGGCCAATTTTGTCCATATTTAAAACATCATCGCTATTGTACTAAGATACCATAGCTTTGATGTCTTCATCTTCTTCAAAACGTCTCGTAAAATGTCAGCAGATGCATCTCCACGGTGACATGTAAATGCCCTAATATTTAACCCCTTCTTTAAACTTGCCCACCCACCCATATGTAAATTGGAGCTCTTTCTCACTTGGATCCCTTTGTAACAGAGCATAGAATATTTTTGGTGCAGCGATAACCACATCATCAGATATTAGGTAGAGGCACCCAAGTTCGATCACTTAAGCCAGTTGGGGACTCAAATGACATTGAATGTCAAAAACATTTAAGTAGAAAGATGCGGAATTAGGAATGAAACTCAATCAATATTTTTTCAAATTTAATCTCAAAGATTTGCAATTGATATAGAATTTAGAAGCCCAAAAACCTCCAGAGCCCATAATCAAACTGTAAAGTAGGTGATATTTGTTGCCCTCCTTTGCCCAATGCCAACAAGTGAGAGTGAGTAAAAAGAGAGATGACATGCCATGGATAACCAACTCATGGACATACCCAATGCCGATTGGCCTTGTTTCACTTTTGAGGCAAGGCCACCAATGAGAGCTCAATTGAAGTGGAGCAATCCAAAATTGCACACTTCATGACCCAATGCCAATAATGGCTGGAGTTTTCAGATTTTGAGTTATTGATTTTGGGTCGCTTCATGCACCATTTCATGCATATACTATTTTCATACACCCTTCCATGCATACTCTACTGATCGGAATTGGGTAGCCGATCGGAATTGGGTGCCTCTACCTCTACTGCATCATTGTCTTGCATTGTAGTAATGCAAGTAAAAGTGGCTTGCTTGACTTCTTAACATTGCACTTTCTAATGCATTTTGAATCATCCAAATGGTCCACATCAACATTAATGAAGGATTCCTTCCGTTTCAACAGTCTACCAATATTCATCCGAGAAACTACAACATCAAATTTGGCATTGGCCCACTGAGTCAAAGCCTTGTTTCTAATTTTCTGCCTTGTAGCCATAAAGCTCTTGTGATGAGAAATAACTTCTTACTTCTCCTTAAAGGTGAACTCCCGACCCCTATTGATTGCGAACCTCAACCCAATATGATATATTCAAACATAAGCTTTCGAATGGTGAATGGCATTAATTAATGATGCATGGTCAAATAAGTCTCATGCCAGAAATAATCAAAATGCATGTTGCAATAAAAACTGCAAATGAATGATGCCTAGTACAAACAAATTTTTTGCAAAAAAACTCGCAAATGCTTGGTGTCGTGACCTAAAGTCTTACAAGTCGTGAATGAGGTCGTGAAACCCAATATAAAGGCAGAGTGCTACAGTGGAGAGTCCCTGAAAGAATGAAGCGGTTGAGTATTTAGTGTGAACTGCTGCTGTCTCAAATACCAATGTTGGATGCTCTTGCAACAGTAGTAATGCCTTCTAGCCCCCCTAAACTGAACTTTCTTCTCGCCCTTGCCGCGAATATTTCCTCAAAACTGAAGCTCTCTTGCCCCCTATTCCAAACTCACAGACCGCTTCCTCTAAAGTGCAAAGGCAAAATTCGTTTAATTGGGAAGAATCTCTGAGTTATGTTCTAAAGATATGGAATAATATGCGAAGAAGTATAAAAAATTATGGTGTTCATGTATTATTATATTGTTTTTTTCAACTTTAACACTTGTAGAAGTAAAATTAACAAAGGTGGGAGAAAAGCATGTCATAATTCTTAACATATAAGACATACTAGTGTTAATTTGGTCGGGAGCATAATTTTCATAACATATATGAGATTATAACACTTTTAGAGGTAACATATATAGAGCTTAGACTGTGTATACAAACTTTATATTCAAAATTTATATTTTTTCCTTAAAACTTCATATGTATTTTTATTATTCGATGAATTGGAATGCTGCGAGATAAAATTGTACAATTGGGTTTTGTAATGGAGTTGGCCAAAGAGGAGAGAGAAAAATACTTTTTTTACAAAAGAGAAATCAAAAATTCATTTTTCAATAGAAGTAAGAGATTTGGAAGCTCACATCAGAGCTAAGACGACAAGATGGGACATACTTATTAAAGAGCGTTTGCATTGCGGTTGCATGGTTGGTTGCATGTAGATTTCCTTCATATTTTATTTTTTGTGTTTGCGCTCATTCTGCATGAATTGAGTAGTTGTGCCGCAACCCTATGAGAATTTTGAAGCAAACTATGCACATTGTGGTTTGGATTTTTGGAGGTTCAGAGTTGCTCGCTCACTATTTTGAAGTTTTGGCTCGTTCTTCAGTTGTTGTCAAATAAGGGGCAGAAGCAGCAACAATAGTTCAGAGTTGGGCATCTTCACTTCAAAAGACAAAGCCAAAGGTGGATTTTGACATCATGTCCTCTTCAAATTTGGAGATCAAAGCAAAACCAAAGAGCGTTCGAAGAGTTTAGAGAGTTTGAAGCATTTCTCTTGCAGACAACTTTAGGGCGCTTTTAAATATATTGAGAACAAACCATGGCCAATATGACCGTAAATTACAGCATTGTTGTGTTTTACAATGGGACTTGTTCTAGTGCCTTTAATAGTAGGACCAATTAGTATCTAGTGGGGAGATTTTGGTAGTGTCAAGAAAAATCAAAATATCAATACGTATATATTAGAATGGGAATATGGATATATAGAGTATATATGGATGATATATGAAAGACTCTTATCCATCTCGGATGACATTTGAGATTGCCGACCTTTTCCAATACTTTTCAGTATGCCAACAATTGTTTTGAATATTTCAACGCCAACTTCATAAAGCATATCAACATTCACTGCGAGAAATATAAATTTCCATGTAGCACACCTCCTCCAACGATCCCCAAAATGCACATTTGCAAAACTATATTATTATAATCATTAAATATCATATACTATATAGTCAATTATTTTCATGATCTATCATATAATTAATAAGTAAAAATAAATAGGACTTTAAACAATGAAAGCTTTTATTTAGATCAAGAATCAACGTATATCCATACTATGTGACCCTAATTTTTTCTCATAATAGTATATCAATTCCTAAAATATTTGAAGTTTGAAAAAGGTTGGAGTTTTTTTTTTTCGTGTTTTTTGAATGCATATATTGGAAGATTATAATGTTTGAGTTGAGAAAACTAGGCTTGACCTTGAAGTGAATTCTACATGAAATAGTGTTATTTCAATAAAAATATTTATTATCTCTAAAACATATAATGTTTGGTGCTTGTACTAAAAAGTTCAAAAAAATATATACTCAAAATTTGACATTTGTAAGAACCAACCCAAATTTTTGAAACTACTGTCACTACTTTTGACTTGAATTTTGAGACCACCAAGCTCTTCTACATTGAATGAAGATTCTAGGTGTGAGACCACCAGCTCTACCATTGCCATAATAGCAATTAAAGTATGAACAAGTGACTGAGTCATAAACCAAAAGAATAGTATTTGATTGTTGTGTTAACGGAGGTACCTATTAGCAGCCACCGACCAAACATGGCAGCACACTTTGAAAATTCATAATTGGTTCACATTCCATCAGGAAAATATGAATTCACTTGAAATTGTAATTCTATTGGCTATCACTAAAAACAAAATAAAAAATAATACCATTCATTCTCTCCATGTATGCACATTGCCTACCTTGTTGTTCATGGGGGTGCACCTAAAGTGTGAAGAAATTATAGAATCATAAATGAAAATACCAGTATCTAATTGGAACATGGGTGACTTTACAAACAAGTCAAATGTCCGTTGCATCATTGCTGAAGGTCAGAGGCAGGGATATCATCTTACAGATTGTTCATTTTTCAGTTGAGAGTTTGAAATTGTAGACGTTCAGATGATGGTCTTCAACGCTCAAGAATGCGCTGAATAGATTCTTTCAGAAGTATCCAACAGAAGCATGGACAGATTGCAGCACAAGCAAACAGGCGTATGCTGTAAGACAAGATATTCTGACCATGATAATTTGCTTGTCTGTGAGCCTTGCCACTTTTGTGCATAATGCGATATGGTCTCCTATAAATGCACATGTGTTAAGTTCCTTAGCCCTTTAACCCTTCATGTTTCTCCAAAAACCGAGATATGCGTTGGTTTTTTTTCTTTGAACAACCTTTGTTGGAAATACATTGCCTAATTTTAGTATCTAACTTTACAAAATTGAACTCAAACCATGACGTGAACTTTGGGGAGAATTAGCACAACATCCAACGATTGATGGGATAGATTATAGTGTTTAAAGTTACCGAATATTGGTAATGAAAACTATGGACTTTGGAGGGTGTACCACTTTATCCGTCAATACATTCTTGCAATAATTTTTGTACTTTGAATAGAAGAGGTTCACATGTGCACTAGTCGATAGCTTTGCATTGACATATCATACGTGAAGAAAGCATTTATTGTTGATGATTTTTTAAACTTTTGTCTACTTGATTGTGTACAAAATTGTTCCAAACTAATACAAATTAAAACGGAAGTATTGTATGCAATGAGAAAGATCAAGAATCACAAAAAAATGAAGAATCTCTTATAGACAAATTTCAATCAAAATTCAAGACCAAAATCATTTTGCGTGTGTATGAAATACCACATACTTTGTTGTTTGGCATGGTATTCATTGTATTTCACTGTATTTCATGTATTTTGTGTTGTACTCCTGGCTTTTCCATGAGTTCTATAACTCCAAATCATGATGTGTTTTTTGCAGAGAGTTCATGTAATGTGTGCCCATATCTAAACTTCAAATTTCACAACCTAATTCCGCATGGATCTCATGCAAGCTGAGTTTTAACACCTCTAGAGTCCGATTTCGGGTCTTGTAGGCATTAAAGGGTTAACCGCTAAAGGACCAAGTGTCCCTTTCGAGGATGATTTTAATTTTGGGCGAGTTCCTAAAATTTGAAAAATAAAAATAAAAAATTGAAATTTTTATACTAGATTGTACCAGTAGGCTCCTTTGTGGATGTTTTTTTTTTTTTTTTTTTGAATACATGGTTTGAAAGTTGGTACCACTCAAAGTTAGAAATGGGGACTCCGAGGAGCTCCAAAATTTTGCTAAAAGTTTCTATCAACATTGAGATTTATCATACATAGAGAATATTACTTTCTATGAAGATGTCAATTTTTTTTTTGTCTTTAGTGTGAAAAACATTTTAACTCAAGTCAAACATTTTTACACATTTCGGGCAAGTAGGGAAAAACACCTCATCTTTTTGACATAAAACGTAGAGATCTTCATATTTTTCACATATTTTATCTTTTCAACAACAATGTGAGGTGAGAACCTTTCTATTGACTATATTATCATTCTAAAATTTTGGATAATCATTCTAAAATTTATTAAGTATAAAAAAATAAAAAATGTGAAATGGCAATTTGTGAACCTCCACTCCTTGCACACTTGTTTTGAATATGCCACACCCCTTCTCTACCTCTAAAAATTAGTTTATAAGGAACTGACATCATGATAGTAAGAGATTCAAACCTTGTATAGTGCAAAAATTTGATACCAAGTGAAGTCAAAGTCTACTAATCCACTCAATACAAGGATGAAAATGAACCATTTTTTCTACTTCAATCATTGTAATATTTCAATCCGTACAATCAAAGTTTGTGAAGTTTTGTGAGTATGTTACTTAGTGAGTCTGAATTGAGATACTGCAGTCAAAACCATAAATATAAGGTTTTGTTTTCTTCGTTATTCATTGGACTAGAATCAACAAATTTGAAGTTTTTTTGGTGTGAAACTATTACGGGTTTTTAGGAACTAATGCCTCAATAGAATATGAGAGCCCGGAAGAATCTACACATTTGGTATATTTCCGCACGACCCTACTTCACGGAAATCATTGTAGTTTGCTAATGCTCGCAAGGAATGGAGATTGGAGAGATCCGTTGGAAAACTAACGAAGAGCTCAAAATGCCTTCAGTGGGCATGAGAGACAATGACCAATTGTGGTAAGAGTTAGAAGAGCAAAAGCACCAAATTTGACCATGACAAGGCCTTGTAGGCGTTAAAGGGTTGAACACCAAGTTGTTGCACACAATTTACAACGTCTACAGAGACACCCCTCGAAGTAGAAGCACCGATGAACGTCACAAAAAAACCAGAGTGTCATTTGACAAGGTCTCACTCACTACGAACGCGTTGCTTGGGGTAGAGTTGTTGAAGCAATCTTAGATCACACTAAGAATGAAGACCTTATCCAATTTGATGCCAGCTGGAGTCGTTTTGAGGCTTTGTGCAAAAGACAAGGTAGATGAGTGACTTGCGCTAGAGGGCTTTAGTTGTTTTGTGGTTCTTGTTTTGTGCGTGGAGAGTCTTGGCGCACAATTCTTTTATTTCTAGTTACTCTTTTGCAATCAAATTTCAATTGAATTTGTTAAAAAAAAGGTCACTCAGGGACCATACATATAAGCACATATATTACTATGTTGTATACAAAAAATGTTTAAAAGTTTAGCAAGTCTTACACCTTTGGATTGAAGATTCTTCAACTAACATCTTTCATTTGAAGGTCATTTCAATACCTGAACCTTATCATGTTCAAATATGACATCATACATATAGAATATTGTGGCCTCCAATGGGCCATTTTGAAGTTTGAGGGTTAATTCCTAATCTAGTTATTTTGGACTTGATTCTGAATTGAAAAATTATCAAAAATGGTGACAAGTGATTGGTGGATGTTATAAATACAAAAATGGAGTCCTCTACTAAAATTTACATGGATCTACAAGCATTAATTTCAATAACTCAATTTATTGTTTGTAATCAAAAATGGATTTGAGCTTCCCACTCAAAGTTGTTAGTGGAGTAAATTTGTCTTGTGAAGGTGATGATTACAAGTATGTTGGATGGGTTTGAGGTGGTGTTTACTAGACATGGTAATCAAGTGACTTGGGTTTAGGTAGGACAACCCAAAATTGATTGCGACCCAATATCGCTCCCTGGAAGAATTCACCTCTCTTTACATGACTTATGAGTTTATGATTGAATGTGATAACCAGCTACATTTCCTCCTTGGAAGTGATATTGGGTCGCCAATCCGTTTTGGGTTGTCCTACCTTAAAGCTTGTTTCCATGCTACACCCAACCTGTCAAAAATTACGGGGTTGGGTCACCTCCATGTTTGCTTTGGAATTCCCAACCTGTCATCAATGAAGTTGGGTGTTCATGATGATTCCACAGATGCAAACCACCCTTGACACACCCATGATCTCAAAATACTTCCCGACATTCTATTTCCGCCAAAAGTAAGATTATGTCCGAGCTAATTAACGGTGATGAACATAAAAAGGACCTTTTTAGAGGGCGAGCTACCACCATGGAAGTGACTAGAGATCTTCCTCTCCCACATTTTTGACTCGGGAAGCTAGAGTGCTCAGGATAGGTCGAGGTTGCATAGAAACTTGCTCTTAGGGCCGCTTTGCACTTGGTGGCCAAGTCGAATGGCCATCGATTTCCACCAATGAGATTGCTAGAATGGCCAAAGTCCGGACTTTGGGCCTTCACACTTGTGCCCAAACTCCAAAGGCCGTCGTCCTACATGGCAACACTTTTGAGTTGTTTTGGCGCCGAAGCGACGGCCTCTCGAGCAAAACTCAAGGGTTGCCCATTTTAGTCGACCCAAACTACAATCGAGAGTCTGTAAATTTTTATTAACAAAATAATCAAAAACTGACAAGATCTAGACCATAATTTAGATGAAAAAGGCCGAATTTTTTGGCTCATTTTTTTTGGCTCATTTTTTTTGCTAATTTTGATTGGCTAATTCTTTCGGGCTGATTTTTTTATGGCGTAATGATATGGGGTTTGGACTTTGGACTTGGCCTTTGGATGTGGAATCCAAATCCGTAAATAGATGAAAGTCAAATCCAAATCCGTAAATAGATGAAAGTCAAATCCAAATCTATAAATAGATGAAAGTCAAATCCAAATCCGTAAATAGATGAAAGTCACATTCCTGAAATAGTAGTTTTAAGAAAATCCACCATGTTCTCTCATTCCAACTTGTGCAATATAGTATAACCTTGATAATATCACACTTGTTAATAGAACACTTGGAAACTGTCATCCAAAACCTTGAAATCAATTTTCTTAGTTCAAAAATCCTTTATTAATATCCCTATCACCCTTGATAATATCACTTTTTAAAATAATCCGTAGTCTAAGAGTGACAATATCAAGTTACATAGATAAATAAGTGCCAAATGAATGACGTCTTGGTCACATGTCTCCTTGCTAAGCACTGCCCGAGGCTTTGGTCCATAACATAATCAAAACTTTGGTACAACACTGCACACACATAACATAATCAGCGGTACTGTGCAATATCAACAGAATTGATGGCTGAAAATTGGACAAGCCTCACCTCTCCTAGCATGCTCGCTTCTCCTCACAGGCTCTCTTCACAGGATGTTTTAGGATTGAACTCTGTTCACACCCCATCCGCCTATGAGTTGGCCCTCGCCTCTGTTCCAAATCCGTCTGTAGCACTCGCCATGTCCATTGCCAAACCTCATGTTACAAAACCCCATGTCCTCACAGAACCCTATCCCAAAACCCCATATTGCCAAATTTGCCCTCCTTTGAACCCAATGTCCCTTTGTCATTGTTCCATCAATGCCCCTCGTTGACCCGTCACTAAGCATCCGGAGGTGCCTTTGCACTGCACAACTTCGTCTTAGTTTAGACACAATTTTTGTTTCCCACCGTTGCCCTTCAATTCTGTTTGAGCGTCTCCATCAATAAATGTTTTCATTGCCCGACATGAGGTATGTTCTGTGGTGACTTATACCATGTGAAATTTACCTTCAATTTTTGTGAGAGTTTATTGGGTTATTAAATGATGGTAATATGGTCTGGTCAGGGAAAAAAACATGTCATTGTTGGTAAAATGTATTGGTCATTGGTGATCTCTTTTATTGAGTGATGGTCATCTGATGGTGATGGATGCATATTGTAAAATCTTGTATGTTTAGAACTGATGGTGATATGTTTTGTGAGGAATGATCATCTGATGATGGTAGATGCATACTGCAAAATAGGATTGAAGGTGGTCTGTTTTCGTGTGGAATTGTCATATAATAATGATAGATGCATATTGCAAAATCTTCCCTGTTGACAATTGATGGTGATTTTTTTTTTCCGTTAGTGATGGCCATCTTATGGTGATTGATACAGGTTGCAAAATCTTGCCTGCCACAGTGTGTTATTTTCTTTTTAAAAAGGAAATCTACCTTTTATTTTATTTTAATTATCACATTATGCATAAATCCCTCAAATGTGATACTATCAGATATGTCACACCTTGTTTATATCACACTTTTTGGTGAAATGGAGGGTGTGATATTATCAACGTTAGAGCATCTCCACCGGGGCACAAGGCCCCGGTAGAAATGCCGGAATGAAGCAGAAAACGTTGGTAAGCCCCACACCGCGGGGCCCAAGCCGGCGTCCCAATCCACTGAGCTAGCGACGCCGTCTCATGCAAACAGGGAAATTTGCAAAAATAAAGGGGGACACCAAAATTCCCCGTCCTAATTGTTGAATCATACAATGCCACGTGGCGATCAATAGACAATGGCCTCATACACCGTTCCACTTCCCGTCGCCAATCTGATCACGGTGCGCTCTATTTGGCGTTGCCTACCAACCATCCCTGCCTTTGACGGGGATCTCCGGGTTTGCAATGGATATTTCCCAGTCAAGGGTGGAGATGCTCTTAGGGGCGGTTTACACTACGGACCAAGAACTCGTCCCATGACCCTCTTAAATCTGTGATTGGCTCCATCAACTCGTCCCGGGACGACTTGGGTTTACACTAGGAGAAAAAAAAAAGAGTGACCAAAGGAGTTGAGGTCCTCAAAAGGCCTAGAAATAGGCCTAATGGATAATGTTGGAGGGTCCCCCGGAATTTGCGGCGAGAGAGGCCAAATGGGTTCTCTCGTTGCAAAACGAGGGGACCATGGGCCAAAAACTGCAGTTTTATTATTTTTTAAGTCATTTTTTTTTAAGCGGCCCAACGTTACTGTAGAGACAATGGCGGTCATGCCGTTACCCTTTATTACCTCATGCCGTTAGACTTTGAACTCAAAGTAGAGAAGACCTTCATCGTTTTCCTCAAATCATTCCTTCATTTGTCTTGTGTGCCTTGTTCTTGCTGTATTTTGTCGTTTTGGCTTGTTTTTTTTCCTTTGTTTTTTTTTTCAAAGCATGGAGGGGTACAGTTCGGATAGAGACTCCTTTAAGGAGTCGCAAGGACAAGAATGGTCCCAGAATTCACAATGGATGCAAGAAATTGCAGCTCCAATTTTCAGGACCAATCCTACATTTCAGATTCTACATCCTCAATTGCCGCATGGTCCGAATCTTTTTAGCTCTTCTTCTAGTGCATTCCGACCTCCTTCTCTTGTGCCTTCTTCTACTATTGGAGCTGAGATTTTAGAAGTGAAGGAAGAGGTGGCTGTAGCTGCAAAGGGCGTAGGGAAGAAGAGGGGGCGTCCATTTAAAGAGAAGGCTGCACCTAGAGGGAAGGCGAAGAAGACACCCACCAAAACTGATGTAATTGAGCTTGGAGAGTCGGATGAGGAAGGAGTTGCTCCGGTGAAGTGGAGGGATTTTGAAGTACACCAGTTGATTGCTATCCGAGGAGAGATGGACGATGAATTCGCACGGATAGTAAATAAGCAAGGTATTTTTTCCAAAACAAAACTTTCGTTTCAATTCAATTAGCAGGGCGAATGCCGGCGAATGCTTGCGAATGCGGGCGTATGTGGGCCGTAGAAGGCCTTGGCCTTAGCCAAGCCGCATGCCCCTGCCCCCCCTCCCCCCAAAATTGCGCCGGCCGCTGCCGCGGAGGCTTCGCGGGTCTAGATTCGGGACCACCATCTCCTCGCGCGCGCGGGGATTTGAACCCTGGTCCCCACCGAGCAAAGAGATTCCTCCAAACACCTCTACCGGTCCCCACCGTGCAAAGAGATTCCTCCGAACACCTCTACCATCCTACCAACCTCTTCTCATGTGCACATCTCTTCCCGTTGCCTATTTGAGCTTTAAACTGTCAATTCCTAGGTGCTGGAATTTTTTTTCAATCACCGTTTTTGAGCCCTTAATGCATCTTTTTCAATGTTTTGATCATCTTTTTGTGTGCTTCTTGCAGGGGTTAATACGTGGATCAAATTACAGATCCGTATGGTGGCAGCAATCAAAGGTTTCAGCCGTACATGGTTATCATGCAAGAAGAAATACAAGAGCATTCTGAAGGAGTATAGAACGGACAAGAGGGCTAATGAGGTTTCCGGGACGGATAGGAAACAAGACTGCAGATGGTTTAATGAAATGGACGAATGGAATAGCAGCAGAGCAAGTGTACACAATAAAATTCCAGCAAGTGCAACCGAAATTATTGAAGAACATCTCACTCCGTCTTCACCTACATCTGCTCAAACAATTTCAACATCAATTCCAGTCCCAACAACACAAGAGAAGAAGAAGAAGACTCAAGACAAGATTGAAGGGCTTTTGGAACAAGTGGTTGGTAATTCCAGCGCCCTTTTTACTACATTTCAAGAATCCACTAATTTCTTGAAAAATATGGATAGGAATTTTGCAGCATTGCTAGAGAAGTTCTAGCTACTCTTCTACATGATCTGATCCACTATCACTATCCGTATCAATGATGGTGGAGCTAGTGCGTAGTTTATACTGCCACAAGCTTTCAGCTATTAGTTCATGCATCATTGTAGCTTCACGAAGCAAATCATTTGCCTTCTCGTTTTCTTTGAGTAAAAAAATTTCAGTTTCACCATCATTTACCTCGTCCGGAATAGGCACATCTTCCGTAGCCGCAATTCGTCTTCTTACTTCAGCAATTCCTGCCCTTTCACCACGTAATTTGCTGCCGTCCCTAATCTCTCCTTCGGCAACTGTCCTCCTCAACTTTTCCTCGGCTTCAGCAATCCAATCATCCTCGATGCCATCACTATTAATAATGCATATGTTGTGTAGAACTATACAACTTGCTACGATATCAGGCATACTCCTCAAGGGCACTTCAGATCTTTTCATAATTAACCTCCATCGTCCCTTCAATATCCCAAATGCTCTTTCCACACACATGCGAGTAGATGATTGAATAAAATTCCAATTTGCCTCCCTACCAAATAATGTTGCCTTCTCGCCTTTGAATGGACAATACATCCAAGGTCTCACCGGATATGCCGCATCTCCAATCAATTTGTAGGGTTGAAACTTGCCTTCAATGCAAGCTCGTCCTATTCTTGTAACCTGAAATACAGCCCAATCATGAAGACTACCAGCCCAACCAAACTCATAATCCCAAAACACGCAATTTGGTCCAACAATCCCTTGTAAAATTGCTGAATGAAAGGACTTTCTACAATAATAATCTTCCCCACCAACGAAAGGAGCTAATACAGGAATGTGTGACCCGTCAATTGCTCCAATAATGTAAGGTATTCCATGTAGTTGTTCAAACCGTGAAGCTAATGCCCTAAACTGCGATTCATTTGGAGTTTGAACAAAAAGTGGCTGAAGATGCTTCCGAACACATTTACAAAACTCTCGTACAACTATTGAAAGTGTACTCTTGTGAACTCCATACAAATCTCCTATGGTCCGCAATCCATCACCAGTACCCAACCTATGCAAAGACATTGCAATCCTATCTCGTACAGGCACAGTTGGCCTAAAACGAGTATCTTCTTTCTTCAAATATGGCTCCAATCTCTCATACAAAAATCTGAAAGTACCGAAATTGACTCGAGTCCGACTCCTAAAATCCTTCTCTGTCCATGAACCCAACAATAAACGGTCCACAAATCCAAACATCCGGGCTTGACTCCATATGCTCCTCTCTCTACAACCCAAACTTTCATGGAGCAAGTTGAAAAAAGCAAACTTCTCCCATTCTCCTTGCAAGATCAAGGCTTGCATATCTACAACATGCTTTGCAAGCATGTACAAACACATGTATAACCCTAAAACTAAGACAAGACTCCTTCTCCTCTCCTCCATTGAAACCATGGTTGCAGCAATTTTAGGGGAAGAGAAGAGAAGAAGATACTCAAGGCTAGAGAAGAAAAGAGAAGAGAAGGGAAGAAGGAGAAGGAGGATAAGAAAGAGAGATGGTAAAACATGCCAAAATTTACCAAAACTGCCCTTTTTCGGCCTTCATTAAAAAAATCAGCACGCCTACTTTTTAGTACATGGTCATTCCTCCCGGTCCAAGTTCGGTTTACACTTAATGAGAGGCCCAAGGGCTTTAAAAATGACATTTTTATGAAGTGTGACCATGGAAGTGTGACCATGAAGTGTGACCATGGAATTAATCCATTTCCCTTGGTCACGGCTCTTGGTCTATAGTGTAAACCGCCCCTTAGACTGTGAGTCAATTGGAAGATCCTTTGTGACCGAGGCGCGGTGTTTTGTGTTAAATTTCAAGCATCTTGGTCCGACAATTATGACGCGAAGTCAACCCCACACTTATTATGACTTTGTAATTGCATCCTAAATTTGCTAAAGCAATCCCCTTTATCCAGCCTAGCTCTGAATTGTGGCCGGTGAGCAGCTGATGGGCCCTTTTTCTTTCCTAATTTGTCATCAATGTAAATCCATTGAATGAGAAAAAGCGTGCTCCAGGTTCAAACCTCAACTTGATATGCGCTTCCGCCAAATCAATGCTAACGGATTCCTTCACTGCTGGTAAATTTCACTCTACGCCTTGCACGCTGATGAGTTTGTATCTTCCTTTGTGCAATTAAATCTGCCTTCAATTGCACGTTGGGATGCCCGTGTCACTTATCTTCAGGTTTAAATTAGAGTTGTTTGTAAAGTGAGGTAAAGATATTGTGAATGTGGACCCCTTCTCTCATTTTTGAGTATTCAAATTAGCCCTAGTAAACAGTAGCACATGTGTTAACCCCTAAAGGACCAGAGTCTCCTTCGGGGGCGCGGACAGGACGTCCCCCACGCTCGGACTTACCCAAGGTGGGCCCCCGTCTTAATTGCATGGGTTCATTTTTCTGGCCCTCCCATTTTGGGGGGGTCAGAGGCTTTTTTTGGCTTTTTTTTTTACGGAATTGGGACCTACGGCCCCAATTTAGTCTGTAGGTCCCCCTTTGGCTAAATTTAGGCCCCCATTCAAAAACAAAATAGGGGCCAGGTTTTGGCCCCACCACCTCATCCCCCACCCGGTAAGTCCAAGCGTGGGGGATGTCCTGCCAAATCGTTCTTCGGGGGGATTCTTCGATTTTTGGGCAGGTTCCTAAAATTAAAAAAAAAATCAATTTTCTGTGAAATTTTTATTCTAGATTGCCTTTGATAAGAGCTTCGTGGACATATTTTTATTTTATTTTTTGGATTTGTGGTTTGAAAGTTAGTACCACTTATAGTTTTTGTGGGAAATTGTCAAGGAACTCTAGGGGTTAAACCCTTTAAGGCTGATGAGCTTTCCTTGCTTGTGAGAATCTATGAGTGTTCTAGGTCATCTACCCATTGGATACATTTCACCACAAAAATCTTCAAACTCGTTTCACAAAAATCACTACATGTCACCAATGCTTGCTCCAATTGTCGTGGCAATGGTCTCAAAAGATGCCCATCTTCCTCCACCTCTAATTCATGGTCTATTTTTTTCCTTCAAGGTGGCTTGAAGCGCTTGCAACAAAAGGTTCTTCTGCCAAAACGACCTATATATGGTCGTTCCAATTTAAAGGGTTAAGAGGAAAAGAATCATGGTTCAACATGATCTTTTCGTACAACCAATTAAAACTAATTTTGACGTGATTTTAGATATCACCAAGCTCTTCCATACTTAATAAGAGTCTCAATGAGAGACCACCAAGCTCTTCTATATTTAATAGCTATTACATTTTTAATAAGATATTTAAGGTAAACCATCCCAGTATCATTGTACAATTCCTCTTGTTTAGTTTGAAATGCTCTAATTGTATAATAATTGGTTTTTTTTTTGGTTTGTTGGTAACAGAAGATGAATGTTTTTACCGTAATATCTGTTCATGGATGTTCTCTTTCAGAAGTAATACCTATCATTTCAATATTTTTTTAAACTTTCACAAAAACTATCCTTTCTACGAACTCAAATTTCATGGGGAAACCATGATTTTATTGCATTATAATCTTCTTTGAGGAGGATTATGATGACACAGCCACCACCTTTCATAGCCTAAAACCTTTACAAATGGGCAGAACAAGGCTCTGACCGATTTTCAGGGATCATCACCAAACATCCAAATTCAGGATTATACCAGCTATTCACTGTTATTGGCAGAAAAATTATCTTTATTCGCGGAGGATTGACAGTCAACCTTCTCTGCTACCTTTAAATTAAATTAAAAAATTGAAATAAACATATTGTTTGATGTTTAAAAAAAATGAAATGAGGCCATTTCAACTTAGGCACTATGAAGAGACCAGCAGGGATTTTGGAAATCTCCAAGATTTCAGGTGACCATCATCACATGGATAACAATGGAACTTTTGAAAGTTTGAAGAAGTAAACGAGATTAGCGCTTCTCATTTTGGAATCCTAGAGTTTCAAATATAGAATTTGATAGAGAAGAAGATAGACAGGTTAGAATTTCCACCAGTGTGAGACAGGTAGAAAATTCTCTGGCTGCTAGGCATTCAGTTCTGGCACCGAAGGACAAAGCCTGCTCCAAGTACATTTCCTCTGTCCAGAGTCCTGCACTTGTGAAGGCGCCTTCAGGAAACCTCCAGAAACGCACCACCATCATCACACCCGTTAACGCTGTGTGAGCCGGCAACTCCAGACTCATGTCACAGCAGTACTACCAGTACCGCAAACTTACAGTTACGACCACTTCATTCAAACACTTGTGCGCGCGGGATAATTGCCAGGCTTGCAGCTCTGCTTCGACGTGTGCAAGCTCTGGCTGCGACTAGACTTACCACTGCTTTTTTCTAGCGTCAACACAGCTCCGACGTCAAGATTGGAGGTGGTGGAGCCAATGTGGTGTATGCTTTCGGTTATGTGCTCGACGTGAATGGTGTCTGCGGAGAGAGCATGTCGGTTGTGAGCAGCTGGTGGACGTGGTGTTTGGATGATTTCGGGACAGGTGTTTAGTGAATTAGTGGTGTGGTTTGGAGTGTGATGCGATGGGGGCGTTTGAGGTGCCGGACGCGTTTGAGGAGAGTCGGGAGTTTACGCAGTTTCAGGTGGAATTGGTGGACGAGGCGCGCCGGGAGTTTCGGCGAGTGGGGGACGACGTGGGGGTTGCGGATGATCGGCAGCAGCAGGGCGAGTTCACCTTCCTGGAGCTGCAGCGCCTTCCGAGTAGAGGAGGCGCGAATCGCGACGTCGATGATGATCCGGTGACTACGACAGTGGAGGCGTGCTTGCAGCTGATGGCGGTCGTGGTGGCGGACGTGGCCGCCGTGAAAGCGTTCCTCGGGCGCTGGAAGGTGATCGAGGCGCGGTTGCTGCAGCTGCCAGCCCTGCTGCGCGAAATGGCGCGGCTGTGCGAGAATCGAGCCATGTGCAGTGCGCTTCTCAAGGTGGGTGATTATTCGTCGCGAGGTGGAGGTTTCTGAATGGGAGCTGTGGCTGATTCTTGTGGGGTTTTGGCGCAGGGTTTAACAAGGACGCTGGAGGAGGCGCGCGTTCTGGCGATCAAGTGCACGGATTTGAGCTACGGCGGGAAGTTGCAGACGCAGAGCAACTTGGACTCGCTGTGCGGGCGGCTGGATTTCCACATCCACGACTGCCAGCTCATGCTGGCGGGGCCGCCGGGCGAGATGCAGGAGAATCCGGTCGCGGCGGTCTCGTGTCGCGACTGGACGATCCAGGACTTGCTGGCTCATCTGCAGATAGGGAGCGTGGAGAGCAAGCTGCGAGCGCTGGACGCCGTGGTGCGCTTCATGGAGGAGGACGAGGCGAGCGTGATGGTGGTGGCGACCGATCGGGGCGTGGTCACCACGCTGGTGCACTTGCTGGACGTGAGCCAGGGGGAGCTGCAGGAGCGCGCGGCCGCGGCGGTGTGCTTGCTCGCGCTGCACGACAGTTGCGAGGGCGTGGTGGTGGCGGAGGGCGGGATCGCGCCGCTGGTCCGGCTCGTGGGCGGCGGGAGCGCGCGCGCGCAGGAGGCCGCGGCCGCAGCGCTGCAGGGGCTGTCAGTGTCGGAGGAGAATGCACGCGCGATCGCGGCGTACGGCGGCGCCGCGGCGCTGGTTGCGGTGTGCCGCGCCGGCACGCCGCCCGCGCAGGCGGCCGCGGCTGGGT
>OZ020522.1:14848868-14970856 GCA_963971425.1 Bryoerythrophyllum caledonicum | reverse complement strand
GCCTGCGCGCCGGCGCGCTTGCTGTCCAGCTCGTTGCTGCGAATGCGGTCTGCTACCTCGCCTCCTCCATAGACACTAGACACTTGCTTGGTGAAGCTGGCGTCGTCGCCGCGTTGGTCAAACTTCTCGACGCCAAGTCGCACACTCTCCAGGAGTACACGGCACAGGTACACACCATATCTTCCCACATTTCAATCCTCATGCACATGAACCAATGGATGCCTGGCATTGGCACTTCTTCAGACATTTCAATCCTCACATGCTTTGACGATGCCAGGCATTGGCGCTGCTGCTGGTTGTGGAGGGGAACCAGAAGCTGTTTCTGGCGGACGACTGGGGCGTCGTGGGACTTGTCATGCAGCTGGAGACGCGATTCAACGAGGTCGGGAAGCAGTTTCCAGTCGCGGCGCTGCAAGAGCTCTCGGCGCACGGCAAGTGCAGGAAGCAGATGATCGCTGCCGGTGCATGCTTCCATTTACGTCAGCTGGCGGCGATGGGGGTCCCCGGTGCCCGAAGGCTGCTGGATCGCCTCGAAAGCGGCAAGCTCCGAAACATCATCTCCAAGACTTTGATGGTAAGTTGAAATACAACTGAAACCTCTACAGGGAAAGCTTGAAACTATCTAAACTAATGCATGTTATTTGTAAAGATTTCATGCGCTATTTAGAGTTGATTTTAATCCTCAAGCTTCCAGTAATTCGTTTGAGCTGTGGGAATGGACGGTTTTGTCCTCATGTTTGTTAGGGGTTTCACGTTTCTGGAATTGTTGCTGACTCTCTGCACTATTTTGGCAGATCAACTCGTTCACCAATTGATTATGATATTGGAGTTAAGCTGCGAACTGGGAGAAATACTTTTCATCTCAGCAGCACTATGGGGAAAACTCAAGTCTTGTGCCATAGATGATGAACAACCTGAAACTGTACATGATAGAATACAACCTCGGCTATGTCACCATTCACTTCATCCGCTGATTAGTGGTAATGAGGTTGTACTATAGGAAACTGAGGGCTGCTTCAGTAAGTGGTAGGATCAAGCGCTTCCTCTGTAGTGTGAGGAGCTTCTTCGTGCTGTTCGCATTAGATGAATAAGCAGCTTGTACAATGAATTTTTTTATCCTCACCTCTTCCCGATGTTGGAATATCAGCATGTTTTACTCTACTGCTTTTCTTCAAGAACGATGCACATGTATTGAATGATACAGAACGAGGTGAGGAAATCTCAGAGGACGTCAATGTATTTTCCTTAGAATATGCCAGTGACCAATGAGTTATATGAATCTATGTATGCAGACTTATCGGGGGAGTAATCATACAATTGGTTCTACTTTACAAGAAAACATGCACCGGCACTTACACAATGAGCACTATCTCAAGTCTGTCCCAGATAGGGCCTTAGTATTTCCAAAAAGCATAGTACATTATTTGAACAAGTGCTCGTGATCAGAGATATCGTCCACAACCTCGCACTTTCACATTCCCTGGGAAGGAAAACAAGTGAATCTTCACTTCATCAACTTCACCAAATGCTTAAAAGCCTGCTCATAAACACCTTTCTTGAAGTCCACAGCCTGTACACATCTCGTCACATGTGAGAAATCCAACAGCACACTGAGTGAAAGTTTCTCAAGGTGATGCTTCTACATACAACCTAAGGAGCAGAAAGCAACGGAAGAGGAGGAGCAATACATGATTAACGACATCTTCAACGGGCACCCACTTCCACTCAGAAAATTCAGGCCTCTCAGACCCATCGCCTAGCAAGTTGATCTCACTATCATTGCCGGTGAATTTGAACAAGAACCTGAACAGAAGGCACACACGAGGTATGAAGTTAGGAAAAATGAACCCCAATGAAGGCAACAAAATCACAGCAAAAATAGAAATGGGCACATTTAAAACTAAAATGGGAGAATGCGAGTTCCACTGACCATTTTTGAGCCTGCCCATTCCACTCTGTTCCCCACAAAGTTTTAAGCTTAGCCTTGACATCGGGTGGAAAGTCGTAGGTTAACCACTCAGGCGCCTGCAAAACCATTTGTCAGAGCAACACTCCAAGTGCCCAAGCTTGAGAGTGGAAATGCCGAGTGAGAATAGGAGCGGGAGTTATAAGACGCAGAGGACATGTTCCAATACCAGACTGCCATGTGAGACATACATCGCCAATTGTACGATAAATAGCTGAAAATGTTCATACCTCTCCCAAGTACTCTGCAGAGGTGACCCCTGTCTCCTCCCTCAGTTCCCTGAACGCTGCAGCTCGAGGGTCTTCTTCACCATCTATTCCTCCCTGCACTAACCAGCTCCCCACACTTCTCACCACTCACCACCTGATTCTACACCAACACCAATTGTCTTCACAATAATAACACAGCTCTTCTCAGGACTAAATACTGGAGAAAATCAGGCATACCTGGGGCATTTGCCAAGCACCCGGAATGTCCAACCGCTGCGCTACAAAAACCTGGCAACACACAAGTCGCACCCAAATGAACATCCAACGTAGACAGGAAGGCGGTGAAAAACTGTTCAAACACATTCAAAACGAGATCTAATATATCCAACATCCAAAGGAGTGGAAAATGTATTCCAATTCATAGAAAATGTATGTCTCATTTATACTGTGGTGGAAAATGTAGAATACTGTGGTGGCCTCAGTATTCTACATAAATAGTGTCGTATTTGAACATGATAAGGTTCACATAATGAAACGACTCCAAATGAAAGATGAATCTTCAATCCAAAGGTGGAAGTCTTGCTGAACTGTAATACATTTCCGGCATTCTATAGAGTAAAATACGTGCTTCCCGACTGAAGTAATTGCCATACGATCCACCTAAGGCGAGAGGGACGCACCTTGTTCTCGTGGTTGATGAGGCAGACGCCAACGTTGGCGCGATACATGGGAGGTGGGTCACTGCTAGCGCACGCCATCGCCGAGCCGCACCGGAATGTCTTCCTCTGAATGGGCAAACCCTGAGCCCTCACCCTAGGGTTGAGCTCCCGACGACAGTCACCCGAGCCTGTACGCCAGTGCACGGCGTGGGAGAGAGGAGGAGCAACTGTAGCGGTGGTGCGGAGGCACCGGGAGGTCGAGGTGGTGGCATAGAGGCGCGCGGGGAGTGGCAATGCCTGCAGCAGCGCGAGTCGGGAGCTCATCACCGCAGCCGCAAGCTCCTCGGCAAGCCTCGTCTGCAAACCGAGCGCAGACGTGATGTTGGGCGTTTCGGGTCGGATACCCGCGTCGTGGAGGGTATTGGGGTAGTATCGCGCTGGTATCGTGCGGGTTTCAGTCCCGAGTGAGCGTCGGTTTTGGGGTCCAACGCTTTGTCTTCCTGGGTGCCATCTGGCATTTTCTCCACGTGGCTCTGGACACGTCAGCTGATCCCTACTCTCAACACTGCACATAGTGTGGACTAGGGTAGTTCGAGTTTCTACACTAGATGGAAATTTACATTAAATGCAAGATTTAAGGTTAGGGTTAGTTGAAAACTGGTTTTCTTTGGTCAAAGTGGTCTTGGTGCCAAAAACAAATTAAAAAAATTAACAACAACGTCGTAGCATCCTTTAATAATTTTTGGAGATAAACTCCCAATCCGATCTTCTTTTCTAGGAAGGTGGCTATATTGTATCAAAAACATCCCCGCTTTGTAACCAATTTGGAGTCGACCATAATTGGATTGCTCGGCCTTAAAGGAATAATTTTGAGATAGAGATGACTCAAGTTGTAATAGCCATGTTGGAACTAATGCATCCAGGGCAACAATCTAGATTAGCATAAGCTAATTACTGAGATGAGTGAAACTCTAAGGTAGAGCTTGAAAAGACCAGCACCAAGAATGATCCAGCTCATGCAAGTTGTTTTGCCCTCTAAATTATTTTTTCCAAAACACCTGAAAGATAAATACCTTTAAAAAACATGACTAATTGTAATTGATTTTTTTCATATTCACATACATGTGAAATTGTGTATGGATCAAGCATTGCAAAGGATATCACAAAAAAATGGAGGTCAACTTCATATACCGTAGGTGAACCTCTGGTTCGGCACCTTAATGCCAAATAATTAATTAAAGTGAAAAAATGACATTCGGCATTCAAAATAACAATAATGTTACTTTTGGCAAGAAATCAAAGACTACTACATTTGGCTTGCTTTGGCACCCATGGGGATTGAACTCAAGACCTTGGGATTCCAAACCCAAGTGATTCTGCATGAAATGCCATGGATGTAGACTTTTCCAAGCCTTAATCCCCTTTGATGTCTCTCAATGTGCCAAAATCTGTAAATATACATTTTTTACAATTTCAGCATTTTCAAAGAATTATTTTCCACTTAATTTGGCATGGGATTTTCTAATTAATTTATGCCGGACCATAGGTTCACCTACGGTATATAACAATTGGAGGGAAAACAAGTATATTGAATTTATGCTACCGTGAACTTCCAATGATTATACTCAAGGTGGGGGTGGGTCTAGGGTTTTGCAATTATAGGCCTTTACAAACAAGGCAACAAATAGCAATTGACCTTGTTGCATCTCCCTCTTTGCCTACAACCGTCCCTTTAAAATCATGTCTCTATATTGTACATCACTCTCTAGAATTTTCCTTTTAAGCTCTTGCTTGCATTTCTCAATCACAAGAATTCCATTTGAGAATTTATTGATGGCCGACGCAATGGATTAGTCACATGTAGATCCCCGTCTTAGCATTCAGATTCACTTGGCCAACACCATGTGGTTGTTGTGCTGCTCTTGATCAAGGAGAGAGTGGAACACCTGAAGTGCGTGGTGTAGAAGCTGCAAGAGGTGTACACTCTTCCTTGTCATTGCTCAACCCCTAGATGTCCTCATGTTCCAAGTGAGTGCCTTGATCCAAAACATGTGGTACACCTATACAACATATGAAATGATATGTAAATGATGATATAGTCAGAGGAAATAATATTTACTATAGAGAAAAATATCAACTACATTATTTAATTTGGAGGTCATTTGAATATTTGAACCTTATCAAATATAAAACGACATTTCAATTAAGACAGACAGTTATAATGTTTAAGGGTGACATGAAGCGTTGCTTCTGATATGATGACTACATTTTAATGTACAATGGTTCTATTTTATTGTCATCTCATGAACAAAGGATCCAAGGAAGATCAATCATTAACATGGAATTTAAATGACATAAAAACATCTCACAATTTTAGAATGTGCTGATAAGAAATGAAACAAAGCAAAATGCATCATGATACATGCATGTCATACATTTATGATAGCATGATACAAACATGTATCAAGTTAGATACAAACATGTATCAAGTTAGATACAATCATATTTGATGTCCATATATCATGATTTGATATTGTAACAAATTTCTTGTACTAAATTAGATTTAACCAAAAAAAAGTTGGAATATTATTATTCTGATACATATCATTAGAAATTGCTTGTATTTCAAGGCGACAAATAGTATTGCTAAAAAACTACAATAATTTTTTTGTAAACGTGACATTATTTTAAACATTGCAATGTAAATTTTTTGAACAAATTATTTACCTTGAACTTTTGAAGCGCGGCCGAGAAGAAGAAGAAGAAGAACTCTGGTCTCCGAAGGAGACTGGCGTGAATATAGTGTTTGTTCATTCTCTTCACTACGCATATGGCCACGGGACATAGGCTAGTGTAATAGAACTACTCCCCCCTCTCGAGGATAATGGCTGATGATGTTGTCAAAGGTGTCATATCATCGCCACTTCGACAGCGCTGCTCATGTCGCACTTTGTTTTGTTTTCTCCTTAGCGTACTTCATCTTCTTTTTGAGATATTTCTCTTCGCACTGCTACTAAATATGTTGAACGTCATCACAAAAGGTTCTATTAAAGTTCTCCACGAAACCCATCCAATGCATCTTTTTGAGGCTCTTGCAATCAATATTAAAAAAATGATATATACAAAGATTTCAAAGATGTTGAATATTCTTTGTCCGACTTCTCCCTATTCACGTTTCTCTTCCCCGCCTATTTTCTTCATTGATTTTACAAGACTCCGCCTAAAGCATCAAGTGAACAAACCCAACTGCAGGAAGATTTGCCATGATGGTAAAACTTCCAAGCGGAAATAAATATCACACAATTTTGATGAAATGATCGACAATGAAAGCACCCAAAGTTTTAAACGAAACGAAAAAGAGAAGGAGAAAAAACCAAGGAAGAGGGGTGAAAACCAAAGAATAAAGGAGGATAACCTAAAAAGAGAAGGAGGAAAAACCTAGGAAGAAAACCGAATAACCTCTAAAGAACCAAGTATCAAAAATAGGCTTTTTGAAAGTTTGGTCAGGTTCCTATGGTGTCAATTTCCGACATTCTACTTTGAAATTTTTACTGTAGAAGGACATTACTAAGACCTCAATGGGAGATCAATTTTTTTCTAAATCCGACATATAATGAAAAAGTTATAAGGTTTCAAATTTCAAATGGGAAGAGCAGGCACTTCACGCACCTCCAAAAACGTTTGCTAGGACACTCTATTGAATGTGAGATCTTCAATGCTACACTTTTTTAATACTACACTTCACTTTTTACAATACTACACTTCAATACTACACTTCACTTTTTCAAAAGTTCACTGTTTCAAAAGTTTACTTTTTCAAATCTATACGTTTTCAAATGTTTACATTTGAAACAACTTATTTTTATAAAAGTTTACATTTTCAAAAGGTGAATTGTCTTTTTTCCCTGAATTGATGTTTTTCCCTAGTTCTTGTTTTTTCTGAAAATGTTGTTTTTTCCTAATTGTTGTTTTCGCAAAAATGTTGTATTTTTCCTATTTGTTGTTTTCCAAATTGTTGATTTTTCCAATTTTTTCTTTGTAAGTATTATTTTTTCTCTTCTTCACCTTTTTGTACACATAATTCTCTTCTACTTTCGATACACTAAACGCGCACGAGTAAAAAAGTTAGTATTCCAATCTTTACAAAAGTTCACAAATAGTGTAGTAGTTCACATTTAGTGTACTATTCTATCACTACACTAATTGCGTAGTTGACAATTAGTGTATCGGTTTGTATTTAGTGTCCACTACACTAAATGAAACTTTCAGTGTAGTGAGTAATCTTTTTTCCGTTCACATTGTCAAAAAAAATCTCTTGTCTATAGAGAAAAATAGCATATTGACCCAAATCAAACATTTTCACACATTGTCACACATTGTCGGGCAAGGTACCAAGAAAACTTCTTCTTTCCCATATAAAACTTAGAGATCTTCATATTTTTTTACTTTTTTGTCCCCACAAATATACGTAGTATAAATCTTCCCATTAAACATTTGGATTATCAATCTAAAACATATTAATTTCACAAAAAATTAAAATGCAAATTGGCAAATTTTGAACCTCTACTCTTTGCACAATTGATTTGAATATGCTACACCCTTCTTCTACCTCTAAAATTTGGTGTATATGGAACTAACACCATGCTCAACACAGTGGCCATGGATTTAGACCTTGTGTAGTGCAAAAATTTAACACTAAGTGAAGTCAAAGTCCGTTGATCCACTGAACGCAGAGAATGAAATGAACCAATTGTTTGACTGTAAACACTATAACCTTTCAATCCGTGCGGTCAAAGTTTATGAAATTTTGTGAGTATGTTAATTATTAAGTTGTATTTGAGATCCTACTGTCAAAACTAGAAATGAAAGTTTTTGCTTCCTTCTTTATTCATTGCATTAGAATCCAACAATTTTGAAGTGTTTTTGGTGTGAAATTGTCACGGTACCGTAGGGGTTAAGTAGTAGTTTTTGAGATGAAAGTCTAGTTTGTGATGAAGGTGCATGTATAAATTCAGTGAAAAAGGATCAAAAAGCTAAATGGAATGGTATAGATGGGGAGCCTTCCCAAGGATTAATGTGCCAACTCAACAAAGGGCACCACGGCCTGGGTGTAGTGGTTTGGGTCATGGCACACCGGTGAGGTGGTTGTGAGTTCAATTCCTATTGCCGGCGTGGTGCCTACCACCATAGTCCACCCAATTATGGTGGGGGGTCCCAAGGCCTTGTTGTATGGGGACCCATAAAGCCCTTGGGGGAGATGACATGTTGGTTGTCTCTACGACAATTAGTGTAGGGAAGCACTTAGTGTGGAAAAGTGTTCACCCTTGAGAGGGGGGAGTAGTTCTATTACACTAGCCTATGTCCCGTGGCCATATGCTTAGTGAAGAGAATGAACAAACACTATATTCACGCCGGTCTCCTTCGAAGACCAAAGTTCTTCTTCTGCCAACTCAACATTCTGGTGTGCTAGGCACATCCGGGCAAAGACTTCCCAACGTGGTTGCAAACATGCGATGTTGACATACATGTTTGTATGGTTATTTTTGGACTTAGTTTTGGGCCATGGTAAAAAGAACATGTACACTAAAGATGGCATTTAGTGTGGTGGACACTAAATACGAACCCGTACACTACTACTCAACTTGACAATTAGTGTAGTGACAAAACTATACACTAAATGTCAACTACTTCACTAAATGTCAATTCTAGTAAATAGTGGAATTTAGGTTTTTTTACACGTGGACATTTAGTGTATGAAACATAGAAAATGATTCCTTGCACATTTCGAGCATCAAAGTAAAGAAAGTTACGAGTGCATTGGAAAAAAAAAACAATATGCAAAAGAAATATTGGAAATAATATAATGTAGATATCGAACCAAAAAAATCCCAAAAGTAGAAAAAAATAGAATGTGATTATAGAAGGAAATGAATTTGCAAATATAAGATTGGAAAAATAAGAAATTGGAATTCAAAGGAAAGTGAGAGAAGAAAGATACATTGCAAAATAAAAAAACATACATACATAATAAATATTAAAAATAATAATTTAATATAAAAATTATAATTAAATAAACAAACATACAATAAATGTTCATTAAGTATAATATTGGATACTAAAATATTAAATATTAAATAACGAAATTGGTAAAACCAAACATTAAATAATCATGGATCATGATAAATGAATATATATAAAGATTAAATATTCACAAAACTTACAAATATCCAAAAGTATTTTATTGTATTTTTTAAATATTTCAATATTCATAAAAATCATGATATACAAACTATATTCATTAAATGTTCACAAATATTCATTAAATATCAATTAAGTACTAATTGAATATTAACTAAATACTAAATAATTATTTATCAAATATTTATTATATATCAACCGAATATCATTTAAATATTAATTAAATTGTTACTGAATGTGAATCAAACATTAATTAAATATTCATCAAATATTCATTAAATATTCATCAAATATTCATTAAATATTCATCAAATATTCATTAAATATTCAGTACATATTCATGAAATATTAATTTAATACCAACTACATATTTATTAATCATTAAAAAATATTCATAAATTGTCATGAAACATTCGTTAAATGTTTTTTAAAATATTTATTGTATACTCATTGAATATTCATAAATTATCATTTATATATTTAAATATTATTTACATACTAATGAAGTATTAAATAAGCATACATTACATATAATTTAATTAACAAATATTCATTAATCATATAATGAATATTAATTTTATAATAATTTATTTTTTATAATATTATTTTAATATTATTATTGTATTATTATATTATTAGTATAATATTATTTTGGAAATAGGATACCATTTTTATATGATTTGATTAGGGTACTATTTTAATATTATTTTAGAAATAGGGTACATTTCCCATGTGGATAAGTAGTACTATTTTAATCTTTTAATATTATTTTAGTATCATTTTAATATTGTTTATAAATAGGGTACTAAGGTAGGTGGATGATTGGGGGTTATTTTAAATGACAATGGCGGCTAACACTAATTGCCAACTTGTTCACGAATAGTGTACTTGGGTAATTACACTATTCGTACCATTACACTAAATGCCATCTTTAGTGTAGTGGATTTTGAAACTTTTGCTTTTTACCAAAGTTTTGTTTGAACCATGAAGATTATTTTTTGATGCATTAAACTTTTTGTATGAAAATAAAGTTGATAAAGTCAACTTTTTGACTCCAAATTTTACTATTTTACATTACTTTTGGTAGAGTACTTCGTGGATAAATCAGTCAGTGAGTGTGCCTTTGTGCCAACATAAGCTTACGCATAATATGTAACTGTGCCTTCTTGTTCAAAAAATCCAAAATTTGCTCATTTGATGGTAATGAAGTCAATGTTTTCTAATTTTTGTATACATATTTTCCAATTGAAATAGGTAGAGAAATTTCTTTATTTTCTAGGTCTATCATAACTATTCTTTTGTAGATATAATAAACCAAAAGATAAATTAAGGGTCTGAGAGGATCTTGAGATTTAAAAATGAGGTATTAGAACTTGATTTGGATCAGCTAAAAATTGCCACTCAAGTTTTACTCGAGAGGTTGTCGCCTTGGAGCCAAAACTCTCTAAAACTATTGCCATGTAGACACATTGGAAGGGGACGGCCTTTGGACTCTAGTGTGAAGGCATAGAAGCCAAACTTTGGCTATTCTCACAATTCCATTGATGGAATTTGATGGCCTCTTGGCCTTTAGTCATAGTGTGAAGCAACCCTTATTAGTTGCGTAATATGACAATGGTGTAATGATTCAAACTTCTTTCTTTAAAAAAAGTGCAAATAGTTATGGGCCTTCACATAGTTTATTACAGTTTGCAGAATCTACTTCCCTTGGAAAACAAATCATATTTCTTCTCACAAGCTATAATAAAAATATTGATATATTAAAAAGACTGAAGTATATAGGAGCTAAGGTATAATTCACTTAGAAAGCTAAATAAGTAAAAAACCATTAGGGCAACCGTTGCTCTTGGGCTTCCTAATTCTATCACACTGTTTTACTTTAAATTCTCTTTTCACTAAAATAAATTTTACTTCACAGCAAAGTTTTACTTTGAAGTTTGCTTTACAACATGTCAACAATTTTTACTTTTACAACATATTTTACTTTGAAAATACTTCTGGTTAGTATCACTAGGGCCACGGAGAATTGACCCCCTCCCTCCTCCTTTACCCGAGGGGGCCACGAGGTCGTGGGGCCAAACCTAGCCCCTATTTTGTTTTTGAATGGGGCCCTAATTATAGCAAGAGAGGATCCTTGAGAGTAAACTATGGCCGTAGGCCCCAAATTTGTCCAAAAAAATTCCAAAAAAGCCTCTGGACCTCCCAAAATAAGAGGGCCAAGAAAATAACCCCATGCAATTTAGACAGGGCCCACCTCGAGTAAGGACGAGCGAGGGGGTCAATTCTCCCTAGCCGTATCACTAGAGTATCGCTCGAGCAAATATAAGGTGTGTAATATGAATGTTGCTTGTGTATTCCAAATGGAGCAATGCTATCGTCTAAGCAATAAACATTGAGCAATCAACTTTAAAAATCAAGGTTCGTGATTAAGGGTTTAAACAAGCGACCCAGTGTGGGTCGTTTAGGCACAATAATCTCAATAGCATTAAACTAGAGGCCACCTCCATGAAAGAATTTAACTATGAGAAAAAGGAGGTGGAGGAAGATGGGCATCTATTGGGACCATCGAAAATCGGTGCAAGCATCGGTGAACGACAATGATTCCCATGAATGGGGGTTGTGATGAAATGTACCTTGTGCAAAGATGTTGTTCCTCATGATCTAGAACACTTGTACGTTCTCGTAGTCTAAAAAGCTCAACGGCCTTAAAGGTTATGGTTCATATTTTAGGATATAGTAGCAATTGGCGCTTCCTTTGCAACGCATTAGTCCAATCATTTTAATGTAGTTTCTATATTACAAACTACTAATGAAAAAAGGTAACATGATTCATTGCACGGTTGAGTGCGCAATTAAGTGCGTGATTAACTCCGCAGTTAACTGCGCGGTTGACTTGTAGTTCCCTACACGGTTGACTGCGCGATTGATCGCTGCCTCGTTCACTGCATGGATTGTGATTTTAGTAGTTAATTAATGAGAGACAACACTTTGATACATTTTGAAGGAAAACACGGAAGAATGTTGATGGCGGTGGGAACGGGGCTCCGAAGTGCGTGAGGAAAGCCCTTTTCCACCTACCAAGTAAGTCGTCATCACGCTTCCGTCAATCCTGACACCGCTGCTTACTTACCGTGCTTTTGCTGTCAATCCCGGTGCCGCAAACAAACTCACTGGCAGGCTCCATACGCAAGCACTGCACTCCTCCCTCGCCGCAAACCTCCCAATCTACAAAATCACCCCCGCTTCCGTTCATCGCTCCTCGCACCTTCCGCTCACAACGGCGAGGAGTCGCTCTTCGCAACCTCTCCCGTGCTTTATGGCCGCGGAACGGGAAACGCCAGGTTCGGTTAGGAGCTAACGCCGCTCACGTCCATGTCGTGCTCGCAGAGGTGGTTGGACGAGGATTATTGCTTTGGCGCTTCGTTAATTAACTCTGCCACCTTAGGTTTCACGAGGTATGATCGAGGAGCTTGTGGATTTTAATTTTTTTTTTTTTTTTTTTCCTGGCGAGGAGCGGGGGTTTAAGAGGCGGGCTGGCTTTTTTCTTTAACTTTGATTGAGGTTTTGCTCGTTGGTTTCGGGTTTTGAGGTTTGGTTAGGTATTTTATTGGCGGGGCAAGCGTTTTGTCGAATTGGAGGTGTTGAGTTTGTATGTATTAAGTGCCTTGGTGTGGTGTTTGTTGGTTGGAGTGGAGACGAGGCTTTACGTTTGGAGTGTTTGTTTTTGTGCTGCAGGTGTGTGATACGCAGTTTTGATTCGTAGATGCAGCGATCGAGATGGTGTATGCTTGTCACTTGAGGAGACAGTGTGGAGCATTTGGCAGTCTTTACTGAAGTTACACCAGGAGCGCAGGGATCTGACATCCTTCACAACAGGTCACTCCGGCTCCCGTCACTCTCCGCATCTGCATAATTTCCATATTAGTTTGCGATGTCTCGCGGGTGAGGAAGAATGGACATCGAAAGAGTCAGGGTGCTGAATTATGTATTCTCTCTGTTTTTTGAGGATGTTCCAGCAACATTCTTGTTCCGAGTAGGAGATGGGTTTACTTTGAACTTTGATGAGCCCGGCTTCTTTGTCGAGCGGTAAATGATGTAGTGGTAGCAATGTAAGAGATTCTCGATCTGCAGGCTTCATGATTTTTCTTCTTTTGCCGAACTTCAGTTGTTCTCCTGTGTCACCTGGGCGTGCGTTTATTAGTGAAAGTCAATTTCAGTCCTCTCATACGGAGATGTAAGGTTAGACTTGCAATTGAAGCTCAAGAATGTTGTGCATCGAGCCCATCGATATATCTACCTACGTTATTTCCCAAAATATATAGTTCTGAAATCTGCTGGCATTTGCGATTACCACTCCCTCAATATTTGGTAACTTTTTGAACTTCAAGTTGCACCCTGAGAGAGACTTGGTTGGTTAAGCAAAGCTGGTTAACTTGAATCTGGTGTAAATAATCTAGATCAAGGTTTAGTAGAATTGCAAGTTGATCCGTTAATCCCGTACCGAAAATCCAAGGAGTACAACTTTTAGGAACGCGATGAAGAACATGATGAACAGATGAAATTACAAGCTCCCTATGTTGAGGATGACTTTGCAGTCCGCTATGGATTACTGCATACTTCAAAGATATTTTTTCTGATTTTAGACAGTCAGTGCTTGTGCTGTACTGATTTGCATGCGTCGAGTGTTTGCAGAGAGGCAGTGCCTACGCCATGGTGGCACCACAGCTTTCCCGTGTTGTGCAACGGCCGTCCGCATTCCCGAGGAGGTAAATTTCGCACTCTTGTACCTGAAATAGCAAATATAATGGTTGTCAACTTAGGGAGTTATACGTTTTTTTTAAACATTTTGACTGACCAGTCAAGAGATTGTAATTGTCTCAGGAAAGCTTTGGCGGTGGCTGCTGCTGTGTTGGTGGCGGGAGGTGGTTTAGCATATTTTCGAACTGGTCAACGAAAACCACATCGTGATTCCTCTTTGGTACAGAATGGAAGCGAAACAGAAAGATTTTCCAAAGATGACGCAAAGGATTTGACCGCAAAGAGAAAGCCTAAGCGGGGAGGAATAAAAAATGTCAAGGTGTTGGCTGCTCTATTACTGCAGCACATTGGCAAAGGGGGGTTGAACGAATTCATAGCCTTGGCGACCATCTCGGTGAGTTTCGGCATCTGGTGAACGCTCACTGTTACCATATGTTTGTAGTTATTTCTTACTGGGCTTTCTATCCTGTGCAGGTCCTCAGAACAGCGCTAAGCAATAGACTTGCGAAAGTACAGGGCTGGCTGTTCCGTGCTGCCTTTTTGACCCGGGTTCCTCTTTTTACGAAACTCATAACGGAGAATTTGATACTGTGCTTTCTACAGTCTCTGTTTCTATCTACCACAAAGTATCTCACTGGAGCTTTAAGTTTGCGATTCCGGAAGATAATTACAAATCGCATACATTCAGATTATTTTCAGGTAACGCCGGCTTGTTCAGGAGGTATTTTGGTTAGTGAGTTGCATATTGAAACAAATTTATTAACGATGCCATTTGTAGTTGTCATTCTTGTGTTGCTCTTGTGCGTCATCTTGACAATTCAAAGGTTGACAGGCGTGTCCTGTTTGGTGACAGAACATGGTTTATTATAAGATGTCACATACCGATCACCGTATCAGCAGCGTTGAACAGCGAATTGCGAGTGATGTCCCAAGATTTTCCACAGAAATGAGTGAACTTGTGCAAGAGAACTTGTCGGCTATTTTCGATGGTATCTTATACACATATCGGCTTTGCTCATATGCAAGCCCTAAGTATGCTTTTGGTGTCCTGGTAATCTTCGAAGTTCTCGATTTTGCCTGCATTTGCGTTTCAAAGTTTATTTTATCTACTGTTTCCTGCGTAACACTCTCCTGACGCTTAAACAATATCATTGCGAATTTGACTACCCAGAGAGAAGCTGCAATCTAGGGTCGTGATGAAACACGTGGAGTTGTATTCTTTGAGTTCCAAAAAGTTTCTCATCTTTTAACTTGGTTGTATGCCATTGTTTCACAGGGTTATGTAATAGGAGCTGGGGTTACTATTCAGGCCCTATCTCCTCCATTTGGAAAGCTGATGTCGACAGAACAACAACTAGAGGGCGAGTATCGCCAATTGCATTCGCGATTGCGTACTCACTCTGAGAGCATTGCATTTTATGGAGGTCAAGACAGAGAGGCATCTATCATCACTCAAAAATTCAGGTTGGCCCATTTCTATGCCTTGTTAACTTATGCTGAACTTATAACCCTTTAAGCACTTCTAATATTTGGCTCATTGTTGCCTACATCAGAATAATAGTAATGGACATGGGAGAAGTCTTGCTGATGTTAGTTTTACTTTAGGTCTGTTATTTACTCTAAAATTTCTGCCGCTTTCTAGTGTGAGTAAGAGAAGGATACTGGATGGTTGTCACTCAATTGACTGATTCATCTATGTGGATGCAGGTCCTTGGTTAGGCATTTGGGCAAAGTCCTACATACCCAGTGGTGGTTTGGCATGATCCAAGATTTCGTTCTTAAATATCTGGGGTCCACATTTGGTCTTGTTTTGATAATCGAGCCCTTCTTCTCAGGGAGTTTGAGACCGGATGGATCTACTCTTGGCCGAGCTCAAATGTTGAGTCTGATGCGCTACCATACTAGTGTTATAATATCCCTATTTCAAGCAATGGGAACCTTGGCATCAAATACTCGCAAGCTTGGCCGTCTCAGGTCTGGTTTCGGAATCTGAGTTTATGACGGTCATGGTTGTTTTGTGTGCCGTTTCTTGAAATGTGCCGACTACTGTTAGTATCCTACAAGATAAAGCACTGATAGTTAAGTACTAGCAAAGGTTTTTCTTGTCCTAATGGTTTGACGTTTGATTTTTATAATTGTTTTCTGCAGTGGCTATGCTGATCGCATATATGAGCTCATGGCGGTTTCAAGAGAACTTCGTATCGCAGGCGGTAACGAAACAATTCAGAAGAAAGATACAGGCAGTTATTTTGTTGAGGCTCGGTACATTGAATTTGACGGTGTAAAGGTAGGTGTTGGAACGTTTATTTTGACTCGTTTAGAAGCGATTGCCTATTTAGACCTAGCCTTGCTATGTCATTTAATGTTCAGCTTGTCGATATTCAAGGTTCAGACATATGTTAAGTAGTGTTAGGTAATAGTAGGAAGTATGACCTGTTAAGGATTCTCTTTCATGGTATCACACAGCAATTGCTTGGCATTAATTCGGTTCCTGTTACAGGTGGTTACACCAACGGGCACCACACTTGTCGAGAACCTTACGTTGAAAGTCGAGCCAGGTTCAAACCTGCTTATCACTGGTAAGGCGATATTTTAAATGTCAATTCTCTCATTTGTTTTGCTTTCATCATTTCAGTGCTTGTTTCTCCGTGAGCTTTAATATTCTGCTTACATGCCGATACAGTGCTCTTAGGCCCTAAATACCATCCTTGGATTATTCATAGTGGATCTAACCTCGTCTTTTAGTCTTTCTCAAATGTTGCAGCTTCCTGTGTGCTTGGTTTCCATAAGTTTTACCTTTCTGGTTTTGAATATCCACAATTCATGTAAGATCATGTGTAGGAGTCGATATTTACAGCTGATATGGCTGGATCGCAGGTCCAAATGGAAGTGGTAAAAGCAGCCTGTTCAGAGTTTTAGGGGGCTTGTGGCCCTTAGTGGAGGGACGCATTGCAAAACCAGGCATGGGCTCTGCGCTTAGTCATGAGATCTTCTATGTGCCACAGCGTCCTTATACATCAGTAGGAACACTGCGCGATCAGCTCATCTATCCCCTAACGTCAGCGGAAGAAACACAACCCCTCACCGCTGCGGGTATGCGGGAGTTGTTGAGGAATGTAAGTAGCTTGTTGCATTTATCTGGCTTCTCCTTTTCATTTCTGGCATTTCGTTCTGTGGTTTTTGAAAAAATTATGATTATTAGGAATTTAACTTGCAATAGATATCAACGAATCTACGTTGTACTAGACTAAAAGCTTGTGCATTTTTTAGATCCCAATAAGGATAAGAAGCTGACAGTTTTGAGGGCGTACACTATTCTCAGTACATTATTTAGATTGGGGTGCTCATTCAACATTCTTGCGGTTGATCAGGTTGACTTGGAATACTTGCTTGATCGATATCCACAAGATCAAGAAGTGATTTGGGGTGATGAGCTTTCTCTTGGGGAGCAACAGCGTTTGGGGATGGCTCGTCTGTTTTATCATCGGCCTTTGTTTGCGATATTAGATGAGTGCACCAGTGCAGTCACCACAGACATGGAAGAAAGGTTCTGTGCCCAGGTACGGGCTATGGGAACTTCATGTGTGACTATCTCTCATCGGCCAGCTCTCGTGGCGTTCCACGATACTGTTCTTTCGCTTGACGGAGAGGGTGGCTGGACTGTCCACTACAAGACGTAAGTTGGTTTTTTGAATTTCGTCAGATGATAGCTCACTCTGCACTGAGGACTGATGAGAGTATAATTTGTTTTGAAAGGTCTTTGTAACTCGTTTGATCAAGGGTCGTGTATATGTACAACTTAGTAGTAAATTATGGCAGACAATACGTATCAACTTTATAGCCCAGGTGATTTTATTATGCGCAGGGATTCTGTCTCTCAACCGCATCTGGAGTTTCACGGTGATGAAGATTTGGATGACGGTAACATTCATACGGATCGCCAAAGTGACGCTTTGACTGTCAAGAAGCAATTTTTTGCAAATATTGGACAGGTATGAGCACTCACTATTTTTGTAATAGTTAAAGAAATTGAAAAACATCCAAGTTCTGCAGTATAGAGTGCGTGATGATCAATATTCGTTGTAGCTCTGCATGTAAATATGTTATTGTTGATGCAATAGAGTGTGGTTGATCAGATAGTGATGTATACTTATGGCAGCATGTGCTAAAGATTGGTTCTAGTAGCATCTGTAGATTGACAGAGATAGAAGCTAAGCTGTCTTTTGGTTGTACCAGGCTGGGCCAGGTCAAGATTCAACAGCCGTTGATTCGTACGTTGGTTCTGTTTTGGCAACTTCTCCTCCTCGAGACCCCCTTGAAGTGGTCCCAGCTATCTCTGGTCTTCAGATTCAGCAGCAGAGCATGCCTGCCCGGATTCGTTCTCTCTTCAAGATCTTGGTTTGTCCCTTAAAACATTCTTCTACCGTGTACTTATTTTTTTGTCCTTTTGCATTCTTCTCTATTTACTTAGAACTTATCTGCTTGTCTTTTGTATTGTGTAGTTCAATACCGTTCTGATGGTTGTAGTAACATCGATGAGCAATATGAGGGCCCTTTTTGTGATACGCTTCTATATTCTTCTGAATTACTCCACTCTGACATACATTTTTATGGTGGTTTGGGTAGGTGCCGACTTTATCTGACAAACAAGGAGCTCAGTGGTTAGCAGTGGCCCTGCTTGTGCTCGGCCGAACATGGGTTTCTGATCGAATTGCTGATTTGAATGGTACTTCTCAAGCTCTGACCTTAATTTTCATGCTTCTTTAGGTTAGAGTATCTTGATTGTTCTATTTTCAGTTCTTGACTTTCAGAGACCCAGATGAAGATAATAGTCTTCTGTGGACCTGAAACTTACTTTGGGGTATTGCCCCGATTGCCTTACTATTCATAGTTAGAGTTGGGTTTTACATTCATTAGGTTAGAGATTATTATTTGACGTGATCTAAATCAATCATTCTGCATTATCATCTCCTTGTTCATCCATTGTGTTCAATTTTTTTTTTGCTTAATTCATCAGTCAGCTATAGCTCTGTGCTTTCTTAAATGAATATGTTTTCTGGCATGATTGTCCGAGTTCTAACGCTGGTACTATCGATGTTGCCACAGGGACAAGTGTGAAATATGTGTTGCAGCAAGATAAAGCTGCTTTTGTTCGTCTTGTGGGAGTCAGCGTCCTACAGAGTGGGGTCTCATCATTTCTAGCTCCATCTCTTAGGTTTGTGCCTGTCAACTTTGTTGACTGTTTTAATCTTGCATTCTATATATTGAATCATTGTCGAAACGTCTATTATTAGAGTCCTAATTTTTAAAACATATTTATGACAACTCATTTTGGTCTAAGTTCCAACTAAGAATGGAGGAGATCCTGCGTTCCTTTCCTTTTGATTCGAAGTGATGAATGGGAGCGATAGGCTAAATGGCGTCTGCTTCTTAGCGTGAATTATTTAACGAATATCTTAACTTGTCCTGATTGCACACCGTATGTTATGTAAGACCTCTTGTCTACACAGGCTTTCACTGGATACTACGGCTCTTCTGGTCCTTTTTGCTTGCATCGTGCTCCAATTTTGACAATCTAGGAGAACAAGTTTATGCTAATTCTCTCAAGAAGATTGCAGGGTTTTCTGACATTTCTCTATGTTTTGATTATTAAAGACATATGACAGGATCATTGGCACTAGGCTGGAGGCGTCGTTTGACTTCACATCTTTCCAGTCTTTACTTCCAGAACTACGGATTTTATAAGGTGTGCAGTCTGATTCAAAGCTTCTTGTTTGTTCCAGCCTTGAAATGTTGCCTTTCTCACATGTAGTTTAGTCCAGCACTGTACCAGTTAAAAACTATCACTTGTATGATATGGCGATAGAGAATTGGAATATGTAGATAGTTCATTTTCTTCTTGAACTGGAGTTTTCGTAACCTGTTTTCATGGAGCATTACTGGGGCTCCAAATCTTTGTCTCAACCTCATTGATAGAAGCTTTGGATAGCATACTTGGCTCTATATGCACATATGTAGCTAATTTATAAGCATTTCAATGCTCTGGGTTGCTGTAGGCTGTGCATCTGGCGAGTAGTGCAACCAATGACGCAGACCAGCGGATTACACAAGACGTTGAGAAGCTGAGTGGTGATTTGTCCGGCTTGGTGACGGGAATGATAAAACCTTTTGTCGATATACTCTGGTTGGTTTCCATAATGGACCATCGTTTTGCAGTTTTCTAAGCTTGACGATTTATCTTTCTTTTTATCTATCAATGATGTAGTCTGATGATGTTTTCTTTCAATATGTAATCTAACAAAAGTTTTTTTTTTTTTTTTTTTTTCAGAAAGTTAAAAGTAATTTGAACTTGATGTGTTCAGGTTCACGTACAGAATGCACGTGCTGACTGGCATAAGAGGAGTTGGGTTTCTATATGCCTACATGTTTTTAGGTCTTGGGTTTTTGCGAGCTATCACACCAGATTTTGGTGCTTTGACCAGCAAGGAACAGCAGCTTGACGGCTCGTTTCGGTCAGTTTTTCTCCTTCAAACCCTTGAAGCTTTTGCACTAGCTTAGTCAGTCCGAATTTGAGTAGTTTTTGCATACCTTTGAGTAGTTTTTGAAATTTTAAGATGATGCATGAAATGACCGTTTCGTCACAATTGAGTTATTTGCCACTTGCAGATATATACACTCCAGATTAAGAACCCATGCCGAATCTGTGGCTTTCTTTGGGGGCGGATTACGTGAACAAGCTGTAAGTGTTAAAAGTTTAATTCCTTTGATGTAGCTTAAGTGCTTAGCCCTTAAAATGACTTCGTCGGTGATCAGAACAAAAACGTTCGGATTGCATTAATCTCCAATCTTTTACCCTTTGCATTTGCTACTATTGCAGTGTATACCTTTGAGAATCTGACGATGTGTTCGTTTGTAGGTTACCGCTGGGCGTTTTAAGGCCTTGCTTGCACACTCTCAAAATCTACTTCGAAAGAGGTGGTTTTTTGGTATCGCTGATGACTTCATCACAAAACAGTTGCCACACAATGTTACATGGGGTCTGAGTTTGATGTATGCTATGGAGCATAAGGGTAATCGCGCACTTACATCTGTCCAAGGCAAGTAAACCTTACTAAGTGTATGCTTTGATCATCCCAGCGATTGCTTTTAGTTTCTCATGATTCGGGCAGCATGCTAAATGGCTTCTAATTTGTTAATATTTGAGTCTGTTGTGAAATGCTGGAATTACAGCTCTCCGTTTTTATTCTATTCTAGTCGAACCTTTTTAATGTTCCATTGTTTGAAATTCTCTTATATAAGAAACTCTTGCCACAGTCGCAAGGTCGAATATGTTCTCTTAACCATGATGCTGATAGTTTTTGTGAGCTCGATCAATAGATGAGGTTTATATATCCCTGGATTACATGAAATCTTTTGTCGCACATGATAAATTTACCGTATTGTTACGTGGTACAAATGTGGAATTTACAGGAGAGCTGGCTCATGATCTGCGATTTTTGGCATCTGTGGTTTCACAAAGCTTTCTTGCTTTCGGAGATATCCTAGAACTGTATCGCAAGTTTTTGGAACTCTCAGGAGGCATCACTCGGGTTTCCGAGTTGAATGAATTGTTGCTTGCTGCTCAAAATGGTGAGAAACGACTCTGTTCTCAGTCGGAGTTGCTGTACTTTTTGTGATGAAAGACATCGTTTCTTCTATGCACAGTATATTAGACCGTTATTATTTGGCTGAGTTTCTGAAAAGCAATCATAAGGGCGCTGTGAAGCCGAGGACCATGTATATTCATTTTGTAGCAATTTGAAATTGCGTAGACTTTACGAAGTGGATTGCGGTATATAACTCCTTCAAATAAATGTTTTTGTGAGATAGAATGTCATTTTCTAAATTACTTAGTTATGCTCTCAGTTAGGAATTAGTGGTTTGCCAATCCTGGTGTCTTTGACCAGAAAAAAGCTGCTCGTTTGTTAATGATTTTTTTTTCTTTCATAATTTACTATCGTGTAGGTAGGAAAGATGCGGGATCAAAACCGAATTCGCTATTATCGATCGAACAAGGGCGATCACCGTCACTGCATCCTGAGGTTAATCAAGATATTGTGTTTGAGGATGTGGATATCGTGACACCAGGGCAAAAATTGTTGGCCCGCAAATTGACAATGACTGTTCCTGCCGGCAAGAGCTTGCTTGTTACAGGTAAAGCATAATTGCCTTTTTCAGAAATTTTTAGTGCTGATATTGGTCACTATGCTCCTCTAGGGCTTTGATGTCATCATGAATGCAGTGTAGTAGTGCTACTTTTTTCTTACATTGTTAATGTATTTCATCTGAATGATAGGTCCTAATGGGAGCGGCAAGTCGTCGCTTTTCCGGGTCTTGGGAGGTTTATGGCCAGCAGGGAGTGGCCACATCGCCAAGCCTGGTCAACTTCTCAGAAGTGATAGTGGTTCCCAAACGAGTACTGGACTTAGTCGAGACATCTTTTACGTCCCCCAACGCCCTTACACTGCGCTTGGAACTCTTCGTGACCAAATTATTTACCCATTGACATTAGCAGATGCTGAATTGAAAGCCCAACTTGAATCTCAGAAAGGTGAGGATATGCTAGAGTTGGAGAAGCATGTCTTGGAAGAACCATTTATATTGTTGTCAGTATCTCAAGAAACGTGCATTTTGATTATCATTTATAGTAACCTAGGTAATTCTATAAATGATAATCAAAATTCAACCTAAGTAGTTCACTGCTAATTCGATCATCTGGTTGGACTATTTTTGGCAGGTTATACCGATGTTTCGACAACAGATATTCTACTTCCGATGAATACATCAGTTTCTCCTTTGGAAATGCTAGATAGACGATTACGGACAATCTTGGAGGATGTGAGGTTGGTTTATCTACTGGACCGTGAAGGATCATGGGATGCTAGTGCCAACTGGGAGGACATGCTCTCTCTTGGAGAGCAGCAAAGGCTTGGAATGGTAAGTTCAGACTCTGAAATAGTTTTGGGCTGTGTAGAAATATTGAGGATGCTTGACCCACACTATCTCACCGAACGCCAACCATAGTTAGTTTTTGCTCATTCGTGACTTGTATGACTACAGGCTCGATTGTTCTTCCATCATCCCAAGTTTGGAATTCTGGACGAATGCACCAAGTAAAGATTACCCTCCTCTTTTCCTTCTTTACTCTACGTGCTTGTAGTGATCAGAGAATTGTGGTTCTATTCTGCTTACGTTATCTCAAATCGATGGGTATTGTTAAGTTACCCCCTACTTTGCTTTTAGAATCGAAGTGCTCCTTTTGTGAATTTCTCGAGAATGTACCTTAGCACGCCCTAATGTTTCTTTGCTCGTTCTTTATCTGCAGTGCCACAAGTGTGGATGTAGAAGAAAGCTTGTACAAGAAAGCTCAGGCTTTAGGCATATCTGTTGTCACAATTTCACAGGTATGTTGTGTGTCATTGTGGGTCAATCATCAAGTAGACAGATGTATCATTTCGCTCACATTCAGATGGTCAATTACTAAGGTATCCTCTAATTGCTCTTTCCGGTTGGTGCTGTAGCGACCTGCTCTTATTCCTTATCACGCAATGGAGCTTCGACTGATTGATGGAGAAGGGGGTTGGGAGCTCCGTTCGATTCAGGTATCGAACTCGGAATAGTGATTTTGCACCATTGTTGATAACATGTGAGGGAAGATATGTGCACTCCGCATACGTATAGCTGATTAGTATCATCGCGGTGGGCCCAATCACTAGAGTAGGCAAAGTGAATATCACTCGGCCTCCGATCTCTACAATATAGTTTTTTAGGCAATTTATTCTTGAGCTCAATAGACACTGCATGTTGGAAGCTGTAGATTGTTCCCTTTTCAACATGTACACCTAATCATAGTGTAGTGCTGGCGTCTTGACGCCCTTGAGAGGCACCAGTTCATCCTTGGTTCCAGGAAGAATTCATCTAAATTGGACGCATTGACATTATGAGAATGTATTGAAGCGACCAAATTTATAGCATTCTTTTCAACTCAGGTACCGGTAGATTGAAAACGCCAAAGGGTTTGTCTTTCCTCAGGTACTTGTCAGTGAATCCTATATACTTCTTGAGCCTAGTAAGTACTACAAAAGAATACCACAGTTCCTTCTTAAGCTGCACTTAACAGCGAAGGAGTTCGAGTAACACTTCAGAAACCGAAGACATGTCACGTCAAAGCTCAGCATGCAATTTTGCCCACGTCAAGAAGCAAAAGATGCAAGTTTGTTACACCATGACAACAGTTGTGTACCATCATAAAATATGTGTTTGTTCCACCAATCAACCCATCTCATCAAAAGAATATTCATTTCTTCTAAAAACTCAAAAGGATGAATCAGAACAATCGTTGTTTTCTTAAAAAGATCTCTAGTTTTTAGGAAGCACGAAGCTTCGAAGCCCCTCCGCAGGAACTTTTTGAAAGATTCATTTGAGGTCGAAGGACAAATAATGCAGTTCTTTTTTAGCAAAAACGACTCTAGACAGCTTTAACAACACATGTTACAAACTAGCGCAGATCACATGTCATCTCGCACTAACAACGTGCCCAATCTTGGCTCGATATATGCCATGTCTTTCTATTCATGATTCATGCCATGACTAACTATGTGCACTTCAAACAGTCGTGCACAGCCCCACAATTTGCCAACTAACTTTGGCACCCTCGTAAATGAGCGATCCCGGAACGTTACCATATTCCTCGAGCACAAGTTCCACCATACCTGGATTCCAAAGCCGCAGATCTACGCTTTCAGTACATGATCTCCCCGAACCCACTAACGAGAACAGTAATTCGACGAGAATAGGTGCACTTCCTCGTTCCTCGTCGAAGTGCACGTTGACTGTAGGTCCACCATATATCACACTCCCGGACATCGCATCAACCAGAAGGTGTGCGTGCGTTCTCACACCACTTCCATATCTCTCCTATTGAGATCTTGTCGCTGATCGAGTGCGTGATCAGGGTCCATTCTTCTATAAGTCATCGCTTTTTGTGTTGGTTTTCGATCAAAGTAGTGGTGTCTAACTCGGAGCCGAGTTATGTGTTCATTATTTGAGCTGATTGGAGATGGGTTTTGTTTACAGTGCTGATGTGTGTGACGATTGAAGTTGGTTTTGGAGGTGGTGATTGGTTGTGATCTTTTCGGAGCTGGAAGTTCGTTTTCTGGAGGTGATTTTATTGGAGGTGATTTGTTTTGATGTTGTAGATATTTTTGAGATGGCGCCTGAGGTAGCAGCAGCAGGTACGTTGAAGAGGGCTCTGCTCACAGGGATCACAGGGCAAGACGGGTCCTACCTCACGGAGCTTCTGCTCGGGAAGGGATACGAGGTGCACGGCATCATCCGGCGCTCGTCCAACTTCAACACGCAGCGCCTGGAGCACCTGTACATCGACCCGCACCAGTCGAGCGCGCGCATGAAGCTGCACTACGGCGATCTTTCGGACGCGTCCGCGCTGCTCAAGTGGGTGAACTCGATCTGCCCCGACGAGGTCTACAACCTGGGTGCGCAGTCGCACGTCGGGGTGTCATTCGAGAACCCGGACTACACCGGCGACGTCGTCGGGACCGGCGCGCTCCGCCTCCTGGAAGCCGTGCGCATCCACATCCAGTCCACCGGCCGCCAAGTAAGCCAACGATCTCTCAACACATGAGTCTCTCCACATGATCCTCCACTAATTCTTCTGCAATAGTCGATCCACATTCTCTTGTCCTGCAAGTTGCAGTAGGCGATTCACATTCTCTTGTCGTGCAACAGTCGATTTAGATCCTGTTTCTCTGCCATTGAAACTGCAGATTCACGGTCTCTTACTCTGAAAAGTTGATGCGCAATCTCTTCACACAATTTGAGGATCCACAACCTCTTGGTTTTTCATTGTAAGGTCTTCACAACAGCTGATTCACTTGAATCGTTTTCACACCAGGTGAAGTACTACCAAGCCGGATCGTCGGAGATGTACGGCGCGACGCCGCCGCCGCAGGACGAGACAACGGTGTTCCATCCGCGCAGCCCGTACGCCGTGGCGAAGGTGGCGGCGCACTTCTACACGGTGAATTACCGGGAGGCGTATGGCATGTTCGCGTGCAACGGCATCCTGTTCAACCACGAGTCTCCGCGGCGGGGTGAGAACTTCGTGACCCGCAAGATCACGCGCGCTATCGGGCGCATCAAGGTGGGCCTGCAGAAGAAGCTGTACTTGGGCAACCTGAAGGCGTCCCGCGACTGGGGTTTCGCGGGCGACTACGTGGAGGGCATGTGGCTGATGCTGCAGCAGGAGAAGCCGGACGATTATGTGCTCGCGACGGAGGACTCGCACACTGTCGAGGAGTTCCTGGAAGAGTCGTTTGGATACGTCGGGCTCAACTGGAAGGACCACGTCGAGATCGATCCCAGGTAATCAGTCTCTCTCTTGTGTTGTCTACTCTCCTCTTTACGTCGTGAACATTAGATGCACGCGTGTGTGACATGGACTGTGGTAAGGCTTGAAGGATAACGTTTGCTTTTTTTTGTTGGTCGTGCAGGTATTTCCGGCCTTCGGAGGTGGATAATTTGAGGGGGTCGGCGAAGAAGGCGCGGGAGGTGTTGAAGTGGGAGCCGAAGGTGCAGTTCAAGCAGCTGGTGGCGATGATGGTGGACGCGGACGTGGAGAAGGCGAAGCGGGAGAAGGTGCTGGTGGATGCCGGCTTCATCGACTCGCACCAGCAACCGTGAAGGAGGTGCATGTCTACCTTTGTTTTTCGGGCAGTATCAAGCCTCTGAGTTCATCGCTAGCACTCAGTACTATTCCATAGATGAACATCGTAATTATCGGTTGATGAGAGGCTGGAGTTGCCAAGAGCATGGACAAGCGGCAGTCCAGTCTATTCTTGCGACACAATACTTCAAATCTAGAAGTGAGCATACATTCGCAGATCTTAGAACTTCTGTATTTAAATAAGACTTTAAATACGATCGAGTTCACGTTGAACATGTTTGTTTCTCATGCTGTTGGGACCTCGGTACAATTCCTCACTTCCACGTCTTCCACCCTTCCAAAAAGAGGTGAAAAAATGTCTGCTTTATACATGTCGTGGTATATAGATCAGTCCATAACTTCTCTATTTCTCATCACAAACACTTCAAGACTACTCAACATCGTTCAAAAACATTTGTACAATTTCAGCAGTTAAAGTTTAAGAATTTTTTATGATCCTACGGTTGGGAATAGCAGTTGGGCACATAATATCACCTCGAAGATTCAGTTTTTGGGGTGGTTTTCGTGGAATAGTCACGGTTCTTTTGGCTTCGAGGGCTGGGGATTGCTCGTCTGATTACTCTTCTCTCGGACGTCAGCCCTGGTGCCGCCGTGTCCGAGGACGTTGCCTAATCAAGGATCCGAGGAATGAATGGAGGACGGTGCAGAATGCGGTGCACCGTGACGGACTTCGCGACACACAGAAGATCGTCCACAGTGCGACCAGAGCAATACCTGGCTATGGCAGAGCGAACAGTTGAGTATGCGTGTACTCGATTCAGCCGCTTGGGAATTGCTCAGAGGCGGGAAGATGTGATCGTCTAGAGTACGACATATTACTTGGGAGTGCTCGCCGATGAAAGCGAATGCGGGACATGGACGTGGATGTTTCGATGGTGCTATGATCTGACAGAGGTATGGTTGAGATTCTCGCCTTGCCTCCATCTGCAAGGACGAAGTACGCTCATGTACTGCGTAGAAGTGGCTCATGTTGCGGGTCAACTACTGCAATCCCCGTGAGGAAAATTCGTTTTCGTCAGTGGAAGCTTTGTTGCGCGAGTCTCACGCACCGTTGGTGATGAGTTCAGTCATTTGTTAGGAGGCCTTTCAGCAAGTGTGCTTGTCCTATGACGTTCGTGGAGACAGGGTTTGGAGCATTTATTTCGTCAGTGAATCTGCTTCTCTAGTGCCACGATTTCTGCAGGAGAAGCCATGTCTGACCAAGGGCGAAAATTGGTATTCTAAGGTGATGGAGGCAGCTGAACAATGTCGTGTTGCAGTTCTGGTGCTATCAGATGAATTCTTTAGAGCATCTCCACCCCTGGCGGGGAGACTCCCACGCCAGGTGGAGATTACGCCAGGAGGAGGACGGGAGAGAAGTTTTTTTCCCCGCACCCGCGGCCGAGTGTGGCCAGCACGATTATTATTATTATTATTTTTTAATATTTTAAAATAAAACATTCATTTTTTTTAAAAAGAAATTAATTTTATTTTAAGAATCTTTTTTTGGTTAATTTAAAAAAAATAAAAAATAAAAAATAAATTAAAAAAAATAAATCGAATGGGCCACTCACAACATGCCACGAGGCATGCCGTGAGTGGGTGACCTGCTGCAGCATTACGATGGGGCCCCGGGGAATTGCCGAAGTACCCAGTCGAGGGGGCCCTGTCCTGGGAAAACCCCGCCGTGCTCCCCCGTTCTGGGGCATGCGATGGGGAATCCCTGCCACCCCTCCACAGCAATTCCACCCCATCCGTCGGGATGTTGTGGCGGGGTGGAGATGCTCTTACCAGGTCTACGTGGCCAGTGATGGAGGTGAACTTATTTGCCAAGGCTTAAAACTCCAACTTCAAAAGTTTGCCGCTGTTCCTTATTACTTAAGGTATCATTGAAGCAATTTGATGAAACGAAAAGGGGGAAAAAATGGTTTGAGGAATGGAAGGTCATGAAAGTATGTGACGCCATAATTGATTTCAGTGACGGCCGCTTTTTACCTCGATGGCCGGGCCAATTCGTTGTGTAAGAGGCTCGAAATCCTTACTTTTGATTGGCTGGAAGGTTGATATTGACCCTAACCCCTTTACACCAAGAGGCTGGGTCAATTTGGTAGTCAAAATTATTATTCTAGAATAACATGATCTGACATGGCTTGAGCATGCTTGGGCTTGCTGAATAGGGTGCACCAAGAATGGAAGGCAAATTTTTAGCCTAGGGGCCACTGTCAGATTTCAATAAAAAACATCTTTTTTTTACGATACATACTTTTTTTCAACATATCATACCCGTTGGATTTTAGAGACCTGAATGGCTCTTTTGGCCTCATCTTCTCTTCATCCTCTTAGCTCTTCTCTTCGTCTCTCTCTTTCATTTTTGTAGAATGTTTCTCCCAAATTTTTTTGTGGCTTACGGAATTGTTGTTGCCATTTCTAGAGAGATGATGGAGGGGTCCTTAGAGATGAGTGGATACTAGTCGTTGCAAAGGTATGAAAGTGCTGACGCTCATGCTTTTTAGCCCTTTCAAAGTTCTTAACAAAAACATATAGGTAGTATAGGGATCCTTGATTTTTTTCAACTGCCTCTTGGAACTCCTATTCATCTACCACCACCATTGATTATGGATATGTATGCACCTAAAAGAGATTGAAAGGCTGCTGAAGAGATTGAAAAAGAGGATGTACAGATTGTAGCTCTTCCAGCACCAATGAAGAAACGAGCTGCAGTTGCCAAAAAGCCTCTTTAGAAATTGGGAAGGATGCTGATGTGGAGACTATGATTTCATTGCACAGCGAGATGGAACCCAAATTTATGAAGGACACAAAGAGACAAAGTATGATTTTTGCATATGTGATTTTTTGAATAAAAGAGCAAAAAAATCAAATCTTAGATTTGGCCTTTCAAAGGCTTTGGCTTTGGCCGCCAGACCCGAGGCCCCCCCGTTTTGCCCCCATCAACCACATAGAATGTCGTTTGGGAGAGAATTGGCATTGGTGCTAGGGTTTGATCTATCGCCTTGGCGCTTGCTAGGAGAGATCTCTTTGGAAGGCCTTCAAGTCTACCTTCCTTCCTCCTTGATGACAATGGCATGGAATAAGACGATCTTATACAAAATGGAATTTCAGGGCCAAATCGGCACACATGTTAGTTCTACAACTCTTTTTTTTTTATCAATGGTTGCATTAGACGGGTACCGTAATGAAACATGTGACATTATCTACTAATGATTCTGCTAGTGTTGAAGATAGCACCACGGACATTGAGAGGGATCAAAATTCAAATGACACTCCAACTCCAATTCTGACTCGAACTCCAGCAACCAAGTTCGAAAAGAAGAATCTTCAGGAGCAATGTTGCGGAGTTTTTATGTAGATAGCGAAAAACAGTTTAGTCATGGTAAAGAATTTTGAGAAAATCAATGCTATACTAGAAAATGTAGAACGGCAGATGGGTCGGCTCACAGATAAACTTTAGATTTAGTCTTCCGCCAAATCAAATGCATCAAGGTCATGAGGGAAGAAAATTTCTCCTTCCATTCTAAAATGTTCTTCCCAAAAAGATTGAGCTAGTAATTCATGTACTTGTGAAGATTTGCACAAGCATGTTCTTTATCCAAGCCTCCTTATCCTTTCTTGATTCTTCAACCTCCGCACTTAGATCTTTATCTAAGTCGTCCATACTCTTTTATGTCATTCACCACAGTCTTTTCAATGTCTTCAATTTGCACTCTTCCTGCTTCAACCTTGTCTATTTTCACGTATCATCTCATCTCCTTTGCAACTTGTGTAGCTGCCATAAAAATATCCGTAATCTCCAACTCCCTTGTTGATTTGCATTTTCTACACACATAATTCTCTCTCCTTCTTTTGCTCATTCATCATCAAACTTGTCTCGATGTATTATCCACAAGTTGTGAAGGCAAATGCAAGTGGTTACCAAATTTGGTATATGTGAAAGAGGCATATTAGTATCCTCCACCTCCCTTTATGTATACAAAAAGCTCTTTCTATAGCTATTCTTGTAGAGGACTGAATGAAATTCCACTACGGCTTTGCTCTAGATAATCCATCTTTTCCACCTTTGAAAGGAGAATAGAACCATGGTCTCATTGGATATGCGGCATCATCCATAAGTTTATAAAGTAATAGCTCACCTTTCATGACTTTCTTTCCAATATCTAAATTTTGAAACAAAGTCCAATCATGGCAACACCTAGCCCATCCAAAATCGTAATTCACTACACCTTGAAGTAAAGCTCAATAAAAACCTTTCCTACAATAATTTGAAGTAGGGTCTATAGGAGGAGCAATGATAGGTATGTGACTTTCATCAACTCCTCGCATTACAAATGATAATCTGCTTGGCTTTTCAAACTTCGCTGCAATTGTCTTCAAAGTAATTGTGGATTGTTTTTCAATCACTACTCGATTTAAATGCTTCTCAATTGCTGTACAAAATTTCCCAACAATGTTAGATGCAGTACTTTCACGAATCCCCATAACTTTCAGCAAAACCGCGCAATGAATTACCACTACTCAATCTATTTAAAGAAAGAGCAATCCGATTTCTAAGAAGAATGGTTGCTCTGTACTTTGTATTCTCTTGATTTTATGAGGGAGATAAAATACCACACAAGTAATCAAAAGTTTTGGGAAGTAACCTTGTATGTTGCTTGAATAACTTAACCAAGTAGCATCCAAATAATTGGTTGTCCGATCATACATCCAAATGCTCCATGTCCTCCTAGAAGCACCACTCTCTCCAACCATCACAACAAAAATCATAGCCATGGCAACATAATGTTGATGCAAAGTAAGTTTTTGCAAAGTCCCCAAGGGCTTTACACATGGGAGAATTGGCCCCGATTATAATCTTATTATAATAATCACTTGAGTTTGGACTCTAGCCCGAAAAATGTTGAAATTTTGTGCAATCCGCTTGGAGGTGAATTGGCCTGACCTCTAGGTGTAAAGCGGCCATGAGTGTGAGCAAGCCTTTTCAATAATCAAGAAGCATGTTGCCATGAGTTATGAGAATGAAGGAGAACCAGCCTTTATTTACCTTTAAAGGTCTAAGAAGCGACATTTGGGTTGCAACATGATGTTTTACTTTGAATTTGACATACAAGGTGTAAGAATTGATGTATACGATAGCACATTGAAAGTGCGCCAAGGCATGAAAAATTAGGTTTTTGTGAAATTGAAGGTCAATAATGGAGTTCTTGTGAACATTTTAAAGGCCCACCTAGTTTTTTGTATGTTTTGTAAGGATGCAAATATTTTTGAGAAAAAACCAACCTAAATGCCTAATATAAGTGTTGTGAAAAAATAGCCTTTTTTTCACCAATAGAAGTCAATTCAAGTTTTTGATCTAGAGTTTTCAATTGTATTGTTTAAACACATTTATATGGTATCAAGGGATCTAGAAAATTTCATAGAACTTTACACTCCAAATCTCTTGAAAGACGTATATTAGCCACATTTTAGCTACCTGTATTTGTTATAGAGTAGTCATAGAGACACCTCTATTGATTGAACCCTAAAGTAGAATTCCAAAATCTTAACTTCACTGTAATGTTGTAAAAGTCAGCAATCACATTCCAGAGTCAAAAATCCAAGATCAAAGAGAGGATGGCATTGTGCAGCAAGATAACACTCGTGACTCCGGTCCATGACTCTTTGTGACAAGTTTATATAATAGCTTAGTCGACTATCACTGAGCGGGCTGTAGATGCAGGATTACTAGCTATTATACCTGTGTTCGTTGAGCTAATATATGGAAGTATCCTCAAGCCTCAGCATATGGAAGCATGGCCAGGACCTGCTCTAGAACATTTATCTCGTGATTTTCTTCACTTGCATCATCCATTACATCCAAATATGCACTCTCTGTAGGTTCCGGGTTGGTGAACTTTGATGGCTAAAACCGTGAGGAACAATGCTCATTGCTACGATCTTTGTGTGGAAATTCAGCTAAAGAGAGTTTCAATACTTCAGCCTCTACTTTTGCCTCGCAATTCTTCTCCTCGTGCTGCAATCTTTGAATGCACCTTTGTTTATATACAATGAAGTCATCTAACGCCTTTAACTTCCGTTCGTCCGCTGCACATACTTGCGCAAACGATGGTCGTTCATCCCTATTTGGCAACAACCTTAAAGTTTTCGTCCCTGACTTCGGTCCCAAAGGATCTTTGCAAAAATGCTTGTATTGTACTTCAACCTCACGAGTCCCTTCCCGATTGTCCATATAGAATCGCATGTGGTGCGAGAATGTTAGGCCCACTAATTAATCCGGACCTGCCGGTAAGTGAGGATTTATGAACAATTTACAATTCCACACATTCTCTAGCAGCTAGGCGCTAACAAATGCCTCTGTAGGAGATGTTTCTTGTTCTATAAGACTAATCATTTCCTTCAACGAGTCCACCTCCGACCTCTTCAACATATTTGATATACAACTCAAGCGCTGATCAATATCTACGTGTCTATGGCCCACTATAAGAAAACATAGTTCCACTTCCTGGAAAAATCCCAATTCCACCAATGTAGCAGATAGAGTAAACATATAAATGATTTTGTTCTCGTTTGTGCAGTTGTCCGCCTGGATTTGCAATGTTGGTGGCAAAAAGCCCTTCCTTTGCAACACATCTCCTGTCACGTACAACAATGTACTCACGACTTGGTTGCTATCGTGTTTGTGGTGAGCCCCAAACCACACGTCGCAATATAAACTAATCCCATGTATAAGAGCACCACACAAATGGGTCTTCACAAACCGGTGTTCAATGTTCTTCACAGTCTGACGCATCCTCGGTACCATGGTCGTGTTTTGGTCCATGCCATCCACAATGATGCACATGTACAACTCAGGGCTAATATAACACAATCTCTTGAATATCCAATAATGCCTATGTTCTTTCATCTGGTTGTGCAGATGCAACATAAACAACTCCTTTATCTTTATCCTTGCATGTGCATTGGTGGTTCCCTCCATGGCACATTGATGCTTCCAACAATGATAACATTTTGAATTTCTCGAGAATGGAGGTAACTGAACGTGGGGATACTTGATGCGCCTCATCCTCCAGAATGAACTAATAGAAATGGTTTCCCGATTACAAATTCTCTTCACCTCCTCGTTTACGTAATTGAATATATCAAATTTGGCACTATTCATAGGAAGGAGAATAAGAGGCACTCTTACCGCGAATACAACGATGAGGTTGAGGACAACCAGCTTCATCAACAAACGATTTAAAGCAAGTCTCAACCGCTGACATTCTAGTGCTCTCTTTAATCGGATTTGAAAGGATATTGCCGTGAATCGATGTCACTATTCCATATATAAGACAGTCCTTCTTCAATTGCTTAAAGCGCCTTCGTGAATATCCAAGCCCAAGAGCAAAGCAAACATTGCAAACTTGTTTTCCACCTATCAATGTTACAAATTTGTCTCGACGAGTTCCTTGCGTCCTTGTGTAAAAAGAAACCAGCATCTGTCTCATCCACGTACTTGTCTTATTCATCTTAAACTTGTATAAAAATAATTGTTTACCTTGAGATACGTTGTAGGTGTTAGTGGTACATGCACCAATGTTTGATGGCGTTCAACATAAAATCACCATTCCGTCGCTGTTGTTGGACATGATTTTCAAGTCTTCGAAGAAACCTGCAAAACATGCATAAAATTTATTTGGTCATTTGTTAAAACTATGTGATAAAATCTCTCAAGTATCTTTGTATTACATATAGCCCAAAAATTTTATATAATATGTAAAAAGTTTAAACATAAGGAGAAACAAAGCAAAAGGTCCAAAGGTCTAAAGTTAAATTTGGACTAACCAACTTGAGGCACAAGGTTCCAATATGGATATAAGGTTTTTGTACAAACCCTAGAGGTCTCTTCTCTTCCCACTTTCTAAGGTGAGCTCTCTTGCAATCACAGCCTCAAAGCCATGTGTGTTCATTATTTTATTTACTAATTTCTGTTAGCTTTGTATGTGCTGTCACGTGTGTAGATTGCAGGAGAAAATTTGCACTTTGAGGGAGTTTTCGTGATCTTGGTAAGCTTCTCTGACTTTGTTTCAATGCTGAAATAGAGAAGGGAATTCACCTCGAAGGTTTATGATGATTAAAGATCAATCAAAGGATAGTTACGATAGTGTAAGGTGAGCCAGGGCCCAATACCAATTTTTGAGCATGCAAATGAAGACACCAACTTTAGTATGTTCAAAATTTTAAATTCAATAGAAGTTGAATGTTTACACATGAAAAGAGTCAACAACTAGTGAGTGCAGCTTGCGTACTACTGAAATAGTGATACCAAAACCACTGAGAATTGAAGTCATGAGTGTAGCCCATGGTGTGGCAGTAAATGTGTCAGTGCAACTATACATATCAGCCCGCAAACTGAAACCCTAGCCGCTACAACCAGGAACCCAAACCCTAGCCGCCGCAACCAGGAACCCAATCTCTAGCTGCCACAACCAAGAACCCAAACCCTAAATAGACAAACCCTAGTCACCACGTTCCCATGAAGTTTGCGTAATGCCTCATGGAGTAACCATACACTAGAGATGTGCGGGCGCACACCTCCAGCTGCTGGTGCTCTTCCATCCAGCATATCCGAAGGCCGAAAACTGAAAACCAAAATAAGGAGATCAAGAAGCTGACAAAGCCGAAGCAGACGGTGGAGCGCGGCGAGAAGGAGAAGCGAGTGAAGGAAAAGAGCACGACGAGGAGCAGGAATGCTAGAATGTGAGCAGTGAGCGGTGAGTAGTGTGTAGTAAACAATCTATTTTTTTCAGTTGGGCACCCTATAACCACAGATTTGGGGTGATTTACAAGAATCAATTTTACATTGTGACCTATTTCTGTGGTATGAAAAAATATCAAAATGGGAGAAAGTTGGATTAAAAAACCCCGAAATAAACTATTTGGAGGATATTTGGATGAATGTAGATAGATGAATGTAGATGAATGATTGCTCAGCTTATAGTTAAAAAAATATAGCAACTTCTTCAATATTGGTAAAAAAAAGAAAAAAAAAGAAAAAAAAACCAACTGAGGGGCTCCTTGGTACCGAGGAGGGCCAATGAGGGCGAAACCAAAAAAAAACAAAAAAACAAAAAAACAAAAAAAACAAAAAACCAAAAAAACCAGTTGAAGGGCTCCTCGGTATCGAAGAGTGCCCAGAGGGCGAAACCTAAAAATAAAAAATAAAAAAACGTCTAAGGGGCTCATCGGTACCGAGGAGTGCCCGAGGCAAAACCAAGGGAAACCAAAAATAGAATACAAAAAAAAATTAAAAAATTAAAAATTATTGCCCATTAAGAAAAATTCTCCTCAAGGGGTTATTCAAATTGCCCATTTGGCACTTCAAACTTCTCTGTATATTTGAATACAAAAATTCTTGCTTTCACTACAATGTTACATAGTTTTACAATTCTTGCTTCCACTACAATTTGAGTGAGGGGAAAAATGGCACCTTGGTACCAAAGTGCCCATTTGGCACTCCAAACTTTCATGTTGCTCATAGAATTTTTTTCGTAAAACTAGATGAGATTTTGAATGGATGCCCTAAAATTCATTCATCCATAAACTCTGTCCATCCATGAAATATATCATCCAAATTTATTCATCCATTTTATGATGAGAAATAGTCAACTCCATATTAAATTTTGGTTAGGTTTGTCCCTAAAATTCAACACTTATTTTTATGTGAAGCAATTTCATAGCCCATTTGTAAACCACGGTAATAGGTTGCAAAATTCTACTTTTTAAAGATAATTTCAAATAACATTTATAGTAAATTCCTATAATTAGAATATTCATATCCATTTTTATCCTCCCTCCTCACTCCTCACCGCTCACCGCTCACTGCTCACATCCTAACGTCGTTGCGACGAGGAAAGGGCGTGAATAAATTGGAGTAGCGCGCGACGAAGAGAGGGCGCAGCTTGCCGACGTAGGCATGGCATGGCGCCCTTAAATCCATCCCATCTCTCCCAAGCTCGCGCCTGCCGGCATAGGCGTCGCGCCCTTAAATCCATCCCATCTCTCCTAAGCTCGCGTCTGTAGGCCGGCTAGCTCTCTTAAAAGTTAAATCCATCTCTCCCAAACCCTAGCCGCCCACAACTTCCCTCCCCTCCCTCTCAACTCCCCTCCATTGTCCTTCCTCACAACTCTTCTCTCCCCATCCTTCGCCCTCACAAGCCCCTCTCTCCTACACCTCCATTGTCTCCCTTCTCCAAACCTAGGCTCTCACACTCACAGCCTCCTCACAACTACTGCCAGGGGTGTGCGCGTGCACACCCCTCGTAGGACTACCTAAAGGTGCTTGGATTGATATCCTTCATTAATACCCCCATTTCTAAAACCCTAATCCAAAACCCTTAACTCATATCCTAAATTGATACCTTGGTTGATAACCAGGTATTGGTACCTAGGAACTCATACCCTGGTGGTGATACCCTCGCTATTGATACCCAAAGTACCTTGGTTTATAAATGATGATGAGAATATCTCAACCAAAAATCGTTTTAAAATGCTTGTTTTAGTGCATTTTGCAAGGAAGCAAAAATAAAGTTTTCTTTGTAGTTTAAACCGTAGGATCTCAATTATGACTTATTAAATAATATACTAAAAAAAAATCATAAAGTTTCACCGCATGGATTGAAAGATTATAATGTTTGAAGTAGAGAAAAGGCATATTTTCTTCCCTGCGTTTTCTGGATCGGCAGACTTTGACTTCAATCGGTGTCCAATTTTTTGCACTATAAAAGGTCTCAATTAATTATCATAATGTTAAGCATGATGTTAGTTCCTTACATACCATTTTTTAGAGGTAGACAAGGAGTGTAGCATATTCAAAAAAATTGTGCAATGAGTGGAGGTTCAAAAATTTTCAATTCATGTTATATTTTTTTGTGAACTTGATATTGTTTTAAATGAGAATCCAAATGGTCAATTAGAAGGTCTACATCATATAATGCCTTAGGAAAAATCAAAAGTAAATGATACAAAGATCTCAAAGTTTTATGTGGAAAGGTAGAAGATTTTTTGGTACCTTGGCCGAAAATGTGTGACAATGTGTGAAAATAATTGACTTGGATAAATATGCTATTTCACCAAAGTACTAACAACATGCTTAACACAATGGTATTGGATTTAGATCTTGTGTAGTGCAAAAGTTTTTAGAGGTAGACAAGGAGTGTAGCATATTCAAAAAAATTGTGCAATGAGTGGAGGTTCAAAAATTCTCAATTCACGTTATATTTTTTTGTGAACTTGATGTTGGGTTAAATGAGAATCCAAATGGTCAATAAGAAGATTTACATCACATAATGCCGTAGGAAAAATCAAAAGTGAATCATACGAAGATCTCAAAGTTTTATGTGGAAAGGTAGAAAATTTTCTGGTACCTTGGCAAAAAATGTGTGACAACGTGTGAAAATAATTGACGTGGATTAATATGCTATTTCACCAAAGAACTAACAACATGCTTAACACAATGGTATTGGTTTTAGATCTTGTGTAGTGCAAAAAAATTTAGAGGTAGACAAGGGGTGTAGCATATTCAAAAAAAATTGTACAATGAGTGGAGGTTCAAAAATTCTTATTCCATACTAATAGTGACTATTGTTTTGTAATGATATTTAGGTTTTTTGAGTGTATTGTTATGGCACCACCAAAAATTGACAGAATGTGGAACAGCCACGGCTGGTGGATCGCAGAAGTAGATGAGTCGAGCGCCTTTTTGTGGGTGACGAATTATCCCTTTCAACTAGGGAAGCGTACATTGGCGTCGGAGAAGAGTTTTGGCAAGATCCAGACAATTACTGTTCGACATGAAGATATGGTGTACGTATCTTGCGCATTGGGTCTAAGTCAATCAAAGGTGAAGACTTCTCTTTTGAAGAAGTTGCTTCTTGCACCTGTCCCTTTGAATCTTCTTCAAAATCCAGGTCAAGTGAAATTCCTTAAATCATTGTAGACGTTTTGGTTAAATATCTCTCTTGCGGTACGTACTGCTAGACACAATAACGTCTTAGCCTGTTTAGCCTTATCACCGGAGATGGTGCTAAAGGCTAAGAAGATTATGGAGAAATATATAAGATATGAGGCATTACGAGAGAGGGATCCATCATGTGCGACAACTCAAGCCTCACCAGCGGAACGAGAAGAAACAAAAATTTATTGAATTCTTGCTGAGCCGTTGCAATTGGATTGGCGACCAATAGAGAGGGGGAGGGGAAGTGGAGGCCAACATCCCACCACAACTTCTAAGGTACAAACATTACTCAATACCCCATTATCGAGTAGACGTCCTACAAAGAGGCCACAACGACTTAAGAGAGATGTAGCATCTGGTTTAAGAGAAAGCCCCTCAGATTTGGAGCCAAGCGGAAAGAGGTTGATTGGAAGAAGTGTAGGATTGGGTGGCAGGGTTCCTAGGTCGTGCTCACGACGTCTGATGGTCATCATAGGGCTCCTACATCTACACCGGAAGATTTAGCTGATTTGTCAGCCATGGCGCCGGAGGAAGAAGAATTTCACAAGCTATCAGGCAGTATACAAAAGGATTTTGAAGACAATGCGGAGATACCACATGATGTTTCAACTTCGATGTATTTAAAAGCAACAGTGCCTACAGTAGAGGAAATTGCAAAAGGATGAGCGTGAAGGAATTTTGTGTTTAAGGCACATATAGACCGCATTGTCTCTATGGAAAATCCGTAAACGAACCATCGGGTTTTTTCACTGAAGAGGGTCAGAGAAGTATTTAACCGCTTAAGAGACCCATAATCCACGACTCGGGTGAGTAGATTGGTACTTCGACCCATCATATACATCGTGCATACGACTACCGATGATGGTGTCGTAGAGAAGCAAGAGTTGCCATTTCCATTGGTAGGAACAACACGAGAATTTGAGCACATATTCATTGCACATGGGAGTGCTTCTGCACATGGTGCCATGGGATCCCAGTATTCTTGGCTTCAAGATCATATCATTTGAAAATCAGTGGATGCGCAACACATAGTAGCAGCTTGTAAGTTTGCACAGCAGCAGTGGAGAGATGGTATTATGCCATTAAATGAGTAGCTAGACACGTTCGAGCGGCAGGAGGCCTCTTTGGTAGTGTATGATGATCGCCGCTTTTACATTGAGAAGCCTGCGTGGATCAACATAGCGGAGTTCCAGAGAAAATCATATTCTACCATGGATGAGGATTTGAGGAAGTTCAGTCAGATTTGGGATCTATAAGGGAGGCCTAATAGCTCACTACGTGCGGATGATGCACGTAGGGCTGTTGCTTTGATGAGTGCGGCAAGTGCACTGCATAAATTGTCCAAGGGGGATGGAGTTGTCACGGTGAAGAGGTTGGCCAAAAACATATAGGATCTAACCTATCATGCATGGAATCCGAGCAATGATTGCTTTGAAGCTATCATTCAAGTATGCAAGGACTACAAAGATGACATTCTCTTTTATAGCAAGGAGGAAGAATACAAGTGGAAAGACATGGCGAGGAAGAAAGAGCTGGATCCAAATGTGATCATACGACCAAGCAGAAAGGAGATTACTTCGAATTGGTTGAGGCCTTTAGGTAAGGTTCTGAATCCATATTATCTTCACTTGGCAAAGTTTGCTGCAGCCAAGCGGGTGAAGGAGGATGGAGTAAGACCTCGTCAAGCATATTACTTTAACGGTGTAAAAGACCCAAGTCCACATCTTCGTACAATTGCCGGTGTGGTTGACGGGTATGAGAGATGAGAAGTTGTGATGAATACCATCCGTTGGTTGATGGTGGAGAACAACGAAAGTGTGCCTAATTCTATGGAAGAGTATTTTTTTATCTGTATAGGGAAGTATTTTCCAAGGAGCAACAATCAATTTGATACCCTTGGAAAACTTTTGAATGCTACCACGAAAACAGCTTGGAGTGCTCCCGTGCAAGGGAAGGTGTCTAAACTAGAAGACATAGGCTACCTCGTCCCCGCTTCCATGAAATTTCATTATGGTGACATTGCAGCAAGGCGGCGTGGATACATTGGACTGTCCATGGATGTGGGAGGATTAACTACTATTAATTGGGAATGGCAGATGGAAGTCAGGAGGCCTGGCTAGAACGACTCAAAGAATCTTCTTATGGTTTGGTGTAGAAGAGAGTTATTCTCCACCGACTACATAGAGTTGGGGAAACCATGTTTGTGGGTGATTGATTGTCGGCGTGGCAATGGGAGGCATGGAGATGGTCATTGGGGAGACGATCAGTTATCCGCAACTTTTGCACAGCTAACATTATGGATGACTAATATTGAATAATGGAACTTCATCTTCTTGTTACCACCGGCCAGCGGCTGTGTATGCCATGAAGAATCTTTCACAAAGGTGAAGCTTCCAAAGGGATGTACTATGCGACGTGGATGTTGGGCATTTGATTCCAACTCCGTTAATTCCTATGCTTTTGATTTAACAGAGAATGGGCGTCTGGAGCAAGGAGTACAACCAATTGGAGACATTGTGATTTGTATGCAACGCCATGTGGGTACATCTCCTGGCCCGAACTATGTTTCTAGAGACCTTCCACTTCCACTTGTATTCTTGGATAACTGGAATGAGGCACACCAACCCTCTGAAGTTGATTCACGTAAGAATCTCCATCAGAGCTGGCAAGACTTGTAGGCTCATACTTGCCCCGTGGTTGGGGTTTAGTGGCGTGTAACATATCTAACACCATTCCCACAATCCTTCAAGGAGATTTCCAAGGATCCGAGATTTTTCTCATTGACGATTGTACAGACAGAGTTTCATTCCTGTACAGTGAGTTGTCCGACAATTTTCAAGGACAACTATGGATTAGGGCTGGTGGAAGAAGTACTAGTTGCTATATTGTACATGAGTACGAAGAGGCGGTTGGTGAAGTGAGGAATGAAGACGACAATGAGGATGCAGGTGGTTTACAGGAGAGATTGCCACGTTGAGATAGCACTGAAGATTCCTCATCTCGTAGGAGCTTGAGCTAGAGGACTTCAGACACCAATGAAGATGAAGTGAACTAGTCTCCTTCAAGAGAGTAGATTCTATCAACGCAGCCGGCGGTGGGAGATACTTCAGGGGAGACGTCTGCAACACCTATAGAGAGGATGCAAGTTACTGGTGTAGTGGATGTTAGTTTGGCGGCACTGGCAGGAGAAGAGCGTACATTTGATGGTCCTAAGCTTGAGATGGGGGAAGATGAATCGGATTCAATGACATTTTTTCGGTGCAGAGGAGGATTCCAGAGCTTTTAATGCCTTCTCAATCAGAGCCAGTATCGGAGACACATGAGACCTTTGGAGATATCATAGTGATACCGGACCAAGTTTGCCTTCCGTTCCAAGATTTAGCGTATCTGAGGACATCATTGCATTTCAGAGGGCCTTCTCCTCAGAGCAAGAGATGTCGTTTAATACAAACGATGTCTTTTTCTACAATGATGATAGCGTAAGGCATACGCGGGAGGGTGATTTTGGAAATTACTGATATGTTGAATTTGTGTCCATGTGTATCAAAAATGAGGAAGATCGTCTAGTGTAGGATCATGAACTGTTTGCTATGGTAGGTAACACCATTGGACATGTGGAGGGAGTCGTTGCAGTAGAAGATGAGCTGTGAGCCGTGGAGCTATATACTATAGTAGAACATGCACACAGTTTAGGTGGCAAATACATTAGTATAATGCAGTTTAAGATTTGTCTATCGTTCGGTGGGTGGTATATATTTATATATTGGGTGGTCCTTGTGATATGTTTGATTTTAGAATCTCTCAGCAATAGTGTGGAATTGCTTGGTTTTGTATGTTTTGCATGTAAAATACACTTGTGGCTATCTACCAACAACGACTCTGTATGTTTTGTATATATAACTTGCGGCTTTCTACCAGCAACCAGTGCACTTGGCTAGGTGCATAATTGCTTAATTGCGTGTTTAACATGCAACAACAATGTCAAATGGATTGGCAAGCACATGACACCACAATTAATAGGAGCAAAATGTTGGACAACATACAATACACATTTGAGAAGATAAAATTTGGAAATATTACGGTTGAGTATTAAGTAGACAAAATCATGGCATATTCGGATTCCAAAAAGAGTGGAGAGCTCTCAAATAAGCCACGAGAGCAATTAAGGTAGAGGCATCCAATTTTAATCGGACACCCAATTCCTATCAGTAGAGTATGCATGGCATGGTGCATGAAAATGGCAAATAGATGAAATGGTGCATGAAGCGACCCAAAACGGATAACACAAAATCTGAAAATACCAGTCATTATTGGCATTGGGTCATGAAGTGTGCAATTTTGGATTGCCCCATCTCAATTGAGCTCTCATTGGTGGCCTTGCCTCGAAAGTCGAATAAGACCGATTGGCATAGGGTACCCTCCATGTGTTGGTTATCCATGGCATGTCTTCTCTCTTTTTACTCACTCTCACTTATTGGCATTGGGCAAAAGAAGGCACCAAATCTCACCTACTCTACAGTTTGATTATAGGCTCCAGTGGTTTTTGGGCTTTTAAATTCTATATCAATTCCAAATCTTTGTGATTAATTTTGAAAAGATATTTGTTGAGTTTCATTCCAAATACCGCATCTTTCTACATAAATGTTTTTGACATATTGTGGGAATTTGTACCCACAAGGTTCCAGATATAACCTCTAATATCCGGTGATTAAAGAAAAATAAAAAAAATTAGTGATTAAAACGGTGTAGACTAGTATAACTAGATAAGAATTATGAAATAAGAATTTTGTGCTAAAAGAGAATCGTTAGAAACCGTTGTCTTCAGCAACTTTTCGGCAACCAAACATTCGGATAGCCGAAAATTATCCGAAGTATTTCCGAAGATATCCGGAAGCTGAAACGTCATCATGGCGTTTCGGAAGCGACGCCAGAGCCGTTATAGATTCCGTGCGTTGTGACCATTATAAAAAGAGGCAGAAACATGAACTCTTCACAGTTGTCGTTTCTGCTCTATCTCTTTCTCTCTCTCTTCCTTTTTTTCTGCTCCTCCCAGTTTCTGTTTGTTTTTTAGCATCCGGTAGTATTTTTGTAGTGCAATACTTTTGTGAGGTCAGTGCGTGCAAGTGTCACCGGAGAGAAGAAAGGTTGGGTGACCGCCATGGCTGGAAGGGAGCGAGGCGGAAGATCGAGAAGGGTGAAGAGCACGACCGTCGGAGGGCCGCCAATCGTGAAGGTGGCTCCGGAGTATCCGTCAGAGGACAAGGACGTGCACGTATTATACCACTTCCTCGACAAGATGGGGTGTGCCGGACTCATGGAGGTGGCATGTGGTACAAAGGATGAAGGCGTGGTGACGGAGCTAATTGGAGAGCTCGACAACCAGTACGACGGAAGTCTCCGAGCGCACCCGGAGAAGTGGACAAGGTCAGAGTGGAAGCGCACATATGGCTTCCGGGCTAGAGAAGTCAAGGTGTCAAAGAAGAATGACGACTTCATTGACGGGGAGTTCCACCGACATTCCGACCCAAAGGACGGCTTCACGATGAGTGACCTTGTCGATTCCCAGGCCTAGATAGTGATTGGGTTTCTAAACCCAATCTTCGATCCGGAAAAGCCCAAGCGACTGGTGTTCAAATGGGCGAGCGTTTTCTCGGGTGCCTTGCGAGGGAAGATCACCATCGGCTCGGCGTCGTTGATGCAAGACCTGGTAGGGAGATTGGTCAAGGGCCTCCACCGGACGAGGAAGGCCGGATTGCCGCTTCCGGCTTACCTGATCCATCTCTACTTCAAGCACGAATTGCTGAAGCCGGCGGAGCAAGACGCATATGACGAACTTCTGAACATCCAAAAGCATGGTAGGCCGGAGACCGACTACAAAGACGCAACCAAAGTTGCGGAGCCACCTCTGGCCAGAACCCCTCCGACCCGGAAGTAAAGTCGATTAGTACCGCAAGAGGCGACACCGGTGGAATCACCACTGACCCAGATGGATACGACCTCCGAAGATCCGGCGACAGCAGGCCCATCCATGCGATCACAGCGTGTAGGTATCCCCGAGCCTCCGGAACTCTCCGGGAAACCGGCGGAGGACATTGTGGAGTTACTTCGGCACGTAGCTTGGAGGACCAGGCGGCTCAACTAGTTCATTGTGGATAGCTCGGAGCTGATGTACGAGATCCTGGCCGAGCTCAAGGTAGACGAGCTATCGGAGATCATGCCTCGGTTGAAAGATCTCTGGCATGTCAAGGCCTAGTTGACCGTGTTAGAGGAGCAACAGTTACCTTTGATTCAATCCCGGGCAAAGCTCCAACAAGACTTAGCAATTGCAGAAGCAATAGTGACGTTGGCACGAGCACCCCGATAGGAGGCGAAAGACAGGGCCACCGCATTGGCTCGAGCGCTCGTAGAGGTTTGAGCAACGCTGAGTTTTCCGGTTGACACGGTCAACTAGAGCCTCCTCTTCAACGAGCGCTTGGAGAAGGAAGGTAAGGTGAACCGTGGGCAGATCATCCGATTCCTCATGGATCACGGACGGAAGATGGAGAAGACATGGGAGCAGATGTAGCTGTTGGCCAAGATCGTGGTCCGGGAGGAAAGGGAAGTGCCAAACTCCCCCATCGACCTCGACTCATCATCGGATGTTGCCGGACCATCGAGCAGAGCGCCGGAGGCTTCTAGCAAGAACAGGGATAAGCGGCCGGCGGAGGAGACCTTTGGCACATCCGATGCGGCTTCACCCGGGCGCTGGGACAAGGTTTCTATGACCAGCCCGGAGACGGCCAAGTCTTGGAAGAACCCGCTTCCGGCAGCGCTCTTCCAAGGGACTCCCCCAGTTTTTTGGCTGCCTTCTTTCTCCCCTTCATCCACCCTCCGGAAGAATTCTTCCCCATTATCCAGGTGTCTTTCGGAGGAGACCTCTAGTGTCAAGGATGTGGTGTGAACCACGACGGGCATGGCAGAGAAGGCCACCCAAGTGGCACCCTCCTCTGACAACCCAGAGCCAAGAACTCCAACTTTCGGAAGCAAGAGCCAGGCACCGGAATCAACTCTAGAGAAGACTGCCCGGAGGACGGAAGCAGTAGGAGCATCCCCTTTGCGCAGGAGTGGCCAAAACAAGAAGGCTCCATAGCTAGGGTTAGGGTTGAAGTTAGGAATTGTTAGTTGCTTAGGTTTTGTAGCGATTAAACGATGGGGCTTATGATTGCACCCGACTGCCAAACCTTTAGGTAGATTTCCAATTTCCTAAATTTCTTTACTGGCAGAAAATCCGGATCTGAGATCCATAATTTCGGATCAAATATCGGATTTCCGGATTTTTAGGGATAAAACATTTTTTTTCTATTAGGATAGGGTTCCCCGGATTCCTCGCGAATAAGGTAGATTCTAGTTTAGGAATTTAATTAGTACTTAATAGATGAGTTTTAGGCAACTCATCATCTTGTTTTTCTCTCGTTGAAAACGTTTTCCATCTATCACATTTTTTATCTTGAACTTGTGGTGATTAAGTGTTTTCTTGTGAGGAAGAGGATCCATTGTGGTTGGAGTATGGTAAGGTAAGTCTAGTGTGTTGAGTGTTAAAGTATTTGTATTTGGAATCACCGGTTGAAGCTTGCATTGGGAGATTGCTTGGAAGAGTTGGAGAAGAGGTTTGGTAGACCCCTGACATTCTTCAGGGTCCGGAAGCAGCCAGGAGGGGAAGAGACGTATTGCAGAGGTGTTCCTCGTAGTCTCTAGGGCACGAAATATCCGTCTGAACTTTGATTCCAGTTGAGGCCGGAATCTCCCCCTACAATAGGGAAAAATCCCAATGTGTATGTCTAGAAGGAAGTTCACTTACAAACTGTAAAACTCACTCAGTAGAACCACTGTAGTACCAACCAGAATGTTGTTGTAGTCCGAATTTACCTTTGCGTGTGGGTCCGGCAACAACAATCGTCCACCGATTAGCGGATTAGAGAGAGAGTGGGTGTCTAGCCACTTTAAGTCACAAGACAATAGGGAATCCGACCACTTACACAAAATAGGATCAATGGCCTTCCGGTCACCCGTTTAAACCGTCTGGAAGACTCTTTGAGGAGGAACAAAGATAAATCAAACCCCTTTCAGCTATCCGGAAATTAGTTCTGGAAGCTATTATAAGACCTCTGAAATCCAAAAGGATCCGGATCTAGAGTAAAAGAATGGATAGGAAAGCTAACCTGTGGAGTATTGTGTGGTAGTTTAGTTTTGTCTATCTTTTAGGGAAAGAACATTAAGTCTCCGTGGGAACGACACCAGAGCGGTTTACTTTGGTTGTATTTTGTAACAATTGAGTGCTAACTAGAGGAATACTCACCCGACGACTTGCAACACATACGATGTCATTTGCGTCCTCAACGGGCTTAAGTGAGCGGAATTGGGTGCCTCTACCTGACCTTGGATCCAAAAGATGCACAAAACTACAAAGAAAGCAGCCGTAATTAACCTAGATCTTGATCCATAGTTTGGTTAGAGTCCTAAGTCCTAAGATGGTGTCAATTTATAACATTTTTCTATAAAATTTTTATTGCAAATGGACATAACAATTTACATAAAGCTTTGTGTTAGTCTAATTTTTTTCTTAAATCCGACATTTCATGAAAAAATGATAAGGTTTTGAATTGCACATAGGCAGAGTGGGTAGGTTGGCCAACTCCTAAAACTTTTGCTAGGACATTCCATTAAATGTGAGATTTTCAGTACTAGCAAAGAGTATTGGATCCTTTCATAATGTCAAAAAAATCTCTTGTCTTTAGTAAGAATTAGCATATCAACCCAAGTCAATCATTGTCACACATTGCCACACAAGGTACTAAAAAATCTTCTTCTCTTGTTCATAAAACTTAGAGATCTTCATATGTTCTACTTTTTATTTATCCCATAACATTATGTGGTGTAAACCTCTTATTTACTATTTGGATATCCATTCTAAAACATGTTAAGTTCATAAAAGAATATATCATGAATTGGCAATTTTTGAACCTCAACTCCTTGCACAATTGTTTTGAATATGCTACACCTCTTCTCTACCCCAAAACATTGGTGTGCAAGGAAATAATTTCATGCTTAACATGATGGTATAGAATTTAGACCCTTTGTAGTGCAAAAGTTTGACACCAAGTAAAGTCAAAGTCTGTTGATCCAGTGAACGGAGGGAAGCCAATAAACCCTTTTCTCTACTTCAAACATTGTAACCTTTTAATCCATGCGGTCAAAGTTTATGAAATTTTGTGAGCATGTTATGTTTGAAGTCTTGATTGAGATCCTACGGTTAAAACTAGAGATAACAGTTTAAGATTTCTTCCTTACTCATTGCACTAAAACACACAATTTTGAGGTGTTATTGGTGTGAAATTGTTGAAGAAATTTAGGGGTTAAACCAAAGCTCCTAGAATTATTAAGCCAGCATAAGTAGTGTTCCACCATACCTGGATTCTAAAGCCGCAGACCTACGCTTTCAGTACATGACCTCCCCGTGCCCACTAACGAGAACAGTAATTCGACGAGAATAGGTGCACTTCCTCGTTCCTCGTCGAAGTGCACGTTGACTGAAGGTCCACCATATATCACACTCCCGGACATCGCAGCTACCAGAATGTGTGCTTGCGTTCTCACCCCACCTCCAGATCTCCCCTCCTGAGCACTTGTCGCTGACCGAGTGCGTGATCGGGGTCCATTCTTCTATAAGTCATCGCTTTTTGTGCTTCGGTGAGTGTTGGTTTTCGATCAGAGTAGTGGTGTATATCTCGGAGCTGAGTTATGTGTTTATTATTTGAGCTGATTAGAGATGGTTTCTGTTCACAGTGCTGATGTGTGTGACGATTGAAGTTGGTTTTGGAGGTGGTGATTGGTTGTGATCTTTTCGGAGCTGGAAGTTCGTTTTCTGGAGGTGATTTTATTGGAGGTGATTTGTTTTGATGTTGTAGATATTTTTGAGATGGCGCCTGAGGTAGCAGCAGCAGGTACGTTGAAGAGGGCTCTGCTCACAGGGATCACAGGGCAAGACGGGTCCTACCTCACGGAGCTTCTGCTCGGGAAGGGATACGAGGTGCACGGCATCATCCGGCGCTCGTCCAACTTCAACACGCAGCGCCTGGAGCACCTGTACATCGACCCGCACCAGTCGAGCGCGCGCATGAAGCTGCACTACGGCGATCTTTCGGACGCGTCCGCGCTGCTCAAGTGGGTGAACTCGATCTGCCCCGACGAGGTCTACAACCTGGGTGCGCAGTCGCACGTCGGGGTGTCATTCGAGAACCCGGACTACACCGGCGACGTCGTCGGGACCGGCGCGCTCCGCCTCCTGGAAGCCGTGCGCATCCACATCCAGTCCACCGGCCGCCAAGTAAGCCAACGATCTCTCAACACATGAGTCTCTCCACATGATCCTCCACTAATTCTTCTGCAATAGTCGATCCACATTCTCTTGTCCTGCAAGTTGCAGTAGGCGATTCACATTCTCTTGTCGTGCAACAGTCGATTTAGATCCTGTTTCTCTGCCATTGAAACTGCAGATTCACGGTCTCTTACTCTGAAAAGTTGATGCGCAATCTCTTCACACAATTTGAGGATCCACAACCTCTTGGTTTTTCATTGTAAGGTCTTCACAACAGCTGATTCACTTGAATCGTTTTCACACCAGGTGAAGTACTACCAAGCCGGATCGTCGGAGATGTACGGCGCGACGCCGCCGCCGCAGGACGAGACAACGGTGTTCCATCCGCGCAGCCCGTACGCCGTGGCGAAGGTGGCGGCGCACTTCTACACGGTGAATTACCGGGAGGCGTATGGCATGTTCGCGTGCAACGGCATCCTGTTCAACCACGAGTCTCCGCGGCGGGGTGAGAACTTCGTGACCCGCAAGATCACGCGCGCTATCGGGCGCATCAAGGTGGGCCTGCAGAAGAAGCTGTACTTGGGCAACCTGAAGGCGTCCCGCGACTGGGGTTTCGCGGGCGACTACGTGGAGGGCATGTGGCTGATGCTGCAGCAGGAGAAGCCGGACGATTATGTGCTCGCGACGGAGGACTCGCACACTGTCGAGGAGTTCCTGGAAGAGTCGTTTGGATACGTCGGGCTCAACTGGAAGGACCACGTCGAGATCGATCCCAGGTAATCAGTCTCTCTCTTGTGTTGTCTACTCTCCTCTTTACGTCGTGAACATTAGATGCACGCGTGTGTGACATGGACTGTGGTAAGGCTTGAAGGATAACGTTTGCTTTTTTTTGTTGGTCGTGCAGGTATTTCCGGCCTTCGGAGGTGGATAATTTGAGGGGGTCGGCGAAGAAGGCGCGGGAGGTGTTGAAGTGGGAGCCGAAGGTGCAGTTCAAGCAGCTGGTGGCGATGATGGTGGACGCGGACGTGGAGAAGGCGAAGCGGGAGAAGGTGCTGGTGGATGCCGGCTTCATCGACTCGCACCAGCAACCGTGAAGGAGGTGCATGTCTACCTTTGTTTTTCGGGCAGTATTAAGCCTCTGAGTTCATCGCTAGCACTCAGTACTATTCCATAGATGAACATCGTAATTATCGGTTGATGAGAGGCTGGAGTTGCCAAGAGCATGGTCAAGCGGCAGTCCAGTCTATTCTTGCGACACAATACTTCATATCTAGAAGTGAAAGCATACATTTGCAAATCTTAGAACTTCTGTATTTAAATAAGACTTTAAATACGATCAAGTTCAAGTTGAACACTATTGTGTCTCATGCTGTTGGGACCTCGGTACAATTCCTCACTTCCACGTTTTCCACCCTTTCTAAAAGAGGTGAAAAAATGTCTGTTTTATACATGTCGTTGTATATAGACCCCTATCAGTCCACAACTATTTCTCGTCACAAACACTTCAAGATTACTCAACATCGTTCAAAAGCATGTTTCGTACAATTTCAGCAGTTGAGATTTAAGAAATTTCAAGATCCTACGGTTGAGAATAATAATTAGGCACATAGATTCTCATCCCAAAGTGGCAGTTTTGGGGTGGTTTTGGTGGACACGGTCCTTTGGGCTTCAAGGGCGAGGGCTGGAGATGGATCGTTTCAGAACACTCGGACGTTAGCCATGATGCCGCCGTTGTCCGAGGACGATTCTGGATGCCCAGCCTCATCAAGGATCCGACGAATGAATGGAGGATGGTGCAGAATGCGGTGCACCGTGACGGACTTCGTGACGCACAGTAAGATCGTCCACAGTGCGACCAGACCAATACCTGCTATGACAGTGCGAGCAGTTGAGTATGCGGGTACTCGATTCAGCCGCTTGGGAATGGTAGAGAGTTCGCTCGGAGTCGGGAAGTTGTGATCGTCTAGAGTACGGCAAATCGCTTGGGAGTGCTCGCCAATGAAGGCGAATGCGGACATGGACGTGGATGTTTCGATGGTGCTATGATCTGACAGAGGTATGGTTGAGATTCTCGCCTTGCCTCCATCTGCAAGGACGAAGTTCGCTCATGTACTGCGTAGAAGAGGCTCCTGTTGCGGGTCAATCATTGCAATCCCCGCGAGGAGAATTCGATTTCGTCAGAGGAAGCTTTGTTGCGCAAGTCTCACGCACTGTTGGTGATGAGTTCAGTCACTTGTTAGGAGGCCTTCCAGCAAAGTGTGCTTTTCCTATGACGTTCCTATGACGTTCGTGGAGACTGGGTTTGGAGCAATTATTTCGTTAGTGAATCTGCTTCTCTAGTGCCACGATTTCTGCAGGAGAAGCCATGTCTGGATCACATAGTCAAGCGAGCGAAATGCAGTCAGAGCCAGCGAACCGCAGTTGCAGGCGACTTTGGAGCCGGGTGCGTGCTGGGCGCCCAGGACTTGAGCCATAGCGGAGCTCAAAAGGACTTCACAAGACACCTATTCAAAGAGGAGTGCGTGAGACTCGCGCAACAAAGCTTCATCATTCTCCGTTTTTGGATGTACAGTACCCACCAATAAGTATACGTTCATTTTGCATACGTACGTTTCCACTCTACACTGCTGCCAACTTTGACACCCTTTTAAAGGCTGAAAAATTGTCATTTCACCATAAAATTTTTGGCACAAGATTGTTTCTACGTTGACAACATGTGTGCAAAATTTCAAGGTCGGAAGTTGAATTAAAAAAAAGATATTCAAGATCTACCAACATGGGTAGCACTAAGAAAAGTTTCATAGCTACGAACTTTGACACCCTCCCAAGGATTGAATTTTTTTGTTTTTGCCCATGTAATTTTTGGCATGGGACGGCCTCTATGTTTATTACATGTTTAAAGTCTAAAACATCCACACAAAGAGACATATTTAAAATCTAGCAACATGTGTAGTTGTGAGTGTAGTTGTAAGAAACATTTCACTCCTGGCCAACTTTGACACACTCCCAAGGATTAACTCTTTTGTTTTTGCGCATGAAATTTTTGGCATGAAACCATTTCTATATCGAATACATGTGTGCCAAGTTTTAAGGCAAGAATACCTACATAGCAAAAAAAAATTGAAATCTACCAACATGTGTAGTTGTGAGAAACATTTCACTCTTGCCAAATTTGACACCCTCCCATGGATTGAGTTCTATATTTTTTCCCATGAGATTTTGGACATGAGACCATCTCTATGTTGATTACATGTGTGCTTAATTTCAAGTCTAAAATATCCACGATAGAAAAGAAAAAATTCAAAATCTACCAACGTGCTAATTATGACAAACAACCAAGGGTACCATTTCAACTTTGGCACCTTCCCTAGGTTTGAAAAATTGTTATTTTACTATGAAATTTTTAACACATGATCACTTCTATGAATATAACATGTGCGCCAATTTTCAAGGCCAGAAGATGAATAAAGAAACCCATATTCAAAATCTACCAACATGTGTAACTATGAGAAACAATCTTGTGTATCTATTATTGTATTCATCACATGGCTTTGAAATTTAACACACATGTTATGAGCATAGAGATGATCTTTTGATAAAACTTTCATGGTAAAATATCAATTTTTCAGCCCTCAAGAGGGTGTCAAAATTGGCAGTGGTGAATGGCTTACAACTACACATGTTGATAAATTTGGTATATCTTTTTCTATATTCATCTTCTGGCCTTGAAATTTGGCACACATGTTGTCAACATAGAAATGATCTTGTGCCAAAAATTTCATGGTAAAATGACATTTTTTTAGCCCTCAGGAGGGTGTCAAAGTTGGCAGCAATGTAGTGTGGAAACGTTCATGAACGTATACTTATTGGTGGGTACTGTACAGTGGGGACCAGAAATAGTTGTAGAAGAGGAGCTTTTTTACAAAATCAGCTACCAAATCTACATGAACTCTCATTAAAATAGCAAGAACACAACCACAAGCACATGTAGTTGCAATAAGCATAAAGCACAAAGTTTTCAATGAAAATATGAATTAGAAAAACACACAGTAATTCAAATGTGCAACAAGCCTATACAATTCTTCATGGTCAGACTCATTTTTATTGCATATCAACTGTAGAAAACAAGACTAAAGATTACCAAACACCTTTACAACTCAATGATTCAGCCCATAAGCACTCACAAATACTACCACCGTGTGTAGCCACCTTTTTGCTTGGTAGACATCAAGAACTCTTTGAGGCATAGAACGTATCAACTTCCTAACAACATGAGGCTCTATATTGTACCAAATTTCTTGGATCTTCTCCCATAAGTCACTTTTACTAGTGAGTTTCTTCTTAGACTTTCTCAAACGACGATCTACTTCATTCCAAAGATGTTCTATTGGATTGAGGTTGGGTGATTGTGGAGGATGCCCAACAAGCTGAAACTTTTGAGCATGCAACCAATCTACAACATAATGTGGAGTATGCTTTGGATCATTGTCATGTTGGAAAATAACCTCACCTTCTTCTAAACCTTGCATCTATATAGTGCCTATGAGTTCCATCTCTAAATATCCAAAACCAAAAGCCTCACAAGTGCACTTGTAATGAAAAGATAGTGGTGAATACAACTTGTGTGCATATTAAGTTGTACACACCCCTTCATGATTTTTGCATGTATAATCTCTACAAGTGGCGAATTTTGAGGGAGCCAATGTTAATTAGGTGCCATGTGGTGTATTAATTCAAGTTGGCCCAAAAAATCTCTTACTAATCCACAATCTATGCTAGAGTCAACACCTATTAGATAGGTGGTTCACTGTCCAAAAACTTTTGGTCGCCACTGTAGATGCCAATAGTTTGACCAAGGGCAAAAATTGATATTCTAACGTGATGGAGGTAGGTGAACAATGTTGTGATGTAGTTCTGGTGCTATCAGATGAATTCTTTTCTAGGTCTAAGTGGCCAGTAATGGAGTTGAACGTATTTGTCAAGGCACAAAACTCCAACCTCAAAATTTTGTCGTTGTTTCTTAAGATATCATTGAAGCAATTTGATGAAGAGAAAAAAGGGAATAAATGGTTTGAGTTATGAAAGGCGGTGAAAGTATGTGACACCATAATTGATTTAAGTGACGGCCACTTTACACCTAGAGGCTGGGCCAATTCGTTATGTAAGAGGCTTGAAATCCTTACTTTCGAATGGCTGGAAGGTTGAAATTGACCCCAATCCCTTTACACCAAGAGGCCAGGTCAATTTGGTAGTGAAATTTTTTTACTCCACAAAAACATGATCTGACATGGCCCGAGCATGGCCCGGGCTTGCCGAATTGGGTGCTCCAAGAATGGAAGGCAAATTCTTGGCCTAGGGGCCAATGTCAGATTTCAATTAAAAAACATTTTTTTAATTAAATATAAAAAAATTCAACATATCAAATCCGTTGGATTTTAGAGAAACATGAATGGCTCTTTTGGCCTCATCTTCTCTTCATCCTCTCAGCTCTTCTCTTCGTCTCTCTCTTTCATTTTTGTAGAACGTCTCTCCCAAATTTTTTTGTGGCTTACCGAATTTTTGCTGCCATTTCTAGAGACATGATGGAGGGGTCCTTAAAGATGAGTGGATACGAGTCGATGCAAAGGTATGAAAGTGCTGAAGCTCATGCTTTTCAGCTCTTTCAACGTTCTTTACAAAAACATACAAGTAGTATAGGGATCCCTGATTTTTTTCAACCGCCTCTTGGAACTCCTATTCCTCCACCACCACCATTGATTATGGATATGATTGCACCTCATATGAAGAGAAAGGCTGCTGAAGAGATTGAAGAAGAGGATGTACAGATTGTAGCTCTGCCATCACCAAAGAAGAAAGGAGCCGTAGCTGCAAAGAAGCCTCGCAAGAAAATTGTGAAGGATGCCCATGTGGAGACTGTGATTTCATTGCGCCGCAAGATGGAACCCGAATTTCCAAAAAACTCAAAGAAACAAGGTATGGTTTCTGCATATGTGATTTTTTTTTAACAAAAGAGCAAAAAAAACAGCTTTCAGATTTGGTCTTTGAAAGGCCTTAGCCTTTGCTGCTAGGCCCAAGGCCCCATGTTTTTCCTCTAACGGCCACATAGAATGCCGTTTGGGAGAGAATTTACGTTGAAGCTAGGGTTTGATCTATCCACCTCGCACCCACCATGAGAGATCTCTTCGGAAGGCCTTCAAATCTACCTTCCTTCCCCCTTGATGAAAATGGCATGGAATACTAGGACGTTCTAATACAAAAACCATTCTTGAAATTCTTCTTCTTAGATCTTTCTAAAATTATGAAATTCTGTGATTCATTGTTTAGAGGCCTAATCGAGCCCAAATCACGTTTTCTTCAATGTTTTCACGTTATACAAGTGATGTGTAGGTGTGGATACTTGGATGCAGTTGCATGTCCGTTTGATTGCGGTGATTCTTGGACTTAATTGAACGGCCGAGGCTTGCAAAGAGAAATTCAACACTTTGTACAAGTTATACAAAGAAGACAAGTTCGCAAATGGAATTGCAGGGTCAAATAGGCACGCATGTTAGTTCTACAACTCTTTTGATCAATGGTGGCATCAGACAGGTACTGTAATGAAACATGTAACAACATCTGCTAATGATTCTGCTAGTGTTGAAGATAGCACCACGGATATTGAAAAGGATCAAAATTCAAATGACACTCCAACTCCAATTCCAACTCGAACTCCAGCAACCAAGGCCGACAAGAAGAATCTTCAGGAGCAATGCTACGGAGTTTTTATGAAGATAGCGGAAAACAGTTCAATCATGGTAAAGAATTTTGAGGAAATCAATGCTTTATTAGAAAATATAGAACAGCAGATGGATAGGCTCATAGATAAACTTTAGATTTATTCTTCCGCCGAATCGGATGCATGAAGGTCATGAAAGAAGAGATTTTTTCCTTCCATTCTCAAATGTGCTTCCCAAAAAGATTGAGCTAGTAATTCATGTGCTTGTGTAGCTTTGCACATTGAGCATGTTCTTTATCCTAGCCTCCTTATCCTTTCCTGTTTCAACAACCTCCGCGCTTAGATCTTTATCTTTGTGTATACCCTTTTATGTCATTCGCCACGGTCTTTTCAATGTCTTCAATTTGCACTCTTCCTGATTCAACCTCGTTCATTTTCATATATCTTCTCATCTCCTTTGCAGCTTGTATAGCTGCTATAAAAATATTTGTAATCACCAACTGCCCTAGTTGATTTGCACTTCCTATACACATAATTCTCTCTCTTTCTTTTGCTCGTTCATCATCAAACTTGTCTCAATGTATTATACACAAGTTGTGAAGGTAAATGCAAGTGGTTACCAAATTTTGTACATGTGGAAGAGGCATATCAAAATCCTCCACCTCACTTTCAATATACAAAAAGCTTCCTCTATAGCCATTTTTGTAGAGGATTGAATGAAATTCCAATAAGACCATGCCGCATCATATGCGGCATCATCCATAAGTTTATAAAGTAATAGCTCACCTTTCATGACTCTCTTTCCAATATCTGAATTTTGAAACAAAGTCCAATTATGGCAATGCCCAGCTCATCCAAAATCCTAATCCACTACACCTTAAAGTAGAGCTCAATAAAAACCTTTCCTACAATAATTTGAAGTAGGGTCTATAGGAGGAGCAATGATAGGTATGTGACTTCCATCACCTGCTCCAATTACATAAGATAATCTGCTAAGCTCTTCAAACTTCACCGCAATTCTCTTCAAAGTAACTGTGGATTGTTTTTCAATCACTACTGGTTTAAAATGCTTCTCAATTGTTGCACAAAACTTCCTTACAATGATAGATGCAATACTTTCATGAATCCCCATAACTTTCAGCAAAACCGCGCAATGAATTACCACTATTCAATCTATTCAAAGAAAGAGCAATCTGATTTCTAATAGGAATGGTTGCTCTGTACTTTGTATTCTCTTGATTTTATGAGGGAGATAAAATACCATACAAGTAATCAAAAGTTTCGGGAAGTAACCTTGTATGTTGCTTGAATAACTTAACCAAGTAGCATCCAAATAATTGGTTGTCCGATCATACATCTAAATGCTCCATGTCCTCCTAGAAGCACCACTCTTTCCAACCATCACAACAAAAATCATAGCCATGGCAACATAATGTTGATGCAAAGTAAGTTTTTGTAAAGTCCCCAAGGGCTTTACACATGGGAGAATTGGCCCCGATTATAATCTTATTATAATAATCACTTGAGTTTGGCCTCTAACCCGAAAAGGGCTGAAATTTTGTGCAATCCGCTTGGAGGTGAATTGGCCCGACCTCTAGGTGTAAAGCGGCCATGAGTGTGAGCAAGCCTTTTCAATAATCAAGAAGCATGTTGCCATGAGTTATGAGAATGAAGGAGAACCAACCTTTATTTACCCTTAAAGGTATGAGAAGCGACATTTGGGTTGCAACATGATGTTTTCCTTTGAATTTGACATACAAGGTGTAAGAATTGATGTATACGATAGCGCATTGAAAGTGCGCCAAGGCATGAAATATTAGGTTTTTGTGAAATTGAAGGTCAATAATGGAGTTTTTGTGAACATTTTAAAGGCCCACCTAGTTTTTTGTGTATTTTGTAAGGATGCAATTTTTTTTGAGAGAAAACCAACATAAATGCCTAATGTAAGTGTCGTGAAAAAATAGCCTATTTTTCACCAATAGAAGTCAATTCAAGTTTTTGATCTAGAGTTTTCAATTGTATTGTTCAAACACATTTATATGGTATCAAGGGATCTAGAAAATTTCATAGAACTTTACACTCCAAATCTCTTGAAAGAAGTATATTTGTCAAATTTAAGATACATGTGATAGTTATACAGTAGTCACAGATACGCCTTTGCTAATTGAACCCTAAAGTGGAATTCCAAAATCTTAAGTTCATTGTAATGTTGTAAAAGTCAGCAATCACATTCTAGAGTCAAAAATCTAAGATCAAAGGGAGGTTGGCATTGTGCAACAAGATAAGTTCACTCGTAACTCTGGTCCATGACCCTTTGTGACAAGTTTTTCATAATAGCTTACTTGACTATCACTCAGCGAGCCGTAGATGGAGGATTACTTGCGAAGTTACCTCTGTTGTTGAGCTGAAAGAGCACCCAGGATTGACACATAGGAGTAAGTTATTGAGGAATTAGCTTCTACTTGAGCTACCTGCAACCATTGAACCTTATCATGAGTTTAAATCCTGTAGCCCAAGACAACAACAAGAAGTCTCTTTCATAACCTCCTCCTCCAAATGGATTAATATGCAACAACAGTGTCAAATGGGTTGGCAAGCGCATGACACGACAATTAATAGGAGCAAAATGTTGGAGAGCATACAATACGCATTGGAGAAGATAAAATTTGGAAATATTGCGGTTGAATATTGAGTAGACAAAATCGGGGCATATTCAGACTTGAGAGGGAGTGTAGACCTCTCAGACAAGCCACCGGGAGCAAATAAGGTAGAGGCATCCAATTCCAACCGGCCACCCAATCCCGATGACTAGAGTATGCATGGCATGGTGCATGAAAATGGTAAATGCATGAAATGGTGCATGAAGCAACCTAAAACCGATAACACAAAATCTGAAAATACCAATCATTATTGGCATTGGGTCATGAAGTGGACAATTTTGGATTGCCCCATCTCAATTGAGCTCTCATTGGTGGCCTTGCCTCAAAAGTCAAACAAGGCTGATCAGCATTGAGTACCCTCCATGTGTTGGTTATCCATGGCATGTCTTCTCTCTATTTACTCACTCTCACTTATTGGCATTGGGCAAAGGAGTGCACCAAATCTCACGTACTCTACAGTTTGATTATGGCCTACGCTATTTTTTGGGCTTTTAAATTCTATAACAATTGCAAATCACTGAGATTAAATTTGAAAAGATACTTGTTGAGTTTCATTCCTAATACCGCATCTTTCTACATAAATGTTTTTGACATACAATGTCATTTGAGTCCCCAAGTGGCTTAAGTGAGCGGAATTGGGTGCCTCTACCTGACCTTGGATCCAAAAAATGCACAAAAACTACAAACAAAGCCGCCGTATTGAACCTAGATCTTGATCCATAGTTTGGTTAGAGTAAGGTCTTGGATGCCAAGTCCTAAGTAGGAGTGTTGGGCTCAATACACCAGCAATGGATCTGATATGATGGACCAAATTTTTGAAGTATAACTACTACCGTAGGTGAAGGGCACCTTCGGCTATAATTAATTCAAAAAAGGCATGCCAAATTATTTGAAAAATTATTGAGTGAAAATGCCGAGATTGAAGCAAATATTAGTATACAAAATCTTTGGACTCCAAGGACATCAATGGGGAGTTATCGCTTGGAAAGCCTTGATTCTTGAAAGTGTGTGCAAAAGAGCTCCAAGTAGGGAGCTTGAGGTCTTAGGTTCAATCCCCTTGGCCGTCAAAATAGGCTAATTGTAGTAATCTATGAACTCCCACCGAAATCTTCTAAAATTTCTTTTAAAAAGCCGAACCCACTTTTTTTACTTTAATTAATTATTCCGCGTCCAAGTGCTGAAGGTGCCCTTGAAATCCGCTATGAGCTTTAGTTTTGAATACTTGTGCATTGGAGCTCTTGGATCTGACTGAGCCTTGGTAAGACTGTCAAAAAGCAAAGACAATCTCTCAGGTCCAAGAAGGACCCTCCTAATGTTATTAGACAAAACTTGGTTGACATTACATCTTACACCTAAGGAGGATCATTTTTATTCCCACATTACTACTCACCACCACATTCAATCACCGTCATTATTGCAATTCCTTTAAAAACGTCTATGAGGATTTGCCTATTCAACCCGGTCGAGCGTTGAGTCGAGCCACAGGCTCGGGAGGGCTTGGGAGGGGTGGGACAAAACCTGCCCCTATTTTGGTGTTAAAGTGGGCCCTATTTGTTCCACGGAGGGTTTCAATGGTAATTTGGGGCGGTAGACCCCAATTTTGTCCAAAAAAATCCAAAAAAAGCCTCTAGAATCCTAAAACAGGCAAGGCCAAAAAGATGGACCCACGCGAGGCTGAGGTTTGGTGCAACACTCGACCACTGTCAATAAGGAGATCCCGTCAATGAATTATTACTCTGGGATCCAAGAGAAGGTTTTTTTTTTTTACTGAATATTGCAACTGAACACATGACCAAAATAATCCATTTCTCTATATTCAAACGTACGTTTTTAACCCCTAAATTTCCAAGAGTCCTCTTAGGAACTTTTGAAGGTTTGGGCAGGTTCTGATGGTGTCAATTTATAACATTTTTCTTTAAATTTGTTTTTGCAAATGGACATTACAGAAAGCTTTATGTAAGCTCAATTTTTTTCCTAAATCTGACATTTAATGAAAAAGTTATAGGGTTTTGAATTTCACATGGAGACAATGGGTTGGTTGGCCAACTCCAAAAAAAATTGCTAGGATATTCCATTGAATGTGAGATTTTCAGTACTAGCAAAGAGTATCAGATCCTTTCATACTGTCAAAAAAATCTCTTGTCTTTAGTAAAAATTAGCATATCAACTCAAGTCAAACATTTTCACACATTGTCACACATTGCTACGCAAGGTACTAAAAAATCTTCTTCTCTTGTTCATAAAACTTAGAGATCTTCATATGTTCTACTTTTTAAGGCACCACGGCCTTGGTGTAGTGGTTTGAGTCATGGCACACCGGTGAGGTGGTTGTGAGTTCAAATCCCCATGCCGGTGTGAGGCCTACCACTATAGTCCACCCAACTATGGTGGGGGGTCTTGAGACCTCGTTGTATGGGTACCCAAAAAGCCCTTGGGGGGGATGACATGGCGGTTGTCTTTAAGGCACTTAGTGTAGAAAAGTGTTTACCTTCGAAAGGAGGAAGTAGCTCTAGATTCACTATCCTTTGTCCAGTTGCCATCGGATTAGTGTATAGAATGAACAAACACTATATTCAGGGCGGTCCCTTCGGGGGCCGGAGTTCTTCTTCTTCTTCTACTACTTTTAATTTATCCCATAACATTCTGTGGTGCAAACCTCTTATTTACCATTTGGATATCCACTCTAAAACATATCAAGTTCATACAAGAATATATCATGAATTGACAATTTTTGAACCTTGAATATGCTACACCTCTTCTCTACCCCAAAAGATTGGTGTGCAAGGAAATAATTTCATGCTTAACATGATGGTATAGAATTTAGACCCTTTGTAGTGCAAAAGTTTGACACCAAGTGAAGTCAAAGTCTGTTGATCCAGTGAACGGAGGGAAGAAAATAATCCCTTTTCTCTACTTCAAACACTGTAACCTTTTAATCCATGCGGTCAAAGTTTACGACTGTGTCTAGCAGACAGTATCTACGACTCAACCTAGTAACAAACGTGTCCCTTTGTGTAGTAAGATTTTTTTTTAAATTTAGGTATTTTTCTAGAAGATAATGTAAATAGAGGACATTACTTAGGTTATTCCCAATATGGAATGACTAACACAATCAATTAGATGAATAGTTGGATTTTAAGAGACATAAGATCACAAAAATGGAAAGACAGGACCATAAATTTTTAGGATTATAAAGAAGGAAAGAATCATAGGGGAAATAGTACACACATAGTGAATAGCAATTTTGTTATCAAGTGTTAGTCCCAGTTACAATGAATCAATTTGATCTCTGAGCAAAACATGGAAGAACTCTGACTTACTTAAGAAATATCAATTGTAAATTGAACTTCAACTAGATTGCCCCGGAACAATTATCAGATTGATGAAACTATCAAATTAATTAAGAACACTGAACTAGATACATGTGCTGAATTCATTGGAGTATCAATTTGATCAATCATTTGGTAGCTGATTTTCTAGAGAAGCTTCTCCTGTACAATTATTTCTGCTGGCACTGTATACAGTATCTGCATGAAAATGAAGATACAGACGTGAGAACACTACAAGGCAAAGAGCACATTAGAAGGTTGCCCAAGTAAGACAAGATATGTGAAGAAATTTGTGAGGCTTACGTACAAGAATCGGTTCCAAAGTTGGCTTTGCATGCTGTCTCACGCCTGAATCTGCATTAAAATAGAGATACAGACGTTAAAATAAGTGATTGGTGAAAGAGACTGACACAAGGCAAACAGCTTCAAACAATGCAGGTTATTAGAAGGTTGAACACCTGCGTAATAAACACATAAACCAGAATCATTGGCGGCATTTCACACACTTTGGCCTGGACAACAATATCATTCAACGTCCATAGATCGCCAACGTTTGTGAAATGCTACAAAGGCAACAGGATCTTGGGGGAGAATTGTGAGATATACACACGTGAAATCAATACACTCCTCGCAACGCCTCAGTGGCGGCGCTTGCTGCGATCACTAGACGCGCTGGAAGCCTGCCCTGGAGGCACCGATCTACATGGAGCGGCTCAAGAAAAGCGCCATCGAAGAGGAGGTTGGCACCAGGCGAAGGCACATCCATGGAGTCCTCTTCATCGAGGCTGAGCCTGGACAGCCCACCGAGCGGAGGAGGAGCAGCAGCTCCTGTTTCGAGTCCTTCGGCATACGCCGCCGTCGCCTTGGAGCCCGCCGCTTGGTAGTCGTTGATGAAGTCGTGCAACCTGCGCCTGAGGTCATGCATCGCCTGTTTGTGCTTCAAGAGGGAGGCGGAGGAGAACAGGTGGGACTGGATCACTCCCTGGCACACTCTCTTGCAAAGCTCCGTGTCAAAAAGGGGCACTCCAAACTCCACGCTCTGAGGCACCCACGCTTCAGGCTCCGTCTGCACCACGCGGATGTAACCAAGAGTCTGAAGCCCGAGCTCACTCGCGGCCTGCACAAGAGATGGCTGGATCTGGTCCTCACAGAGCGGCAGAGGGATGTTTTGAAAGACGGGTTTCCCGGACTCCAGGGAGGCCTTGGCAAGGGGCTGGATGAGGAGCGCGTTGTGCTTCAGGAGCGCGTTGACGCAGTGGAGGAGGATGTTGCCGTCCACTAGCGTGCCTTCGAATTTCCCTCCGACTCCGTTCACGCCCGTGCCGTCCCACGTCCAGAGGAGCGCCTTCTCGCAGCCTGCAAGCGGCGGAGGGAGGACCCTGAAGCGCTGGCCTTTGATGAGCGCCACAGAGACGGGGCCCGAGGAGGCGGTTTGGTAGAGCAGGAGCTTCATCCAGGGCGAGATGGAGGCGCGTGAGGGAGGGCCGAAGTGGACAGGGCCTACACCGTCAGGTGAGGACACTGATGGAGGGGAAGGGAGGGGGATCATTGATACGATTACATCATAGTCACGGCGCAGGACGCGCTGCGCGGTTGCGGGAGCCAAGTCTTGTAAGCTCTCGATCCGGATCACATCCACTCGAGACGCAGGCTTGCGCACCTGCAGATTGTCCTTGGATGAGATTCGCTCGCCCAGGCTGAGTGTCGCACGCAACTGCGCCGCGTCAGATGGAGTTGCAGTCGTTTCAGCAACTTCTGCACTACTCTCACGAAATTCCTCTTCAGAAGTGGGAGCGCTTCGGGGAACGATCTGGCCTGAGTGTAGGAGTTCATCTCCGTCTACTGGACTCCCGGGCTCCAGCAGGAAGCCGCTGAAGTCGCTAGTTGTGTCTTCCTCTCCGGCCTCTGAACCGTTGCCTTGAGAGCGCAAGCATTCTAGAGCGTGACGGAGACTGAAGGCGTGGTCTGCAAATTGCTGCAACTCTCCTTCCATTTTTGTTCCTTCCACTTGCTGAAGATCTTCGCACATGTCGGCGACGCTGGAGTCTCCGAGCTTTCCAGCTTCATAAAGTGTTACCGCATGACCCTTCAGACCTATACAAGGGGTGACTAGTGAGTAATCTCATCTGTTTTCGCAATATCAACCTCTAAGTATATACATATCATTTCAAAACTTTATAGACAACGATGATAACTTTCCTATGCGTATCCAAACTATCCCAGGTTGTAGCACAATCTTTCTTCTTTCCAATTCTAGTGATTCATTTGAGGTTTAATGAATTAGGATAATGAACACTTTTGTCTTCATGGATACTTAGAGGTTAAACCTCAAATGACACATTAGAAAGAGGGGCCAAATCATATAACAATGGAGAGAAAAGTTTGTCCTACAACATGGGGTAGTTTGGAAGTTTCTATCTCTTTTCTATGAACTTTTGGCGTCTGGTCAATCAAGTTTGGATATAGTTTTGATTCAAAGTACCTGGCGAGAGAGAGCCCATCATCAAGTAGGACGTGAGGTTGGCGTCCACCATGAAGCCAAAGCGTGTCAAGCCGGCGAATGCTCTCACGAAATCTATGTCGGATGGATCTGCAGCGCCTCCTCCTGCTCGTGAAGGGCTGGTGAATGGGCTCATTAGCCGGTCTTCCCCCACACTTCGAGGCGATTCAGGTATTGCTGTCTCTTGTAGAAACGAGGCCGGGTCGAGGAACTTCTTGGCCCATCCCAGCCGCGAAGCTAACGACACTGCTGACTGAAGTTGCTCGAAGTTCACTTGAAGGGTGAGTGCCAGTTCCGCAACCGTTGCTCGCTCGCTAGATGCCACAAATATGGCATACAAAAGCCTGAAGATTCCAGAAAAACCAATTCAATCAGAGCCAGAGTGGCTATTGGGCCTTAGAAGTTGTTCATAGACAAACTCTGACAATGGACAAGAAAAACAAAGCCTAGCATCGATGGACATGTAAACAGGAAAGGACTTTCATGATGTCAACTACAGGCTGATATAAGCAAGCTTGAAGAGATCGTATCGCCCATTGCTTGTCACATCCAGAAGACTAAACTTACTCTTCTGTTGGATCCTCATACTGTTGATTTCGATTTGAAACAAAACCCTCCAAAGTTGAGACTGCAGGAAAAAAGTAGATGAGAGACCGAAAGTACAAGCTACTGGAACTGCGTGTAACTCTACTGCAAACCTTTGCTGATCTAGCGACAATAAACAGTCTCTGTACGATTAGACACTGGAGAGATAAATCAAAACATGAATAGGCCAGAGACGAGGAGACAAGAAGTACCTTGGAAATGATCATCAGGGTAAACAGGGACATCCAAGTAGATCAAGCCACGTCGGTAAAGGCCACGCACCACATCAATATCAACTTCACCAACAAGGTTAACACCTTCCTTGCCCAAGCGGTCACTATTATCACCCTCCCCTCCGCTTATGACTGCCATCTCGTCCTCTGACAATTTCTACACACAGGTATCCTTTTGTAAGAGAGTTCAAACCATGGGACTGTATTCCCGTTTCAGATGTCCATTAAAAGTCGAGGCTCAAGAAAGAAGGTTTTCCAATTTTTACCCGATATTCATCAGTGGTCAAGTTAACAAAGCAAACCACCCACCACGGCTCCATGCGAAAATCAACCGGTTGAGTGGGCAACATTTCCTTCACTATGGACTTGTTGAGCTTCCACATTAGCTTCTGCACCAGACAGAAAATCATCAGACTACAAGTTATACACTAAATGCACGCGAAGTATTACTTGCATCTAGGTACAAATAACTACAAAGAGAATCATATTAGCGCAGCTTACCTTAGCACGGCATTTGTTCATTATGTCAATGAACTCGTTCCGGCCTATTCCAGTTAGCCTTAGAACATCTGCTGCTGTGAAGTTGGGAATTGAATCATATGGTTGCTCTGCAAAGGAAGTCAAAGTCAGCATATAACTACAGATTCACAGAAAATAACAGCTGAAACAGAGTGAAAATACTGTACCATTTTTCATCACATCATATAGCATTCCATGGTAGTACTTGAACGGTGTGATGCGCAGGATTCGACAGACATTCTCGGACAAATGATACGGAAACAACTGATACAGCCAAAAGCGAAGAATTAGGTGCCTTCTAACATGATCAGAGTCCAATGAAACAATATAGTTTCTTCTGATTAAAGGATAGACAGAGAACTGTACGAACCCCAATGTTTTTCCGCAAATATCGAACAAGGTCGTCGTAGTACTCATTCTCTCTGCAAGAGTGACGCGCTGCGCACTCGCTCCACTTTAGACGCTTCTTGATGCAATATTCTTTCACCCTGATGCTCCATCAATCAGAAAAATTGCAATTAAAACATACAGAAAAGGATCCCAATCTCCAGACTGACTTCCACTAAACCCTGATTTTCACGTCAAAAACCTTAAACCGCTTCTAATACTCTTCATCTCTTGGCGATCAAAACTTAATTTGCATTCACAACATCCATGATGGATCCTGACGTTCAAAAGATGACACGAAACCCTAATTCTCACGTCGAAGCACATAAAAACCTGAGACTCACCGCTTCTGATACTCTTCATTCGAAAAAAGCGTGATCTTGAGGCGCTTGGGCAGCTTCTCAAACGGCGTCTCTTCCAATATGGCTTTCACCAGTACGTCCTCCTCAGACATTTTCGCGAGTGCAGCTAGCTGATCCTCAAATGCTCATTCAAACCTCTACCTAAAATGCACAAAAAAGATCATGAGATCAGAGTCCAATTCCTGGTCAAACATAAAACATGCAACAGAACTGGAAAACAACCCACACAACCAATAATAACGTAGAAAAAATCAAAATTCAACAAAACCAGAGCCTAGTGAACCCGATTCACTTTCCAACCTGGTCAAACATAAAAATGCAACAAAACTGGAAAAACCCATACAACGTTGACCTAATCAAAATTCTCAAAAATACCTCAAAAATCAAACCGCGCAACAAAACCCCACTCGATCTAAGATTCACTTTCCAACCTGGTTTTTGACTCGAAACTTTCCGAAATCGCTGCAAACTTCACCGGATTGAGGTCTGTGAGGCGGACAGCGATCAACGATCGCGTGATCGGCGATGGGAGAGACCTCCACCAGCTGCGTTGTGGGAGTTTTGCGAGTGCGAATGGACCTAGGATGTGAGTGGTGTGCAAAGGCATCACTGTACCCCTAAAGAAGAAATATGTACGCCGGTGGTACATTTTAGCGAGTGGAGTTCTACTGATGGGTTACCAGTGTTGGGTTTGGGTGGAGTGTGGGTTTTTGGTTCCGGGAGTGGGAGTCCAGGAACGTGTTGATAAAGTAAACAGTCGGTGAATGAACCCCTTTATTATCACTGGGTTTAGGCACATGGACTCCACTTTTCAGAAGATGTTCTAATAGAGATCAATTTCGGAACGTTTTTGACCGGGTCTTTGTATCTTAAGGATATGCTTTGGACCAAGGGTTTTGTGACACTACCATACCCAAGGGTCGAATTTGGCATTATTGTGCCAAATAATTATTTATTTCTTGAAATGGAAGTTTTGTGAGCTCTAAAATAAGATAATTCTTTGAAATTTGTTTCTTCACCGTGTTAGAAAATTGATGTTTTTGAAGAATAATTTCCAAAAAACTTAGCAGTTTTTCTTAGATTTTTTTTTGGCCGTATCTGACCTTAGAAATTTTGGTGTAGAAGGTGAGGTAAAAAAGATTAAAGTGTGGATGATGATAAAATTACATAAATGATTTCTATGAGATTTATATGTAAATTGAAACTTTATTATTACTTATAATCACTTGCTTGAGACCTAGGGACTTCATTATTGCATGTCTCCATTGAGAAGATGTTCTGATTAATAAAATCAAAATCTTTGTAACCCACTATGATATCATAGTTTTGAGTATCCTTTGAGTTTTTATAATATAGAAGGTGATAGGAAAGAGGTTAGGATGTAAATTGGAAAGAAAAAGTCCATTGAACAAGAAGTAATAGCAAAACATGAAGGAAACTCAATTGAAAAGAAGAAGAAGTTGTAAACATCACTTTAAATTCTACTTAGTGTAATGGAAAATTTGATTTATGTTTACGAAGGCCTACATTCTATTTATAACAATCTCAAATAAATCAAGTTTCTAATTTAAATGGTATTGGTGGCATATTCTCTTGATTTTTCAAACAATTTGAGGAAAAATGTAGCTCAAACATGGAAGTTTGAACTTAAAGTGGATTGCATATATGATTATTTTGAAATAATATAGATTGCTTTCTGTAACGTGGTCCTCACTAAGTAAAATCAAAAGCGTAAAGATAAGGCAATATCTAACACCCAAGATAAAATGGCCCCTTATTGCTCCTTAGATGGATGGATAGGTATGGATGGGGATCATTTCTCTCCATGTTCTTCTAGTGACCATGTTTTAGGATTTAAGGTTTAGGATTTATTGGTGATATTTATGGTTTAGGATATACTAGAGTTGTCGAAATGGGCAAGGAATGAAGACAGAGATGACCCCATTCATCTCCATCTATCCCCTTAGAGGGCAACAAGAACATCATTCCACTTTGGCCATACCTTACGTGCGGGTCAAATTTCATACATAACATTTATTCCTTGTCAAATCCGGCCTTTGAGTTAGTTTCGTACATGATTAATTCACAATGGAAAATGTCCAAAATATTTGGTAAATCAAGGGATTTGTTTCGCCAATACCCATGTAATGCCAAGATAATACTTGTGTAATGCCTAGGTGATACCCATGTAGTGCCAATATAATACCTGTGTAATGCCTAGGTCATACGCAAATAATGTTTAATACGCAAATAATGTTTAAGTGATACCCATTGTGTTTCAATGCCTACAAAGTGGAAAAATAATAATTTTGGTAGCTAGGTGTCGAAATGCACGGTATCTAGCTATGTGGAATGGTAGGAAAAACTCACGGTTGAGGTGTAAAATCGATTAGTTAATTATTCTTAAAGAAATTATCTAAATACAATTAAAACAAAATAAAAGTCATGGTAGAAAAAACTTAGTTGAAGTTTTTCCTAGACACGGTTTTCGTTTTCCAACATATCAGGAAGTGAGATATTCAATTGAGGCACCTGTCATTTCACGACATGAGCGCCTGATTATCGACCGGGTTGTCAACCCGGATATAAATATCAATGGCTGTGGCAGATCGTATCCGAAACCTAACGACTCCGCAGCTGCAACAGAGCTTGCTCTTTTGCACCATCGCCAGCTCCTGAAGCGCACTCACAGCAGCGTCGCCCGCCCTCCGCCATGAAGTTCTCTCCGCGTAAGTCCTCCATTTCCTCACTTTTCGCAGTTTCACGAGCCCTCACATGAAGAAAATGAATTGTACCAGGCTTCACAGTAGGGTTTAAGGGTTTCATCACTATGGGTTTCTTCATCCGAGTGTTACTCCCGGGAAAATATTGTGAGGGGTTGGAGGAACTGTTTCGTTGATAAAATTCTGTGATGGTTTTGAGTCGGTTTGTGATTGAGAAAGGATTTGATGATGGAGACGGTTTAGGGTTTAGGCGTTTTGGCAGGAGAAGTGCGCGTGGAAAGATCAGTGTTGTGGTGATGGTGGTGACGGGGATGAATTGATAGTTGTTGGGTGGTGGAAGGAGCGATATGGAGATGTGATGCAAGGGGCGTGGATTAGGGTGAATTAGGGTTGGGTGTCATGGGTCGAAATCATGTGAGGATTTAGGGTTTAGGGTCGGAGATGGACCTTGGGTTTGTTGGATTACAGGAGAGATGTGCATGTGCTGTGGTGATAACGACGACGACGACTCCATGGTTGTAGGTTGATAGTTGAAGAGCGATAGGGGAATGTGATGCAGGAGACGTCGATTAGGGTTAGGAGGTTGTCTTATGGTGTTCGAGTTTGAGATGCGCTTGAAGTCAACAAGGGCTGCTGTGTAAAGATGGAAATTTTTGTAGCTGTGGACCACCTGATGTGCAAAAGTGGTTTTAATCGTGGAGAGCATGGTTGTTTTTGATGGTGTTACAGCTTGGTGCAACTTTGGCTGAGGGTGGTTGCGTTGGAATGCGTTGCAGGTGTGAGCAGCTCCAGGCGCAAGTCGCGGAAGGCGCATTTCAGTGCCCCGTCCAGCGAGCGCCGCATTCTGATGAGTGCTGGGCTCTCCTCGGAGCTCAAGAACAAGTACAATGTAAGTTTCTCCATCGCCATCTTGAGTTTCTGCCACCATCCGGTATGATTGTCTTTGTGAGGGAAGTGAGCTGTATGAGACACTATATCCAGTCAGATCTGGCTCATAAAGTGCGATCATGTGGTGCAGGTGCGCGCTGTGCCCGTGAGGAAGGATGACGAGGTGATGGTGGTGCGAGGCACGTTCAAGGGCCGGGAAGGGAAAGTGGTGCAGGTGTACAGGCGCAAGTGGGTCATCCACGTCGAGCGCATCACCCGTGAGAAGGTCAATGGTAGGTGTTGGTGATACACACTCGTTTGCACTGGTATAGGACATGTGATAACAGTGTGTATGTTTTGCAGGTGCCACCGTGAACGTGGGCATCGACCCCTCGAAGGTGGTGATCACGAAGCTGAAGCTGGACAAGGACAGGAAGGCGCTGCTTGAGAGGAAGGGCAAGGGCCGCAGTGCTGACAAGGGCAAGGGCAAGTTCACCGATGCCGATGTGGCCCCTCCTCTCCAGGAAGTCGATTAGCTTGTTTTAGCCCTCTTACACATTTTTGAGTCCTCTTACACATCATGCCAATTGAGTTTATTGTGGACGAGAAAGGCCCCAAATTTTTCTCCAATGAAAGTGAATTCGGATCCCTCTTATATTTGACATGTGAATTATCTTTTTATGTACACACGGAAGCTTTCACTCATGCTCAAATCATCACTCAAATGTGGATTATATAGATTTACCTTACGCTCGTAGCATAAGCACATCTGTAATCATTTTCCTCGTTTTAACAGCCTCCTCTAAACCTGAATCTGAAAAACACTTTTCATATTGTACACTGGACCACCTTGAAATACCCTAAACCTAGTCCCATCTATCTGGCCGTGCATTTACATTCGGCATAGATTCCTTTTTGATCAACTCCTCTGCCTTGACAGCAAACTGGCACAAGTCCCATCCCGTTAAAATCACCTCAAATGTGACTGATCAAATCACAGATACACATCTGTCCATGATATAAAATCTGAAGAATGATAAGGTAACAGAACTGGGAACCGGGACATTACCTTGTCAATCGCAGCTTGAACTGCGTCCCTTCCCACAACAAGCAACCTCGCTATCTGCACCACACCAAATTTGTTTACAATGCAACAATCCTACTTCCATAACAAAACACAAATAGAAAACAACCTCAATACCAAGCAAGGATGTTTACAATGCAACAAACATGTGTCTGCAACACAAGAACACCAATTCTGCAAGAAAACACGTCCAGAACAATGAGCAAGGTTTGGGGAAACTCACAACTTCGGGGTCTGTCTCGTACCGAGCTTGCTCATACTCCATCCGCGTGCTGTCCCGCAGAAGATCCCTCCTGATATCACAAACGAGAACTATCCTCCACCATCACCACATGTGCAGACAGAGAAAGAGCGCAAGCTGCATTCAACACAGACACTAAATCCTACCAGGTGGACACTAAACCCTAAGCACAGAGAGATGGAGCAACATCGTGTTCCAGATTAGAAATCGTGATGGTGAAGAATCGAGAGGGATGTACCACGGCACGCCGTATTCGTTTGAACTGGGAATTGGACACTTAACCTAAACACAGAAAGGTGGAATGTACCATGGCACGCCTTGTTCGTTTGTCCACGTGAAGAGGCGCGTGGTGCGCAGAATCTCGCGGTAGAGAGCCAACGCCTCTCGTCTGGAGGTTGTCAGCCCCGCGCTCGGCACCTTGTTCCCCCCTTTCACGACATGGCGCTCCACCAGCTCCTCCAGCGTCTCAGGCCCGTTGTGGAGCATCCGGAGACCCAATCTCCGGCATCGCAACATCCCTCCCTCTCGACCTAATCAACTCACAATCAAAACAAACAGAACTCCTGATGAAATCCACCTCAATCCTCACAGCAAATAGACAACCACCACCAAAACACATACTGATTTCCAGAGAAAAACCAGACCTCAGAATCACACACGCCTCATCTGCAGAGCGACGTTTGGCGTCCGCTGCGTGGTTTGTAACCTTTGGCCCTCACCCCAAACCTCGACACATCCCAACAACATGAAATTCTTCTAAACCTCACATAAATTCGCCACGGATCACCGGCTTGAGGAGAGACGGGTATCAAGTGGGTACCCATGGTGTTTAGGGTTTAGGGTTTAGGGTTTAGGGCTTCTGGAGGCTCTCGTTGCAGATTTTGGTGGAGGCAAGGTGATGAGGCGTGAAAGGTTTGTGCAGGGTTTAGTGATTGAGAGATGAAGGCGGGCAGGAAGAACTTGAAGCGGGAGGCGTTGGAGCAGAATGGCGTGGAGGAGCCGCAGGAGGGGCATGTGGTGATGCGCGAGGTGGGGCTGCGAGGCGGCAACATCGTGGAGGCGGAGAATCCAGCTGGTGAGACCACCCTCTGCCTTCTCCCTGCCAAGTTCCGAAAGACAATCTGGATCAAGACGTGGTGATCGTGGACGAGGCAGACCGGGAGAATGTTCAACCATCAGTATCACATCTTGTCGTGGTTATATGTGTGTGCCCCTACTTGATTTTTGTGAATATTGAATGATCTGTGGTGTGCAATCCATTTTGTTACAAATCTGAAGGGTTTTTGTATCTGCTACATTGCTAAAACAGGTGAAGGGTTCCAGCTTCGGGAACTCCTCATCGTATGCGGTTTCAACTCTACTCTTTTGAGGAAGGAAGATGGATAAAACTGTAGAGAGCGGTTGGCAAGATGAAGTGCATGTGATGAGCGATGTGCACGTTGGTTGTCTACCTGAAGCCACATCGTGCACAACGGTGTTCAGTGTTGCTGCACCCGTCTCAGGTAGACCTGACTTGGTGTAGGTGCATCGTTGCATTCATCCAAGTCTTTCACATGTTGAGTGCTAGTGCAGGCTTTGCGGATAGCTTTTACCACCGAGAGCAGAACTCTTTCAGATAGAGTCTCGTCTAAGATTTTTTAGTTTTGACGCAGGTTGTGACAACTCGATGAGAGAAAGCTGGGATCCAGAATTGCACCTCAACAAACGGGAGCTGAAGAATGAAGATGACGGTGATGATTGCACCGTTGTCACGTACGATGAGAGTGGAGATCTGATTCTCCCAAGGCGGCACAAAAGGCAGCGTCATAGCCAAAGTATATGATAGACATGGTTTAAGTGTTCAAAAGGACTTCTGGTAAAGGAGGAAGATTTATTTTTTGTTTTTTTCATCTTATGCAGGGGATTTGAGTGGGGAATTAATAACCATACATCATCAGTTGACAACGCGTCTCCCCGGCGTTGGTCTCCAGGTATGCGTATCAATTCTGGTAGTGGAAGTGGCAATGCTTGTTGCTTCTCTGTTACCTCTTGGAAGTTGTTGAATATGGATCTCAGTTGGAGCAGTTAATACTTGTCTTGTTTTAAAGTTTTCCATGCATCGTCAAATTCCATGAGCTTTGTACTATTTGCTGGTTATTTACCAGGACTTGAGCAGCTTGCCTTATCTCTGTTTCGTCACAAGTAGTATCGAGCATTCGGTGTAACTACTACTGACTATTGTTGCAGCTGAGAATTCGGAATGAGTAACGTGTTTTTTCTGGTTCCCCTTTGTAGATATGGAGAGGAGCGTTGCTGCTTGCAGACTTTCTTCTCGACACTATTAGCTCTTCACCGCAATTCCATAATGTAAATGTCATAGAATTGGGTGCAGGTACAGGTAAGGTGGACACAGTTTTTTTCAGTTTTGTGGAAGTATCACTTTCTACACTCACAGAGCTTCAAGTTGCAGCGCTCAGGACGCCTTAGACATACTGACCTATCAGATTGGGGATGAGCGTGCAGGATTTTCAGGGATCGTGGTGGCCAAAGCTGCCAAGCGAGTCTTTATTACTGGTCAGCTGCACTAAACCGGACATATTTAGGTAGTCGCCATCCTGTAGAAGAACAAGACCATATGGTGCAATCTTTTTATTTCCTTATCACGTACTGTTTCTGATTGGTACAGACAGGGATGCGGACATATTGGACAACTGCACGCGCAATGTAGTGGCGAACTCAGGTTCATATCTTCATGGGGAGGGGAGTGTGCAAGTCCGAAAGATTGATTGGCTTCAATCTTGGCCGCCTGATGTTGAAGATGGAGACAACTTAAGGTTAATTCGTCTTCTAGTTTGACATAACACTCAAGTTTGAAATCAATGGCGTCTAACTCTCAACTTTTGACAGGGATGAAAGTGCGTATGCTTGGAGCGAACAAGACTTGAATGAAGCGAGAAGTGCCACTGTGCTTCTGGCGGCCGACGTAGTTTACAGCCCCGAACTCACAGAAGCTTTCTTTGAGGTCCTTGATAAGATCATGGATTTCGGAAACTCTAAGGTGACCACCAGTTCTCAGCCCTCTATTCCATCTTAACCATCATTAGTTTATTTGTGTTTCTGTACTGACGGGCGCGATCCTTCATGAAAACAGACGCTCTTTTTAGCTTTGGAGAAACGTTTCAACTTCAGCGTGGATGAGCTCGACGTTGTTGCTTATGGCTACAAGCAATTCCGGTCTTTCTTCCATGTAAGAGAATCAGGTAAACATGTTCGATTTCGTCTTCATCTCTTGTGTATGGATACAAGCTTCTGGTAAGTATACCGGAGGAGAATACTATGTTATTATACTGACTTTCAGCATAGTGGTAGCCAGTCCTCTTCGTAAGGAAAGAGATCAGAATGCTCTCTGATGGTAAATGCAATCAGGTCTACTTCTTATAGCATCAATCTTCTCCATTATGACTTTATGTTGCAGGCACAGACATCGTTGCTACGGATGACGTGCCGGCCTTCAATGGCTTCGAACGGAAATTTGAAGGAAGGCAAATTCCAATCGACCAGGTGCAGCAGCATATCGTAGAATATGAGCGTGGGAAGGATTTGGAGTTATGGGAGATAACGAGGTGTAAATGCCAGGAAAATGGTGCCAGAAACCATTGAAGAATGGCTGAGGCTAGTGGGAATTTCTGGATAGATATTTCCATCAAGTATCATATTGACATGAATTGTGGAGGCAGAAGATATCCTTCAATGTTTTGTACAATGAATATACTACATTTGTTTCTGCACATGCTCGAGTTTGCTCCGAGCTATTTAAGAAGTGATTCTCTCTTTCTCAGGGAGTTTTTCAATGAGCTCAGGGATAGTCTGGAACAAATCACCTACAAGTCCATAATCAGCGACCTGTTTCAGCACATGGACCATCAGAAGCCAGGTAGGAGAAGGTGGATGCAGAATATCAACAAGAAAATGAGGACTACCAACACAACAGTTGCATATCTTGTTTTCAGACTAGGTTCAGACACCGGGTACAGCAATAACAAAGTAGGATCATCATACTCAGTTTCACTAGATCTTCTGCTGGCTCGAAGAACCTACCAGTTCCAACATTTCGTAAAAGCATTGTATGTGTGATTGAAAATGATTCATGATTGAAAATGATTCATAAACGACCCTTCATATACGATACTAGCTGTAAGATATAAATAGTGCCTGTGAAATCAGTCCCCAATCTTTTCCTTCGCGGTTCCGGCGGCAATCGAGTCTGCAAAATACTCCTGCCGTTGCAAGTTTACTCCATACTGCAATTCATTCACATCACTACAGGACATCAGAGGTAGTAAACCAGGATACATATATACCGCAAACATGAGGAGTACTGGTCCGCATCGATCAACTTCGTGAACAGCGAGAACAGTATAATGAACAGCGAGAACGCGTGAAGTCGCAAGTAAAGATTAACAACAAAAACTGTCGACTGAACAAAGCGTCCACCTCAATGAAACGAACAGTTAACTCTAATCGTAGGAGATCAGGACTAAAAATGCTTAAGGCACAGCTAATCTTTATGGATTCACAGTTTCCATTAGATATATATGTTCATGAACATTGAAATAGGACGAATTCCAAACCTCTCGTAAGGCTAGCGACAAATCCTCTGTGGTTAACACCAGCCGCTTCTCCTGCGCCCATCACCAAATAACTAACTCAGGATACCCAAAATCGTTTTTAGATGATAAGGCATTCAAGCTTCATGCTTTGTTCCCAAAACAAAAAGTCAGAGATCAGCTATGCACACCTTAGCTTGCACATGACCTTTCTTGTCCTTCGCAACTTGTGTCTGCCGAATTTTGCAATACCTGCCACATCGGCTACCACCAGCTAAGCCATGTTCCGAATCTCTTAACAGTTCGCATACACTTAATAGATAGTTTTGATAATATTCATCATGAGAAAAGAAGGTTTTGGGATTATCTTGTATCCTTGAAAAAGCCTTCTGTGATTCAAACTCAACAAGAGGTTAAAGGGCACTTACTGCAACGCGTCACTGGCAATTTCTCCGACAAATTTCTGAGTGGCAATAGAGACAAGCCTTGTCCTACATCGTGTGTCAAATCCATTCAACATCATTTTGCAACTCTACAAAACCCAAACGTAACAACCACCCTACATTCAACAAAGATAAATCGATCCCGAAAGTCACCTAAACCCCAAAAGTTTGATGAAACAGAAGCAACAGGATACAAACAGAAGAAAAGACATACACACTAGTATCAGGGCATTGAAAGCCGCTCCTGCTCAAGTAGTGCTCCGCAAGCTCATCAGGAATCTGGCAAATAAAATCCGATCAAAACCAACAAAGACATGACTGAGAACGGTCAATTACCCAAAACCCCAGGTAAAATCTAAATAGTAACGAAAGAACTACCACAACAATTGACATATTTCACAACCAGATCGTCAATACCCAGAAATCAGAAACCAGAGAGGAAGCCCAGAGAGCAAGAAGAGCAGAGGAATACAGTCGGCGTGTAATCGTTTAAAGAAGTGAGGAAATCCACGAGCGCGGCGTCGAAGTGAAGCTGAGATGCTTCCATGGCTGCAGCATGCGCGGATTGCTCCGCCATGGAAGCAAAACTCTCGTTAAGTAGGCACTCCGACAAAAAAACAACCCGGCGTCCCTCGTCGCTATCGGCGCAACTGTGAGGAGACAGGCCTGGCCCCCCCCACCGGCTGCCCGGCCCCCCACCGGCTGCCCGCACCCCAACAGGCTGAAAACGGAGCAGAAATTGATTCTGTATAGGAAGAGGCCCTCCCAAGCGGGACTCTTCCGGCGTAACGCCCGCTCTCCTCTCAAGCGCCTTCAGTCTTTGCTTCTCGTGCACCGGGTTGACATGGAGCACCTGCCCGGGAATTTGTGTATCTGCCCGGGAATTTGTGTGTGTGGGAATATTTCGGTGAGGCCCGCCTGCTGCAATGTTCTGCCGCGTGAGGGTCGTTAAAATGAACGGGCTTGAGAGGAGAGCGGGCGTTACGACGGAGAAGAGGATTGCAGAAAAGCCTCTGGTACATGTTTGCTTGTCTTTATTCACTCTTTCAAGAGCTTTTCTCCTATGCAATGCTGATGTTGAATTGCTGGCAAGGATCACGTTTTTGTTTTTGTTGGGGTTCACCTCATAGATTGTTGATCTTGATTTGTTAGGGTTCACCTCATACATTTGAGCTTTCGCTAGCATTTTTAGTTAGATATTTAGATTTTTGGTGTTTGTTTTAGGGTTTTGGATGTTTTAGTGCGAATGCGAGTGTGGGTATTCTAATGCGCTAGAGTTGGATTTGTTTCCCAGGGTTCACCTCCTACTCTAGTTAATTTGGAACATTTTCATTTAGATTTCTGTTTTTTTGGGTGATTTTTAGTGATTTTCTAGTGTTTGGATGTTTCAGTGAGTGGAGATGCGAATGCGCTAGAGTTAGATTGTTTCAAAGGTTTTGGATAGTTTTGTTCCCTAGTTTTGGATTAGTGTCAGTTTTGAGCATATGCTGGCTATGCATGGAATGAATGGAAGTTTGAGAGCTGGTGTTAATGAATGCACTGGTACAGGCATTATGCAAATGTCACAGGGTTGGTTTTTGTGTATGTGTGGGCCATAGCTTAATCCTTAAACGTCTGTCGAGAGGCGTATATATAGGCATGTATTTTACTATGAAAACGTAGAAAAGTTTAGCAAGACTTACACCTCTAGATTTTAGATTCTTCTACTACATCTTTCATTTTGGAGGTCATTTCACCCTTATCTTGCTATAATACAACACCATACATGTAGAATACTGTGGCCACCGGTGGCACCTTCATTAGCGGTTTTACGGTACTCGATGTCTCGTTGTCGTTGCTGAATCATTGCATATATGCAGTTACATGTCTTTGCAAGTGATGCCTGTCTCAGAAACAAACCATTTTCAGAGGCCACACATACAAACATTTCAGCGAGAGATGCAAGTTGAAACACACTGGGAAGACTTGTGAAAACAATCTATCACAGAATGGAAAACTTACAGGGTCGCTCGAAAATAAATTGAGTCTAGAGGGAAAGCGGAAGGTAATCAACGACTAATTCAAGTACTTGATGCAATGATCCAAGTTGTGGACATCTGCAAAGATATCCTCTCTGCAAAAAAGAGGTAGAAGCCCGATCGGTTCATAAGATTGAGCACTTAGAAAAAGCACATCCGGTATGCCTTGGAAGATTTTCAAATACTTAGCCCTCTATCACAATACAGATTCACATATTTCAATGAGAGAATGAGAGCGCTGCCAGGAAGAATGAAATGGCTGCCTAGGAGAGTGGGAGTCAAGTGGCCAAACTGCCGCGAATTGCCGCAACAAAGCAGACCCTACCGCAATGATTGAAAAAATATCGGGCAGAGGATGAAAGAGGAACGGGCAAATGATGAAACGAACGGGCGGATGATTGAAAAAACGGGGAGGTGCGGATTGCAGGTGGCCGGCGCTCCAACGCGGGGAGCCTGTGCATGTGCGACGGTCGCCTACGCTAATCGGTGGGTGGCCTATGTATTTAAAGAAAATACCCTAAACCATCGAGGCATGGCCTTTTTGGTACACCTAAACCGGCTGCCCGCCCCCCCACCGGCTGCCCGCACACTCCTTAAGTAGGCAGATGCACATGGTGCGGATGAGCCTCCGCTTGGGAGCCCCAACGATTGGTGGTGGGCCCCACAAAACAAAAGGTAAATTTGGATAAATTTTAAATATGTAAATTAGTTCCCTGGTGAAAACTCATTGGGAACTCTTTAGGAACATGGAGAACGCGTTGGGAACATTGAAAACGCATTGGGAACACTGGAAACGCATTGGAGAACACATTGGGAACTTTGGGGAACAACATGGGAACTCATTGGGAACGCATTGGGAACATTGTGGTAATAATATGGTTTAAAAGGTAAATGAGAAGAGGGTAACCATATGGTTTGGTTTGAAACCACATCAAATTTAATCCTAAACTCATGTGGGCATGAGGAGCCAAACCCAAACTTTTAGGGACCATATGTGGGAGATGAAGCCCCTATGGTCGTCAGTGCATCAGGCTACTCTTGTTTCACGGGCGCGGGCTGGGTTGGGCTCGCTCTGAGCTCCCATGGACGCCCCCGCTCCCATAGTTCTCAACGCGACCAGGGTATACTGCCCCCTCTACACCGACCGTTGCCGGGTATCAATCGGTGCTCACGCTCTTTGTGCTGGTTGTGACCCCTGCTCTGCGGCTCCCAATCTCCACACACATAAATTACTCTACTCCAAACCCTAACAAGTTCAACAGAAATTTGAAACTGTATTTGAGCGAAAGCTTCCAAACCATTATTTTTTAAGACTTCTAAGGTAGAGGCACCCAATTCCGATTGGCCACCCAATTCCGATCAGTAGAGTATGCATGGCATGGTGCATGAGAATGGTAAATGCATGAAATGGTGCATGTAGCGATCCAAAACCGATAACTCAAAAATCTAAAAACTCCAGTTGGCATTGGATCATGATGTGTGTAATTTTCAGTTGCTCCGCCTTAATTGAGCTCTCATTGGTGGCCTTGCCTTGAAAGTCGAACAAGGCCGATCAGCATTGGGTACCCTCCATGAGTTGGTTATCCATGGCATGTCTTCTCTCTTTTTATTCACTCTCACTTTTTGGCATTGGGCAAAGGAGGGCACCAAATCTCACCGACTCTGAATTTGATTATGGGCTCCAGTGGTTTTGGGCTTCTAAATTCTATATCAATTCCAAATCTTTGAGATTAAATTTGAAAAAATATTTGTTAAGTTTCATTCGTAATTCTGCATTTTTCTACATAAATGTTTTTGACATACAATGTCATTTAAATCCCCAATATGAATCCCCAACTGGCTTAGGTGATCAGAATTGGGTGCCTCTACCTTAAATCTTTATTCAAAACTCTATCTGGATGATGCCTAACCTAGATGGTTTGCGAGTTAGATATTGTATTTCCCAAGTGCTTGAAAGGAAGATCAAGTGGAATACATTTTATTAATTTAGGCTTGCCATTTCATTGAGGCATTTGAGCACTACAATTAGACATGTGTTAGTACACAATGTGCTACTACACTGGACCAAAGTCCCCTCGAGGAACATTTTGAGTTTGGGTAAGGTACCACGTTCTCAATTCTAGGCATTATTTTCTGAGATTTTTTATTGAATGAATTTTTTTTGATTAGCTTTGCGTAGACACAAATTTCGTAGAATTCCGACTTACGGTTCAAAAGTTACAATTTATTTTCACTTACATATACAAATAGTGCAGCATATCACAAATACTGTCACTAAACTTTAACAACTTCTAAATTCAATAGAAATTCAAGTTTTTGTCCATTTAAAAGAAAGAAAATGTCTTCTTGGAAAGGAAATTGAGATCTTTGCATCTACCGTACGGATTTGTGAATTTCAAAAATTTGAGAAGGATATGGTATATGCAAAATATAAAGTGTATTGTTGATTCTCAGCACATAGTTGCATTGCAGGATTTTTTAGGACATCTTCTACACCTCTTCTACTTCTAAAATTTGGTGCACATGTGCCTAACATGATCCTTTTCAAGTTAACATAATAAATTCACGGCCCGTAGTGCAAAAAGTTGCCATACAAGGTGGTCGAAGTTTGTTGAAGGTGTACAGTATGACCTGAAAAAGAGATTATGTCTCACTTTAAAGGCTAATAACTTTCAATCCGTGCTGTCAAACTTACCAAAATTTTCACCACACACTCTCATACAACTTTGTACAAGATCCTACAGTTAAATTTCCAGAAAAACATTTTCTATCATTTTGTGTTGAATGCGCTGAAAATGGCAATTTTGGAGTAATTTTGAGGGGAAAAAGTCTTGGTCCTTTAAGGGTTAGATGCCAGAAGTCTCCGACAAATGCCGACAACCGAAATTCAAAAACATGCGTAAGAGCGAATTCCATAGTGATTATCTCATGACCACTTAGGCATCATTGTTGCATCTCTTATTATAATAGAATACAGGATGAGAAATCTGTCGGATGAAAATGGTCCGTCAAGTGGATGAACGCGTCGATGAAAAACACTTTTGGATGAAAAATAAAAGTTGGGGTTTTAAATAAAATGAAAAGCTAAAAGTTAGGGTTTTGGATGAAATGAAAAGCTAAAAGTTAGGGTTTTGGATAAAATGAAAAGCTAAAAGTTAGGGTTTTGGATAAAAAGACGGGACGGGGACGGGGACGGGGACGGGGGACGGGGGACGGGGACGGGGACGGGGGATGGGGACGGGGACGGGGAAGAGGGACGGGGACGAGGGACGGGGACGAGGGACGGGGATGGGGGATGGGGACGGGGACGGGGGTGGGACTCAACACAAAAAAATATTGTGTCCGGAGGACACGGGTAACACTCTAGTAACATATAAAAGACTAGAATTCCCTTTCCATTTTGATTTGAAACAATTGTAGTATAGAGAGGCAACCTTAAATTACTAATTAGTCTTGAATGTCAAATCAAGGGCCCGTGAATTACAGGGAAAAATCTTTGTGCCATTGATTTCATAAAATCATCCTAAATAACAACAACAAAAAGACTCTTTCTAGAACCAATATCTTTTGGCGCGTAAGGCAAATAATAAATAACCTTATCTAGATATTGCAACATACTAATTTCAACTTAAGTAGCATCTCAATCGTTTTTGCAATGAGAATTTGTAAATCATACATCACACAACATTCAAATGTCATGAAAATCATTTGTCACTTATGAAATCACTTTTCACAGAATTTCAAAATATATATATTTGGATACTTACCATTAATTTTCATAGAATATGCAAATGCCCAAACTTGAGTCTTGATGAAAGAAATCAATGAGTAATACACTATAATTCCCTAACAGTTTGGCAAAAAAATTCTTTGTCTTGATCTGATACTGATGACATTGCTGCTGTAGAGTACATAAACTTTAGATTTTTCCTTGATGTTGATGTATTAACAGGATGGACAGGTAAAAAAACCAATCAACATCAAAGCTAGGTTGGTGTCGAGTATGTCTGGTGTGTACATATATGTGTTTTTTTCTTAAGCCCTTCATCTGGTTCGTGCATTGTTTGCGGCTCAACTACACCGTTCACTGAATATAGTGTGGAGGTATAGGTAATGTGGATGAAAATTGAGGTGGACCACATCAATTCTAGTTTTGGATGAAAATTGATGTGGACCACATCAATTCTAGTTTTGGATGAAAATTGATGTGGACCACATCAATTTTGGTTATTAATATAGTAGTAATATGTTATTATTATATATGTTATTATTATATATAGTATTAATATTATAATATATGTTATTATGTTATTATTATATTATTATGTTAATATTATATTATACTATTATGTTAATATTCTTATGTTATATTCTTATGTTATAAAATAATATTATAGTGTTATTATATTTTATTTTGTTATTGTATTATTCTGTTATATTATTTTATTATGTTATTATATTATTATATTATTATGTTATTATTTTATTATGTTATTATGTTATTATTATGTTATTATATTATAATTTTGGTTTTGAGTACAACTTGTAAAAACTTATCCACATCAATTCCCGTGTGTTTTATTTTGAAACAAGCCACACTATTTCTAATGGACATGATTTGATGTGGATGGAAAATTGAAGTGGACCACTTTAATTTGCGTTTAATGAAATTACTGTAGGAAATTTCGAATAGTCTAGTCTACACTATATTCATGGAACGGTGTACCTTCATTTGGAAAATATAATTGCACAACCTAGACATCCTATCTCATCTAGAATTTTTATCCTGCAATGTTTGTCCATCGATTTTCTTCCTACCAGAACTGTTTTAATTTCCACCTCTATGACAACAATAGAATATCATAGTATGATGTTTAAGACTTATGCGTTTTGAAATCCTTTTCAATACAATGTGGTTCAATTATAGTGCATCTAGAGTGGCATTCAAATCCTCCTTAGGAACCGTAAGAATTTCACCCCACCACTTAGAACCTAGAACCTAGACAACGTTGACAAGATTGGAGACAATTTTGAACAAATGATTGAGAAAGTCCCCCTATCTGAATATTTGTGTCCCATTGAGTACAAATGACATTCATTGTTGGAGTTATCAGCAGATGTTTGCCGCTAGTATTGACATGCATTTTTTGCACAATGGAGTGCGATAAGTCAACAAGTGGAATTATACTCTCTTTTGCGTCACTCCAACGAAGTAATGCCAAGCCATCAATAGTTTGTACCACCCTCAACTTCCCTTGAATATTTTTCTAGCGCTAAGTAATATAAAAGGGAATGCTGACCATTGTCGCTCGTCCATGAAAACTCAATAGTGGAATAAATCCCACATTTGTTTCATGAATTTGTGTATAAGTGAGGAAAAATTGTCCTTGCAAACATTCAATCATAAGCCTGATGCTAGCATGTATGAAATGAACATACTTTGGAAAAGTATGAATAGAAACATGTTAAAATAGAGGTAGCGATGGCTCATGTAAAACATCCATAAAATTATTGGTTGAAGAATTCCCATGTCCATCACCAATAAGGTAGAGGCACCCAATTCCAATCACTTAAGAGATTTGGGGACTCAAATGACATTGTATGTCAAAAACATTTATGTAGAAAAATGCGGAATCAGGAATGAAACTCAACAAATATTTTTTCAAATTTAATCTCAAAGACTTAGACTGATGTAGAATAGAGAAGCCCTAAAACCACCAGAGCCCATAATCAAACTATAGAGTAGGTGAGCTTTGGTGCCCTCCTTAACCCAATGCCATTAACTGAGAGTGAGCAAAAAGAGAGAAGACATGCCATGGATAACCAACTTATGGAGGTACCCAATGCCGATCGCCCTTGTTCGACTTTCAAGGCAAGGCCACCAAAGTCGAGCTGGGAGGAAAGTTCTTCCTGTGGAGAACTTGCAAGGCCTATCCTTCAAAATTATCATGCCAGGTTTATTCTCAACACCACTGCTGATTTGAAATCATTTGTTTGTTTATTTGTTTAATAAATTTTATGAAGAAGTCAAATCTGACTTTCGTCTCAACTTGTTGGCAACATAAATTTTATGAAGAAGTCAAATCTTTGACTTACACCTCAAAAAGCGGAGCAATCTACAAGGGGTGAGTGAGTACATGTGGGGGCAATACAAAAAGAAGGAATCAATGTTTGTAAATGGAGAGACATCTGCTACGATGCGGCCTAAGCGGATAACAAGCTGGCAACTACAATGGGTTCAAAGCAAGGGCGTCACAAGAAGGTGGCTACCAAAGTTAATAGCGGTCCTTTATAGAGTACTAGTGCCAGTAACACTCCTGAGCCCGTGGTGCTTGACCCTCTTAATTTTCTTCACCAATTACACGGGCTCGTCTTGCTCGTGAGGGTTGACACATTGGGAGGCCTTGTTTGGCGCCTATTTTTCATGACAACCAATTCCAGCCCGCTCTGTAGGATAGCGACGAAGGTATATTGGCCATGTTGGTTGAGCCAAGTGTGGAAGTCTAAAACTCCCACTTAGTTGCCCCTACAAAAAAATTTAGTTAAAGTAGGATTTTTAGTCTTAATTAACTAGAAAAGTAGTTAGTGTTGTGTAGAATCAGATTAAATAGCGGATAGAAAAAGTAGGGAAATGCTTAAGTAGTTAATTAGGGTTAGAGTGGTGATAAAACCGGGTCTTAAAATCACTAGTTTAGTCCCGGAAAACAATTTCGAAGAGTCTCGGAAGAGATTCCGAGATGTAATTCTAAAATCACCATTTAACCTAAATTAATTAGTTAAGTTTAGGAGGTAGTTAGAAGTAGTTTAGTTCCTTCCTTTTTGTAGACACAAATTCTTGTTCGAAAGAATAAGAATTTAGTTGTAGGAGGAAAAGAATAGAAAAGAAAAGAGTAAAAGTAAAGAAAAAGTAAAGAAAAGTAAAGAAAAAGTCAAGAAAAAGTAAAGTAAAAGTAAAGTAAAAAGTAAAGTAAAAGTAAGTAAAGTAAAGTAAAAGTAAAAAAACATACTCGGGTATCAACCCGGGTATCTCAATTACCCGGGCTAGCCGGGTAATAACCCCAGGGCCGAGCCGGGCACATGCCCGACCCACCGGCCCATGACCCGGGCACCAGCCCCGGGCATGAGCCGGGCCCTACCCGGGAACCCGGGCAGCCCCGGACATGGGGAGGAGGCCAGCCGGTCGGGCATACAAGCCCGCAGTTGACCCCTACCTCGACCCTAGTTAATCCCGATCCCGCACAAACCGCGCTGCCCTTCTCCAGACTGCGCTACCCCCTCTCTTCGAGATTTTCTCCCCCTCGCTCCATTTTTTAATTATTTTTTTCTTCTCTCTCTCTTATAGTTTCTTCTTTTCTCCCTATTTTGGTCTTTTTTTGAGGTGGGATTTTGAAGAAGAGGCGATGCAACAAGATTTAGTGGAGGAAGAAAGAGTTTTTCAAGGAGAATTTTGAAGATTTAAAGGTGGTGGAAGAGGCGTGCGCAAGCTAGGGTTTGGAGGAGATCGGTGGCACCTAGGGTTTATACCACCAAAACTAGGGTTTGGTGGTGGAGGAGGTTTGTGGCCAAGGCAAGAAGATCAAAGAGACAAAAGTAAGGAGGTTGCGGGTGCAATAAGGAGTTGGAAAACAAAAGTGGTTCTTGCCCATGTTGGGTTTCTCTTGTTTGTGTAAACTTCTTTGTTTGTAAGTCTTTTTCTCTCTTTTTCTATCAGGGTGCCCTCTGGTAACATCCTCTCTGGTCTAGAGAAAAAGTCCCCCGGTGGACTTTATCTAGACTATATTGTGACTTCTTATATATGTGAGTCTATGTTGGTGTCATATTATTTGTTTTCTATTGTCTTAGCCTTGTGGCAAGTCTTTCCTTTAAGTTTTCTCCATCCTCATATCCTCTTTAGGTCTTGCCCAAATTTTCCATCCTTTTCCCGGTCTTCCCGGTCAACCGGGAAAATCTCTTTCTAACTCTTTGTCTCCCAAGTTCTCTTTTTGTAATGATTTAATGTGACCTTGTGTCGTTAGATATGTGCGACACCTACATCCACATATTCTAGCAAAGTGTTCCAGAGTAGTCCACCGGTTGACCGGTAGACTTGTATTTTCCGGGCCGGACTGGAGTTTGTGATAAGTTAATAGAGAAATCAGTGGAAGTACATGGATTTTGCGGATTTTGTCCACCCCGGATAACATGGCTCTATCGGTGTCGATAATTCTTTTGAAGATTGATCCGAACATGTATGAGGGGACTATGAAAGGTGTACAGTTGGAGGAGGACCTCATCCGGATGAGATACAGTGGACTCTATGAGAAGCCATGGGTATTCCAGAGGGGACGTACGGTGTAGGAGTTGCAGCCTCCTGCAACGCGCCGGGAAGTCTATCGGGCCAATCCCGGTCTTGGACCACGGATGTATGGCACGAAGTGTACATTCTTCATTAAGAGAGTGAGTGGACCCTTACAACACATCGGAATACTACCGGAGCGACCACTTCACGAATCACCGGTTGACAAGGGCGGTTGAGTTTCTAAACCCAATCCTACATCCCAACCGTCGTGAAAGGGTCACAGCCCAGTTGGCCACCGCCTACATCGAAGCATTTTTCGAAGAATCCTCTCCGGATTGAGGATCTTTGTTGGTTGAGGCAATTTTGTCTCAACTCTAGGCAGTTCAACAAGGTGGAGGCTCCTAGACATTCTTGACCCCCTATCTCATGCATATGTATGAGCACCACCATTTGCCATAAAGGAGTGTTAGTGGAAGGATTTATAGATATTATCAGAGTGACCATTAAAAAAGAGATCAAATTTAACGGTTGACTAGTGTCTTCAAGAGTGGATGCTTTGGCAGACGATCTGGAATGACTAACTTTGGAGGTTGATCAGAGGAGCGCAAGTGGGAAGTCATGATAGAAACTTTATCTCTGAAATTCATGGCAAAGTAGAGTAGATAAGATAAATGTGAACATAATAATTAAGGAACTTAGTAATTAGGATTAAAGATAAATTATGCAAGACAAATTGTATCACACACAAAACCACGTGTCAAGACTATTTGTGTCCTATTAGATGAAAGAACTTATCTAACCACAATTGTATGCTTGAACACTAATTGACTGTAAGAGTGTAGTATGCACTCACGGGAAAAGCACAAGGGATAATTAAAACACCAATAGTGGATTATACGCTATCCTAAGCAAGTTGTAACATAAACGACATTCTTATCTAACACATGACCTTAGTTGTTTAACGATAGACTGATTTAGCCTCTCCTAAATCTCCCACTAGGGAATTGTCTTGGATTGTTATTTCTTTGCAAGACAAAATTCTCTTCTACATGAGGGTAGCTATTGAATTTAGTGCACGCTCTAGATGCCATTTCCACCTTTCCAGGATTTAGTTTTGGAGGGTAGCTAGTAGCCTTTGTGTACTTAAGGAGCCTTGGGTTCTTGTGTTAAATACTCTTCTCTTTGTTGATTTGCTCGGGTCTTGCCTTCATTGCTTGTGTCTAGAGTCTTTGTTGAGCTTGTGAGAGTAGACCGGGAGAAAATTGATTCCTCCTAGTGTGTCTTTGCTAGGTGTGCAAGGTTGTGACTTGTTGTGTGTTATGTGATTGAGCGTGAGTAGAGACTTTCCGAGGGTGTAGGATACCCAGGTTAGATAGATAGAGTAAGATCCGGGATCTATACTCCAGACCCTTCACTGGTGGGACCGGGAAGAGTTGCTTTACCGGGTGGGATCCGGAAAGCCCACGTCTATTCATGATAGCCTCCTTTAAGTGGGAAGTGTTTGGATTGGTGGGGAGGAGGGGTTGTATCCCCCTTTTGGTACAGCGGTAGAGATCCCGGCTAAGCCTGAGTCTGGAGAATTCTGGGGTTGTTACCCTTGCAGTGGACAAGTTCCGACGATCCCCGTGGAAGGTTGTCTTGCTCATATGATTTTCTTAGCACTAATTTGTTGTGAGCCTTGTATATTCTTTGTTTGATTCTTTGGGTGTGGTTGTAGTTGGAACCCGAGCTTGCGTGACCAGTTTATCGGGACAAGTTTCCGGTAGATTGTGAAGACCGGTAAACCGGCTGCAACTTTTTTAACTCTTTCAAAATGTAGGGTTAGATTGTGGATATTGTGGCCTCTAGACCGTGAGAACAGAGGGTAGTGACTTTCGGGGCACTATAAAAACTTATCGGAAAGCTACTCTGACACTCAACAGAGTTTAAACTAAACACTTATGGTTACTTGTTACCGGTTACTAGGGTACCGAGGAAGCCATCTTCCGGGATGTGCTGAGGTATTAAGTGTGAAGTGTTGTTAAGATTTAAAGAGTTTGATGTACGATAAAAATCCGTGGAAACAATTTGGTTAGGTGGGCTCGCTTAAGGTTCATTTTGGTTATCTTTAAGAATTACAAACCACTAGACTACGACACCAAGCATGAGTACGGAGGACAACGTTGATAATTGTATAGGCAACTTTGGCCGCGTGGGATCACCTCAACATATATCTAGGAGGGGAGGTGCCATGTGCCTAGGCCAAGCTGGAGGTGAGGATTCCCCACATCCAAGTGATCAAGACTGGGTAGCAGATTCAAAGGACTCTGACGTCATGAAGGTCAAAATTTTGGATTGGGGCGAAGATGGTGACTAGCCTCTTCTAGGTTTGGCCGCTGAGGTGGGAATGTATTCATCACGACCACGTGGTGAAACCTTTTTTTTGATAGGTATTGCAATCATAATTGGCAGCTCTTGATGGGGACATCGAAGCCAAATTGCCCCAGCTTTTAAAAAACACCTTTGGGATCAATGGTCCACATGATCAAATAGAAACCAATTGGCTTGTTCTCAAAGTTTTGGGATGTCATTGTTCTTCAAAAGGTCTTGTCAGAGACAATTGGATATGCAGGCATAATAGATTTCAAAAATTTGATTTTGAAAATGAGGCCCTGGTTGGATGCCAATGACAAGTCAAGAGTATTGCACATGGCTAGGTATTTTTATTTAGATGGGCATAAAGCAACTTCCGACCATTCTTGATTATTGGCAATGCGGTTGTGCCAATCAATATTGTTTGGTGATCTCACGTGCAATGCGGCGTGACCCCTTTTGGCTATCTTACGGTGCATTCATGTGTGCAACAAAGACAAAGTTGTGACAGACAAGGATCCACCCCTTTTTGACTTGCTTGTGAAGGTGCAATGCTTGATCATTCGCATGCAAACCAATTTGAGAGCCATGCAACATCTTGATGAGTATCTAGCTCTAGATGAGTGCATGGTGGCCTATGGTGGAGCCTCAAATTGCTTGTGTGGAGCGCAATATGTACGCATGGCGGCTATGGTGTTTAGCACGAACATGCGGATCGAGAGCTCGGGCGGATTATGATTCTCTCATAAAGCTGCCGCTGATTGGCAACAACGGTATGTGTGGTGTTGAACGATATTGGTGGAATTCTTTATTTCATTTTGTGGTTTTTGAGAGTGGTTCAAAGGCAAATTGTTTCACTTGTTGACTTCTCGGAGGCAAAAAATCTCATAAAAAAATCTCAATTAGCTTGGCACCATTACAATATGAAATTAGACTATTTGATGCAATAGCAAACAGGGGTTGCAAGAGTTTCTAGAGGGCATTGTAGAGTACCCAACAAATGAGTTACGTTTATTGTATTCACAGGGGCAGTAGGCAGACATTGAGATGTAATTTCCAATTGGCATTACAAATTCAATTTTGGGCCAAGTCATGGATGGAAAATTGCATTGGAAAGCTAATGAAGTTTACTTCATCGCAAGAAGAAAATTTTACAACAAACCCGCAAAATCATACAACAATAAAGTATCTTAGGATACACTACCTACCATGTGATGCTACCACCTTTAGCATCAATCAAAACCCTCATACGTTTAGGCATGCTAGCAATGAGGATCTCAATTATTTCCACAAAGATGCCTTCCCATGCACGTTCAATGGATTTGATCAATTCTTCTCGGTTTTGTGGTATCGGCCCATTTTGTACAGAGTCCTTTACAATCATCCATAGGTTATCTATGAGGTTCAAGTTTGACGAGTTTGCCGGCCACTTAAGCTTCTTAATGCAATGCGCCACTCTCGAGCTCTCGGCATATTTATTACAATGCACTGGGGTGCCGTCTTCCATGAGCATAAGATTCTCATGCTCATTATGCAAAAAATAAAAGCCGCTTAAGCGATCTTCATACACGATATCCACAAAATCTTCACTTGTGCATTTGTGAAGTGGCATAACAACAATAGGGCACTTATCAAAGCCACTGAAAGCGCCCCAAATCATGACAAATGTGTTGCCCGACTTGAATGTGGGGGTATGCAATCCAATGCGTAGGGTTCAAACGCTCGACGCCAAGCTTTGACTTGTCATGACCTCTTTCCAATTTCAAACGAGGACTCGTCTGTCCACATAATGTTGTGCCAATCTGATAGGATCCATCTCTTGTGTGCCTTGGCAAATGCTAGCTTATCTGCTTTGTGTTTCCGGCTCAAATATGGCTTTCTTGCAGCAACTCGATTGCCAAAACCCAATCTCTTGATATACGTTGACAATGTGTGCTTGGAGACTTTGACCCTCATCTACTCAATGATACCTCTAAGAGATAGGTGACAATTTTGGGTGAGAATGTGCGCAAGGTCCCTCTTATCACAAATTGAAAGCTTTTGAGCCCTTCCACCGGGCTTACGCGCTACCATTGTACCACGCTTACAATAGTTCTTCCAGACAATGAAGGGAGTTGACTGACTCATTTCCAACTCCTTCACAATACGTCTCAAATTTAACAGCTGGTGAGTCACAACTATGACTTTCATGTATCCACAAAGTCATGTAGCCAGGTGTTTGAAATTCTTGTTAGATTCTCAGTGACTGTAGAAAACGTACTAAGATTGGATGACCTATCACCACCACGAACCCCAGAACCAACAATCTAATGTGGACCAAAACCACCACCCACCCACCCCATTTCCGAAATTTTAGGAAGTCAGTTATGATTGGGTGTCAGTTTATGATTGGTTCAAAGCTCTCAGTTTTTAGTCTCTTGCAGAAGTGGTCATTAGTACAACCTACTGTGGAAATAGAGAGTTTTGTATGTCGAGAATGGGTCACGGCTTACTACTATCCACTTTGAAAATTTGTAGCAATTTCAATATGAAGAAATAAATGGTCACGACAATTGCAATATTCATGAAATCCTATTTTGAATTCCCAAAAAAAGTCTTACCACGTATACAAACGCTAGCAAGCTTAAGTTGGTGGTTATAGGTCATCCAACCTTACAGAAGTTCAAGAAATAAACGTAACTCACTTCCAGGATATTATACTGTACATTGGAGATAGATGGATGAGCCTTGGATGCATTTGGAGATGGATGGATGAGCCTTAAATGCATGAGACACAGCTTCTTGCAGCGCAGGTGTGCTGACTGGGCTCTGACCTGGCATGCTGACGGGGCGCTCACATGGAGGATAGGTGGTTGTTGAGAATCAGGGTTGCAACTTTGTGGCGAGAATTTCATGAAATAGTTGTGTTGTTTTTGTAAGATTTGCTTCAGGGACTTCGTTTTAGGGTTTCCTTGGTCTTGCAAATAATCTCAACAACCATGTTCTTAATAGTTCAACATTCTTTTCCACTTGCATTTGCTTTCCTTGATACACTTCTACAGGGGTATGAACTGCCTTAAACTCATGGGATTGAAAAGGATGAATAGGCATGATATTCTTGTTTCAACTCAAACATCCTTTGAATATATGTTCAATTACAAGCAACACTTGTGCGAGTGCAATGACACTCTTGTTGTAACTACATGTTATTTTCAGCAATTCGCAATAATCACTAGAGTTTATGACCTGATCATAGGAGATTCAGCTTCTAAAAATCACCCTGTTTCTAAGTTCTCGTACCTTGAGCTCGAGCTATACCTATCTAGAATCAAAAAATTCATACCTGGCAATATAATTTCACCTCAACACTACAAGCTCGCTGCTATGAAAACGTTTTGCTCTTGTTGCGCCAGCGTATCAGCCAAATGCGCAACTACTCCTGTTCCTTCAAAATGAAACCTTTTATCCATGACCTAATCAACATTAACAACAAAAAAAAAAGTCAAGTTCCACGCATGTTGGCCTGCAAACTTTGCTTTAAAAAAACAGGAAATCTAGCTCGTATTTATAGAGATAGAATTTCAAACCTCCATAGATAGGATCTGCAACTTTCTACACGTATCTAACCCACCCATGTTGTAAGAAGTTTTCAGTGGTTTACTAGAGGTTTAATGACAATAACAATAGGTTTCATGGGTACTTCAGGGTTAATAAACAATGGTGGCAGATGGACTTACGATTCCGGAGTTGTGGGACATGTGGTTAAATGGCCACAAAGCGGCGTGAAAGCTCACATCAACCTTTCGCCAACTCACTTGTTGCAACCCTCGCACCATCTCCTCTGTTTCGTCATACCAAGGCTCATTGTTGTTAGCAATTTGTAAAGTGAGGCAAAGATACCGTGATAATTGAACTCTTTTTTCATTTTCAAAATTAAAATCAGACCTAAATAGCTCTACAATCAGCTCAAAGAGGAAAAAGGCGGCTAAGATTCATGGTACAACATGACCTCTCCTTCCTCCTTCCTTCTCAAAAGGAGCTAAAACTACTTCCAATTTGAGTTGAGAGATCACCAAGCATTTCCATAAGGATTCACCACCCAGCTCTTCCATTGAACTAATAGCTATTAAGAGTGAGGAAAGAGTTGTATTAAAATAAAAAGAGGGTGTATCTTGTGAAAACTTTGGCTGACTTTAGAAAGAACTCAAAATGGCAAACTGGAAACCCAATTCACTTTTCATGTGATAAAATTATGAATTTTGCGGAATGAACTTGCTTGAAGCAACGGCACATTACCTTCCAGCATATCATGATAGGCAGCGGCTTTCTTGCTGCTGGGAGACACTTGGGCGGCGGCTTTGCCTTGAGCCGACTCCTGTTGGAAGCTCGGGGCATCACTGTCCACTGCTGGAGAGTAGCTTACATTCACCACATGCTTGTATCGTTGGTCTATGGAGGCTCTGGGAGGCTACAGCCACATCAGCTATGAGTATACTAGACTTACTGGCAAAGTTATCATGAGATTTGACCTCTTTTCTAGTTTTAAATCATTAAAACCAGCCTTATGTAGTTTTAAATCATTAAAACCAGGAAACTTTTAGGACTTGACCAAATAGCTTCAAAACGCTTACTTGCAATATGCATGGAAAACAGCTGAAGTCAGGATACTAACCTTGGAAAGTTCACACTCGCGCCTGATTGAAGATGTGCGCCAACCTACCAAGTCTTTGGCCAGGGAATCAAGTAAACCTTCATAAAAATATGAAAAGTACTACACCTAACAGCGGAGGAAGAATTTACTGCACAAAAAGGAACGTTGTGTGGATACGATCATAACTGACGTTTGCGTAGACCACCCTTGACTTGAAAGCTCGCAGGGCAGATCTGGAAATTGATCAGGTATGTTAGGATATGTCGAGTTTCTAAAGAGGTGCGAGAAAATAGAGTTATTTGTAAAGTTATAAGATACCTTCTCTTCAGATTTATTATCCTACTCTTTTCTCACTCTAGATCAATAGAAGAGCTTGGTAATCTTATCCTTCAATTAAGTATGGAAGAGTTTGGTGGTTTTAAAATCAAGTCGAAGTAGTTTTCACTGTCCTTGAGAATGAAGGAAGAATTTGCATGCGATACCATGAATATTAGCCGCCCCTCTCTCCTATGAACTTAAGATATTAGAATCTTGCGTGGATTTACAAAGAACGGAAACTGAAAGGGAGAGATACAACGTACATGAAAAGGCCTTCCGGGCAATCTGAGGCCATGCGCAAGAGCAGAGGAGGGTCGCTGGCCTTGCCATCCGTCAAGAAAAGTTGCCTTCCTGTGCGCCCTACAACAAAAGGTGCAATTGGAGCTGCAATCTTTTCCAGCACTGGTACTCCAAACAGGAACGGTAGCTGAGACAACCAGATTCACCACCATCAAGCAGGAATCATAAACTATGAGGTGCACAATAGTTTTAGTACTCTTGGTATCTTTGCCTCACTTTACAAATAGTAAATTATTTACCTGTCGCTTCCCACGGACGCCCAAATGAGGGCTGGCAAGAGTGACGAAATTCACCGCCTCCAAACCAGCAACCTTGGGCTCCCGGCGAGGTCGGAACACGGGGTGCTCTTCGCCTCGGCTCTCCAGCTCTTCCAATATGTACATGTCCTCATCTTTCGGTGCGTACATCATGGCCACCGCGTACCGTGCAAATAGACCGCCCAGCGAGTGCGCCACGATGGAAATCCGCCTCAAGGACGGTACTTTCTCAACAATCTGCTCAATCTAATTACAAAACCAATGTGAGAGTTATTTGTAAGGTGAGGTAAAGATACCAAGAGGCATGACCTCTTTTCTCGTTTTAAATAATAGCTCTAAATATCCATAATCGGCTCAAAGAGGCAAAAGGCAGCTAAAATTCATGGTACAACATGGCCTCTCCATCTTCCTTCTCAAATGCGGCAAAATTACTTCTAACCTGAGTTGAGAGACCACCAATCTCTTCCATACTTATCAAAGATTCACCACCAAGCTCTTCCATTGATCTAATAGCTATTGAGTGTGAGGAGAGAGTGTGTTACAAAAGAAAAGAAAAGGAGGGGGTATCTTATGGAATTGACAAATAACTCATCTGACTCAGAATAGGAACTGATCCGGTAAACGAAGCTTGTGTTGTGTACCTCTGAAGCGAGACGCTGGCCAGCATGGTCTATTCCGCCAAGAGTGTTGAGAAACGAATTCACAGCGCTTGCTGCAGGAAAACCCAAAGAACAGTAATGCAAACAGAATAAAACAACATACTTTCAGATATGTACGTCTACGTCAACTCATAGAGAATGTCAATCAGCAAAAAAGAAAGTTTACAACATGGGGTTTACCCTACAACATGGGGTGGTTTAGGTGCATGCAACGAGTTTCTATTCTAATGTGGAGAGGTTTGAAGCACCATTTCTATCAAAGGTTATGATCTCTTGAACCTACACATTACAAATTCAATCAGGAGTAGATTCTAAGCACGTTACCATGAATGAGGAACCTGCTACCGAGTCGTTTCATGAGCTTCCTTTTCACAAAATCCCAGTCGCCCGGTCTGCATTTAAGAAACTCATGAATAAAGGTGTAGAACGCAAAGAAGCAATATGAATTCAGTGAGGAGAGGGACATGACATACTTTGCAAGGATGCCATGGACAAGGATCAAAAGATGGTCAGGCTCAGCATCACCATCGCTCTCGCTCTCGCTCTGCTGCTGCGTCTCATTGGGCTGCTGCATGATGGACAAGAATTTACGGTTCTTCTTTACACTGTCTTCTCCTTTTCCGCCATAATCTGATGCAGAAGAACGTTTATTAAAACCTTGAACAGTTTAACTATGACTAGATTGTTAGCATTTCAGCTGTATGTACTGAATTAGGAGTGTAAGGATGATTAAATTTCTCTCAAAGCTCAGAAGAAAAACCTAATACTTCAAAACCTACTCTGTTCTGTCAAATTCTTTAAGAAACCAAGTGACATCACAAATTTTTAAAAATAGATTAAAGATGAATTTTAAGGGAAAAATAGCCTTAGGGCATCAATCACATAGTATTTAGGGCAAAACATCGTTACATGATACGTAGGATACAAAATCGTGAAACAAATCCCAAAACCAGAGACAACCTCTGGACTTTACCTTCCACAGCAGCGGAAGCAACGGAATTCCGCAACATCACCGCAAATCCTCCGACACCCAACTCCCAAAAGACCCACCGCAACGTTCCACCACCATAAGTAAAACGCTCTCACTCTCAATCCACATGAACACAAACTTCACGCCAACATCACGATGGAAGCCAATTCTGCCTCTAATTCGGTGGCGACTGGTTCGAATCCGATCCCGTGAGTTGCTCGAGCACGAGAGAGGCGGTAGAAATACGAGCGAGCGAGCGCGCTCGATCAACTCCTTGCGGCGAAACGGAAGCGTGACAGGCGAAGAGTCTCGGTATCGTGCGATGTGGGAATGATGGCGGCTCGGGACGGCGACCGGAGGTCGGGAGACGGTAGGGTGCCGGAGGCCGAGGGTAGAACACGCGACTGGGGGTCGGGAGCCGGCAGGGTGGCCAGAAGACGGCGACTGGAGGACAGGGGAAAGGTGGGGGTGGTCGGGACAGAGGTGTGGCAGGGGTTTGGGGCGGCGACTGGGGGTCGGGGGTGAGGATGAGTGCACGTGAGAACACATGATGATGTAGTAATTGAGACGCCAAACTTGGAACAGGAGCTCTTTTTGGTTCTTTTCTTCATCCGTGCTGGATAAGGCGCTGCCCCTATTTCCGTCCGTCATCTTTTACACTGTTACAGTGTTACCCATTTGTTATCACTGGACTCTAGATGTTGCTCATGCTCTAACTTGAATTTACCAATTATCAAAATATTTTTTGCACCAGACGAACATTCTACTAACGAAAATGCATCAATGTACTATGCTAGAGCGTATTTCCCATGCTTCACAAAATTTTGCAATATCTCTCCAATTGCTCCTCAGGGTTTGCCTCTTCTGTATTAGTAAAGTACGTATAAATATGGCTACTACTGTACCTGAGGCAAAAAAATATTCAAAAAAGTAGCTGGCAAAATTTAGTAAAGTTATTTTTCAAAAATTTTACTTGGTGAGAAACGAATCTTTGAGAATGTTATACGATCTGCCAAACATCTATTATGAGAAATAAATAATTATTTGGCACTTCAGCTGAATCCGACCCTTGGTTGCAATATTGGTATAATGGAAAAGAGTAATTTATATTGTAGATGTGCACTTCAACACGTACATACACACTCCAAATATACACAAAACGTGCAACCCTAACCATATTCGGAATTTTGATTCAACCTTCACGCATTAAAATATTCCATAATTTTTTTTTAGACATTTAGAACTCCAATTCCAATGTTGTCAAAAATTTGCACCTACAAACGACATTAATATTTCGTCTGAATGTGCATACATATTCTAGATTGTGCTTGTATACAAACGAAGCAAAAGAAGCTGGAATATCCACAAACTCCTTCAGGATTTAGTTTAATTTCATTGTAACGTAATTGTTGATATCTCGCATCACATACACATCGACTTTTGTTCTCAATTGTATCAGTTTCCTTCCAAAATTGGGACTAGATTGTGCAAGCTAGACGGTTGCAATGAGATAATTCACAACAAATGAGGCAAGTACATGCGCACTGATCAGAAACAGTACAGATTGATCCTACTTGGATGCTACACCTGAGAGTCCAAACGCGGTTCAAAGGAGAAGCAGCTGAAGTTTCGCCTGCTCACGTCGACCCATTGCCACTTGTTTTGAGCAAGGTCGAACGAGAGAGCCATGCAGGAGTCGCTCGTGGTGAGGAAGATTAGATCGCCATTGCTGCAGCAGGAAAATCTCTTCGAGCGAAACCAAAAGAAGTGATCCGACATGCACTGCGGCATGCGCCCCTTCTCGCGCCACTTCATGGTCTTCCACTCGAGAAGCCACACGCACACCGACAGCACCTGTTTCCGTTTAGACTTGCCTACAATCACGAGGTGGCCCTTGCACGTGACCATGTTGCGGAATTGGCGCTGCCCCGGCAGCCGGCCCGTCTTCACCTTGCTCCACACCTGCACAGCAACGTCCTCCACATGGAATCCATAAATCAATTATATCATAGTAATTGTATGGTCATGTCTACAATCCCTAATGCATTCAGAGTTGTGCACTGGTTGAGAGGGCAACTGCACCTTGTCTTGGATGCTGAGCGCGAGGAGAATAGTGTTTAACGGGTACCCCGTGAGGCAATACAAGCTTCCATTGCAAAACGCCACGTTGGGCGACACTATTTCGCCGCCTGGCACGGAGGCGGTGTTGCACCACTCGCTCTCCACGGAGTCAAAGATTTCTGTACACCCGGCCTCCCCCACCACGATCACCTTGTAATGGGACGGCCGCTTCCACATGATCATATTCACCAACATGGGCTGCCGCTTGCAGAGAAACCTGGGGAGCTTCTTCCACGTCTTGGTCAAGGGGTTGCTCACGAAGAGCACTGGTCCGTCGCTCCCGTGCGCATACAGGTTGTTGATGAAGCAGACTAGGCCGCCAGAGGACGATACAAGGGGTGGCCAGAATGGACACAAGCCCACCTCGGGTGGCAGGTAGCTGATTGGCACGTTGCGCCAACTGTTTATAGATGGGTCGAAGCTCAGAAGCGACCAGCCGTGCTCTTTGATGGACATCTTCACAAGGTAGGGCTGATAAGACGAAACCTGGAGCAAACGTCCCTCCTTCCACATCAATTAAAAGACAACAAGGGTTTTAGAAAGCTTCGAGAGCAACTAAGACAGAAGTGATCACCTGAGAGCAGGCCTCCAGAAAGCTCTTGGTTGCCATGAGTTCGCTCCATTTCCTGCACACCGTTCGCAACTGCAGCTGGTTTGCAGCAGGCAACCGGGCCAACACTCTCGCTATGAGATCCTCAGGTAGACGACTCCACAAGTTGCCATCCATGACAGCATTCTCCATCGCAAATGCAGGTCCTGGATTGATGCTCGGAGACGTGAGTCTTTAGCATCTGCGCGTTGCTTTTCACCGGATGAGCATGGCCAGATTTAAAATGGACCTCTGGACTGCGCTTGAGGCATTCCTGGTGGTATTGCTAACTACGCCTCCTCTACGCCTTAACTACGTCTTCTTTGCTTTCTGCAGCTGGCAGTGCGGTGTTCAGTTCGCTTACTTAATCTATGACTGAGGCACTCTTAAAGTATCGACGTCGCTCCATGCGGCCTCGGCAGTGGTGGCTTCAGCAGAGTCCCAAGTGGCCTCGGCAGTGGGGTTTCGGCGTCTTTCGGAGTGGCCTCAGCAATGCACTACTTGACCTCGACAATGGGGGTTTCGGCGGTGTTGGTGTCGGCAGCTTACCAAGGGACCTCGGCGGTGGGGGTTTCGGCGGCGAACCAAGCCACCTTGGCAGCTACAAGCTTGCCACCTGTGTGTCCATCGTCTGATGGAAGCTGGAGGATCAGAGTGGCAAACATGCGCTTCGCATTTTCCGTAGCAGTTTTCTTGTACACCAGATTCCTTTTTTTCAACGTTTCTATTGTGGTTTTCTTTGTACCTTTGTGTTAGCGATTGAGTGTGCCAGAGATGTACTCAAGTCTTGAAATCACATGAAAATATTTGCTACAAAATTACTCAACTAAGAATAACAGTCTGGATGATCTCATGCACACATGAATGAAACCACCCAGATGAACCAATAAACCTGTGAAAGACATAACAAGAAGTGTACAAGATTTCTGCTTGCCAAGTCAGAGATGTGAAGCGCTTTGACTCGTGGGTCGACTTGGTCGAGAAGAGTACGCGGCAGACCGCAACACGCGACAGCAATTCAGAGCAAGGGCGGCCCTCAACGAAGCTCCTTGTGCACAGTTCAATGAGGTATTCTACGCTCCCACATCGTACTATATAAAGCTCCAGGAAACGTTCGGTCATATGTGGTCAATAACATCCCATGCTAGACTGGACCATTCAACTGGGAAAGCGACGTGACTGAAAACGAAGCTGGTGGAGTACGTGACCTGGGGATTGGTCACAAGAGCTCTCAGTAGGATTGGCTTGAAGACTAGACGAAGAGTGCTATGGATTTCAGACCAGTTTTGGTGCTGCAAGCTGGCTGTGACCGTGATGCTGGCGGCAGTTTATGCGTCAGCAGCTCAGGCCGCGCGGCATTCGCACATGAGGCGGTTCGATGTGCCGGCGTTATTTGCGTTCGGGGAGTCGTAGGCGGACGTCGGGACCAACTTTCTGCCGCAAGCCACAGCGAGGGCTGGCTCCCCACCCTACGCCAAGACGTTCCTTAAGAAGCCCACTGGACGGTTCACCGACGGCCGCAACGTCGTTGATATCATCGGTGTGCAGTACTCTTAAGAGAATTCCAGCGAGTTTAATGGGAAGAGTCACGTACGCTGGAGACTGAATATCTGACTGACGTTCTTTTTGTCGGGGTTCACAGCTCGTGCATTGGAGCTCCCGTTCGCCCCTCCGTTTTTGCAGCCCCATGCTTCCTTCTCCAGAGGCGACAAGTTCGCCTCCTTTGGCAGCGGCCTCCTTGATTCCACCAACGCAGGCGAGGTAAGCAACGAGGAACATTAACCATGAATATCCTAGTTGTCTCATAAATATTGAGCATGAATAACCATATTGGTCGCTTTCGAATTGTTCCACATATTGGCTGACAAGTACAGTATGTGACTACAGGTGAATCCGATGTCCGTCCAAGTGCAACAGTTTGGGAGTCAGTGAAGGCAACGTTGCAGCATCATCTCGGAGAACAGAGAATGCAGGAGCCGATCTCGAAGTCCATCTCTCATTCTGACCGGTTCCAACGATCGGTCGAGCTTCCTCAAGGACCGGGAGCTGTAGGGCCAAATGACTCCTGCTCGGTTCATCGCGTCCGTCATCGAAGCGTACAAGCAGACTCTCCTTGTAAGTCATGAACGAGTTGCTCAAATCAAATGTTTGAATCTATGAATCACGCCACTTCAGGATCGAAGCTTTGCAACCACTGATATCGATTTTCCTGATGGATTGCGGGCAGGCGTTGCACCAATCTGGCGCAAGGAAGGCGATCGTGTTCGACGTGGGGCCATTGGGATGCAGCCGGCTTGCACGGGCTTCGAACCCCACCAACCTAGGAGGATGCGTGGAAGCCGCCCACCAGCTCGACCTGGGATTCAACGCCGCACTCAAGCAGCTCGTGGTCGGACTCCACCCCTCCTTTTCCCGGTTGAACCTCGTGGTCGCCACCAGCTTCGACACCGTCACGGCCATGATCACCGACGTACACACTTTCGGAAGTCGTGCATCTCACTCTCAATCATCTTAATCATCTAGCTTTGTCCATTGCTGTACCTGACTGGGCGTCATCTACTTTTTCTGTCGCAGGCTTGGACAACGTGACTGGCTTGTGCTGTGGAGCCGCGTTCTTGAACGCGCAGGGGTAGTGTGGGAAGCAGGTGCCGGCGTCTCTGCCTGGGGCGTTGGCGGACTCCTGCGAACGGCCGTCCAAGTCGCTGTCCTGGGACGTGCTGCACCCCTCCGAAGTCGTCGTCAAGATCCTCTTCAACCTCTTGTTCACTGGCGATGCCGCTGCCGCAGACCCCATCAACTTGAAGACCCTGGCGGATCTGCAGGCGAACATGCATCTTGTCTTCACGGGCACGTCTATTCTTGTAATCTGCCCACAAGGTTTAATGGCCATCAATCAAAATCCCAGAATCGGAAGAATTTACAGCATGAACGTCCATATTGCTTTAGACTGAGATTTTTTTTTTAGATTTCACATTTTCATGAATTGAAACTGTGAAGCTCTTGTAGACAATACAAAATTATAGACAGCAGTTACATCAGCTGCCGCTCCTTGTAGTATGAAAATGTTAAATGCTGAAGGTCTTCAAAAAGCAATGGCCTTCATTGAATCTTACAAGCCTTCCAACACTCCTTTACAATATTAGAAGTAGTATTCGTTTCAGTAAATGTAACAAGTCAGCAATCTCCTTGCTCCTCATAAACATGAATTTTTTTCACGTTTTCTTCAGAAAATCATAATGACTCCAAATTCTCACGAAAGAATCTGTGATTTATGTGACATATACAAGACATGTGATCTTATCTCTAAAAGGTGAAATTAGAAAATTTCCACTTAGATTAGATGAAAAATTAGAGCACACAGTAGAATGGAAAATGGGATTCATGCATTAGTCATAGTCTCTGACGTTTCAGGATATAAATACGTCGTTCAGAACTGCTGTAGAATGATGCGAGACTCCAAAAGTGCAATCGTGATACTCCAATGAAGGAAACGTCCAAGAATGAACAAGATCACTGGTCTGTCGCTCCTGTGCGCTTGCAGGTTGTTGATGAAGCGGATCAGTCCGCCAGAGGACAACACAGAGAACCCCACCTCGGATGGCAGAAAGCTGAGTGACACGTTGCGCCATCTGTTTATGGATGGGTCGAAGCTCAGAAGCGACCGACTGTACTCGCAGCCGGAGATCTTCACAAAGTTGGGCGCATAAGGCGCGACCTGGAGAAATGTCCCACCTTCCACATCAACAAATTTAAGACAACAAGGGATTTGGAATGCTTCAAGAGCAACAAAGACAGAAGTGATCACCTGAGAGCAGGCCTCCAGAAAACTCTTGGTTGCAATGAGTTCGCTACATTTCCTGCACACCGTTCGCAACCGCAGCAGGTTTGCAGCAAGCAACCGGGCCAGCACTCTCTCAATGAGATCCTCAGGTAGACGACGCCATTCTGGACAGCATTCTCCATCGCAAATGCAAGTTTAGGATAGATGCTCCGCGACGTGGAGTCATGAGCGTCTGCGACTTGTTCAAAACCAGATGAGCATGGCGAGATGATAGATCAGCACTAGACCCCTAGACTGCGGTTGAGGTTTTGGTAACTACGCCTTCTGTGGTTTGTGCAACTGCGGTGTTCATTCCGCGTACTTGATCTACGACTGTGGCCTCTTAAGAGGCTCGACGTCGCTGGAGGCGGGCTGGACAGTGGTGGCGTTGGCAGAGTCCCAAGTGGTCTTGGCAGTGGGGGTTTCGGCGTCGGTCAAAGTAGCTGCGGCAGTGTTGGTGGCGGCAGCGTGGTAAGTGACCTCGGCAGTGGAGGTTTCGGCGTCTTTCAGAGTGGCCTCAGCATTACACTACTTGACCTCGGCAGTGGGGTGTTTTGGCGCCTTTCAAAATTGTCTCGGTAGTGGGAATTTTGGACAGTGGCCAGAGCGGTCATTACAGTGGTGGCTGTGGCCTCAGCAGCATCCTATTTCGTGTCACCGACCTTGATGATCTCTCCGACCTTGGTGGTTGCGGCCCCTTTGGCTTTGGCATGTACTTCTTCTCCGACTTCTATCCTCACTTCGAGCACATTGATCGTGGTGTTGGTTGCCTGCTCGGCATTTCTTGTGAGCGCTGTTGCCTGTGCCCTCGGTGTCTACGACGTTTACTACTGTTGCGTCGGTCATTCCTTTCCCGGGGTCATGGAGGTTTATATTGGGGGGTTCACGTCACACAACGACAACGAATACCTTGTTGAAACTTTGGATGTTTTTTCCAATGACTCTGACATATGAAAAAGACATTTCAGGGATCACTGTCAACAAAGCAATACTTTGCGTTATGGCTATCAAAAACCAATCTAAAGATTTCAAGTGGAAGAGTTATATCATACATGAATGTACATACAGTATACTGTAGTAGCCACTGCAAACACGTACCAAACAAGGGCATTTCTCTATTCCGCAAACGTACCTTGAGAGTTTTTTCAAAAGAAGTGTCGACACGAGATTTGAAATGAATGGTCTTTGCCAAAAGCTCTAAAATGCGCTTCACGTCTTCCAACAAAGTGGCGTTGATACGAGCTGTCACGGGGTCTTCCTTGGATTTTTCTTGTCTAGCGTGCCAGTCATTGGTATCATTTTATGAAAACCATACTTGTGGGGCATGGTTTTCACAGAAGGAAACAATTTGGTGTATGCTGGTGTGGAAATTTAGATCATTGGTTTTCATAGACTCCACTAGGTATAAGGCTTTGGAGATGACTGCTTGACAAGCCACTGTGATGGATAAAGCTGCGGGCCATACCACCAGCTTTGCACAGTGGTCCCGATGCTCCAGACTTGCACCCGCGTTTCTCGTGTGACCTTTGCACTCTTCCTCATCCCGCTCAGCAATGAAAGGTTCGAAGTTGGTTTCCTTCCCCATGTCCACGTAAAGATTGTCAAAGGTCTCAGATGGGTGATTGTCATTCACATGCTGCCACTGAATGTCTAACTTGAAATTTTCTTCTTGGATGTCGCCTTCATCGATCCCGGCGCCTTCATCAAGCATGTGTTTTGTCACCAAACATACAGTGTCTAGCAAAACTGAGTCAAGTTCTGGTAATTCGAAATTCAATTACCAATGTAGGAAAACTAGCAATAGATTTGCACAAATCACAAATTGTACAAGATAGCAATTTCACTGGGCTGCAATTTGATGCAAAAGAAAGTTCTTCTTACATTCATATGTACAAGAAAATTACATTTGAAGGAAATTGAGTCACTTGACTCAATTTTGCATGCCATTGAGGACTCATGAGCCAAGACATGTGTTTTGCATGCCACAAATGCATTGAGGATGTATGAGCTCAAATTGACTTGGGCATGTTAAACTACAATGTTGCAATACTCCATGCACATTATTAGTATACTTTTATTACTCAACATGGTGTACTTGAAGGAGCTTTCTGCAAGCGCTCGTACAGACCTTGATAACTCTATTTTGGTGAAGTTGCAAGTTGGTAGATCCACAAGGGATGTAGCAAGTGAGGTGCGGGTGTCTCAAAGTCATGTTGCAAGACTTAGAAGGAAGAGATTGTCTGATATTCCTACTAGTAGTGGTGGTAGACCACAAGTATTAACACATGCTCAAAAGAGAGCATGCATTAGAGCTGTCACATTAGGAGGATTTGGAACTGCGACATATGCTACCCAGCATGTACGTGAGGAATGCCAAGTTACTATAAGTGTTGATGCGGTGAGAAGGGTCTTACTTGCAGGAGGACTGAGATCAAAAGTGAAGCAGAAGAAACCGAAATTGAACCAGAGACACATCAAGGATCAACTTGAATTTGCTAGGCGCCATGAACATTGGACCATTTATGATTGGGAGCACATCATCTTCTCTGATGAGACAAAGGTAAATCGATTTTGCTCCGATGGTTGCAGTTGGTGTTGGATTTGCAATGAACGGTCTTCTGATTTAAAAGAAGTGAAACAAACTGTAAAGTTTGGTGGTGGTTTTGTCATGTTGTGGAGTTGTATGACATTTCAAGGCCCAGGCATGTTTTGTATAATTGAAGGAAGAATGGATCAACATCAGTACAAAGAAATTTTGCAAAGAAATTTAATGTACACGGTGATGGCATATGATCTTGATCCTTCGAATTTGATATTTCAGCATGACAATGATCCCAAAGATACAACAAAAAGTGTTCGCCAATGGCTAAAATCACAAAACTTTGATGTTCTTAAGTGGCCTGTACAATCTCCTGACCTAAATCCAATTGAACATCTTTGGATAAGGCTGAAACGTTGTCTTAACCAGTATGAAAGTGCTCCAAAAGGAATTTTAGAGTTGTCAGAACGTATTGAGGAGTGTTGGGCTTCTATAAAACCAGAGGAGTGTAGGAGGTTGTACGAAAGCATGCCACGACGAATCCAAGTTGTTTTAGCTGCCAAAGGCAAGTGGACAAAATATTAAGTCTTTTTTTTGGTTGATGATGCAAAACTGAGTCAAGAGACACAGTTTCCTTCGAATGTAATTTTCTTGTACATATGAATGTAAGAAGAACTTTCTTTTGCATCAAATTGTAGCCCACTAAAATTGCTATCTTGTACTATTTATGATTTGTGCAAATCTATTGCTAGTTTTTCTACATTGGTAATTGAATTTCGAATTACCAGAACTTGACTCAGTTTTGCTAGACACTGTGAGTAACAGCTAACATGTTCCAATCATTGCACTCGTTGAGCAGCTCCGCAACCACACTGTCCTCCTCCTCCTTGAGCCCTGCAATCAATCAGTTTCTTTAGTGAACTTGTGCTGCAAAGGAATGCCAATTTTGGCCCAAAAGATGTCTGCCTTTCCCTAAGATGCTCGCTAGATCTGGCCACCTCCATGGTGAACGCCTCCTCCATGTTGCCCACTCTGCCAGAAATGTACTCCCTTGTGACGAGGGTCTAAAGAACAGTCGCGCTTGACCAAGTTAAAAGCCAAGCACAATCTAGTCCTTGTTTTTATCTTCTCCAAATTTGGCAAGCAATCTGCAAATAATACAACGTTATAGAACCCATGCGTAGAAACCATATAATCGTCAAAACGCTCCGTTTTCTTGTATTGTTCCACCATAAGCTTGCCATCTATGTATCCATCCTATGTTGGAAGCTGAAGGATCAGAGTGGCAAACATGTCCTTCTCATTAGAAAAAAGCTTTTATTTGCTATAGATCAACACGTAGTAGGCTGTCATTGAACAAGAAAGTAGGGGTATATGGTAATGAGTCAAGGATACAAAGAGATTTTTCATTTTTATTATTAAAATCAGCCTCATTTAGCTCTAGATATTAATTATCAACTCTACCAGGAAGAAGGCCGCTAAGATTCATGGTGCAACCACAACCTCTCCTTCCTTCTAAAAGCCATCTTACACTATTTTTATCTTGAGTTTGAAAACCACCAAGCTCTTCCACACTTAACCCTACAAGCACACAATTAAGTCCTGCGAGCTCACAAAGTCTGGGAGTATCTACGAGTGTAATAGATCATGTAAAACATCATCTACATAGAGGGTACATTTCATTATGACCCCACTTCAGAGTAATTAATGTAGTTCGCTCATCAGACTCCATTGCACATTCTCACCACATTTGTCACAAGGGCACAAATCCATAGAAGTTATCTCAATTTGTAGGTCAAGCTGCAATATACTAATAGGCTACAAAAATGAGCTTACAGAATTCAAATGGATAGACCATCAAGCTTCTCCATGTCTGGTGAATGTGAAGAATGAACAAATAATAACATTATAATAAAATGAAGGGATATCTTAATCACACTTTATGTGACTTTACCAAATCTTCTATTATTGATATACTTTGAGTTACTTTACCAATAACTCAAGTATGCTGTGAGGACTATCACTAATCATGACAAATATTGTAATAGGCCTGTAACAACACTAAATGTCACACTACACTGAACGTCAATTTAAGTGTAGTAGTTTTTCAAAACACCACATCAAACCTCAAGAGATGAACCGCATTGGGCTTGACTCTCTACCGTATTGTATTGATATTTAAACATCAGATTCCCAAGTTGAATTCTTCCGTTAGATACCAAATATGCACTAACTTCTTCCAAATTTTACACTCAATCCTGGAACGTCCAAGGCACCAGAATGTGGCTCCTCAGATGACTATAAATGCATAATATTATATGAGGAATTGTGATTTTTCATCCAAATCTCATTGTGACTTTATTGTGACTTTATTGAATGTGCAAGAATTAGATGATGATAACTGAGGAAATCATGTTTTTTCAATTTTAAAAAAAATGTCTGAGACACAGAATTTAATGGAGGGAATTTTAGAAACTTCTAGCTATTGCTCTAAGGTTGAATTTGAGCCATTAAGCTGGTACTTTGGAATTCGGGTCCACTTAACAAAATGAAGCTTCTGAAGCCTAGTTTCAACTCCAAATTAAAATTTGAAAAAATTCATAACCTTGAATAAGTTTTAAATGCACTTTGAACTTGGGGCCCACAACCATGGTTCTCTACTTTTCAAATTTTAGCTAAAAACAAAAGTTTCATTTACATCACAATTCTGAGGACTAGAGCTGTATACCCTTTATGGAGTTTAAGGATTTTCAAACATACATTAGACATGATATGGATTTTCTTCGATTTTTCTATAGAAAATCTCAATAATTTCAAATTTTCACCCAAAAAAGAATGTGACGCAAAGAAAGACATGTGATCTCATCTTTAAAAAATAGATAGAAAATATCTCCTCTTTATAAAAAATTAGTCCACACAGTAGATTAGAAATTGGGATTGATGCCACAATCATAGGAGCCTCTGATGTTCCAAAGCTAAATAACGTGGTTCACAATTGTTGTAGAATGATGTGAGACTCCAAAAATGCAACAGTGATACGGTGATACCCCGTAAAGGAAACGTTCCAGAATGAGCGAAGATCATTGTATGTGTGATTCCAGGTCCACTTGATTGTCCATGCAATATCACGCCTTTGGGTACTAGACGATCGGTGTATTGCCATGGATGGTGGCTGGCTTGCAAACTTTTAAGTTTGGTGCATGCGCACTGTGGCTCACTTGTTTGGATTCATAGATCGGAAACAAACAGATTGACCCTCCTCGGATGCTACACCTGAGAGTCCAAGCGCGGTTCGAAAGAGAAGCCGTTGAGGAGGTTGGGCCAAGCGTTAACCCAGTGCCACATTTTTTGGGCCATGTCAAACAAGAGACCCATGTCGCATTTGCCGCTGGTGAGGAAGATCAGGTCGCCTTGGCTGCAGCAGTGGAAGCGAGTCTTCGAGGGGGCCACCAGGAAGCGATCCAACATGTCCTGCGGCATGCACCCCTCCTCGCGCCACTTCATGGTGTTCCACTCGAGGAGCCACACGCACACCGACAACACCTGCTGCCGTATGGACTTGCCCACGATCACGATGTGGCCCTTGCAAGTGACCAGGTTGCGGAACTGGCGGTACCCCGGTAGCTGGGCCGTCTTCACCTCGCTCCACACCTGTACAGCAACCTCCGCATGGAATTCATCAATCAATCATATCATAGTTGTGTAAGATCATGGCTACAATCCCAATTCCCAAATGCATCCTGAGTTGTGCATTGATTATGAGGGCAACTGCACCTCGTCTTGGATGCTGAACGCCACGAGAGCAAAGTTTGGCGAGCGTTGCCAGGTGAGGCAGTATAAGCTTCCATTGCAATGCGCCACATTGTCCTGTCCCACAGCTACACCGTGGGGAAGGCACCCGGTGTTGCGCCACTCGCCCACCACGGAGTCGAAGATTTCGGTACTCCCGGCCACTCCCGCCACGATCACCTTGTAATGGGAAGGCCGCTTCCACATGATCATACTCAACAGCATGGCCCGCTGCTTGCAGAGAAACCGCGGGAGCTCCTTCCACGTCTTGGTCAAGGGGTTGCTCACGAAGAGCACTGGTCCGTCACTGCTGTAGGCTTCCAGCTTCTTAATGAAGCAGATCAGGCCGCCAGAGGACGACACAGGGAGTGGCGAAAAGCGGACCTCGGGTGGCAGGTAGCTGATCGGAACGTTACGCCATCTGTGTATTGATGGGTCGAAGCTCAGAAGCGACCGGATCTTCCTGCGGCTGCGGATCTTCACGAAGTAGGACCCATAAGACGTGACCTGGAGGAAATGTCCCGCCTATATCAATTAAAGGACAACAAAAGTTTAAGAAAGCTTGAATCGAGAGCGACTGTGATAGAAGTGATCACCTGAGAGCAGACCTCCAGGAAACACCTGGTTGCCATGGTTTCGCTCCATTTCCTGCACACCGTCCGCAACTGCAGCTGGTTTGCAGCAGGCAATCGGGCCAACACTCTCTCAATGAGATCCTCAGGGAGACGGCTCCACAATTCGCCATCCATGTCAGGATTCTCCATCGTAGATGCAGGTCCCGGATTGATGCTCGGGAGTCGGAGACGTGGAGTCTTGAGCAAGCACAAAACCGTATGGAACCACGGATGAGCATGGAGAGACTAGTACTGGACCTCTCTACTGCGCTCGAGGCATTCCCGGTGATTACGATAACTACGTACGTCTTCCTTGTTTTGTGCAACTGAGGTGTTCAGTTCGCGTACTTGATCTAGGACTGCGACACTCCTAAAAGTCTCGTCGTCGCTCAAGGCTGCCTCGGCACTGGTGGCTTCGGCAGAGTCCCAAGTGGTCTCGGCAGTGGGGGTTTTGGCGACGTTCAAAGTAGCTGCGGAAGTTTTGCTGTCGGCAGCGTGCCAAGTGGCCGCAGCAGTGGGAGTTTCGGCGTCTTCCGGGGTGGCCTCGGCAGTGGGGGCTGTCGACACCTTTCAAAGTGGCCTCGGCGGTGATCGTGTCAGCAGCTTGCGAAGGGACCTCGGCTGTGGAGGTTTCGGCGGTAGACAGATTGGTCGCGACAGTGGTGGCCGCGGCCTCGGCTGCATTCTTGGTGATCTCCGGCCTTCCTTCTCCGCCGGTTATTCTGTTCCAATGTTTACACTTCCTGAGCAGCTCTGCCACAACACCGTCCTCCTACTGAAGCCCTGAAAACTATCGATTTTCTTCAGTGTACAGTTTGTGCTGCCATGGAATGGCAATTTTTGGCCCCAAAGATGTCGGCCTTTCCCTCAGATGCTGGCTCTAGCCACGGTGAACGCCTCCTCCACGTCGCCCACCCTGCCAGAAATGTACTCCTTGAATTGAGGGTCTAATGAACAGTCGCGCTTGACCAGGTTAATTTAAGCGAAGCCCGATTTATATCTTCTGCGGAACGTGTGCAAGCAATCTAAAAAACACACAACGTTACAGAACCCAAGCGTACTAACCATATAAGCGTCGAAACTCTCCTTGATTTCTTGTAGTGTTTTACCACGAGCTTGCGTGGAAAAAAATGGTATAAGACACTTTGATATTTATGGGCATTTTAGCAGTGCAAGTATGCAACTTGGGTGAATTTGAGCAGTAAATTTTAGCATTTTAGCAGTGCAAGTATGCAGTACAGTGAAGGGGTTGAACACCACGAGTTTGCCCACCTTCTTGGGCAGCTTCGAGACATGACCACACATGAGACTGTGGTGGCCGTGAACAAAGAACTCCGTGAAGCGATCTGGGCTCGGGAGGCTGGAGGACAACGCGGGCAGCGACCTCCACGAATTGGATTCCACATCATACCCACACCATCGCCATGCCTTGTTTTTGATGGAGTAACTGATGGCCGCGAAGGAGCCTTCTCGCCCCCCACCCCGCGACTGACGGAAGCGATCACTCTCGATGCTTTCCTTCCATGCCTTGGACAACGCCGTGCACCGAAACAGTTCTTAGTATTCTAATTTCTGGAAAATCCTCTCTAGCAAATCAGAGGGTGAAGAACCCCAGGCTGTAAGAACTTCCCTTCCCTTCTTCGGACATTGCATCCTGCGACGTTCGCCTCATACTCCTCACCCACGGTTGATGCGACGCCCGCTGCTGAGGCCGGAGAGACCACCATCGCGGCTTTCTGTTCGAGCGAGCTTGGCGTCCTCCTCCTCTCTCTGCTGCAACGGCACAGCGAGGAACAGCACGTCTTCAAACGTCTGTTGTTCTTCGTCTTGCACAGGCATTTGATGTCGCTGCCTCTTACGCCGTCCCATGAGACCCTGTCTCGGCCACCAAACAAGTATCAGACCGTATTCGTTTATTGTAAGAAAAGATACATATTGTACAGCATATACTGTATGTAAGAGAAGATATTTGTTCACTACCTACACTAACATGGCGGTCTAGTATTCAAGCTGAAAACTCCTGAAAAGGATAAGTAATAAGGTTAAGTATTGCAGGTGCAGCGGTGTTCAGTCTCTGGATCTAGACACTGGAACATCGAAACAACACTCCAAATTGCTTTCAAACTTTCCGTTGTCAAAATCTTAGAACTCCCCCAACGACACTGATCTACTTGAAAAAGTTCATTATTTTTTATTCAAAGACAAAAATGAAGTAGCTTTCTTACAATTTCCGAAGATCGCCGTGGTGCGGAGATTTGGGAAATGTATCATTGCCAAAGCAAGCGGCGAGAGTGTGAATGATGCCGGAATCAAGGTGAGGAAATGTTGCCCCACTGATTCCTGCAAAGATGAGTTTCAGTACACTTGTATGTTTTATTATTCAGGATATGGAAAGGTTGCCTGGTCTGGAGTCGCTGCGTCTTACCCATGAACCTACTGACGACTTGCCTGAGCTTCAACACCGGTGGCTGACCGGTTGTGGACCAGATGGCTTCTGGCATTGTGGTGGGGGACAACCATGGATGAGGAATATGAGGCGAAGGTCGCAGGAGTGACTGCTCCGAAGAAGGGAAGGGAAGATGTTTCAGCCTGGGGGGTTCTTTGCCCTCTGATCTGCTTGAGAAGGTTTTCAATAAATTAAAATACGCAGATCTGTTTCGGTGCAAGGCAGTGTCCAAGGCGCGGAAGGAAAGCATCGAGAGTGATCGCTTATGTCAGTCGTGGGGAGGCTGGCGAGAAGGCTCCATCACAGCCATCAATCAATTCATCGAACACAACAGATGGCGATAGTGTGGACATGATGTGGAATCCAATTCGTGCAGGTCGCTGCCCACATTCTCCTCCTGCCTCCCGAGCCCAAGTCTCTTCCCGAAGATCTATGTTTCCGGCCACCGGAGCCTCATGTGGTTCACTTGAATCAGCGCCGCAGGTAGGAGAAATTGTGGTGTTCAACCCCTTGACTGGTAGGAGTAGAGTCCTGCCACCGTTGTCGAATCCGCGAACCCCAGTGCTGGTCCACATTTCCGTTGAACTGCGGGAAAATCCTACACTGATATTGGTTTAGCAAATTTTCACCAAAAATGATCAAAACTTATTTTCTATAATCAACAATAAAATCATGTCAATTCTCACACATTTTGAGTGCATTTTTCAAGCTTTTGGTGCTGATTTCAAGACAGGTATCAAAAGACATCAAATAAATCTTCCAGGTGCATGACCACAGCCAGTTGACTTGTGCACTACTCCATGATACCATTGTGATACTTTGGTGATACCTTTGGAATACTGGGGATGATACTAAGGCGCTCTCGAACACAATCACAACGTTGTAAACCTGGGGAGGACGTAATCATTTGCTCATCCATTAGCTTTCCTAATGCGAGTCCTCATCCGTAATTGTATCAGTAAAGCAACTTCCACAGTAAACATGCAATCAAGCAATTATGCACTTAGCCAAGTGCATTCGTTGCTGGTAGAAAGCCGCAAGTTATTTGCTCATAACTTTCTAAAAAATCAAAATTTGGCAAAAATTTAGTATGTTTGTTGCAAATTTTTTTGGTGTTTGTCTTGTCATACATTGGCATCTTCATGTTCATATTAGTAATATAGTTTTTACATTCGCTACCTTTTTTTTTAAAATATATGATTTCTAATCTAGTTTGCAAATCTTGCTACAAAATTATAATCATGTGCCCAAAGAGATTATAAATGTGTTATGAGTTATTATAGGATTTTAGAGTACTGCACTACAAATACAATGTGTAAGAGATACAAAAATATATATGCAATTTCCAACAACAGAGTAAAGTACCTCACTGTATTTTATAATGCAAAAACATACATAATCAAGCAATTCCACACTATTGCTGAGAGATTCTAAAATCAAACATATCATATGGACCACCCAATATATATATATATACCACTCACTGAACGATAGACACATCTTAAACTGCATAATACTAACGTACTTGCAACCTAAACTACGTGCATGTTCTATTATAGTATAAAACTCAAGGACTCAGAGCTCATCTTCTTGCGCAATGACTCTCTCCATGTATCCAATGGTACTACCTACCATAGCAAACAGTTCATGATCCTACACTGGACGATCTTCCACATCTTCGGTGCTAATGGACGCACACTCAACATATCGGTAATTGCCAAGAACACCCTCCCGCGTATGCCTTACGCTGTCATCATTGTAGAAAAAGCCATCTTTTCTATTGAAGGACATCTCTCGCTCTGAGGAGAAGGCCCCTTGAAATGCAATGATGTCCTCGGATACGCTAGATCTTGGAACGGAAGGCAAACTTGGTCCGATATCACTATGAGTACCTCCGAACGTCTCATGTGTCTCTGATACCGGCTCTAATTGAGAAGGCATCGAAGGCTGTAGAATCCTCCTCTGCACCGAAAAAAATTTCAATGAGTCTTCCTCCACCTCCAGCCTAGGACCATCAAATGTACGCCCCCCTCCCGCCATTGCCGCCAAACCAACATCCACTACACCGGTATCTTGCATCCTCTCTATAGGTGTTGCAGACGTCTCCTTTAAAGTATCTCCCACCGCCCGTTGCGTTGATGGAATCCTCTCTCTTAGAGGAGACTAGTTCACTTCATCTTCATCAGTGTCTGAAGTCCTGTAGCTCAGGCTACTACGAGATGAGGAATCCTCAGTCGTACTTGAACGTGGCAATCTCTCATTTAATCCACCTCCGTCCTCATTGTCGTCTTCATTCCTTTCTCCACCAACCGCCTCTTCGGTCTCATGTACGATATTGCAACTAGTAATTGTTTCAGCAGCCATGACCAAAAGTTGTCCTTGGAAATTGTCGGACAACTCATTGTACAAGAATGAAACTCTGTCTGTACAATCGTCAATGATAAAAATCTCGGATCCCTGAAAATCTCCTTGAAGGATTGTGGGAATGGCTGTAGATATGTTACTCGCCACTAAACCCCAACCACGGGGCAAGTAAGAGCCCACTAGTCTTGCCAGCTCTGATGGAGATCTCTCAAGTGAATCAACTCAGAGGGTTGGCGTGCCTCACTCCAGTGATTCAAGAATACAAGTGGAAGTGGGAGGTCTCCAGAAACATAGTTCGGGCCAGGAAAAGTATCCACAGGGTACTGCATATAAATCACAACATCGCCAATTGGTTGTACTACTTGCTCCAGACGCCCATTCTCTATAAAATCGAGAGCATAGGGATTAACCGAGTTGGAATCAAATGCCCAACATCCACGTCGCATAGTACATCCTTCTGGAAGCTTCACCATTGTGAAAAACTCCTCGTTCGCATACACAGCCGCTGGTAACAAGAAGATGACGTTCCATCGTTCAATATTTGCCATCGATAAAGTCAGCAGTGCAAAAGGTGTGGATAACTGGGCTTCTCCTCAATGACCATCTCCATGCCTCCCACCGCCACGTCGACAATCAATCACCCACAAACATGGTTTCCCCAGCTCTATGTAGTCGGTGCGAAATAACCCTCGTCTATACCGAACCGGAAGAAGATTCTTTATGCCGCTCTGGCCTGGCCTCTTGACTTCCATCTGCCATTCCCAATTAGCAGTAGCTAATCCCCCCACATCCACGGATAGTCCAATGTATCCACGTCCCCCTACTGTAATGTCACCATAATGAAACCTGATGGAAGGGGGGATGAGGTAGCCTATGTCTTCCAGTTTAGACACCTTCTCCCCCACAGGAGTACTCCAAGCCTTTTTCGTGGTAGCATTCAAAAGCTTCTCAACAGGGTTGTTCGGCCGTCCGTCCGTCCGGTAGTGTCCGTCCGTCCGGATGTCCGTCCGATAGAGGCTGTTGTCCGTCCGATAAGGGTCAACCCTAGTTTGACCATGACTCGAGGTAAATCAATTTATCCACTGCCACGAAGGCGACTACGTGGCTGACACGTCGTCAACAAGGTCGCGCGCGTGCGGACAGGGGGCGGGCGCGTGAAGGGGTCGGGCGCGTACGGAGATGGGTCGGGCGCATACTGAAGGGGTTGGGCGCGTGCGGAGATGGGCTGGGCGCGCACTGAAAGGGCCGGGCGCATACAGGGGAGGACCGGACGCGTACCGTGTTGGGCCGGGCGCGTACAGGGGTGGACCGGGCGCGTACTGTGAGGGGCTGGGCGTGCACTGAAGGGGCCGGGCGCATACAGGGGAGGACCGGGCGCGTACCGTGTTGGGCCGGACGCGTACAGGGGTGGACCGGGCGCGTACTGTGAGGGGCTGGGCGCGTGCAGGGAGGACTGCGCGCGTAACGCAAGTGTCCGGGTGCGCGCGATGAAGGGCCGGGCGCATACTTGGAGGGACTGGCGTGTCCGGCCAAGGTCGCGCGCGTTCGTAGAGGGGCTGCGCGCGTTCGTGGGGGAGGACTGGGCGCGTTCGTGGAGGGGGTTGGGCCTAGCGCGTGGCCTTTGGGGTCGCGCGCGTATGGGTATTGAATTTAGGGGTCGCGCGCGCTCTCTCACTTCTTAACATGCATGAGCTTCATATCGCAATGTGTATGAAAAATGTTAATCTTATATTTATCACGAGATGGGCAAAAAGCACCGTTACATCACAATGCTAGTACGTATTGCAAAATGTTCAACAATTGAAACCTTCACTATCAATACGCTAAGTCAAAATATCTATATCTCATAGCGGAAGCAAGCGTCCGGAACTTTAAAGTTGAATGGTTTAGCCATTAGCTCGTCAATCACTTTGCAGAGTGTTGGATGTTTGAGGGGATCTCGCTCCAGTAATTTCTCGATCTTCACTTGAAAAGCTGCGTAGTTGATGGTTGATTTTAAGAATGTTGAGTCAGATTCTTTCTCCCAAATCGCTCTAGCCATCCACCCAACAGAGTACGAATCGGCGAGCTGTGTGTATTGGTGACGCCGCTGCATCACATCCAATGCCGTTTCCGAATCTTGTGGGCCGAATTTGTAAAACAACTCTGGAGTTATCCAATGTCGTCTACGGCGTTGATTGTCCAGCTCCGTGTCTGTCCGAAATCCATATTTTGATGGCTCTTCGTGTGATACTCGGCTCGCAATTCCCCAATCACAAACGCCTATGAAGACAGATCCTGGTTTCTCTGGAGGAAAGTGGAGAAGCACGTTTGTGGGAGCGATGTCATTGTGAATGACATTTGCCTTGTGGACTTGGGCCATGGTGCACATCAAAGCCCAGGCAAGTCTTGCTCTATTCTTCCGGAAGGCTAAGATTTGTGTTGTATCCTCCGCCGAAATATATGGAGCTGAAACGATTGAGTTGCTCGAAGCCGCCGGATTTGCCTTTGAATCGACAGTTTTAAAATGGGCCCAACTACCACCATTCCACCACAATGTGTACGCCTCCATATTCTTTGTATTCACCGCCCAAAACTTTATAACTCCTGGGTGTGCAACATGACATATCATGGCCTCGTGAGACCGTTGTCTAAATTTCTCCTTCGGATGAGACGCTCTTGGCATTTTCCCGGAAAACTCCATGTATGCCGAAATGGCTTGCACACCCACGATGCGGACCTTCCAAACCTTTCCGTATCCACCAACGGCGCCATATCCGGAAAGTCCATAAACTCCGGTATCTTCTGGAAAAAATTGCACGCTGTGTAACATATGCACCTCCATGGCTGACTTCATCGCTTGTTCATTCCAAGGCATACCTCTCGTACGAGAGCTTGAAAACCTGCCGATGGTGGTCTTCACACCTTCGAGGAACTTGCGGAGTTCCAAGTCTCGTGGCTGATGCTGGCCCCCGCAAGGTTTTTTCACCTCACAATCAAATACATGCGATGCATTACTCGTACATTGAGTGATTACTCTCTCCATGAATGAGGCATAGTGATACATGCCATATGCATCCTTGAACGATTCAGAACTCTCCAGAGCGCGCTCGAATTTCAACTGGAGGTCGGCCTGTAAGCACATGATTCATGGCTCTCCCTTCTCCAAATAAACTTGACGGAATCGCACCACGTCAGTTTCACACCATCGACGGTAGTATTGTATTGCCACACCTCGAAGAAATGCGGTATACTCCTTTGGTGGATAACCGGCATCCTTCTCGTGCGCAGACATTTTTTGCTTCGCCCTCTTCGACGGTGCCTTCGGTGCATCGGAAGGATTGCGGCTCAACTCCGCAACGCTAGTAGGTGGAAGCTCCGATGCATCTGGAGCATCTAAATCAACATACGCGGGCCGCTTCCCAGTATTACGATCAGTGGCCATTGCAATAATCACAACCCTACACAAACTATAATTTTAAAAAAAAAATCAAAACCTCCCCCGGACCCAATGTATGGTGGCCCCCCTCTTAGTTCCTAGCAAAGTACAAATAGTACTAGGACAAGGAGCCACTTGAGAGGAGCCTATGTGATTGATATTAGAATCTGTTCCATTTATAGTGAAATGGAAAACCCTGGCCGCGCATGCGCGTCTGCATGCGCCTGACCAAGACGCCACGCGCCCGGCCTCCAGTGTACGCGCCCGGCCCTCCAGCGTACGCGCCCGGCCCTCCAGCGAATGTGCCTGGCTCCCTCCCAGCCCGCGCCCGGCCCTCGAGCGTACGCGCCCGGCCCTCCAGCGTACGCGCCCGGCCCTCCAGAGAACGCGCTCAGCCCTCCAGCGTACGCGCCCAGCCCTCCAGCGAATAGAGCCTGTTCCCCACGAATAGAGCCTGTTCCCGCCAGGATAGAGCCCGTTCCCGCACGCGCCCAGTCCGTTTCTGTTCGCGCCCGGCCTGTTCCCGCACGCGCCCGGCCTGTTCCCTCACGCGCCCGGCCCCAATGTCCACGAGCCCGACCGTGGATCCTACGCGCGAGGCCCCAAACCCTACGCCCGAGACCCCGAAACGTACGCGCGAGACCCCAACGTATGCGCCCGGTCCCCATACGGCATGCGAGCGTTCCCCATGCGGCGTGCGCGCCCGGCCCACTAGTATAAATAGTCGTGCGCGCCCAACCCATCTCACAAACTCCAATTGGAAATCGTGGCCTTCAACTTTCTTTTTAAGGTGGCTGATTGCGTGATCTTCGATTGGGGCTCCAGATTTGCACACATCCATACGACGTATTGCATCACCGCATCGATCACCGTTCTAATTAATTAACATTGCTACCTTGGATTATTTTGAAATCCAAGGTAGTGATTTTTGTTAGTTTTTTTTTCCGATAGAGCTTAGCGTAGTTAACAAACATTTTGGTAGATTTTTTTACAGTGTTCGGCTACAGAGAGTGAGAGTGAGCCGGATGCCCAACAACAGCCACCAATGTCCACCGCGCAGAGGAAGAGGGAGAAAGACAGAGATAGGGCGAGGCACGGGAAGCTCCAGAAGAAGCGGATGCACGTGTTCAACAATCCAACGAAGATTGCATTTGTGGGTTGACAAGATGAGCCATCGCCGTGATCGTCTGTCACTTGCGAGGATTACATCGAGTGGTGCCATTTGTCGAAGATGTTTCCTCCACATCGCCATTTAATAAATCGTCGCGCAAACAAGGCGAATTTGAAGTATTGCATCAATGAGGCGTTTCGAGCTCGTGCCCTCCAAGTTCACCAATACTTATTCGACCTCGAATTCATGCCCCGCAATGAGTGTCCCCTCTATCTCACTCGCATGGTATATGCGGAGGTCGTTCTCAATAAGCGAGTGGATTGGAGGACTGTGCGGAAAACTCCCAAAATGACGAGGGTGTGGATGCATGCTGATGTGCCTAGGGAGCAACATCCAGTGTTTCCTTTTACGGCACTAGGGCCACAGAAAACGGATGGCCCAGTAGAAGTAGCTCCAGTAGAGTCAGATTCATCACCGGATTCGGACTCAGATGGACATGTAGGTCGGCGTTCATCGACTTCTGTAGTGGCGCGTGCGTCACGGAAAAAGCGGCAATGAGTGAAGCTCCATCAAGCACGACGTCTGATGGTTCAAGAAGCTGGCCAAGTAGATTTACCAATCGTAAATCTTGTTGGCGATGATGAACCCGCCGCGAGGCTTGAGGGTGTTGGAGATGAAGAACCCATCCATGTTGTGGATGAAATGCCAATGATGGATGTCGTAGTCACCACTTCCAACACCAGGCATATAGCATCACGGTCCGGAAGTACGACCGTCGATGCTCACCAGGAGTTATTGGACTCTATCAGCTTGAAGGATGAGATGATTCAACGTCTCCAAGAAGAGATTGAAAACCTCAAGCTGCAATCCACTGAAAAGGGTGATATTATCACCAAGCAAGCAGCCGAAATAGAAGAGTTGCGTCGAGAACGTGTTGCCAGCCAGGCTGATATTGGCGAAGTTGCTCGAGGTGTGGACGAGACAATGATCGCCAATGTTATTGGCAACATTACTAGCTGCTTCCAAGAGACCCCAACAAGACCACCGCGTCACCGCTTCGCTAGTCGTCCGTTGGTTTTTCTACCGCCGCCGACTGTAGCAGCAGAGCCATTCGTAGATTCCATCGACATCGAGGATTCTCTGTCATTTTCCCCAGCTAATTCAAGCACGGAACTTGTTCAGCTTCGCACTGCAAACGACATCCTTCGAAAAAGGATTAGATCGGTGGGCGAGCAGTACTATCAATGGAAGGTGGCATGCATCTTGAATGTTGACCGTGCGAGGCAAATGGCTATAGAGGTCCAGAAGATTGACAACAAATATTTGACGAATAATATGCGCCGTGACTTTGGACTCACATCTTGGGCTCACATCGACGAGTTGTTTCCAACTGAATTGCCTATGTTGCCAGATGGTAAATCTATTGACTGGGCAAAGTTGAAGTGGGACCACGCACAGGCTATGTCTTCTCATGCCCTGCAACCAAGCGGAAACGTGGCACCACGCAAATTATGGCCAACACCGGCAAGCTTCAAGCAAAATGAAGATGCTTGCCCGGTTTGTTTAAATCCTTTCGGGCCAGAAGGTGCATATGCTCTTGGCACGTGTCGGTGTTTATACCATCCGATGTGTCTGCTAGGTGGTATCTTGACACGTAGATTTTGCGCAAAGTGTAGAGCATCATTTCATGAGCGCTTGTATGAAGTGTTTGGCCTCACCGCCTACATGCCACCTAGTTGGGAGCTGAACCCGGAGAATGCGCCTGGGGATGCCTATGCTCAAAAGTGGGGAGAAGATTTGGTGTGGAATTGGCGTGCGCAGTGCCACCAACTACATAGGTCTAGTGTAAGCACGCAATTTGGTTGAGAAAATGACCACCAAGAAATTGTACGAGTGGCCAACAAGCTCATATCAGGAACCACCGCGGACCATGTTGGTAAACGGAACTTCTTCTACCAAGTCATGGGCGGATATTGGGATGTTAGGCGGAAGGTATTTCAATTCGGGCGACGTCCAGATGGGAAACTATGGAATCACCAGGGACGTGTGGTGTCAGAATTGGGAGAGGCCACTGATCTTGACCTTCGCAATGCATTGCAATGGGAAGAATCGCAATGGAAGGAAATTTGGAAGGAGGAAGCTATTGATTTCCTTCTTGAGGAACATAGTCCGGCGACTATGAAGACTCTCAAAGCACTTCGGAACTCTAAAATGTTACGTGCTCTGGTAAACGCGGATGGGCCTCACCGGAGGACGCGAGCGGCTCGTAAATTGCTGGATGATGGGGCCTCAGGAAGTGGTGAACCAAGTAGAGCCGATGCGTGATGAAGTGGAGTACATGCAAATAGAATGCAAGATGAAAGCGTAGCATTTGTAACCATTTTGTATGTTGCAAAATTTCCATGTGCAATATAAATATAAGGACATCTTTAAAGCATTGACCGAATTCTTGCATCTCCTTTTAAACATTGAAATTAGTTTGAAACATCTAAGATAATTCGGTCTGCAAGATAGGAACTTTCCATGGTCCCTGTTCGCGCGCACCCGGCCCCACAGCGCACGCGCCCGGCCCAAATTTCAAGCGCGCCCGGTCCCCATTCGAACGCGCACTATCACTATTCGTGCGCGCTAGGCCCCCATTCGCGCGCGCCCGGCCCCAAAGAGTGCGCGCCCGGCCTCAAAAGGCACGCGCCCGGCCCCTATTCGCGCGCGCCCGGCCTCACAGCGCACGCGCCCGACCCTGGATCGCACGCGTCCGGCCCCATTCGCACGCGCCCGCCATTCCGTTCCTCCTCCCGAGACCATGATTAGTACGCGCGAGACCGTCCCATCTCGTACGCGCGTGGCCTATGGGGGGCATGCGCGCCTTGCTATAAGTTTGGGAATCGTGGCACGATGGGCCCACTTCCCAGGCGCTTTGGCCTGCAACTGCCACGTGGCAGCTGCTTGCTAAGCACTATTGGGAAGTGGGTCCCGATATCTATTGACATCCTTTTCATCCCGGTGTCTATTGACACCCTTTTACTCCCGGTGCCCCTTCACGCTAGTTTCAAGCATGGACTCAAGTGGGCCTTCTAAGATTCGGGCTTCCGAGAAGAAAATGAAGAAACGAGAGCGTGATGCGGGACGAGTACGCAACCACAAGCAGAAGAAACGCATTCACATATTCATCGATGGTGAGCTGAAGGCATTTCGAGGCTGGGGAGATGTACCAAACCCGTGGACATTTACACAGTGTGCAAAGTAC
>OZ020522.1:14352151-14848668 GCA_963971425.1 Bryoerythrophyllum caledonicum | reverse complement strand
CTACAATGGAACGCGCCAGGCCCGTGACGCTGCACGCCCGGCCCCTAACGGTACGCGCCCGACCTTGACGGTACGCGTCCGGCCCTGACGCGTACGCGCCCGGCCCTGAAATGCACGCGCGAGGCCCTTAGGGGTATGCGCCCGGCCCTGTATGCACGCGCCCGGCCCTAAATCGTACGCGCCCGGCCCTAATTGGAACGCGCCCGGTCCAGATTGGTATGCGCCCGGCCCCAAATGCTGCGCGCGCGGTCCGAAGGCACGCGCCCGCCCCTTGATGTAACGTGGAATGCCGTCTGACGTGTCGTGCACACGTATTTTACCAGGGGGTAAGTTGAAAATTAGATTTAGGGTTTGTAATTTTTTTTTACATGCAACTATCCGCCAAAAAGTGTTGTCCGTCCTGTCCGTCCGTCCTACTGTCCGTCCGTCCGCTGTCTTTGGGCCCCTGTCCGTCTATGTAGACAACCCTGATTGAGAAAATCTTGCACCTTCACTTCATGTTCATATGGAATATGGAAGACGTAGGAAGAAGAGCTGAGGCTATGGATTCCATTGAGAAGACCTTATCAGCTATAGGCGTGGAGGGAGGCAACTGCCAGCTGAAGCAGGATAAAAAGAGGTCTGGAAAGAACGCAAATGTGGTGCTGAAGCCAAGTTTGAGTGGCAAAGTTGCAGCAAGGTTGTTCCGTCCCAGCACATGGTCCACCTATGGCAGGGTCTAGAAAGAAGTGTGTATGTCAGAGTTTAACAATCTTGATGGGGGACAGGCTCGGCGAAATCGATGGCGGGTCTGGGAGACACTAGAAGATTTGCAACCATATCTTACAGGGCTTGTGCTAACGCAGGAACAACACCAATCCTGTAGGGCAAAGATGGATGCTTTCGGGAAGGCCTTCCTTGCCGCATTTGGAGAAACACACGTGACACACTATATTGTATGGTTCAGTATGTCATGCACTCCTGCGAATAAATGGATCTTGGATAATAAGTAAACGTGTAATTCCAACAGTCGTTGAAGGATGGATTTCTAGTGTTGTGTTTAGGATAATAAGCCTCTGTCGAGTTACACCGGTAGTATAAGTATGGATCTCTAGTTTTATGTGCATGCCATGTCCCTAACTTGTCAAATTTTATCTTGTATGCACAGCATGTGCTAGTCAAGCACGGGCCATGGTTTGTTGAGAAATATGGAAGTTTATCCGTCTGGAGTTGTCAAGGGATGGAAAAGTCCCACCATGCCGCAAAAGCAGCGACGCAAGGGCATACGCAGCATGGAGGGACAACAGTGCGTACAAGCGTGATCATCCAGCAGTACGAGTGGTGGTATCGTTGCATTCAACATCGGTACACAAGGAAGGAGCAGAAGAAGTTGGTTGAGTCGCAGGCTGTCCCAGTTGATCCAATCGCACTTGATGCGGCTGCGAGACGTCGTGCTGCATGGTGGGCGTCGGGTGCTGCGGCAGCAAGTGAGGAGTGGCGTAGTGGACGTCACAGAGATAAAAAACGATGGGTGGTTAGAGACACCGATTCTGTGGTGGGTGAGGACACGAAACCAGTTAGTGCAGGTGTTTTGAACATACCTGGCGGATTCAGTAGTGGGGCAGCAGAGAGGCTTGGTTCTCAAGCTACCGAAGACGGAACTTCGCAGGCCACTACGGATACAGAGTGGGAGAATGAGCATGTAACTGATATCTCGGAGTTGTAGAGTTATTTTGTTTGAGTCCGGGCCTACGTTTACTAGAGAAGGCTTTCCGACATACAAAGTTTGCCTTATCATCCAATATGAATTCCCGTTTGAATCAATCCAGGGTTGCTGTATCGGTCTTGTCCAATCGAGTCCAAAGTAAAACACATGTTGCCTTCAGTGAGCAATTCCAGTTTTTATTGAGCAACACCCACAAATGTTAGAATTTATTTTCGTCTATGGTAATCATTGCATGAATGTGTACTTTTAATCAAACATTCCAAATTTCAATTGAAGCACGTAAAAATTTTAGTTTAGGTGATTTTTCAAAGTATAGGTTAATGGCTTTATATAATAATTCATTGCAAACTAGTGCTGATGAATTTTTCTCATTGGGCCCCTAAGTGCTCAATTTTTCTCCAATTAACCCTGAAGTGCTGAAACCGCCATTTTCTAGTTTGTGACTGATAGGATGTCTGGAAGAAAAAACTAATTTCAGGGTGTGCTATTTTAATTGAATCTTCTTGTAGGCATCATCTATGTTGGACTCTATGAATCTACTAAGGTCTTATGTTGTATTAAAAATCAATATGACATTATATTCTTTCATTGTTTTAATATATGTAGTAGAATGCAGTAATGATAGAATATTTTGTTGTAAAATTTAGAATTTAGGTGGAATATATTGATTTATCATTGGATATTATAGTTTACAACATGATGTAATTAACTCGCTCCAGTATGTCAAAATCATTAATTTACTTTTATATTTACATTAACAACATTGTTTCAGAGAGATAAGATTATGATAGGAACAGACCTTGAATGTATTTAGTCACGCCATGTACATTCAATGTAGTTGAAAATTAAATTGTAATAAATGGCATACAGAACTTGTACTTTACTCAAGAAAGAAATTTAAAAGAATTCATGTATTTTTATATTGCAAAATGTATGAATACAATAGTAAACTAGATACACTTCAAATGTGTATGATTTTATTTCCCCAGAATATGTATTCATATATTAATGCATATCATTTCAAACAATGTGTATTTTGATTGTTTGTTCTTCAATGTATACACATGCAATTTCCAACTTCTTATAGCATTAATCAATAACTACCTCACCTCCAAATTCGAGAGTATATGTAAATGATGTACTCCAGAGATTCTCTAACATCTAAGACGTAGGTAGTGGAATTACAGCTGACATGGATTAGGATGTACATTTGTCTTTGAAATTTTTAACATTAAGGAAGTGAAAAATTCAATTCCGAGTCTACTAATATACGAATGCAAAAATCCAGTCTAATTCTAGAACAAAATAGAAATTCTAATTGCAATCAATTATTATTGACAAATAAGAAAGCATTTGAATATGGAAATTCATACCAATTCAAGAACAAATTATTTAATTTAGTAATTTTCTATTATAAATGTAGAAAAGAATTAAAAACATCATGATGAATGGGGATTAACCATCATACTAAAATTAACAAAAATAATTTTTTTGAGAATCTACCAATTTTTCAACGAAGAACAACTTTACCCGGAAAGAAAAATGTATATGTTAAAATGTAAGAATTAAAATTACATTTTTTAGAATGTAAGCTTGATAACCGTAGAAATGCACAGCCAAGGCTTCCTTAGAGAATGTCCAAGAACGGAGTTTTTTATCATCCGCCCTTTGTCCTGATTAACCTTTGGTAGGCAGTTGACATGGTTTTTACATCCTGATCACTATAAATGGGCAATTTTCATCTCACTTTCGTCCCTACTACCATACCCGAAGCAATATTCATCCTAACTTCCATCTTATCACATCCCACGTTCATCGGGACTTCACATCGATGGCTAATTGGACCATGCTTCCATCGTAGCTACCATCAAACGGCCTGGTTACAACGGATTTCTATCATTGACCGTCCATGGCGCACTAATCATTCCCATTTCATCCACCGACGGAACTCTTCATCGCATTTCTATGTATTCATTGATGGACAAGAAGTGGATGGATAACTGCTTGCTTCATATCACCAGCTGTATTTCCATTGCGGGTTATGTCCCGTCGGATGAGACAGCTTAATGCCAGCATCCTAGGAGAACATCCACTCTTATCTCACCAAAGGGTCTTACATCAGAGCATTTAAGAGAACCCTCCATGAAGAACATCATTCCTCATCATCCGCATCAATCAAATGTAGACGGGCCGCAGTTGCAAGGTCTCTATTCCTATTAAATCGAGCACCATCATTTCCTTTTCGCGACTGTCCCATCTCCAGAATCAAACATCCCAATCGCGGCAAAATGCTCCCAACGGCACACCCATCGTCACCTCCTTCGCAAATCGCAGTGCTATTGCTGCAGCTCCAACTGTGCTTGAGCTCAAGGGCCCGATCGAGGTGATTTCATCAATCCGTGCCCTCTATCAGTTGCTGCTACGACTTTTGCGCCTTGTTGTTGTATCAGTGTGACTAATAACCTACGGTTGCTGCATTTGCAGGTTGTATTTGTTAGCATGGTGCAGCAGAAGAAGCGCAAGTCCAGGACCGGTAGCACTCCAAGCAGGCGAGTTAGGAGCAATGTAGTTGAATCTGATGAAGGGGAAGGATCGGGGACACCTATCTCACAGCCGGAAGCAGAGTTGGCTGAAGTGGCCCTAGCGTACGAAGTAGGCAACTCGGAGTGGGATGTGCAGTTTGATCTACACCGACAATGAGCAGGCGCGAGTATTCTCTAAACATTGCTATCAAGTGTATGGACACAGCCCCGATAACGCGTATTACTCCATGCGCTTCTTGAAGGCTACCACCGCGACGTTCGTGCATGGATTGGACGTGAATTGGGTAGCTGAAACACAAGGGCGTCGAAGCAGGCGCATCGCAACAGCATTGAAGAACCCCCGCAAGCTCGGTCCCATCGCACTTCGCTGCCAAATTGAAGGCTTATGCGGCATCATCAAAGGCTTGTCCAGCGGATCGCCATTGCCACGCAGATTGCCACCCTCGGTTGATGCAGCGCAGAAGGCGGCGTTCGATGCGGCAGTAGGTGAGGAATCCACAGCAAAGGTACTGCGAGCAATTCAGAAGGAGAAGGACAACGCGGAGGCGGTGTTGGAGAAGTGCACTCAAGAGGACATAGCTACAGTTGAAGCAGAGACTGATGCTGCCTTGCTGGAGTAGAAAAGGCTCTTCCACATGGGGACACCTGCGGAGTACAAGGCGCATGTTGAAGTGGTCCGGGCTAGTTCAGAGAAGCTACACGAATTGCAGGAGGAAGTAATGACGGCTAGATTTACCATGCAACGTCTTGCTGAGGAGAATGGGCCCCTGTCTATGGCTGCAGCGGATCACAAGCAGACCAAGGTGGCACGTGTTGAAGCAGATGCGGCCTTGAAAAAGGCTAAGCAGGACAACATGACATTGCGCCCTCGTTCATTGTTTCCGTATGTAGGTCGACAGTCTATACCGCCGATCCATGGAGGAATCTTGAATGAGTGGTGCCCGATGTGTTCCAAGGGGTTCGTAGCTCGGGCAGCAGTACTTGGATCTTGTGGTTGCCTCTTTCACAACATGTGTGTAGCAGAGATGATTGAATCCAGCTGTCAGCGTTGCCCCTTCTACGAGGCCGACCTCGATGCAGCGTAGGTGGCACAATGAGATGGGAAGTTGACTCGTGAGCAGGATCGGTGGATTGAACAGACTGTGGATTTGGTCAAGCGCGTTGGGGCCTTGTACCCGCAAGCTCCAAGTGACGCATGAAATGGCGACTATCATGCCTGTCTTCAGAAGATTAGTTGGAGACGCCTTTCTATTCCAAAACTTAGGTTCTGTTAATGTAGTATGTACATAGGATTAACCCTCTCAAACCTTTCTGAATCCATTTTGACGCTGGTTTCATCCGTCCAGTGCTTGTGTTCAGTCAGTGTCAAGTGATCCGAGAACTCCACTGAATCAATGGAGTTGATCCAAGTACTGAATTTTAAGAAAACTGTGCCCACATTTTGAACCAGTAAATTTGTTTGAACTAGCAAATTTGATTGAATCAACAAATTTGACAGATTTGATGGAGATTGGATGGAACAAGTGAATTTAGTAAAACTAGTGAACCAGCAAATTTGATTGAATCAGAATATTGGATTTATTCAGCAAATTTGATTGAATCAGGGAATTTGAATGAGCCATTGAATTTGATTGAATCAGTAAATTTGGCTAAAGCAGCGTTCAAAGACCTTGTTTTAGATATCCTTCCCCTACAACTCCTGCATTACCGCATCATACCCGAGGTCTCTGACATATGACCTGCTACCCTGGATTATAGAGTGTGTCTTCGGCATATAACCGTATTTTATGCCATTGTTAGATATGCGATTGCAGCTTTGCAGGGAGACATTTTTCTCCCTGCAAACTCAGTCAACGCCACTATGGCAGGTGTGGAGGCGGGAAGGGGAAGGAAGGGGAAGAATTTTTCTTTTTACTTTTGGTACCTCAAGCACACCTCAACACGCTTTTACTTTTTTTTATAAACTTTTGGTTGAAATCCAATGAAAAAAATAAAAGCATGATGAAGTGTGCTTGAGGTGTACTTGAAGAACACCTCAAGCACACCTCAAATACACTTCAATACACTTTACTTTTTTATTTTGGTTAAAATTAAATGACAATTTTTTTTTTTTTAAATTTAAAATTTTTTTAAAAAAAAAAAAATATATATATATATATATATATATTAATGTTTTACTTTACTTGAAGCCTATCCCAACACATTCTTTCACTTTTTATGTTCATCTGAAGTGTATATAAAGATTAAAATGAAGTGGTATTGTTATTCTTGTTAGTTGATGCTTCTTTTAAATATACAAAGAGATAGTACTTTTATTTTAAGTGGTTTATGATAGGTGAAAGAAAAAACATTGTATAATTATAATTATTTCATATTTATATTGAGGACATAAATATTTTGGAACTTAACTATGGAGGGAAAATGGCTAAGGGTTGTGTATTTGGTAATCATAAGAGAAGAGAGTCATTTTCAAAAATGTTTGTGGTACCATGCACATTTACCTTACAACTTCCATATTTTAAAAATATATTTGCACTAAAACCTAAAGAACATCAATCTCCAACCCCACATAAAAATTATTATAGAAGCCATTGTCATAAAATTTGTGAATCTTGTCTAAGAGAATTTACAAACAGTCAAATTACATGCAAAAAATGTAAAGTACCTAATAATTTTGAAGTAGAAATTTTTTGTAGGAGAGAGATGAACTTGTGTATTTGTGGTGTGGTGCCCATTAAAGACATAGAAGAATTTCATAGAATTGTTGAGAAATTTTCTCAATACATCATAAATGAAAAACAAAGTGAGCAATATGTTATTAAATTTAAAATAGAAGATAATAATGTTGCAAGTGAAATATTGCAACACTTTGGAATTAGTAAAGTAATTGATGTTCATATATGTTTTACTACATTATCTACAAAATGTTTAATTATTGATAGTACAGGACAAAACAAAAAGAGAAAAAAAAGTAAGCAAAATCAATATGAATTAGAAGATCCTTTTTGGATACATTCAAAATATAAAGATACTTGGGAGCAGAGTTTTTAAGAAGAAAAAATAATAAGTACAAGAGATGAGTCTTTTTTAGTTTTAGATGGAGCATTGATCATAAAGGATAAAATCTTTCATCATAATCATTTGACTAATGATTATATTTCTTTACTTTACATACCTCACTTATTACAAAAAGCAATTTATAAAAGTACTTTGATAGAATTAAATACTTACTATGAAAATTGTCCATATAGAGGAAAAAGTGGGAAAGATGAAAATAGAGGAAACTACTTGTCAATCACTCATGGATATGGTTCTCATGGAGGCCCTAATGTACTTGGTAATGTGGTTCAATATCCTCTATCAAAAGAATCACATGCAAAAGAATATTCTTGGAAGGCCTTAGGTGATTTGATTGCAAGTAACATATGGAGGCATATGGAAAAATTTGGCAGTTCCATCAATCAATTTTTTGAAGATCAATTTGTGGAGCTAAAGTGTATTGCTATTGGACAAGAGGACCATTTAATAAATGTGCATTCCATGTACATATCAAAAAATTCAAAAATCAAACCTCATATTGATTCAATGGATAAAGAAGCATCAATTATTACATGGTTTCATCATGGTGACATTAAAGGAGGTGATTTTGCTGTTCACCAAATGTGGTATAAGTTTTCTACATCCAGTAGGCCAAGGCTTTTTATAAGATCAAAAACTTTAGTTCATGGAACCTTACAATTTAATTTTCAACTACAAATCTAAATGGAAGTTACAAGTGTAGCAAAATATATTAAGGATATAAATGAAAGCATAATGTGACTAATTTGATATTCACCAACTGAATACACTAAACTGTTATTATAATTTGCTCTTTTCGTATGATCTTTGTGTGGATTCCATAATGGTCCAGTTCAGCATGGTAGTATAATCACTTTGCTCATATCTGATTTAAATATATAGATGTATAATTCAAAAACTTTGCCCAAGAAATACATCATATTGGGTCCCATAACAGGATCTCACTTTTGTTGCATACTGAAAGATTTACAGATACAAATGATGTGCGTACGAAGATGCCACATCATATGTATGCATTTTTACATGGAAAAATTTGTCACCTACTGTTTCCAATAAATCATTATTTGAAACTATTTAATTTTGAATTCAGGAATTCACCTCTTCGAATATTTCATTTATAAGAATGTGAGTTTGGAACTTTTGCTGGAAAGTGCAGAAGGATGCAATGATAACTATCCGAGACAACAAACCGTTGACATCTGGATTGGCTCGAGAGGGCAGTTTGTACGTATCCTGCACACCACCGTACTCGTCTTCTGTGGCCAAATGTACTTACACCGGGTGGGCTAAAATATGCACCCACTGGAAGATAAACTATAAGGCTGACGTGGAGTTCGAATTCAGACAGACAATAGTTGTAGAAACCACTAGTAAAGGATTATAAACATCACCTTATTTAAAAAGCATCCATTCACATGTGGGAAAGGACACGTAAGAAAGATTAACGAACATGTATTAATAAAACGCGTGTACATTAGAAATTGGCAGGGTCAGAGCAGCCGAGACTAGGGTCTAAAATGCCGTGAGGTTGTGTATGGTCAGGAAAAGCGAAAAGCATTCTACTCAAAAAATATGTGAACCACAATCCCACAAACCTTCCATATTGCCTAGGAGATACAAAACGTAGGCTCCTACATGGTTGGTACCCTACGAAGTTCACATTCTGGAATCCCTACTACAGCAAGGTCTCAGCCTCTAGTGCTGCTGCAGCGCCGATTACACAAATTTCATCATGTTCTACTGTAGAGGCCAAGTCCACTTCTTGATCCACGTCCGACGCCAAATGTGCACGTTTTGCGGGAGGCTGTTTGCCGCAAACATTTTCCGCTTCAGATGGACGTTTCACTGGAGCAAACTTCTGAGTCTCCTCTTGAATCACAGAGTTCAGCGCCTCGTCTACCTTTACGCGCGCACATACCGGGACTAGGGGCTTCAACCACCCCGCTTCATCCATGCCAGCTCTGCAAGTAGAGATTGCGGTGCGCATCTCGTCGTCGTCAGTAGCATATCCCCACTGGCCTCGCCACAGACCACCGGAGGCATGACTGCAAAAGGGACACCGGGGATCCTTCGACAACACCACCTTAAACATGCAAAACGGATGCAGCAAGCATCCACAAGGAAGACAAACAAATGCATTATCCACCCAAAATCTACCGCAGAGTACGCATGGAACAGTTGCTTCCAATTTTACAAGCTTCATGCATGATACCGGGAGCCGTGTCAGGAGTTGCTTAGGGCGAATGCTACTGCTATCAACGATGAGCACGTCGATGTCCGCCGTGATAACCCCCACCTCGTCTTGCAGCTCCTTGGTGGTTCTCCGAAGGAATTGAATGCGATCTTGCAGCTCCTTGGTGGTTCTCCGAAGGAATTGAATGCGATCTTGCAGCTCCGCCATTTGTTTTAGAACATTAGCAATGGACTGAGAAATAAAGTTGGCAATGGATGTCTTCGCTCGCAGGTCTTCCTCGACTTCAACACTCTCCTCTGATAATAGTGCACAATGCTTTTTACTGGCTTGTAAGGCTACCATAACCTCCCAATTGGCATCCTCCGACAGTCCGAGCTCAGTCTTCTTAGCGCCCAGCAGTTCTAATTCCTTTTCTGCATCATGCAGGTGCTTGATTCCACTAAAGAGTTGCTTCTCCGTCTTTCGTCTCTTCTCTTTGAGTGCTAGCAGCCGGTCCAGTTGTGCGTTTGGTGGTGGCGCAATTGCACCCGCCTCAGTAGGTCCCAGCGGTGAAGTCCGTCCAGTAGATCGATGCTGCCGCACAGGTTTGCTACTACAAGCAACGCCTTGGTGGCTGGCTCTAGAGGCCTTAGCACGCCCCTCCTTGCGTGCAAGAGGTTTGGCTTTCACCGGCTCCGCAGACCCTTGCAGTCGTGGTGGAAAATCATATGGCCTAATAGGCAAATTTGCCCGCCTCAACTGTGTTGTCGCGTCCTCCTTCTCTGCATAAGCGGAGGGTAGATAATGCTGGAACAAGTTAATCATAGCCTGGATCTACTCTCTCAAACAAGGTGGGGTGAGTTTTCGTAGATTCACTAGCGGATTCTGCATCCGCTTCTTTGCCAAGTCTGCAGCAAACTCGGCCCAGTCGACTTGCGTCTCGCGTTGGTAAAATAAGACGAGACCCCGAATGAAGGCCGTGCCAAATTCACCATTGTCGGGATGTGTGCCACCATACACTCTCTGGTACATGTGCAATGCGTCCCTAGCGGCATCACGATCGGTCATGAACCTCAGAGAGTGCCGGTTTCCGTTTTTGTTCAGAGGATACGTAGCGAGCAAATCCTCTAGTGGCACGCCGTGCTCATCCTTCATAAGACTTTCAAATGGAATTCCTGCTGCACAAAGGCCACCAACCGACTTGAAGAACTGCTTGTTGTACTTTGCCTTATCCACGCCCAAGAGGAAAGGTGCCCGCTTCAACAACTCTATAGTGATAGTTTGCAAAAGCTTGCTGAGGTCAAAAGCCTCCCGCCAGATGGTTAGGTGATTAGAATGAATCTCCTCCGTGGCCTTCGCTGCCTTCACAGGCTTCACCAGCTCCAGGAATGCACCGTCATTGTAATCTGACGATGTTGACTCAGGTAAGGTAGGTCGCTTGCCTGCGGTCTTCTCTCTCCGGCTCATCGTGCGGCTCATTCTGGGTCCAAAATTTGTATAGCGCAAGCAACACGTACTCCTCCTCCAAGCTAACGACACCACGCAACAACAACTCTACCACGTCAACGAATGCATGTGCTACACGGTTAGTGCTTCAGCAGACGGTAATATTATTGTTGTGCTCACTAATGCGGTATACCGCTAAAAATCGAACTTGGAAGTGCCACTCCCTGTGGATGCTGGAATTCGTCGCTACGAAGTTGCCTGAGCTCCCACTTAATGGTGATGGATGCGGTGATTACTGTTGAACTTGTTTTTATTTGAACGATTTCATGCTGTAGGATGTGTACATGCCATAATGCTTCATACATGTCGTATTTTTAAACTCATAGTTTCAAACTTGGGATAATTGAGTTAAAGGTGCATTCCTAGCATCATCCCCATAATATATACTTCGATATCGGTAGGCATACAACTACCAGTGCACACACACACAAGTCTCTCAAAAAAATTACACATGCACATATAATTATCTATATACATGTATGTTCGTGTATCTAATTTTGAATGTATGTTTTCATCCACTAATTTATTTATATACTTCTTTTTTTCACTATACGGAGCTCTATGCGACTTCGCCAATTATACCCAAGCGTCCCACTAGAGTAAACATCAACCACAAGCACTGACAATATTCCCCTGACAATGCTCACGGGTTGAAAATAAATTTTAAAAATGAATTAAATTTAAAATTAAAATTAAAGAGAAGAATTGGAAATTTAAAATAATAATAATAATAATAATAATAAATTCATTGCATTCATAGTCGACTTCGAAATATCTCAAAAGGCAAGGGTCTCTAAATTTATGCTTCAATAATAATTTTATGAAGTTCTCTAGAATATATATCGTCGTCGATTTCTTATTAATTATATTCTCAGTGCTGATTTTCTTTCTTTCCCGTTTACACTCCAAGTGACTAGGGCACGATTGGTTTCTTGGAGGGTGCACCTTACTAAATTATTGAAGGCCTTTAAATTGCAATTGAGTCAAAATTACCCCTAAACCCAACTTCTGTATCTCCTTATTCTTAACCTTACAATATCTTAAAGAAGTAAGGATACAAATTTGTATGATTAATCAATGATTTTAATAGAGGGATTTAATTGATATTACAAGTGACTGTAGGATTCTAAATGCCGAGAAATATAGAACCATTCATTTACAATTTCCTCCCTTTAGTGACTATTTTTAGTTTGTTTGGGAACCCTTACATTTAAATAGAGTAGCACATATTTTCCTCACGAATATACAATTTTCCTTTGAATTGTAATGGTGAGCAATGTGAATTTGTGGAACTCCACCTACCCCCTCTTTTTTTAAACCTCCGGACACCTCATTTATTTAAGAATTTTTATTAAGCCTTCTAGAAAACACAAAGTAGACCATAATTGCTATATTTTTAGATGTTTCTTATTACTTCAAGCCATTAAAATTATGCTTATTTTTTGCTAACAAATAATTTCATGTGCTCGAATAGGCTTAGAGCGTCTACCATCCTACTTTTTTAAAAAGGTAACTAATTGCGGGTCAAGATATAATCCACTTCAAGGTACAATAGTTTTTGTAGGAGATTTATTATTCAACCCCCAAATGCTTGAGTCTATGGCCCCTCAAAATTAGACTCCATTGCTGTAATACTCTATTTGGCTACTATAACTACTGTAAAAGATGAAGTTTTAATGTTCCATGCTAGATACAATAATTATCTAGAAACAGTAACTTTATCAAAATTAATGGTTTGATTATGTGTATGTTAAAAAATTTCAAGTCAAATCAATTAAAAAAAATTCATATCACATATGAGTTTTGTTAAAAAAATATGAATTATTTATTATAGATGTATATGACAACCGTAAACCTTATTTTATTTATTGTGCTCTATAAATATATTTTACTTCAACATTCTAATGACTAAACCAAAAAACTAATTAAGTAGTAGACACGGTTATATCCTTCATCTTGTAACAACTATAAATCACTCAATTTTAGGATCATTTCAAATTCTTTAATTGGAACAAAAATTATAGTCTCTAAGCTACATTTGATTAGTCTGCCTCTAATCCCATATTGAGGTTACCCCCACTAGTTACAACTGAGTTTTAGTTGTACGTACTTATAAAAACTTGAATACAATACACGACAAAGATGTTTTGTACTAAAAGGTGACACCAACATTCATGAAATAACTATTTAAAGAATTCATGGAATTACCTTTCGAAGAATTAGAAGAATCATTATATTCTAATCAACCACTATAGCATATCAGTGCCACCCGTCACCACTTCATAAAATTACTATTTAAAGAATCACCACTAATACATATCAATGCCACTTGATACCAAAATTCAAGAAATTTCTATTTAAAGAATAAAAGGAATTACTACTTCACTGCAAACCAGTAGCACATATCAATGCCACATGTCACCATTTCTCTCGCTCTTTTAAATGTTTATTTTAAAGCCCGGGGAAAATCACATTGCTGAAGTTATCGTTGGATGCTGGACTGATCAATGTAGCAAGGCGTCAATGTCACTAGGGGGTGGGCAGTGCATAATTGTACCAAGTTTATTATTTTTTTAATCAGCCGCCTCTTGCCTGTCCAATATACCGTAACTGAAATCATGACCCCGAAATCCTTCCCCACTAACACTGTACTCAGATTACTACAATGCCTAAACAGTCCTCTACCTGACCGTTTTACAGCCCACTCTGCTTTCATGTGGTTGGCGTCGTCTCGCTTTCATGGGACGGTCTCCCTCTTGTTGCTTTAAGCAAGCCACACTCGTCCTCTATTCCTGTTTGTAACATGAGCACCATCTAGGTCCGTTCTATTTTTTTTAATCTGTACGTTCTAGGTCAACACACACAGGTTGCCATGGGAAATGGGAAGGGATCGGACAAGAAGTAGAAGAAGCGCAAGTCCGAAGCCACCACCCCTCAGCCTTGCAGGTTTTGTAAGCCTGTCGAGGTCGAACTTCCACAGTCAAGCAACGGAGAGAGAGAAACAAGTCTGGAGGTCCCAGACGGCGACTCAGCAGAAGTCGCTCCTGCGTACGAGGTGGGCAACTCCGAGTTTGACGCAGCATTCGACCTTGAGGCAATCTCAGAGCCACTGCGTGAACGTATGGTGGCAGCAACACCTATGTTGCTGGGCCGTAACGCAGAGTACGACAGCATGTTCTTTCACGAGAAGATAGGGCTATGCAACTCGGGCCCAACAGTAGACGATGTTCCTAAGGTGTATCCAGAGATTCTGGAATCGGACATCAAGATGGTATGGCGACCTGGGGTCCAGACGAATCGTTATGAGATTGCTAACTGTGTAGATAAGGAGCAAGCGCGCCTCTTTTCGGAACACAATTGCCGAGTGTATGGCAACCGACCCGACAATGCATACTTTGCGATGCGCTTTCTCAAGGCTGCCTACGCCACGTTCGTGCACGAGAAGGAGGTGAATTGGGTTGCCGAGGCCCAGGTGCGGCGCAGCAAGCGGTTTGCGACTGCAGCGAAGAACCCGAAGAAACTGGGACCAGTGGCGTTGCGACGCCAAGTGGAGGGTTTGTGCGAGCTCATGGCTTGTGTAGCATCGGGTACGCCACCGTGCCGTAGAATGCCACGAACTCTACAGGGCGCAGGGAGAGAAGTGGATGCTGCAAGGGCGGCCGCAGCTGTCGCGGCAACGGCGTTGGAGGAAGTTCAGAAAGTTCACGCCGCGGCAATGGGCACTGTCAATGCCTTTACAGATGCAGAGTACGCTGAACTTGAGTTGGAATGCAATGCCGCAACCACGGAGCTCAGACGTTTGTTTCGTGAGGGGACAACGCATGAATACAAGACTCAAGTGGAAGTGGCACGGCTTCTCTCTCAGAAGCTCTCGTCGATGCAGGAGGAGCAGATGATGGCGCCAACAACTATTCTGGAGCTGCAGTCGGGTCCCCTTGAAGATGCCACCAGGGCTCGCGACTAGGCCATTGCCAATGTTGCTGCTGCGGAGGCGAACCTCCTCAAGACAAAGCATGAGTATCTGATCCTGCGCCCACGCGCGGTGTCTGTGTACCCCAGTAGGTATTCTATTCCAGCGGTAGCATCTCGCGTGACTCATACATGTTCAATGTGCTCCAAAGGCTTCATCGCTAATGCTGCAATCCTCAGTTCTTGCGGTTGTCTCTTCCACAACGTATGTGTGGCACAGATGATTGAGTCGAACATCTATTGGTGCCCCATGTGCAGTGACCTTGACCCGGCGTGGGTGGCGCAATTTGATGGCAAACTCGACGAGCATCAAGAGGTGATGCTCGAAGCCACAATGGAGAAGGTCAAGAATGCTATAGAAGCGCGGAATGACGCTGCGAGCACCTTGTATGCGTTGAACTTTGAATCTGAGTGTAGTCAGTTCTCACTTCCGGAGGACTCTGTTGCACTGCCCAACGCGGAAGCAGTACCCCCGACTCTGGTGTCCGCTTCTTCGTAGACGCATCCGATGTCTGAGCCCACCCCAATAGATCTTGATAACGCTCTTGTTTGATTCCGCTATGTTGCTTTAGTGCCAGACACCCCTCATGGCAGGCTGCAGCAAAGTCACATAGATAAGTACAGTCGCTGCTTATCACCATGGTTAGTACTTTGCGATATGCATGTTGAAAAAACGCCGTGAGAACTAGGTCATACATGCTGGAACCCAGTTTGTCCACCACTTTCATTTGGTATCTAAGTGATACTAATGTAGGAATTGGGCACAAAATGATACAGTTAGCATGTTCTACGAGGGACATGAGAAGAGGTCATCTTTGCTGGAAACTGATGTCAGCAGGATCTACACTTAGTAAATTAATATCTTTCTCATAACATTCAATACATTGATTTTGTTTACATCATTTGTCTTCTCTTCTATCTTCCTTACTCGTAGTATTTCCTCCTTCCATGTCTTGCGGCTTAAACCAAGTTGAATTTCATATCTTGATTGCCAATGGGTGCTACCACCTTATTACAAGCTGAGTTGGGATGAACAACGCAGGTTAAATCACCAGCTCTGTAACCTTATGTCGTCTGAATTTTGAAACTATAAGAATTAACAAGCAGATATTAACGAGTGGGAGCTTATTAACTATAAATTCCACACATATCTGTCTTACATTCTCTAGTATCATGAGTATTTCCAGTATGTCAACAGTCAGTGATGTTATAGTGCTAAGTAGGTGACCGCGCTTCAGCTGCTGAGCTTCTGTACCTAGCTTCCATCAAAATTTCGACGGCAGTTCAAATTCCACCATTGTGTAACAGGAGCACATCACCAGATTACTATATTTTCTTTGAATATGAAGAGGAACGAGTAACGCCTTCATTGTACTTAAGACACCTATAAACAATCTTGAAAACCAAAACAAAATGACACAACAGCTTCCAACACCTGCAAATTGATTCTCCACCAGTCCAACGCTTGAACTAAATAGAGAAACAACGCCTACTTGGTTAATAATGAACGTCATTCTTTGGAGTGGATAACACCCTAGTCGGTACACTTCTAGCATGCAATACCACAAAATTGGGCCCATACTCTATCTAACGACACGTAAAGACCCATGTCAAAGTATGCCCTTGCTTGCAATGACACTGAGAACGCCACCTATCTGAGAGACAACGAATACAACTCAAAAGGGCAATTACATTCATAGTATTTGTTTTACAAAGAGAGTGTCATGAAGGTGTCACTGAAAAAGAAATGTCCGTTGTAATTACTTCTGCTAAGTAACTATTTCAACCTCGGCCACCACTAGTTTGAACTAAGTAACTATGAGCCTACACATTACAGTGTTTCTTTGCTTAAACATTCCCTAAACTCCTCTTTGCTAAAGCATGGTTGAAATTCTCTGTACTAGGTTCTCTACGCTGGAACAATTTTGAATTGACCATTGGCAGCCAGCACCGCACCGATTAGTGTAACTTTTTCATGGCGACCATTTATCTGCAAAATGATGGAACACGAAGTTAAATTCGACTCAACTCTATACACTTACAATGTCTGATTAATATTGTTGCGTCCACAAACAACAAACTCCGAGGCACGTACCTTTGTATCAGGGTGGCCGGGTCGCTGAATGACAAGGTCATATTCCTCTAGAAGAGCATCTCTAGATAGGATGATTGAAATCTCGATCCGGATGTGCGATACAGGCCATGTCCGGCCGACCTCAATGGCTAGAAGCAGGGTGTCTCCGAATAATACTATAGTCCTGACCATCTCCACTACGACAGCTTGATCAATGGCAATCGAGGCTTGCCCCTCCACACGTCTGTATCTCACATACTGAAAATTGGCATACAACATTTGACGTCCCAGATGGTAGCGGAACTTCATGATGTTGCGGCTTACCACGCACTTCATGACATCTCGCCCTTTCTCGTGCTTCACATCCCAGCCAGCGTCCATCAAGCTACAGAGGAGTTCTTCTGAAGGTTCATTGAAGATGTACATTGACCTGGTTTTTCGTATACTATCCGAACAAGCAAACAAGTCTACCATCACATGCACTGGCATGAACCACTAGACATGGACGGCGCTACTACCTGTTGACCCTTTCATCGCGGCAGCAATGTCAACGGCTAGCTTTCTTCGAAAAACCTCACTCGTGTGCATATCAGGGAGGGGCCACTCAGAATCCGTTAGTTCCGATAGAGGAAGCGTCTCTAGAATACCATACAGCTCATTGCCATACCGTGGCACATACACAGCCCTGAGATAAAAAGTCCCGTCGGCCTTCAACTCCTTGTAACCTCTCCCATTTCGAGTTGCCTCGCCAACCTCGTGATGTAGAACTAAGATGACATCCAAAATCAACGTAGGAGGCACCCAGTCCTCCCAATATGAAGCATACAAGTAGTTGCATGCTCTTGGCTCGCTTGCTGAGAGTACAGGGTCCAAATGAAGCTGCCTACGCTCGTATGCGTGCCGAACTAAAACGGATTGCAGTGTCATCACCATCTTGTCTCGAACGATACTGTAACTCCACTTAAACTGAACAATCCTAGCCTTATAAGCACCTGCATTGTTTTTATCACCCTGCCTGCGAGAATCTCGTGTCCACGGACCCGTGGAAGCAGGCTTCAGTGTCACCCAGCTCCCAACCTTGAGTCGCAAGGGAATCCAATGTCCACCTGCATCTTGATCGTTGTAGATGACGATGGATTGCACCTCTGCCCGAGGTCGTCGACCAGTTGCCATTGCCGACGTATTCGTAGCAGAAACGGAGCGCTGCAACTGAAGGCGGTTTTCTGCTGAAACAATGCAACCACCTCGGACGCCCAGATTTTGGTGCAAAAGACATACTCATCAGCTCTTGTGCTGACTGTTTGCCCCTTACTGTCGCGTCATCTACTCTCCCGCCATTCACTGTCGCTATTCCTGCTTACAGAGATCACCGCACGAGTACCAAAAACACATAGAATATACATACGCAATGTTATAAAATGGGCTCGTCAACGGCTGCGAGGACATTCACTCGAATATAAGCCTCCGTCATGGTACGCAAAGTCTTCTACCATACATTATATTTATTCAATCTAGTTGTGTTCAGAAATGATAACCGTTCCACACAAGCAGTAGTGTCACACGCAGACATGATACCCCATTGGCCGCACCCGTGTAATAAGCTGCTGGCAGCAACTGTTGGCACCATTGGTAACCACAGGCTAAACCGGCATGTCACTGCGGGCAACGTACCCGCGGCCATGACCGCAGCACAAACTGGGGGCCTCTCCCGGACCTCAAATAAGTTCTAATGATAGGTGAACTCATCCATATAGTTGCGCAAACCGGTAGTTTGAGTGGAGATGACCAGGTTTGGTCGCTTAAGAGTGGAAGATATCGAGTGTACGGTCCAAAGGATGTTGTCGAGGGATTTTGTGGAAGTTCTCTGACACCAAGAGTTTCTACAACTTCAACCCAAGTGACCCCTTTACTTGAGAGAGTCAAGTTAGAGCCTTCTAAAAAAATCATTCACTTAGTTAACGATGACTCTGATTCTGAAAGCCCAAGTTTGACTACTCATGTCACACGTGTCCAAGACTCCTCTGCAGTGCAAGATGCAAAGCCATCTACCTCCAGAAGTAAACCTCCCCTTCCTCCAGCTACGTCGCAAAGCCTCAACATCAAAGACTCCATTCGAAAACTTAGTTCTCGTTGTGGATCAAAATCCCTCCTCAGCAAACTTGACTTCAGTTCCTTTAGAATTGAGAAGGTCGAGTACCTATCGCCTAGCTTCGATGGAGATGTTATCTTTGAGCTGCCTCCTTTGGGGAAGTCTTTGCCTTCTACCCAGGTTGGACTTCTTTATGGAATGGATAAGAAACACGATGGTCATGCTTGGACTAGGACTATTACTTCCCACATTCAGAATGACTCTAACTTGATATTTAGAATGTCATCTTGTCTGGGTCATTTGAGCTGTACATATTCAAGTTGCGATTACTTGAAGCAAAAGAATAGATTGGCACCAACTAACCAAACCGAATGGGAGGGTTCATCTTCATCTGTGTTTACAGTTGGTGACTGCCCCCCTTCCAATTCCACTGTGGTCTGCAAACTGTGCCCAGTTGCACCCTCTTGTTTGAATTCATGCTCCGCTAAAGTATACTATGTCATTGGCCAAGAGACTATGACTTGCGCATGTGTCCATGTAGGATCACATTCGCATCCGGTGAAATCAAGTAATTGTCGAGAGTCTTCGTCGAGACTGAAATGCCTTATTGGGGAACAGGTTCAGCGGACTCCTAATGCTACAAACTCATCCATTCTCTTAGAAGCTAGTAAGGACTTCCTCGGTGAGCTTCTCCTTTGTCCAGATGGGGTTGAACGGAAGCCTCTACAGGTTGACGAACTTGTTCCCATATTGGAGAAATTCAAACAAATGTCTTCGCCGAGTATCAGAAATGAGGTCACTACTTTCAGGTATCTGCGAAGGTTTGGTGTCATGGACAACATCACAAAGCTCTAGGGATCAAGCAATTGGGCCTATGTTCAGGAGAACAAATTCCCTGGTCAAGAGGCTGATTTGGACAAGGTCTTTGTATTCAAGATGGCGGAGGTAGGTCCTGGTAGCGGAGTTGATCTTGTGAAACGAACGCAACTTGGGGGTGACCTCGAAGATGCGTGGATAATGTTTGACCACGTCAAGCGAGTGAAAGGCTGGACGACAATGGCATGTCATGTTTATGATTCAACTTTGTGCAGTGTGCTGACCATTGCTGTGTGCGACATGCAGTCTGAGGATGCCAATGCTTAGATGGTTTTTTGGAAGAACTTAAATGCCGTCGCCGCCCACCATTGCATTCCTACTGTCACATTCAAAGGGTTTATGGCAGACAGTGCCGAAGCCAATTGGAATGCAGTTCGAAAACTGTATGGATGCGAGGATTCATCGATTCCAATGGAGAATCCAGAGAGAACCTGCCTTTTCCATTGGGCCGAGTCCTTAGAAAAACACACTAAGGCCGACATTAGAGCCGACCTTCAAGAGCAACATCGGCAGTTGTCCAAGGAGTACAAGGATGCTGTTAGCTTAGAGGACGCGGAGACTAAGTACTTGTCAATCAAAGCATAGTGGTTGTCATCGGGGGCCACAACAGATTCTGGTGTCGTTCGCCTTGATCTATGGTTAGCTTTCTGGCACTTTCTATATAGACAGTGGGGTGGTTTCATGGTTTCTGTAAGTTCCTCTTTCCTTCTGACATTCAATCTTTCAATGTCTTGGAGCTGATTTTTTTTGCGTCTATAATGGCGTACCCCTTTTAGCCGCATTTCATTCTTTCCCCTTGGATAATTTTGATTTGTACCCAGCCAACAACAGACCCCAAACAGACATCCCATAGTTTTGATTGTGTCACTTAATTTGCTTCACGAAATTTTTTTTACCCGGCAAAACGCCTGCCGCTGGCGGCAGTGCATTAGGAGGGGGGCATGTTTTCAATTGTCCTCTATGTAGAAGGTATGTCGTTGCCGGCAGAACCCCCTCAATATGTAACTGCTGCGTTGTTGCCTCCTACAACGGGCAACGCCCTGCCGCCAGCGGCAAACAATTTTTTGAATGGAATTCTGTTCGTAGTGTGGATGATGGGCCTCGACGGGAGGTACGCCGGTAGCGGCGGACAAATTCGGGAGTGCACTTCTGTTCATATTGTGGATGATGAGTCTCCACGGGAGGTATGCCGTCAGCGGCGTACCCGCCCTAGAGATATTGGAACCATTGTGAATGGGGTCTTTAGATTATGACATACTATAGAAGTCGTCTCAGCTTGATGCTCATTTAAAATCAGGCATGCCGCTAGCGGCATTCCATCGAGGGATATAATTTAAGTTTGGATCACAAGTTCCATTTGCTTCCCAGTGGGAACATTTCTAGGCCACACAAAATTTGGAGTGACTTACGTTTTGATTTCATCCTTTCAGGGTTTCTTAGAAGAAGAGTTGGCTGAAATGCCTTCGTGCAATTTAGCCGAGACTGTGCATAACAAGTGGCTGCAGCAGTCCGGGAAGAGGGGCAATGACTTATATGTTGCCACTATGGATGACATGGTCCGCGCCTTTATGCAAGTTGTTCGATGCTATCACTATTTGAAGGGGGAGAAATCTGGAACCGGTCCTGGGAAGGAAGAACTCCGACTTCGAGTCGCTCAGCGCACTGCGAGGCGGTCAGGAAATTCGAAAGGACTTCATGAGGCGCTTCAAAATATGCTCGGTGCTTCAGCGTTTTGTACTCGCCAGCCGCATCTGGAAGGTGAAGAGGAGTTCATATCTTTGAAACGGAAGCCCGACCTCCCCCCTGGTTTGAAGTTCGATTCTCACCATCCTGATAAGATAAGTATATCTCGGCCTCGTGTCATGACTCGCTCTTCCATTCAGAACCCTGTTGGCATTTCCGTCAATGATTCCAACCTTCGGACTCCGTTTGTGCCTTCGGTTTATCCTTCTATTCTGTCAAATGACGAAGGCACTCGCTCACGAGTCACGGGTCCCTCATGTTAGGGCTGTGCTGGAGACTGCTTGTGACGAAAGTCAATGGCATATCGCAAGGCTTCCATCGACATCAGCAAAGAAATGTTTGGCCATGCATGTTGGTTCCCGGAAAAAATGTGTGGCCCGCATTGTGCAGAACAACAGAAGTACTGCAACGCCTACCTATACTGGCCCCATGGAGCATTATAAGAAAAGAGGTTGCAGCATATGCAATTTTTTTTTGTAATGATGACATTCATCGTTGTGTGATGGAAACTAAGAGGGATTGGGTCGTTTCAAAGCCTTCGGTCCCATACGTCTGGCTTGTGAAGATGGGAACATCCTTGACAAGGACGGAGATTTTATCTTTGGAGAATGCGGATTTCCGCCTCGCTGAGCTTATTTAGCTTTCCCCACGAAAACTCTTTGCAATAGATGGTGCGTTATTTGACTTTTAGTCATTTCCAATTCTACCGGCGCCCGAAGAGCACCCAAAGCGTAGGTACGGAAAAAACATTCAAAGAAATCCAAAGGCTCCGACAATGAAACATCAGAACATGTGCGCATCAGCTCTATCTGTTGTCGGGAAGATCTTAAAAATTTGTGTGATTTCCGCTCTGGCTTTTTGGTTACGTTATCTCCTTTGAGTCTAAAAGCATTTCGTAGGTCTCTATTTACCGAATGTCAATTAGTCAGTTTCCTAGTTGTGATTGCCCGTTCTTCAAAGAGATGTGTAGCAAGTCACTTAGCAAACGGGCACAATTCAGTAACTGCAAACACCTATACTTCATCTTCACAATTCTCTGTGGGTTGGATCCTGAGACCGATGTGTTTATGCACGTCCCTAGTTTTAGCTTCAACGAGATTAAGCGTATTCTCCAAACCTTGCTTCTGAACCGGACCACTACATAGCCTGTGATTTGACACAATATCCAGTGTGTTTATTTTCTATTATGTAAGAATCGGTGAGACTACAGGGCCACCGTAATGACTACCCTAAACCATTCTCTATGTGATGTCGTGTTCCACTATCGTTTCCCTTCATTGAAATTTGTTTCGTTGTCCTTGTTGTTGCCCATATTCTACTATTGAATTCGGTTCGATTTTCTAGCCTTTTTTTTCCTTTCCATTTTTTTTTTTTTTTTTTTTTTCCGGTCTGGCCTCTCTATTTTTGCATGTCCAAGAGGTCTTGTCAAGTCTGAGAATATTTTTCAGCCATAGATCGAACCCGTGACCTTATGGTTGTTGATATCCCACACTATGACCCAAATAGTTTAGGGTCATCTCGGACCATGGTTAGTACTTGCTTTTTTCTTCGTCATATTTTGTAACGGAAACCACACGGAAATAGGATCTCGATTGTTTTCCAACAGTCCCTATCGACATTGTAATCCACGGTCATAGGGCCTTCACTTCGAACTATTTTGGGTAACGCTAAATGTAGGGTCGACCAAAATTGCAATTACTTTTAGAAAAAAGTTGATCTTTTCTTTAACTTTTCACAAAATTTTCCCTCACCGCTCACCGCTCATCGCTCATCGCTCACTGCTCACCGCTCACATCTCATTGCACGCAAGATAGCTTCGTCCCATCATCTCATAAAAGATGAGAATAATATCCTACCGTTCCATTATCAAAAAGTTAATCTTTGTAGTTTTTAATGAATGGAGTAGAATTCCTCTAAACCACTTTTGATGTTTATTTCACTAGGCTATCTTGTGAGCGGCGAGTGGCAAGCACTAAATATTTCAGATTTTTTTTCTACAATTTTTTCCAAAAATGAAAGCAATGCCTTTGGTTGTGGGTTATATTAAGTGTATCTTGACATATGGAAAAAAAAATTGTATGAACCTACAATGACGAGATATTTGAACACATTGCAATCTAATTTGTTAAGTGTTTTATTACAACAATTCTTCAAAAACTTGAAACGACAATTATTTTTGTGGATTTTGGTTAAGGGTATTTTGGCATGTTGTAAATTATTGATTGACAATGGAGACTATTTAAATTTTTGGAAAGATTAAAAGGATTTATTGAAGGAGATACCTATGTAATACTTAGGTCATACTCTAACAATACCTAGATGATAACCATGTGATACTAGTGTAATATCCATGGATGACCATGTAATACCTAGGTGGTACCCTTGATGTCCGAACTACTTTGACCTGAAAAACTTAAATACTACGATGAATGTCATGCACGACTACATTGCAAAGGAAGTTCAATGCACACCAAAGGCTACAAACTCAACAATTATGATGGCTGCGAACAAAAATTTCCTTTCCAACTACTTGATCCGTTTGGCCTTTGGGTCATCAACCCTTGGAGGAGCACCAATGGATACTGCCCTCAATCAATTCTAGACACTATTGTCTTCAAACATTAAAAACTTTGTGTCTACATGCAAGAGGTTTTACAACGGAGGAAAGGGAGTTATGGACAACATCATGGACATGAAGGAATCGTCCAAGTTTGTGTTTATCGACAAGAACAAGTTCTCCGGCCAATCGAAGGGTAATTTTTTTTCTTTATGATGTCAGTGGATTGCGCATGTGGCAAATAGTGGTGTAGATCTCGTGAAATGTATACAACCCAAGAATGACCTATAGGATTGTTGGTTGATGTTTGATCATGTCAAGGGGGTGAAAGATTGAACTACCATGACATGTCATGTATACGAGAGTAAGTATGTCGAGTCAGGACAATTGCCATGTGCGATATATGCAATTGGAGGATCTCAAAGCATAGCAATTGTTCTGGAAGAACTAGAATGATACAATGAAGAACCACGGCCTAGAGGAGATAAACTTCAAAGCGTTCATGGATGACAGTGCTAGCGCAAGTTGACACGTCGTTTGCCGAGTTTATGGCAGCGGTGACAAAGACATTATGGATAGAAAATAACGCACTTGTTTATTCTATTGGGCTAGAGATCTTCAATGAGCCACCGCCAGAAACATTCTTCCCAGCTTCCAAGAGCAACATATTGCCCTCTACGAGGATCTGGAAGAACGCAAAGTCCCAAGAGGAGGCTGAAGCGCAATACAACGTAATAAGAGGGTGGTGGGTGTCCTCTAGTGCTACTACCAAAACCGGGCGTTGTGGTCTTGAGGATTGGATGGCATTTTGGCACTTCCGTTATCGACAATGGGTCGACGCAATGCAATTTGTAAGTAGTATTTGCTCCTAATACATTTTGGAGCTCTAGTGTTCACTATAAGAGTTCTTTGTTCATAACAATGACAATTGTTGTTTCCTCTCAGGATTTCACGCTCCACAAGAGAGCCGACGTGCCTAACCTTGAGTAAACGGTCCACATCCGATGGCTTCAATAATCCGGAATACGATGACGTATGTATACGCGGCAACCGTGGACGACCTCATTTGTGCTTTCATGCAATTAATTTCCTATCGTGCATGGTTGAAAGGTGGTATGCCAGGAAAAGTACCAAATGAAGGTATGCTCTGGTTGCGATCTCTTCAACGCTTTGGTGACCCTAAACTCATTGCTAAGGTTGTTAGGAACTTTTCTCATGCTACAGATCCATTAACAAGGATAGGCGGCCTAGAAGGTGCTCAAATTTTTGGGTTCACCAAGCACAAGCTTGACATGCCCTCGGGTTGAGGAATGATTTCCACCATTCAATACGATGAACCACTCTATTCCACGGGATGGCATAAGGGTGACTCGGGCGCGTATCAAGGAGGCTTTTAATGAACAAGACTCCAAAGTTCAATACACAACATCAATGTTGGAGTCCGGCTGTGATCCATTGAAGTGACATATTGTCCGCCTATCAAAGAAGCCTGCTCGAAGATGTCAAGCATTGCAAGGTCACACATGTGAGCAATGCATTATGTAACGCTATGATACAATATGGAGTCATGGAACTTCGGCCCTAATATATGCTGATTTAAAGGAGGATTACAAATCACCATGGAATGTTGCTGCTCAGCTCTGGTTTTGTCCCGATGACATTGTTTGTTGTGTAAAGGGATCGAAGAGACTGATTATGGTGGATTGGCCAGCAGTTCCAATGACGTGGCCTGGGAAGGTTGGCACTAATTTAATAATTCAAGAGGTATTAACATTGGAGGAAGCAAGTTTTCAATTGCAACCACATGAGCTCTTTCACCGCGAAGACAATTCCAAGTAGCTATGGACATGCCTCTTCATGGTTCCCACTTCCCCATTTCATAAAACCCAAATTCTTTCCACACCTCTCGGCACGCCTACGCAATTTGTAGAATTGCGGATGTTCCCACAATTGAACAACAAAACAAGTGGTTAAGCGTTGTTCTTATAAATAAATGATGTATTTAACTATTTCTGGACTATGAGGTGAATTCTGGACTAAGGACTAAAAGAAAGATCCGGAGATGTGCCTCATAAATGAGAGTGAAGCGTAAAAGCCGAGGAGTTTCGTGTACTTTCCAAGCATTAAATGCATCACCAATGACACTTATGAAGGAAGAAATGGCTAGAGCGACCAAATTTGAATTTAGACAATACGTGAGTCCGGAACATGCAGCCGGATATCTCCGGGTGAATATCAAAGTGGAAACCAGAAGAAGAACCGAGTCCTGAAAACAGAAATTAATGGACATACGGTACATCACAAATGTGTGGTTGGGAAACATGTGGAAGGAAAAAATGGGACAGAGATGCGGACAGAAATTACTCGCAATTGATAGAACATGCAACCGGATATCTCCGGATGAAATCAGAGTAAGAGTCCAGTACTAAACTGTTTCATTATAAGAAAGTGTCATACAAAATATGAAGGGTAGCCGTTGATAAGAGGCGCGTGTAATCTACGGAGAATCGAATCAACTATTCTAATTTTAGTGCTTTACAGATGCCCTCTACCCGTCCTGTATGGTGTCTCCCATATGTTAGATAATGAACTATAGCCTTTCTAGGATTCTTGAATGGATCTAGATCTGCAACAACAACAGATTTTGGCCACAAATAATGCCTTGTTCTAGGATTAAATGAGGCCTTCTTAAAGATGTGGAGAAACCTAACATAGCTGGGCCTTCGAGTCTGTTTGCTGGCATAGCAAAAAAGAATATCTGATAAGATGTCTGGGGGCAATAACACTTGGGCCGCCTCCATGAGCCTATCTGGACGCATAGGAGACCAGATCCCGACATTGAAATACCGCAGTAGTATTCGAATAACATCTGCGGTGTCATCAAAGGAAGGCAGCTGCGCGGATCGGGACTTGGCCGAGTCAAGGACCTCGTCCGAGCAGAGAGGACCACGGAGAGATATGATTATGACCTGCGAAATAGATGGCACGACCATAGAATTAGAAATTGAACATTGAAAAGAAGAGAAAATATGGTAGGAGGAACTGAAGTCACATCCTGGACCGGAGATCTCCGGGTGCCCCTCCCAGACCAACGTTCTGTAGTGGAAATGGTCAGACCAAAAGTTCATAGATATTAACTTCATAGATATGAACTTAATAGAGTTCATAGATATTAAGGGTGAAGTTTGGGGGCGAGACACCAACAATAACAAATAAAATGACGGACCTCAACAAATAACGTTACTGACAAGAACATTAGTCTTCAAAATTGAAAGGTCAAAATCCGACAGACATTCATGACGAAACATTTACAAAGCATAGAGTTAATACTATCCAGTATATTTCATTGTTCTAAGGCGCCGAAATTATGCCCTTCACCACGGAGCGAGCCTGAGTGGAATTTTTGTCTACTGGATCACTGGCAAACTTCAATTGATTCCGTCTAACAAAGTCGGGAACATCCTCATTTGACGCTAGTAGTCCGGAGAGCCATGGGAGAAACATGGTGGTCAACCAGGCTTCACCCGAATTCCCAGTCCATGATGGCGGATGAACTGCGCTGAAGGGATCGTTAAGGATGTTCTTTAGTGGGGTATCGTCCACAAGCAAGACATCCTTAGGAGATGTGGGCGACGCTTTGCTATTATAAACTGTCAGGTCCTTTAGGAAAATTGGCTTCTTTGGCTGAGATGGAAGCATATATGATGTTTTTGTGCAATCGGCCTGTGTCAGGATTCTGACGCCTTCCGGAATGGTAGCACCTTTCTTGCGCAACTCCTTGATGATATCCACAATATTCTTTTCCAGTACACTGCTCCAAAATGAGACAGTAGCCTTCTCTCCCACGAAGTTCAGGATTTCAGTGGAACCATGCCTTACTTTGATGTCTCTCGGTTGTCCCTGTTTAAATTCCCCCCTGTGCACAAGAACTCCATTTAAGTCAAACACGACATGATAAACCCGTTGTTGTGTTACCTGATCCTCGATTGGAGGCTCTCGGACGATCGTCGTAAACTTCTTCAGACCTGAACCCAAAATACGAGTACGTCGGCTGAGATGAGGAACTTGTACAGCTTAGAGAAATTGCAAAGATACATATAAAAGTGTTCCGCACTCAGAACCCAGAAATGCTGGATGAAAGAATGAGCACTATATAGATGATGGCACGTAAGTATGAATGTCCATATTAGGCACCTGGGACAGTAGGTGTAGTATCCCTAGAAGTCTGAGCTACACCAGCGACTTCAGCAGTCTGTGCGAGGCTTCTACCACCGACATCCTTCGACTGTGTTGATCCGGCCGACACCTGAATACCAGTAATGTAGTGGTAAGAACACGGTCTGAAGAGAGTGCACTATCTTGAGAACAATCAAGAAGGTTTGATGGACAAGTAACTGTTCACCTTATCTTTCTGGGCCCTTGTCCGAACTGTAGGCGGAGGAGGAGGAACTTTCGGCACAGGATTCTTCGCGATTGCCTTCTTCTTCTCTTTTTGAGCCAGCTGCCCGTGGCTCCGTGGAGGGCTGTGCGGAGGGCTCATAACCTGTAATTCACGCAATGTTTGTTGCGCCGATGCCTCATCCATCGTGTGATCAGTGTCACGCAAAGTCAGGTCCTCGGCAGTCTTGGACACAACCTCCACTTCAGGACGCGTCGTGGAAGGGTTGTCCAGCGGGAGATCTCCGGGTTCTCTGTGGGTGTGGTCAAACTCCAGGCGATCGGACATTGCCGTGTCATCGTCCAGATCTGGCGGAGGAGAACGTTGCCTATCGGAATGCGAACTGGTTTCCATTTGAGAGGGACGCCGTCTACCGTCCAGAGTAGAGTCGCTTGTTGAACTAGGCGAGGCACGCCCGACAGCAAGATGTGGTTCATCAACGTTTACCTGCAATGGGTCGATTGGGGTGCCCGCACCGATGATCCGAGCGGCTGTAGCCAAGGACTCGAGTCTAAAATTGGGAACCGCTGATGAACTTGGTTCATTCCGCACATCAACATCAAGCATCGTGGCATCAGTCGTCTGCGTCACATTGACGAAGTCAGTGTGGACTACATTAAGACGCAATACGAAATAAAACGGTATCATACACCCGGAGATCTCCTGTTCTAAGTTGTCCGAGTCTACCGGGGGAACTAAAAATAAACATGGCAATGATAAAGACGAGTCCTAAGGAATGGAGGGCATCCGAATGGAATAAACATCCGGAGATCTCCGGGTCAGGTAGTATCCGTAGGCGTTATACCTCGCCGGTGTAATTTATCCTCGACATAGCCCGTGTTTGAACTCCAGCGGCTTGGGTCGACCCAGTGATGTCAGTCTCCAGTAACTCCTCAGGATCGGTGTCGGTAACGTCAGCTAAGATATTCAAGTGGAATTTGAATATTTGTTCTGCGCAGGATTCGGCATTTACTTTGGCATCTTCGCTGTTCACAATCTCGAGGACCCGCGCGTCGTGAGTCTGCAAACCAAAAAAAAATTAGGACGGCGATATCCAGTTCATATAACTGTATGCGGACCGGAAATCTTAGACATTGGATTGCTTGGGAAGGATGTCTTGCTTACCAAGCCGAGGTTTGTAATATGTGGTCCTCCATGAACATTGACGACCACCATACCCTCTCTGATGTATCCCGTGAACAGCGAATCGAGGACCGAGATCCTCAGCTGTGGGACACCGGTTTGCTTCCAGCGCTGGATGGTTTCTTTATGTTGAGCGGCTGAAAAGAAGGCCGGCATTTTTTCGGGGTGGCCTTTGAAGAGCCTCTTGAATGACTGAGCAGGCGTCTCGCTTGAATTGTATTCATACAGGAATACGCAGTATACTGTCTCCTCGACCCCAATTACTGGAACCGGAAATCCATCACCAGGGTGTGGGAAGTAGTAGACGACATGCGTTGCCCACAATTTTACCTTGCCTCTGGCCTCTCTCTGCCGAAGACTGATGTACCTCTTTAATTCAACGAATCCTGCGACGTCAGTGATAAGAACCGACGGTGATCTGACCCTCGTCCGCCCGTCCTTCGTGTCCACTTCGAGATGGTCGAAAATGGTTCTGAAGTCAAACACATCGAGCACCTGTGCACGGCATATGTCGTCTTTAACGCAGTAAAGGAAAAAGAAGTAAAAGTGAGGGTCAGTGACGTTACGCCACTGCTGAATGTCCGGCATAATAAGTACTTCGGCGATCTCGCCCCCTCTGTCAGGCATAACCCTGCAGGTGTATTTGGAGTCGAACAGGGACGTATCATCCGTGGGTATGGCCTCGGCAGCATCTTCAATGATGTGTTGACTCCAAATGGACACGAGGAAGTCTGGAGTGGGGTCGGTATCCTTGTTTATCGCCTTCAGTCGACCCTCAAGCCAAGCTTTACCCTTGGCAGAGTGATTAGCGGCGTCGACCCAGGACTCGAGCTGGACCCTTCCAATATTCCTCTCTTCGGCAAATGCGTCCCACTGCTCCTTCGTGTATGGGACGAAGTCAGCAGACTTCGAGGGAAGGGGGTGCGACTTGTATTTAAGCATCAGTTCATTCTTCATTGCACGGACTCTCTTCTCTCTGTTCGCCGCGTTTTCGAGAGTCTCCGCTTGCCCTTTCATAGTACCCTGGTTTGCCGCTTTGGAGGACTTCACACAGACCTTCTTCTCGAGCACTAATTCCGCGAGGTAGTCTAGGTCTTCAGCGCGCATTTTGTAAAGAGGCTTGAAGTCGTTCTGCACCAGAGGTTTCCGCTTCAGCTTAGCTGGGTCCCCCGTCTTCCCGTTGGAGTCTGGTAAGACTCCAGCGACGAACAGCCTGTCGATTCGGATCCACTTCTGGACCACCGCATCATCCATCTCGAATAGAAGTGGGACCTTCGCGTCTTTGGGGTCTGTTTTACCGAGGTGTGTAAAAACCGTTGGCACCACTTGCCATTGGAACGTCTGCAATGAAAACAATTACAGGGTGTAAGCAGCCGGAGATCTCCGGATGATTGGTTTGGTTGCTGTGAGGATAGAGCACATCCACGGAGTAAAAAATATTTTCAGGTTGAGAATGTATATTTACCGAGAATGCGTCAGATTGAGGACGACCATATAGTTGGGGGGCTGGTTTACCGAACTCAAACCACTTCACTCTGCACGTCTGCAGCTGCTCAGTGAAACTCTGCTCCTTCCGCAAACCCGTCAGATCTTGGTTAAGAGCGCGCGAGAGCTGTAGCAGGGTCATGTCTTTGGGGTCCGGTTTTGTCCAAACTGGGATGATAGAGAAGTGGGAGATCTCTTCGAGCGTCCACGTTGCTGGCAATTCGTGTGACAGAACCTTGTGCGCCGCCACAGTATGCTGACCTCCGATAATGTAAAAGTGTGTCGAGTCCCTCAGGCAGTCCTCCTTCGTCGGCTTGGTCGCGAAAAACTCTACCTTACTTCCTTCAGGTTTCTTCTTCAGTGGCAGGACTCGAATGTGAATCTCAGGTGCCGTGGCCTTCGAAGACGCGCGAACTGCGTTGATAATTCCTTCAAGCCGTTCTTTCTGGATGCCCCTGTATACTAATCCTCCAGGGGGGGCCCGGTGCAGCTTATCAAAATGAACGAGCTTCACGACATCCTTCTTCGTGTCAGGGTCTTCTACTGTCAAAGGCTTATTATTGTGTATGTAAACGTTTTTGAACGCGTCGTCGAGTACCTTACCAATTGCTTCCACTTCAGTCCGCTTCATTTTGGTGAGGTCAGCCTGTGTGAAGTTCAGGCACCTTTCGATCGCGAGGGCAGGCTCATCGGCCTTCGCTTTCTTCCCCTTCTCCGCCCGCGATGAAGAACCTGGGGTCGAAGTCTTCAAGGTGGTCTTGCGTTTTCTTGCCAAGGTCGATGCTGGTGTGAGAGACAGATTGGGAGTTGCGTCAGGAACGGGCATTCGGGACTTCTCTTGTGCTTCAGCCATCCACTTCCACTGCTCATTCACGTACTCCGGATACCACGTATCACCCGTTGGAGGGGCAAATAAAAAGTTCTCACTCTGGCAGGTCTCCACCATCTCATCCGAAATCTTAGATGATTCTAGGATCAAGCCATATATATGTGGCTCGGTGGAGGAGTCCACGTTCTCCTGGACGATAACGAGACTGACCTCGTCATCAAGACCCTGCAACTCGAGAACCTGGAGTCCAATGTCGAGGTGACCCCGTTTGCCAATCCGAAGTTGAGGGACGAATTCCCAGGCACCGTCAGGGTTTTTTATGAGCTTGATGCCCCACTCGGTTATGCTCTTTCGGCAATTGTATACGTAGCCGACATTGTGTATCCCTCTGTAGACAAACTCAGGGAGCCAATACTCTACAAATGCCCCAAGTTTCCCGGGTCGACATTCAGTCGGAAGTGTGGATGTCCACGAATCCCTGCAAGATGATTTTGAAAGAACAAGCAGGCAGTTTAGAATCGATGCAATTGTCTGGTCAATAACAAGAATCCGAAACATAATCACCTGACAAGTTCCTAGATGTTGAAACCATGAATCGTGCTTCCAAATCTGTATCACAGTGCCAGCAGAGGACAGTTCCCGGAGATCTCCGGCTGATTTGGGGAAGTCGAGTGCATCCGACAAGGAACGAATCCTGGCTGCTCTGACGGGTCTATTTCTGACCTGAACCGGAGATCTCCGGTTAATGACCCCTCAACGCGAATTTCCACTGTTTCGATACGTCCGGAGATCTCCGGCTGCTTTCGAGAATAACTAACGCCTGTATAGGGTTTACATATTCATCTGATCGCTACATCATTCGGAGATCTCCGGATGATTACTGGAACTCCGTATTTTCAGCCGGAGATCTCCGGCAGAAGCACGTACGGCACTTCGAAGCACTAATCGGATCATATCAGGACTCGAATATTTACATTCATTTACAGAGAGGTTTGACGTATAACTCTTGAAGTTTGACATACTTAAATAAAAAGTTACATAATTGAGAACATAAATACATTTATCAAATGAGCTCACACAATTCTGTTATAACTCGACGTTACACACTAGAAGAAGAATCCGCTAATGTTTCGATGGAACGCCAAATTTGACGACTCTACATGGATTAAACTATATACATTGAATCGAACCAGACTCGACAGACTCAGTGAGGAACAACACATTCAAACATTCATGGAATTCCAAAATCATTTGCATATTCATGAATAGATATACAAATATGTTCACGGGACAACAAAAAACCAATCGACTATAGCCAAACAGACATCGGAATTCTAGTACGCATTTTTTGAGGTTTTTCAAAATCATTCAAGTGTGCCCGGACTGAGCATAAACAGTTCAATTGTGTATACTTACCGGTTTCCATCCCACGCAGTCTCATTCCACGTCCCTGCTATAGTCGCCATTTCGCAATCTCCTCCAGTAACTGCTCTGGATTAAAGCGTATACACAACTCTGCAGTACATAAGCATTCAACAACTCAGAACGACAAACTATACAATCTCTCAAATGCCCTAGAATGTATGGTCCAGTTCTGACATACAGGAATTCGGTGGAACAAATTTCAACACTGCATAAATTGCTCAATTACGGCCCTTCGAAACTGAATGCACAGAAAACTAGAACCCTAAACCCTAAACCCTTCTATTTCGCTCAAACGATTATCAACATCAGTACTATTCGACTCTCTCGAACCCTAATGAAGCTTACCGAACCCTACACCTGCTCCAGTGACGATTCTATGAAGTCCTGTGCAAATTCAACTGAAATTTCACTGAAAGCCATTTTTTAGACTTTACATACCTCTTCACTTGCCGAATCGGCGCACCCGTACGTCGTGGTCGTTCGTGTTGACGCCACCCTCAACCGCAACGTCGTTCACTCTTGGCTACTGAACCTAGGCGCTCTTCAAATTTCTTCCTAACGCATTCGCTCTCTTTCAGTCCTACTCTCTGACCTTCAGTCCATATCCAGTTAACAACCTCTCCACGGCACGCTCAATGTCCCTCACATAAATCAACACTCACCTCGCACACCAACGGCCTCTCACAGCGCATACGAAACTAACCTAATGCGTCGACGCCCACTCCGCAAACCAAGAAAGAAAACCCCTCCCGCCACTTCCGCTCACTACCTTCGACATTACGAAGACAAAAGCCAAAAAAATCAAGAAATGGTTCATTCTTGGAGTTCCCAAAACCCAAAGAGGACAAGCTGGACGGCTCAAGGGTGTGACGGCTCATGATGACAGTGGGTGAAGTTAAAAATCAGCTGAAAAGACGTACATGTACAACGTGTCCATTTCAGAATCATGACATTGTCAATGTCGTGAGCATGCGTGAGAAGACGTATTGATACCCGGTTTCATGGGTATTAGATATGACTATAATAGATACTCGGGTTCACCGGGTATTAGAGTAATAATTATACTTGAATTTAAAACGACATTAGTGGAAAAGCTGAATCTCCCTTTCCGTTACTCTCCCTCCCTTCTTACCTTCACTTGTTTTTCTTATTTTTGTTTTACTCTCCCCTCCTTCTCCATCTCCATCTCTTTTTTAATCTTGATTCTAATATTTTTTAGACTCCTCGTGATTCCAATACTTACACATTCTATAATTAACTTACTACTCTAAAAGAATCCCTTACTCTCCCTATTTTACTCTTCCTCGCCCTTACTCTCCCTCCCCACCTCTTTTTTACATTTGATTTTCTTTTTAGATTCCCCTTATTACATATTCTAAAAATATAAACTACTCTAAAAATAAATCCCTCAAGTCTCTCCCTCCCTCCCTAACTCTCCCTCATACTTGTTTATTTATTTATTTTAGTTTTACTCTCCCTATTTTATCTCAATCTCCATCCTTAGTTAATAATATTGAACTATTGTAATAGTATTTTTTTACTATCCTATTCTTTCCCTCACTTGTTTTTCTTATTTTTGTTTTACTCTCCCCTCCTTCTCCATCTCCATCTCTTTTTTAATCTTTGATTCTAATATTTTTTAGACTCCTCGTGATTCCAATACTTACACATTCTATAATTAACTTACTACTCTAAAAGAATCCCTTACTCTCCCTATTTTACTCTTCCTCGCCCTTACTCTCCCTCCCCACCTCTTTTTTACATTTGATTTTCTTTTTAGATTCCCCTTATTACATATTCTAAAAATATAAACTACTCTAAAAATAAATCCCTCAAGTCTCTTCCTCCCTCCCTAACTCTCCCTCATACTTGTTTATTTATTTATTTTAGTTTTACTCTCCCTATTTTATCTCAATCTCCATCCTTAGTTAATAATATTGAACTATTGTAATAGTATTTTTTTACTATCCTATTCTTTCCCTCACTTGTTTTTCTTATTTTTGTTTTACTCTCCCCTCCTTCTCCATCTCCATCTCTTTTTTAATCTTTGATTCTAATATTTTTTAGACTCCTCGTGATTCCAATACTTACACATTCTATAATTAACTTACTACTCTAAAAGAATCCCTTACTCTCCCTATTTTACTCTTCCTCGCCCTTACTCTCCCTCCCCACCTCTTTTTTACATTTGATTTTCTTTTTAGATTCCCCTTATTACATATTCTAAAAATATAAACTACTCTAAAAATAAATCCCTCAAGTCTCTCCCTCCCTCCCTAACTCTCCCTCATACTTGTTTATTTATTTATTTTAGTTTTACTCTCCCTATTTTATCTCAATCTCCATCCTTAGTTAATAATATTGAACTATTGTAATAGTATTTTTTTACTATCCTATTCTTTCCCTCACTTGTTTTTCTTATTTTTGTTTTACTCTCCCCTCCTTCTCCATCTCCATCTCTTTTTTAATCTTGATTCTAATATTTTTTAGACTCCTCGTGATTCCAATACTTACACATTCTATAATTAACTTACTACTCTAAAAGAATCCCTTACTCTCCCTATTTTACTCTTCCTCGCCCTTACTCTCCCTCCCCATCTCTTTTTTACATTTGATTTTCTTTTTAGATTCCCTTTATTACATATTCTAAAAATATAAACTACTCTAAAAATAAATCCCTCAAGTCTCTCCCTCCCTCCCTAACTCTCCCTCATACTTGTTTATTTATTTATTTTAGTTTTACTCTCCCTATTTTATCTCAATCTCCATCCTTAGTTAATAATATTGAACTATTGTAGTAGTATTTTTTTTTCTATCCCATTCTATTACATTATTCAAATTAATGCATAGGTTTCAAAGATATATTCATATTTTATGTAGATTGTTGTTACTTTTTTTCTTAAATACTTTGTGATATAAAAACTACATGAAAATGGTTGATTTAATGTGTTGCAAACCAAGAGCCAACTCCTAGTCATACTACTAAAATCATAATTTGTGCAGTAAACCACGGAGTGAACTATCATGTAGTCAACCATGCAGTGAACTACAAAAACGCTACAATCAACTGCGTTGTCAACAATATAGTGAACCATTCCACCTTTTACTTTTTAATACTTTTTAATATTATAAATACATAAAAATGGTTGGGCTAATGCATTGCAAAGCAAGCGCCAACAGCTAGTCTACTCTAAAATTAAATCCATTACCCTCCTCCTCTTCTTTATTCTCTCTCTAACTAAATTATAATGTATCAAAATAAATAGTTATTGTTCAATTCTCGCTAAATTTCCTTACACTCTATAGTATCCAGGTTTTTTTTAAAAGTTATGGTTATGGATAAACTTAAGGTTATAGTTCATAGTTATAAAATATTTTTAATTTATACATTTATAGGTGATATAAGCCCTCAACCTTCATGAACTCAGACCCCTCCACGGTGAACCGTGAACCCTGAATCCTTAACCCTAAACCCTAAAACCGTGAACTAGAAATCGTGAACCCTAAACCCTAAAACCGTGAACTAGAAATCGTGAACCCTAAACCCTACACCGTGACAACCATGAATCCTAAAACCTAAACCCTAAACCCTAAACCTAAACCCTTAACCGGACACATTAAACCCTAAACCCTAAACCCTAAAAACCCTAAACCTAAACCCTAAACCCTAAACCCTAAACCCTAAAACCCTGATGCACAATCCAGCTTGAACACGGAAGCTGTACCCGAATTCATAGGACCGGGTTGCTGTACTTCTAAAAGCATCTGCTCAGTTATTTGTGCACGTTTCTTCTCAACCATCCATATAACTTCTGTCGAACTAGGCAATATTGGAGATTATTCTAATTGGTAACGAACGCCGATGTTCTACTTGAGTCTTGTATTGCCTGATGAACAATACTAGTAGGCAGCAGAGGGCCGTCTCCTTTCCTTGGGTAGGGTATAATTTAATTAACAAAGGTGAGTACGAGAAGTCCTGTACGATAACATTTTACTGTGATTTAGTCTAAGACGTGATACGGCCCTAGTATATTCAAAGATACATCATGGGGCATACTTCATCATCCGTTTTCAAATTTCCAGCACTCTGGGAACTAGATGGTATCCTTACAATACGGTCATCCCATGAGTACGAGCCTTTCATTATCATGAGTGGAATGTGGCCTCGGTCGTGGGCACGTCGAAGAATGCGCACAATCATGATGGTGTACAGCAGTTAGTTTGAAGGAGCATGCATGCCCAAGATTCGTTTCAAATTTGAGCGCCTGAATTTTCCCTCCACGAGGTGATGGAAAGGTGGATAAGAGTATCCTTCAACTCAGCTCTCCTCCTTTTTTGCTCAGGATGTTTGAGATACTATGGGAGCTAAGCGAGTCAGTGACAGTGTTCGCTTGCGCGACATCGTGCTAGATAACTGTAGGGAAACGAATCGACATTATTCCAGGAATGTTCAGTATGTTCCCTCGTATAATTCCGTATTCGCTGTCTGTCTGTGAGGATTGGTGAAGATTGTGTTGCATTCTGTCCTCTGAGTCGATCGGGAGCTCTCGAGTAGAGATTTTTAAACTAATTCGTCTCCGAAGATACAGTCATAGCCCTGAAGCAGTAAATATATTCGACTCGAGTATATAGATGACGTAATTGCTTGGCGTGTGAATCCGAACTGTTTACCGGGTTCTGCAACTGTATCACACCGCCATACCCGCGAATATTCCGTACGGCTGTTGATTCGATCAAGGCCAAAAAACTCAACCGAAGATCTCCGGCTGTTCATGCCGTGCTATTCTAGATTCTGCCAATCTCGCCCGGTAACCACGGTTTCACCCCTTGATTCCAGTGGCTGTCAGAATCATCGAGAGCAGGATTCCCGGAGATCTCCGGCTACTTCTGTTTTGTTCTCTCTCTAAATCATACAAGAAGTCGTCGTTCTTGATCATTCTCCACTCTGCCGGAGATCTCCGGCTATCCCTGACGAGGATATTGAGGTTGGTCATCCAAATCGACTCTACATACACACAATTTCTCGTTCAGGACATCAGCCACCAACCGAGATTCCACCGATGCAGAACGGGACTATGTCTGACTCAGATTGGTGGGAGAGTGACTCGGAAGACCTTGCCATGGTCGCAGCTCATTGCTCCGATTCTGGACATGGGAATTTCACGGAAGAAGATGATCCATCTCAGGAGTCTACAGGAAGATCGGAGGTCCTGTGGTCAGGAATGTCCGTGAACCTTATGAGGCCAGGTTCAGGCGAAATTGGAGAAGCGTCCATTGTTGAGGTTCACCCCATGGGTCAATGGCTTGGAGTTGACATACCAGTCGGATCTAGTGAGTTCGTATTACTTAGACCAACGGCCATATGCCCCGCGGCGGAAGAATTACCACTCATTCCTTTGCAATGCGGATACGATTCACTTATTCACACACTCCGGCGGACCGTTTTATGGAGAAGGGCGGATGTCATGATTCCAACCGGAGATCTCCGGTCCAACGAGTCCCCATTCGTACCACGAGAGCGATGGGTTGGACTTGAAGTGCAGCGGTTGGACGGAGATGGTTTGGTGCTCTGCTCTGGGAGAATCATGGCCGCTTTCCCAGCAGATCATTTCCGAAGTGGATGTTTGGGAGAAGATAATATTGGTGTAACTGTCCTTGATGTTTTTGTGGGAGACACGGAGAGAATTATGAGTCATGAGTCGTAGCCCATTCTTGAATGTTATTTTCCTTCCGGTCGTTCTTTGAAATGCACAATTGATCATTTCGCATCCCTGCCCTTAGAACCAGATTCTGGCGCTCATTTGGGGGGTCGTGCGAATGAGCCTTACTGCTTCATTTCCCGACAGCAAGACCTTAACAAGAAGGAATCCTTGTACACCAAGAGGACTACCGACGACGAAATTCGCAAAGTCAGCTCGGAAAGGTGCTGTCCCAAACGATGCTGCCAGTATTTTCAACAATCCCAGTCTCTTTCTGTTAGACAGAAATTCTATGACAAATCCTTTGAAGATAGAAAGGAGTATGCGATCTCGGTAGGTGGGCAGTTCCACTCCATTGATGGGGACCGGAAGAGAAAGTACGTCACGCTCTTGGGAACGGAGGTTTGCTCCGTTGCATGGTACACGATCCATGGAATTCGGAAGTCCACGTTTCACACGTACATCGCACATTTCAGTAGAGGAATCATTAATGCAACTCACGGTAACAAGGGCATCAAGCGCCCACGGCTTGCCACTATACAGGCGATGGGCTCAATGACGTCGATTATTAATGACAACGCGGATCAAATGCCTCACCAAATGCGGAGTGTCGGGAATGGTCGGATTGACACTCTCAAGTATCTTCCTGCGGGAAACAACTGGAAGCAAATTCGAGCCAGCGTCAATGATGTACGTTATCAGTCCCCGCATATTGCAATGTATTTGTACTCTCCTTGCTCCGTCGACCGATGTCCAAGTATCTTAACCGGAGATCTCCGGCTGGGTCATCGTTGTTCTGCATTGACCTTCAATTGATTTTCTCTGTACTTCGCACCGTCTGTTGGATTGTACTTCTAAATTTTTCCTCTCACTAGGTTAAATTTTCATTTTGCAGACAAACGACTCCTATGGTCTCCCTCCTGTAAGTCAGTCCACAGTTAGTAGGGTAAGGAAGGAATTCTTCGGGAATGTTGCTATTAAGCCGTCTGGAAGCACCTTCGCAAAATGCAGTACTTGCGATGAGTTCAATCAGTTCTTACTGACAACTCCTAAGGGTACGCCCGCATACGAGCTCTTCTATAGCAACAGGCAAGCTCACTTGAATCACCAACAATCATGCCGGAAGCTTTACGCGACATGGAGGGAGGAGTCGAAGGCGAAGCCGCTGACCTTTCTCTGTGTCATTCACGACAAGATGGACACTGCGAAGACGGCCCTTCCACGCATGTGGAGGACTACTAAGGCGACATCTGGTCTCGGACAGCTTCCCATGAATGTCACCGGAATGGTGGCTCACGGTCATGTCGACGGAGCGTATGCTCACTATGCTCCTGCTTTATGGCCGGGAGATTCGAACGCCACCATATCCTCTCTGGCAAAACTTTTTAGGCGGCTTGAGGGAGCACCATTGCATGAGACGCGTGCGCTCTTCGAGCACCCTCCTCCAAACTCGATGTTCGCGGCGCTCATGAGGGGAAAGAGCAGGTGTGTCGACGCTTTAGAGCCCGTGGAGCCCAGTGCTTTTAAGGGACCGAAACCGTTGCCACCGAAATTGTTTCTGCAGCTCGACAACTCAGCGAAGGACAACAAGAACCAATACTTGATGGCATTCTTATCACTGCTAACTGCTCGAGGTGTTTTCAAGGAGATACAGGTTGGCTTCTTGGTTGTCGGACATACGCATGAAGATATTGATGTTTACTTTAGTCATCTATCGAAAGAACTGAAGAAAAGCAGTACATATATTCTAGCGGATTTGATGAAGGCATTCATGAAGTCACAAAAACTAGCCTTCATGCCGGAAGTTATCCAAGAGGTGGCCGACTTTAAATCTTACGTCGATGGCTTCTTATGCAGTGGGGCGGCACGTCTGGTGGGACTTAGTGATATGCATCTTTTCAAGTTCTACGTTGACAATGATGGTGTTCCGGTCATGAAGTTCAAGAAGTCTGTCGTTGACGCAGAGTGGTTGCCGATGAACAGAGAGCCGATAAAACTCTGGAAGGTAGATGACAGCGGGCGTCCCATGCTTCCAACAGGCTCTCCGAAGCCCGTCCCTTTCAAGCCCATATGGGGTAATGAGGAGCAGAACCCAGTCGGAAACCAAGATGTTGCCAGAGACAAGGCCAGAAAAGCGACGGAGAACAAAAACTTCATTAAGACGGGGCTTCGGAAGTACGTGGACTACTGGGCGTCTGGAATGTCAAAGTGCGCAGGTTACGCAGACTCCATCCGCCCATACCTGCAGTACTGGAGGGACGTGATCGACGAGCTTGACAAGCCACTTCCACAGACGCCCTCCGAGCTCGAAGAGGGATTCTGGCCTGCCCATGATTGGAGAGGCGCTCATGAGGGAGGTGGAAATCCGCTAGGATCGCTTCCACAACCATTGGATGTCACCCCCGAAGATGAGGTTCTCGAGCCTTACTGTGGACCCGCCAATGAAGCCCCAAAGTCCACATTTAATCCTTGGCGTGATATTCGTCTCGGGTCCTGGATTTTAGTTAGACCTAGTGATCCAGACATCTATCATGTCTGGCAGGGTAGAGCAGTTTCGGACGTCGTCAGGGATGAGGGTAATGTCAACCACGGAAAATTCCTCGTTAAGTATTGGGAGCCTCATAACAAGCAGAAGAATCTGAAACGGAAGTACCAGGACTGTTGGGAAGCCACTTGGGTTCCGGACCAAGAGAAGCCTGTATGGTGTCATGTGAGTTCTGTTTTGTTTGCGACTTGGTCTAGCAAAGTTAACCAACTCACGAGATCCATTCCACGTAAAATGAAGGAAGCAGCGCTTGTGAACTTAGAGAAAGCGAATGCCGCTGACCCTTGATACGGTGATCAGTCCCGATACCTAAAATTCTGTTCTGTGAAATTCTGTTTCTGAAAAATCTCGTCGAGTCTCTTCGTCCTCACGGAGGAGCACCGGAGATCTCCGGCTGTGAAGACTATTATTTTCTGGTCCAGACTTCGACATCCCTCCTATCAGCTCTCGCCACTTTTCGAGAAGAGAACCGGATTTGAGCTCTTCCATTCACTGTTATTAAGATTCATTGAGTAGTGACACAATTATTATTGACTGGTGTATTCCACCGGAATATTTTCAGACCTGCATATCTCATAGGACGCTTACCGGAGATCTCCGGCTATGGAAGACAAATTTCGTGGTCGGACGAATGTTTATGTATTGCCTTGTTCAAGTGGGTGAGATCTAGCCGGAGATCTCCGGATACGAGATTCACATCTACCATTCTTAACAATGGGGTCCACATTTCCCAATTTTGAGCTTCCCTAGGTGTTCTGAATATTATTGAATCATATCCGGAGATCTTCTGTGACTACGATACTGCAATTTCTCCATCAATGGAACTTGTTTCAAAATGACAGAAACCTTTTTGGCATTCTCCTGGCTGGTTCCATCTTTGATTTATGTCATGCCACTGCTAATATGAAAGTGGGCGGTCAATTACACAGTTAATATCAGTCATCCGAGTTCCATCATTTGATTGAAGTGATGCTGATGGTTGGCGGCGGAGATTGTACTTCTCACATCTCATTATCACAGGACGTTTGACGCGTGGCCTACCATGTTGTTCGTTCATGAATTTGGCATCTGCCATTAAGTCCATCAGTCTCGGTGTTATGGCGACTTAAATCAATGTACCTACGCTCGAGAAGTGTAGTTAGTGGGTGGGTGGGGAGGATTGTATAAGAGTGGATTCAGGGCTGCAGTAATCCATATGTTTTGTCTTTCAACCATAAGTCTTCTTAGGCCATAGCCACGGTGGAGAGAGAGGAGATGGCCTTCGGAAGTAGAAAGAGGGAGAGGGATGTCTCTGATTCGGTAGATAGGAGAGTTTCACGAAGGATGGTGAGCGAGGCTCAGGGTTCGGAGAAGGGAAGACTGCTTTTCTTACAAGTCGAGTACAGAAGGGAGATCTGTTCCGATCGGCGTGTTCTAGACGAATTGGAGGATGACGCTGAGAGCAAGTTTGTTCAAGAGGAGGACTACGGCATCGACTGTGATGCGGAGGACGAGAAGCAGATCGACTCTGATGTGGAAGAGACCCTTGATAGAGCTGCTTCGGTTGAAGAAGAGGTGGAGGACGACCCCTGGTATGAAGACGAGGAGGAATCTTCTTCGGATGGCGGCTGCAGCCCATTTCAAACTGGGTGTGACACAGGGTCTGATGTCGATTCGGATATGTACGCACCGGCTCACTGGAAGGATCTTTAGAGCTCTTCAGAGAGGTTGTGCAAGGATAGAATTTGTTGTTAGATCCACGAATTTTGCTCAGACCAGTCACTGTTTTTTCCTACATTTGGTCTTGTATCAAACGCTTTTGTAAAGAGACTTCATTCCAGAGTAGCATTGTCGTTTTTGAGCAGCCTAGCAATTATATTTTTAGTACTTTGCTTTCGACCGGATATCTCCGGATGTCTGAACGGCATTCCTTGCATGTCAATGCTTCAAGCTCTGAAATGCACTGTACTCATCTTCTACACGATATTACCACAGAAATGTACAGTACACTATATTACATGGTTGTTTTATAAACGTGTTAGCTTGAAAGTTGTTATCATTTTGTCGATTACGACGAACGAAATTTCACGCTTATTTTATCACTATATTCGATTAGTCATGTATCACTGAAACCATCCGGAGATATCCGGCTGAATGATTAAAATAAATTAACTGGGTATCCCTTTCATATTCTTTGGTACGACTATTTTACGAGACTAAAATCCTTCTTCCTTATTTCTGGACTTTGCAAAGTCCAGAAATAGTTAAATACAGCATATAATTGCTACGTCCCCAACCTCTTTGCCATACCGTACCTAGGATGGGGATGCATTATCACTCTTGACATAGGGAAAGACAAGTCCTATTGCATCATCTTTACAAACCTCCTAGAGGCTAGGGTACTCATGCCTTGATTTCTTGAAGATGCAATTCAAGGCGTTGACAAAGAAAGGGCAATGAAAGTATTGCAAGCATGTGTATTACATCTGATATTACCTATGTAAGATGGACTATAAGGTGGACTTATTCATGCATGCTACAAGCTACACCTTCAACAAAGTTATGTGCATTCTAGAGCTTTCCAATATTGCGGACAGAGCGTGAGAAAGGCAATAAAATCACAATTTTCATAAAAATGTAGATTGCTCACACGTGGCGTCGTGGAATACATTTTGATTCCAAATTGGATTTCTAGACTGTGATTCATAGTCATGAATTCAATAGATATAATTATTGATATTTTCCTGAGCAGTATATTGTCATACTCCACGTGCACTACTCTACGCAATCCTAAACTTCGTATATAATTAGTTCAAAATAGAGACTGGCAAGGCCTTTGCAAAAATATGTGGAAATTTTTCTATGTGCTATCCATATAGTATCCATATGATACCTTTGTAATACATATCCTAAATCCATGTAATACTATGGAGATACCCATTTAATACCTAGGCAATACTCATATAATACCTATGTGGTCCATTGATAACCATTGTGTCCAAAGCACTTAGATATTAATAAATATTCAATTTGACAAGTATTGTTGGAGAGTAACCACTTTGCACGGTATTCTAGCACAATGTTGGCAAGGCATATAAAAAAATCCCCTTTAAATCTAGATATACTCCTCTAACAAGTGTGGACATTCCAGGGAAGAAAAAAAAACTTGTATTTTAATCCACACACAAGAGAAGAAGGCTTCAAAACAAAAATTATCCCATTGCACAAGACACCATGGTTATAAGATATTTTGAAATTTAGTAAAATTTTCCAAAATTTGTCTAAGAAACGTATTTCTTCCAAAATTGCCTTGAATTTCACATATAAAAAACAACGGATTATTTCCTATTTTCAAAGTTTTTTACGCTTGCTGCTTGCCGCTCACTGCTCACAAGATAGCGTCGTTGTTTATTTCATCTTCTATGGTATCACAAAATCTAAAGGGCACCTTTAAAAACATGATTTTCAAATCCAACCAAGGTATCAAATAGATCGATACAAAATATCAACTAATTTTTTTGAATAAAAATTCGATGTTTAGAGGGAAGTAGGGACTTAATTCAAAACAATAATTGTGTCCAGAGGACTCAAAATTTCCTAGTCTATGTTAGTGATAGAGTTGATTTACGTGCATGCGTTTGTGCATGCGTGTGTGTGTGCGCTTTCATGGTTTTCTTTTACCTTGGTTTGATACTCGTTATGGATTTTTACTTAGCGCTTTCATGGTTTTCTTTTACCTTGGTTTGATACTCGTTAAAGCTATTCTTTTACTTTGGTTTGATACTTTCATTAAAAAAATATCCATTAAAAGTAAAAGCATGTTATAGAATTAAAAAGTAACTTTTATTTATAAACTTTGACTTTGCAACATTTATCCTTTGGTTTAATAAATGCCATGTTTCAACAAGAAAGCTTTTTTTCTTAGGATACATGGACCCCCAAAGAAGATGACGAAAGTGAAAATATTTGAGTTCAGGATTTAGGGTTTTAGGGGAGAGGAACATGAACAAGGGATGGAGACACAATTGAGGACAAGGACGGGAACGAGGGTGGGGCGAGGGACAGGGACGTGGGACGGGGCGAGGGACATGGACGTGGGACGGGGCGAGGGACGGGCACGAAGACAGGGATGAAGGACAAACACAAGGACAAGGGGACTATGTGATAGCAGATTGGGGGAAACTAGTCGAGGACGGGGATGGAGAAGTGGGGGCTTAATACAAAACAATATTGTGTCTGGAGAACACGGGTTCCACTACTCTAAATATACATAATAGAATTGATTTCCGTACGTCCGTCCTTGCGGTCAAGCTTATCTACATGTTTAGAAGATTTGGCGCTTTTACCTTAAGGCTTTTATTTTTAGGTAATTACTTTAGCACTTTCATGGTTTTCATTTACCTTGGTTTGATACTCGTTAAAGCTTTTCTAATACTTTGGTTTGATACTTTCATTAAAAAAATATCCATTAAAAGGAAAAGCATGTTATAGTATAAGAATAGAACATTAATTTTACAAACTTTTACTTTGCAACTTTTATTTTATAGTTTAATAAATGCCATGTTTCAAGAACAAAGCTATTTTTCTTAGGATATATGGACCCCTCAAAGAAGATGGCAAAAGTATCAATATTTGGGTTTAGGGTTTACGGTCTAGGATTTTAGAGGACGGGGACGCGGACGCAAACGAGGACAGAGGGGCAAAGAGGCGGCAGGTTGGGGAAATGGGATCCAGGATGGGAACGAGGACATGGACATGGGGACAAGGGGACGGAAGGTTGGGGGAAATAGGTCTAGGACGGGGATGAGGAAGTGGAGGTTCAATTCAAAACAATATTGTGTCGAGAGGACACGGGTCCCTGTGAGCCGCAAAAAGGGCCCATGGTGACGAATGGACCACGCATTGTGTGTGTTAAGGTTAACAAGCAGTGGAAATGGGTTATCCCAATGGGTTAGCTCATGATGTTTGATCAAAATGGCTAAATGGCCTTTTCGTTCACTAATCCTTTAAATAGGAGCCACATTAGGGCAACCAAGAGTTTTATGGAGTTAACCAAAAAAATAAATAGAAGGGAAAAAATAAAATAAAAAATAAAGAAAAGACAAAAACAATAGAAAGGAAGTAGAAATGGAAGTGGTGGAGAAGAATTTACCTCCTACCGAATCGAGGACCGCAATTAGCCACGGTGAGGGAACCACGGAAAAAATTAGAGGAAGAAGAAGAATGATGGTGAGGAGAAAGAAAGAAAAAAGAGGCCTTTGAAAAGCCATAAAAAAAATTAGTAAAAAAGGGTCCAAAAGAAGTGGAAAAAAAAACCCTCACCATCACTTGGTAAATTAGTTCTAAACCCCAAGCAAGGGAAATTCAAGTTAGATGGAAGTAGTTAGATGTAGCATCCTTGAAATTAGATGGATAGTTCACTTATTGGTGATCATGCACACACCATGTGGCATGAAGTTAAAATATGAGATTTAGATATTCCTTGGTTAGTGGGACACCCACTTTTGTTAATGCAAGGGTGGCACGGAGTTAAGTAGTGATAGGTTAATGGGTTTTTTATGAAGAAGGTCATTAATGGAAGAAGGAAAAGGCGGCAGGGAACGACCTTGGGAAAGCAAGGGGAGCAAAGAACTTGGGGGTTACCCCCCTGGAGAGAGTCTCATTCATGCAAGGACTTTGTAGGAGAAGAGTGTGGGAATGTAGGAGCGTGGACTCGAGAGGAGCCGGAAGCCCCGGCCGTTGAAGGGAGTTTTTGTTTTGGTAGATAGTAGCGAATTCGAGAGCAAGAGGACGATCACAGCAAGGCGAGGAAGAACACGAAGAGCACGAGCATATGGGAACGAGCAAGAGGACGACCACAGCAAGGCGAGGAAGAACACGAAGATCACGAGCAGAAGGGAACGAGCAAGAGGACGATCACAGCAAGGCGAAGAAGAACACGAAGATCACGAGCAGAAGGGAACGAGCAAGAGGACGACCACAACAAGGCGAGGAAGAACACAAAGAGCACGAGCAGAAGGGAACGAGCAAGAGGACGACCATAGCAAGGCGAGGAAGAACACGAAGAGCACGAGCAGAAGAGAACGAGCACAGCGAAAACACCAAAGGTAGAGGGTGAATTGGAAGGATCAAGGAGTCTCTTCTCCCAAATTGATTCATTATCATCTTGATTGCACGTGGAGAAGAAACCCTAATTTTTCTAGTTACAACAAGTGTGCGGAAGCGCTGCCTAATTTTCAATAGAATTAGGGTTTTCTATCAACCTAACAAAACAACCGGTTTTAATATAAAACAGTAGGCAACCGCAACTGGAGGTGCATGTATGGTACGACGTTCAATTAAGGACTCCTTGTGTGAATGTATATGACATGCACATGATGTGTAGACATGGTTTTGAATAAACGTATAAGTTGAATGTTGTACTGCTGATTGCTGAGCTGTGAGTCCGAGGTTAAGTTGGATGGTTAATTGAATGCTGCCATTGCGTTAAGCACGGAAAAATATTAAGGATACAAAAAACGAACATAAAAAACGGAGTTATAACCAAAGAGATAATAGGAATATAAATTCTGGATCAAAAAAGGAAGCATGTCTGTTGTCGCTGCTGCCAAGATCACACCTAAGTCTGCAATGGGTCGTTGAGGATCTAATCAAGTTCATAAGGCCAAGTTGAACCCATATAAGCTTTAAAATGGTGAAAACGGAGTCCTAGGGTAAAACTTACGTGTGTATGAAGTTCGGAACCTACTTAAGGCTGAATTCAGTCATCACCGCCCCTTGGTCCACCAAAACATTAAGTAACCACAACCTAACTACTATGACTTGATTGTAGCATGTATGGTTAGTTCCAATGATGATTGCATACGGGGTTGTATCCCGGTTTTAGGAGCTTGTGTTCAAGATAGGCCATCCGTTAGGGGGCGGTTTATTTGGCTCACAGTCCCACTAGTATATTATATAAGAGAAGAGAGAAGAGAGATTGATTTCTTTAAGTGCGTGCGTGCGTGTAGTCCAACTTATCTATGTTTTTGGAAGATTTTATACATTTGCGTTGCTACTTTTATTTTAAGATTTTTGCTTTGATACAACTTTTATTTTATACTTTTACTTTGATACTATACTTTGATAATGTTTGTGGACAAAGGAAGTTCAACTAATTATATATATTAATATGAAATATTTAATAATACATAACATTATTAAAAAATCAGACTCTAGTCAAGCTTACTTACGTTTTTAGAAGATTTCACACTTTTCCTTCAACATTTTTATTTTAGTACGGATCTCGCCATGATCATTGGTGGTTCAAAGCGGATGTGTGCATCCACGCAAGGCTTAGATGGTCAAAACTCCATGTCTCCATGCATCAATCCAGGACGTGCATCTATGACGGAGAATCCTGATATAGATGGCAACTTGTGGAGTTGTCTACCTGAAGATCTTATTCAGAGAGTGTTGGCCCGGTTGCCCACTGCAAGCCTATTGCGGTTGCAGATGGTGTGCAGGAAATGGAAGGAAATCATGGCAACTAGGTGTTTCTGTTGAAACACTATGATGTAAGTAGTCTGCTGCTACTACTTTCAGCCATCTTTCTCAACTTCTAGATCTAGATCTGAATCTAAGTTTCTATATTCTAAGTTTCACATGAGGAGTAGCGCTCACTTCTCTCTACTATGTTTTTACCTTTTGGATCTCTTCTCCTGCACTCTAGATCTCCACAAGAAGTAAGATGCACTTGTCTGATCTAAGTCTCATACATCTAGATCTACTCCAAGGAGCATTGCTCACTTGTTACTCCTACTACCTAGCTCTGATACCACGTTGAAACACTATGAAGTAAGTTGCTTGTATTGCAGAGGCAATGTGCCACAGTATATACAGAGAGATGATGGCTTGACCGTCCTAAACCTAATTGACAAGAAGCAGCAGTGTTGCAATAGTGTAACTGTACAGGTCATGATTTACAGTGTAGTGAGAGGTCAAATGATATGGTTTGTTTCTCCAACACCCTCGCTCAAACCAGATCGTGAGAGAATTTTTTTTTGTAGGAGTATGGGAGCAAAATGAAATATCTCTTAGGCCAAAGACTAATTTTGAGAGATGCTTGATGGAACTTGTCGAAGACTTGCAAGATTTCTATTATCAATAAAAAGACCTGGTTTTAATGATTTGGTCAAAATGTCGGCTTGTTGTAATTTGGTGGGAACAAATGAAATAACAATAGTGCCATCCTCATAATTTTTGCGAATGTAGTGATGTTCAAGTTCAATGTGTTTAGTGCGTTGATGCATCACCGGGTTCCGAACAAGCTTGATACTACTCAAATTGTCACAAAAGATAGGGGTAGGCTCCTTGGTTCCAATTTGAAGTTCGGTTAAAAGTCGTCGGAAATAGGTGATATTTCGAGCTGCCTCAAATAACACGCGATACTCGGCTTCAGTAGAAGACACTGCCAACGTGGGTTGTAATTTACTGGACCATGCCTCGGGAGAGGAGCCGATTTTATATAAAATTCCAGAAGTTGAGCGTCTAGTATCACTTTCCCCCGCCCAATCGGCATCCGTAAAAATAGAAAGATGTACATCACCTTGTGAGGGATAAAAAATGCCATAGTCAAGAGTCCCTTTGAGGGAATGAAGAATGTTTTGAGCAGCTGTGAGATGAACTTGTTGTGGATTGCTCATATATCGGGAGACACATCCGACAGCATACTGAATGTCCCATCGTGTTATGGTTGCGTATAGAAGTCCCCCAACAAGACTTTGATATGTAAGTTTGTCAACAGGGTTTGTGTTCATGTCTTTGCAGAGTTTAAGTTTGGGATTCATAGGAGTAGACAACGGGTTACAATCGTGCATGCCAAAGCGTTCAAGGAGGCGCTTAATATATGTGCGTTGATGAAGGTAGATACCGTCAATGCTATAACAGAATTCGGCACCAAGGTAAAGTTGAGCAAGACCCAAATTTGTCATTTTGAATCTCGATTCTAGTTGGACACGAAGGCGTTTGATATGTGAAATATCATCGCTTGTAATGAGGATGTCATCCACATAAAGGAGAATAATCGTATATTTACCATTGCGAATGGAAAAATAGAGATTGGGCTCCTCTTTACTTTTAGTGAGACCTTGGTTTTGAAGATATTTGTCAATTTCACCATATCATGCACAAGGAGCTTGCCGAAGGTCACATAGTGCGCGTTGAAGCTTGCAAACTTGACCAAAATGTTGAAGATCAGATTCAAAACCAGGAGGTAGAGTCATATAAACATCCTCATCGATTTTTCCATTTAGAAAGGCTGTTTTAACATCTAAGTGTTGAATGTCCCATTTCTTCTGTGTGGCTAAGGCAACTATACTGCGAACAGTGGACCATCAAACAACTAGGGCAAAAGTTTCGAAGAAGTCAATGCCTTCTTGTTGCTCAAACCCACGAGCAACTAGACGAGCCTTGAGTTTGTCTGTTGTTCCATTAAGACCCTGTTTAGCTTTGAAAATCCATTTGGCGGAGATAGGTTTCTTGCCTTCTGGAAGATCAACCATTTTCCAGGTGTGATTTTCTCGAATAGAATCTATTTCTTGTTGGATAGCATTTTTCCAACCTGGATGTTTGATAGCCTCTATAAAATTTCGTGGTTCTATGAAAGTGCCGGTTTCTGCAGAGAAGAAATAGGTGTCTCTAAACCTGGTGCTTGGTCTACGTTCACGAAGTGGATATCTTGGTGGAGGAAGAATTGGTGGTTCGGCTATGGGATTTGCTAGTGGAGCTTGAGGTGTAGTGGGTTCAGGTACTATGGGTAGATCTGGTAAATCGGGTGCAGATGGAGTGGTAGGGGGAGAGATTGGCGTTGGTGTAGGAAATAAATTGTCAGTGAATGGGTTGTCTTGAATGGGAACATTGGTTTTGACAATTTCATAGCCTATTTGTGTTTCGTCAAAGACTACATCTCTACTCCTGTGGATTTTCTTTGATTGCGGATCATACAACCTATACCCTTTGCTCTCGGTGTCGTATCCTAGAAAGATACACTTGATAGTTTTACTATCAAGTTTGGATCGTTTATTGTCAGGGATATGAACATATGCCAAAGATCCAAAGATCTTTAGGTGTGAAACAAAGGGTTTGAATTGTAAAACCGGTCGGGTATGACACCCGACCGGTCTTTGGTCGGGTGTCATACCTTGATTTGCGCGTGTAGGGCTTATGTTGACAAGATAATTCGTTGTATTAATTGCCTCTGTCCATAGAAATCCAGGAAGATGACATGCAGCAGCCACGGATCTCGCTTTTTCGACAATACTTCTATTCCGTCGTTCACTCACACCATTTTGTTGTGGTATTAATGCAATTGTGAGTTGCCGTTGAATTCCTTGATTGAGAAGATAGGAGTCAAATTCATGAGATAAATATTCCCCCCCTCGATCAGATCGTAGTGTCACTATTCTTCTGCCCATCTCGTTTTCAACTCTTGCTTTAAATTCAATAAATTTCTGAAGGGTTTCACTCTTGTGTCGCATGAAGTATACGAAACTTTTCCGAGAATAATCATCAGTGAAAGCTACAAAGTATTGAAACCCACTAAGAGAAGGTGTCCGAATTGGTCCAACTACATCAGAATGAATGAGTTGGAGTACCTGAGTAGTTCTCTTGAGGGAGATTTTTGAAAAACGCTCACGACATTGTCTTCCTGCCATACAATCTCCACAAATACTTCTAAAAGTTGGAAATGTAGGTAATCCTTGCACTCGTTATGCATTTGCACGATGTTGAAGACTAGCATAGTTGAGATGTCCAAATCGCTTGTGCCATAAATGCATAGTTGATTCAGAGACTACCGAATTCACCATAGCTTCATTCCTTTTGTTGGTGAATTGATAGAGTCCGTTGGTCAAATTCCGATGTCCAATGGCAACAATAGATTTGTTTTGATCAAGAATAAGACATTGATTGCTAGAAATAACTATAGTATGACCTCAATAAGCTAATGAGCCCACTAATAATAAGTTTCTTTTTAACGCCGGCACATACAAAACATGATCCAAATTTATTCCATCAGGGTGAGTTCCAGTTTGAAGACTGGATGATCCCACAACTGCTATGCGGTGGGCATTACCGTCAGCAGTTGTTACATTTTGCCCATGTGAGCTTGCATCAACATGTTGTAAGTTTTCATAGTTCTCCAAAACATGGTGGCTTGCACCGGAATCCATAAACCATGTAGAGTCTTAATACTCTGTTAAATTAGCCTCGATGGACCAACCATTGTCTACAAAAGTCCCATCCTCAACATAGGGGTCATAGAAATCCTCGACATAGTTAACGGTGGAATAATTTCCATGAGGGCAAAATCTTGAAATATGTCCTGGTGTTCCACAAGTGTAGCATATGATTTGCCTCGCTCTGGGCATTCCCTGCTGGGAACCATAAGCCCCAGCTGTATAGAAGTTTGTTGGCTGAGGAGGTCCAGGCGAGGTCATAAACCCTGGTCTGGCTAGCCCTAGCCCTGGTTATAAACCCTGGCCTCGCTAGCCCTAGCCCTGGTCCCGGACCAAGGCTGTCATAGCCCTGGCCGCCAGGCTGGAGCTGGCCGCCGGGCTAGTGAAATCCGTCTGACTGCACCTGGCCGCTTTACTGCACCTGGCAGTCGAGCGGCAGAGAGTCGTTGTACAGGCCGTCGCCTCCGACAGGGCCGCCACCTCCCATCGGGCCGCCGCCTCTCATCCAGCCGCCGCTATCTATCAGGCGCGGCCTCGCGCCACTTGCCTTGTGCGCGGTCATGGGGCGGTACCCATGACCATTAAAAAATCCTCCTTGACCATAGCCTTTGCCAGAGAAGTAATCGTTACTGGGAGTCCACCCACGTGCATGCATGGTGCGACCTCAGCCTCCTCTTTGTTGGTTACCACCGCATCCTCCTCCATGTCTCTGAAACTGTACTGATAGAGCTTCATCTTGGCCGCGTTTCTGATCCCATAGGCTCTTTCTGTGTGTTTCTGTGAGGAGTTTTTCCATTACAACATGAAAAGTAGGATTGGTGAAATAGGTGATACCTTGTATGATCATTTCATAGCTCTAAGGTAGACCGTTGAGAATAAGGTTGATCAGTGTCTTGTCAGGTATCTCTTCTCCATAACCCCTCAGTTGGTTTCGCAGATCCATGGCTTCGGTGAGGTAAGCGTTGATATCTTCACCTTCTCGCATGGACATTCCATACAGCTTGTTTGTGAGCATCTGGATCTGCTGCTGATCTCCAGCTGAAAACATTGACTTGAGCATGTTCCATATCTCTGTAGGGTCTTTGTGTTGATTGACTACTCCAAGCAAGTTGTCCCCTACAGACATTGTAAGTCCAGTTTGTGCACGTTGTTTAGCTTCTAGTAACTTTGTCTCTCCATATGCTACACCTCCAATAGTAACTGGGTATGAGGCTAAGCTATGTACTGTCTCCACAAGTGGCCAAAGGCCCTCTCTCTTTAGAAGCGCTGTCATCTTAATCTGCCATACATTGTAATTCTGTGGTCCTAAAAGTTTGTTGGATTCACTAATTTCACGATTGTTGCTTCAGTTGCTACTACTTTCAGCCATCTTTCTCAACTTTAGATCCAGATCTGAATCTAAGTTTCTATATTCTAAGTTTCACATGAGGAGTAGCGCTCACTTCTCTCTACTATGTTTTTACCTTCTGGATCTCTTCTCCTGCACTCTAGATCTCCACAAGAAGTAAGATGCACTTGTCTGATCTAGGTCTCATACATCTCGATCTACTCCAAGGAGCATTGCTCACTTGTTACTCCTACTACCTAGCTCTGATACCATGTTGAAACACTATGATGTAAGTTGCTTGTATTGCAGAGGCAATGTGCCACAATAAATACAGAGAGATGACGGCTTGACCGTCCTAAACCTAATTGACAAGAAGCAGCAGTGTTGCAACACTGTAACTATACAGGTCATGATTTACAGTGTAGTGCGAGGTCAAACGATATGGTTTGTTTCTCCAACAGTTTCTTGGAGGACTGCTCTCAGGTGATCACTTGTATCACAATTGCTCTCGATTCACGCTTTCTTAAACTTTTGTTGTCCTTTAATTGATATGGAAGGCGGGACATTTGCTCCAGGTCACGTCTTCTTTGTGAAGATCCCCAGCCGCAAGAAGATTCGGTCGCTTTTGAGCTTCGACCCATCCATGCACAGATAGCGTAACGTGCCAATCAGCTACCTGCCACCCGAGGTGCGCTTCTCGCCCCTCAAGCAACGGGCCATGCTGTTGAGTATGATCATGTGGAAGCGGCCTTCCCATTACAAGGTGATCGTGGCGGGAGTGGCCAGGAGTACCGAAATCTTCGACTCCGTGGTGGGCGAGTGGCGCAATACCGGGTGCCTTCCCCACGGTGTAGCTGTGGGACAGGACAATGTGGCGCATTGCAATGGAAGCTTATACTGCCTCACCTGGCAACGCTCGCCAAACTTTGCTCTCGTGGCGTTCAGCATCCAAGACGAGGTGCAGTTGCCCTCATAATCAATGCACAACTCAGGATGCATTTGGGAATTGGGATTGTAGCCATGATCTTACACAACTATGATATGATTGATTGATGAATTCCATGCGGAGGTTGCTGTACAGGTGTGGAGCGAGGTGAAGACGGCCCAGCTACCGGGGTACCGCCAGTTCCGCAACCTGGTCACTTGCAAGGGCCACATCGTGATCGTGGGCAAATCCATACGGCAGCAGGTGTTGTCGGTGTGCGTGTGGCTCCTCGAGTGGAACACCATGAAGTGGTGCGAGGAGGGGTGCATGCCGCAGGTTATGTTGGATCGCTTCCTGGTGGGCCCCTCGGAGACTCGCTTCCATTGCTGCAGCCAAGGCGACCTGATCTTCCTCACCAGCGGCAAGTGCGACATGGGTCCCTTGTTTGACATGACCCAAAAAATGTGGCACTGGGTTAACGCTTGGCCCAACCTCCTCAACGGCTTCTCTTTCGAACCGCGCTTGGACTCTCAGGTGTAGCATCCGAGGAGGGTCAATCTGTTTGTTTCCGATCTATGAATCCAAACAAGTGAGCCACAGTGCGCATGCACCAAACTTAAAGAATGCCACCATCCATGGCAATACACCGATTGTCTGGTACCCAAAGACGCGATATTGCATGGACAATCAAGTGGACCTGGAATCACACATACAATGATCACTCAATCTGGAATGTTTCCTTTAGGAGGGTATCACGATTGCATTGTTGGAGTCTTACATCATTCTACAGCAATTCTAAATCACGTAATTTAGCCTCAGATCATGAGAGTCTATGACGGTGGCAATCCCAATTTCTAATCTACTGAGTGCTCTAATTTTAATCTTTTTAATTTATTTCTTATAGATGAGATCACATGTCTTTGTTAATCAAGAAGATCTCGTCTAATCTTATTCTCCTCAAAGCACGTGAACGTGCAGATGTACATTGCAGATTATCATGATATAGACGCTACCCCCGAGTACTAGTAAAACCTCTACTTTCAAGCAAATCGTGCATAAAACTTCAGCAGATCAGTGCATACAAAATCGGATCACGCTGTCTACAGCCCATTGCTTCAAGTCCAACCTGGAGCTTTGTTATTCAACGTTAGCTTACAAGAACGGTAAGCTGCATAAGTGGCCATACCTACAACCCCAGTAACTAAAGCCCCACGAGATGCATCAATTGGCAGTTCAGGACGGCGCAGCTCCTCGAGGCGGAGCTCCAGTCTCCTCTTCGTCGCTTGGGTGGTATCCGGACGCAGTGACATAGTTGTGATGAGCTCCTTCAGGGTATCATATACGTACAACCAACAATTGTTTTTGGCAAGGTCGTACGCAGGGTTGGATGAACGTAATATACGAAGCAAAGTAGACAGCGCAATTCGTCCCGAGCCAGCTCCCATCTCCACTACGAACTTTACTACCACGTTTGCTTTCTCATCCATGACATCCGTTATAGAAATTTGTCCGTGTCTACGGGATGATCCACCCGCACTTACCTGCACTTTTTCAGCCTTTATAATCAAAGGTTGTCGCATCCTCCTACCTTCAAACTCAAATGGTGCTATCGTAATCGTCAAATAATCGTGGTAAATATTCAACATGCGATCCATGGGTTCCCTTTTGTGTTCTACTCGGACCAACTCCACGAGAGCATGCCGCCGGTCGTCAAGAAACTCAGAAGTAGAGTATGTACCAGGTTGTGCGCACGATTCAGAGACAGCAAACACTTCTTTGGAACCCTCACAACTGGAGATGCTGGATCCCATCCCGCACGCTTGTTTCTCATGTACCCTGGCCCTCAACAGATCAACTTGAAATGTAAGCAAGTGATACAATTAAGCAAACTTTAGCCTGGCCTCCAACAGCAAGGTAATGCATTGATAAAAACAAGGTGTGAGATAGGGGAATAGTATTCATTAAAAGAACAACATCCCACAAACCTTCACGATGCATAGAGAAACATAGCAAAACTACCGTACCTTCAAGCACGATGAAGAGGCAAGGATCAGACTGCTGGATCTGTGATGACGCGAAGAAGAGGCTTCTGTCTTCTGAAGTTGTAGTTTTGCTAGATGTTACAGAGACGATGCTTTTAGAGGCTTCACAAGGCCCGCGCACATGCGAGCCGTGAGGGTTGGGTTCGACGGCCAATTAATCAGGGCGGCCCCCACCCTCGTCCAACGAGCCATCCAATTATTACAGCCATGTTGAATTTTCAAGCTCGTTCTTCGGTCCACTAAGGTAGAATTATTGTAGAATTATTATTCTCTTCCTTTCTCTATTGTGCGGAATTCGATATCTGGAAGCAACTTTGGAAGGAGCTTAGGGAAGCTTGAGAGAGCTATGGAGAACTTGAACTTCTTGGCTTTTTTCCTTGGTATGTTTACTTGTTTACTTTTTTATTATTTTTTATTGTGAATGGTAGTACATGTTGTGGGGAGTGTTTATTTATTTGTTTGGACTTCCATTTCATGTTTATTGTAAGGTTTTTAAGTTTTTCCCTATTTTAGGTTTTGAATGGCACATTTTTAGTTCTATTTGTTAATATGGAGCCCGTCTCCAAAGCATCATCTTGGATTTCAAAGAGTTGACAGGATTGTCCAATATATGTGGAGCAATTGATGGTACACACATATCATTTGCAGCAAATCTAAGTAGAAGAGTAACATTGTCGGCTAATTATTTTTTCAATAGGAAAAGATTCCATTACATTGTATTGCAAGGGGTTTGTGATTTACATAAGATCTTTTGGAATGTGTGTGCCGGCCAACCTGGAGGAGAGCATGATGGTGGACAATTCAAAGTGTCCAGCTTGTACAAGTGTGTGAACAGACAAGAGATTTTACAAGAACATGTGGTTTTAGTTGGAGGTATCGTGTGTACTCCGTATTTGATTGAAGAAGCTACTTACCCCCTTCGCACGTACTTGATGAAAAATTGGAAGGTTCTCAATGATATGCACAAGAAAATATTTGACAACTCGGTGAATTCTAGAAGAGTTGTAATTGAGCAAGTATTTGGAACATTGAAGAAGAGATGGAGAATTCTAAAAAACTTTAATTCTAGAGTTGACAGAGCCGCTAGGATTACAGTAGCTTGTTGCTGCTTATACAACTATTGTGAGATGTTGAACCACCCTGAGCCTCGTGTGATTAATGTCGGTTTCCAAAGAGATTTACATGTTGGATTTGGGAATGCACAATTACTTGTAGGAAGGAAGGAAGAACATGCAAAACGCCAAGGAGAGATACTTAGGCAACAATTGTACGGGCAATGGGTTTCTAAAAAACCCTAATGATTAATGATTACAATGACATTTTCCTTGCATTTTGTCTAAGCTTTGAATTCAAAGACACTTATGCATGTAATCATTGAAAAAAAATCTTTTATTCAATGTTATGGAATTTGGAACAAATGCAACCAAATCCAATCCAATTTCAAACAAATTCCGTACAAGATTAGAATTAACATTTCAATGCCCTCAATCCCAAAAAGTAAACAACATCAAAGATGCAAAACCTATTTAGAACTCCCAGAATAATCTTTGGCTTTCAACACTTCAGCAAAAATAAAGCCGCCATTTGTAGTTGCCCCTTCATTAACATCTCCCTACCTTCTCTCTCATTATCTATCATTTTCTCCATGAGTAGCAATTTTATCTTCTCCACCTCCAGAATATCCTTGCAAAAATTATTAATGGCAGAGACAATGGATTCCTCTCCTATAGCCAATTTCCTCTTCCTTTTCCCTGCATTTTGATTCACTTGTCCTTCACATCCCGGTCGATTACTGTGTGGGGGCTATGAAATAGTATTTGGAGCAGAGGGATGACGAGGAGGGGTAGGCAAAGTGTCTTAATCATCATCACTCAAAATAAAAGCCTCAAAATGTTGTAACCAAACTCCCTTATCAACACCATGAAACACACCATTGAATTCTGCGGTACCACCAAAAATGTTATCAAAAAGTTCATACCATGTTGTCCAAGTGGACACTGAAGTTCCAGTCTCTTCTTGCTTCACCTTTTCCTCCTGGTACGTTGACAACATCTTGTTCCACTTGTCACGCGTTTGTTGCCAAGTTCTTTGAGGCTCCTCTAGAAACTGTGTATTTAGGTGGTTTGCAAATGACTCCCAATCACTTTTTTGAAGGGCTTGCGATTGTACTACTAATATTTTTCCTCACACAAGTCCACAAGAAACTTCACAGTCCCCTCTATCCATTCCTCTTCAAATCTGAAGTACCACGAGTCCCTTGAGAACTATCACCCTTTTCATCAAGCATTAAAGCTATTAAACCCCCTTTCAAACTTCCAAAAAATCAAAACCCTAACCCACTTAAGAAAAGCTAGAAACAAGCTTCGTGAAGCAAGATAAAAGAAGAAAGACGGGTAGACTTGCATGGTGGCTTCCTAGCATGTCCAATTTTGGCCTTGGCTGATTAACCCTAGAGGCAAAATGTGAGGTAAACAATTCGTGAGGGCTCAGTTTGCACGAATAAGCAACAAGACGGTCTTGTTATTTCCCCGAGTTTTTCGAGTTATCCGCTTGTCAAGCAATCTCAATTTGCGGATCACGCTGCAATGAACTAATAAAAGTGATCACTTTAGGACCTATTGTCCTTAAAAGATTAATTAGGATAGACCATCAAGCATCTCCATGTCTAATGGCTTCGAAAAGTGAACAAACAAAAACAATCTCAAAATGAAAAAAAGGATACATTAAGTGATTTTACCAATATTCATGGTAAGAAATAATGTAGATAGGTAACAACACTAATTGTCACACTATACTAAACATAAACAAAAAGACCATGAGTACTACGGAGTACAATCTTTCAATCCGTTTAGTCAAAATTCACAAAAAAATTATCACATCATCTCAAATAAGTTTGGAAAAAGGTCCTATAGTTTTATTCTCAAAATCATCCTAGTACGGTTGCATTCTCAAAACATTCATCTTGGTAGTTTCTAATCGATGGAATAAAATAAAGGTAAGTGGTAAGCTGGTCCTATGGAAAGAAAAAAACTACATATAAGCAAGAATGAAATAAGAATCTTACATCTTCAAACCTCTTTAAGCAGTACAAGGCCTAATCACAATACTAAGAAGAATGAAAGGGAGTATTCTAAAATACCAATACTTGTCATGATTTTAAAACACACTAAGTACAACATTATGTAATGGAAAAATTGAAGCAATACTTGCTAGGACCCCAAAATAAAACACCTAATGTAGAGAAATGTGTACGACGGGCCAGGGCGTACATAGGCGGGCAAGAAGAGCGCACGGTGTCCATAGGTGGGCAAGAAGAGCGCACAGAGGACGAGGGTTTGTTTGCCATCCAGCTAGGGTTTGACCACCTCGCCAGCTAGGAGGGATGATACCTCTACAGCTACCACTAGCCCCTTCATCCCATGAGGGGGAACAAGGGGTCAGTTCTCCCTGGGCGTCCAACCCAACCCTCACGGCCAGTAAAGTTGGATGACCTATCACCACCACGAACCCCAGAACTAACAATCTAATGTGGACCAAAACCACCACCCATCCACCCCATTTCTGAAATTTTAGGAAGTCAGTTATGATTGGGTGTTAGTTTATGATTGGTTCAAAGCTCTCGGTTTTTAGTCTCTTACAAAAGTGGTCATTAGTACAACCTGCTGTGGAAATAGAGAGTTTTGTATGTCGAGAATGGGTCACGGCTTACTATCCACTTTGAAAATTTGTAGCAATTTCAACATGAAAAAATAAATGGTCACAACAATTGCAATATTCATGAAATCCTATTTTGAATTCCCATAAAATGTCTTTCCACGTATACAAACGCTATAAATAGGTCAGCAAGCTTAAGTTGGTGGTTATGGGTCATCCAACCTTATGTGCGCTGGTTTACAGAAGGCTGCAAAGGAGCTGAATCTGGACGTTCCAGGCAAGGCGGGGGAAAATCCATTGTAGATTAGAAAAGTGTTAAATGGTAAACAGTGAGTAGTGATTGTTAACGAAGAAAAAATTCCATAGCAGGATAGGAAAGTCATGAGCAGGCTGAAAATGGTAAATCAATGAGTCCTTGAATGATTTTATTTTAATTGTTGTCAAATAATTTCCGCCTTCATGAGTCCTTGCGAGATGCTTTTGTGGATTTTGTGCGTCGATTGCGATTCAATTCATTGCGAGCGATTCAGAGGGGATCTCTTTATTTCATATGGACTTGGGCACCCCACTTTTGAAGTTTAATCCATAAAGGACCAAGTGTCAACAATAGGCTTTTTGAAAGTTCGGTCATGTTTCTATACTGTCAATTTCCTACATTCCACTTGGAAATTTTTACTGTAAAAGGACATTATTAAGACCTCAGTGAGAGAACAATTTTTTTACTAAATCCAACATATTATGAAAAAGTTATAGGGTTTTGAATTTCAAATGGGGAGACCGGTCACTTCGGGCACCTCCAAAAATTTTCACTAGGACACTCTATTGAATATAAGATTTTCCAAACTAGCAAGTAATATTTTTTCCCTTCATATTGTCAAAAAAAGTTCTTGTCTTTAGTAAAAAAAATAGCATATTAACCCAAGTCAAACATTTTCACACATTGTCGGGCAAGGTACCACAAAAACTTCTTCTTTTCCACATTAAACTTAGAGATCTTCATATTATTGGGTTTTTTGTTTTCCACAACAATATGTAGTGTAAATCTTCTTGTTGACCATTTGATTATCAATCAAAAAAATATTAATTTCACAAAAAACTAAAATGCAAATTGGCAATTTTTGAACCTCCACTCCTTGTAGAGTTGTTTTGAATATGCTACACCCCTCCTCTACCTCTAAAAATTGGTGTATGAGGAATTAACATCATGCTTAACCCCTAAAGGACCAAGTGTCAAAAATGGGTTTTTTGAAAGTTCGGTCAATATAATATGGTGTCAATTTCCAACATCCCTCTTTGAAATTTTTACTATAGAAAAGCATTACCAAGACCTTAGTGGGAAAACAATTTTTTCCTAAACTGTACATTTGATGAAAAAAATATAGGGTTTTGGGAAGAGCAGGCACCTGAGGCAACTCCAAATTCTTTTGCTAGGACACTCTATTGAATGTGAAATTTTCAATACTTGCAAGTAATATTGTTTCCCTTCATATAGTAAAAAAAAAATCTCTTGTCTTTAGTGAAAAATTGCATACTAACCCAAGTCAAACATTTTCACACATTGTCAATTTGCGTTTTAATTGCCAATTTGCGTTTTAATTTTTTTGTGTTTTCAACACATTGTCACTCATTTTAACACAAAAACTTCTTCTTTTCCACATAAAACCTAGATATCTTTATATTTTTCACTTTTCATTTTTTCCAAAACAATATGTGGTGTAAACCTTCTTATTGACCATTTCGATTATCAATCTAAAACATATTAAGTTCAAAAAAATTACAGTGTGGATTGGCAAATTTTGAACCTCCACTCTTTGCCTTAGTAGTGGAACGAACAGACACTTTATTCACGCCGGCCTCTTCTAGAGACTGGAGTTCTTCTTTTTCTTCTTCCACTCTTTGCACAGTTGTTTTGAATATGCTACACCCGTCTTCTACCTCTAAAAATTGGTGTGTAAGGAACTAACATCATGCTTAACAAGGTGGTAATGGATTTAGACCTTGTGTAGTGCAAAAGTTTGACACCAAGTGAAGTCTAACTCTGCTGATCCACTCTAGGCAGAGAAGAAAATGAACCATATGCTTGACTTGAAACACTATAATCTTTCAATCCGTGCGGTCAAAGTTTACAAAATTTTGTAAATATATCACTTAATAAGCCTTAATTGAGATCCTACGGTCAAAAATAGAAATCAAAGTTCTTGTTTCCTTCTTTGTTCATTGCACTAGAATCCAACAACTTTGAAGTGTTTTTGGTGTAAAATTGTCACGGTACCTTAGGGATTGACACAATGGTAATGGATTAAGACCTTATGTAGTGCAAGAATTTGACACCAAGCCAAGTCAAAGTCAGCTGATCTAGGGAAGAAAATGAACCATTTGTGTGACTTTAAACACTATAATCTTTCATTCCGTGTGGTCAAAGTTTATGAAATTTGGTGAGTATGTCACTAAATAAGTTGAATTTGAGATCCTACGGTCAAAAATGAAAATCAAAGTTTTTGTTACCTTCTTTACTCATTTTATTCATTGCACTAGAAGCAACTATTTTGAAGTGTTTTTGGTGTGAAACTGTCACGGTACCTTAGGGGTTAATTTCATTGAGAAGCAACCGTGTCCAAGATGTGTGCCCTCCACATTATGACCTTCAAAGTGACCAATGCGGTGTTTGCAGCCATGGACCCTCTGAATGGATCTCTTTATTCCGTATAGACGTATGGTTCGGGGATCTGGTCATGGCCCGTTCCCACTAGCCAACAAAAAATAACTCGTTTTTGGGCTGCCCATGGTGCAACTTTTTTGTAATTTAGTGTACAGCTGTGCATGGAACTGAAGACCTCCAAGACACTGATTCATCAGTTGAAAATGCTTCACTCTTTCAATCTTCCAACCTCTCTATCTCCCTCAATTTTTGTCCGATTTTAGAAATTTTACATCTAAAGTGTGTAGTTCTTAGAGACGAACAGGTTGGTACATCATACGCCTACTATTTTGGAGTGTGGAAGGAGATACAAATTTTTGAATTTTTGACAACGGTTGTTTTTAAATTAGCAACTTTCACGGCTGATTACGGTATGTATACTTACTCAATTTCCAAAGTTTAAAATCTCAAAGTGTGCGGTTTCATTTTACAATTGTATTGGTAAAAGGGAAATTTTCTAGTTTAAAGTATTCAATGAGCTACAATTTTTTTAAAGTTGTAGCCTTTGTAGTCAATGATGAGTTATAAAAATTGCATGTACTATATATAAATATCTTTCAAGATGATATGCGCATTTCGTTAGTATATAACAAATATGTATGTGTATGTACGGAAGAGAGAGAAGGGGAAGGGGGAGTGAGCAAGAGATGTTGACAATCAAGTTTTAATAATGACAATGTTGTATCTAAGAAGTATTAGGAAACTTGACTTACATAATGTTTTTTTTTTGTTTTGTAGGTTTTTATTACACTGAACCATATCAAACAATTTTATTTTTATTAGACATGGATCCTATTGAATTTCTTTTAATATCCCTCTTCTCCACAATGATGATCACTTTGTCATTTTCATTTTCTTTCTATTATGGAACACAATTCTTACCAAGTATTATAGGAGACAAACAAATAGAGAGTGGTGGAAATTTTTGTTTTCTCTCCATAATTGGAGGATCATACATGAAGTAGTTTGGCATTGCAATCCAGAGACTTGTGATAATATGTGGCATAAAGAATATAGAATGACATGGACATCTTTTAACACTTTATGTGACCTCTTTAGACCTTATGTGCAAAAATAAGTCACACAGTTGAGAGCACCAATAGAAGTTGAACGAGGAGTAGCTATGACATTGAAAAGATTAGCTTTTGGATATTCTAATGCACATATTGCAAATTTGTATGGCACGGGAAGTAGTATAGTATGGAATTACACACTTTTAATTACGGAAGCCTTATCAAATAAAGAAAAACTATTTTCTCAATTTATTAGTATTCCTTTTAGACCTAAACTATTAGAAATAATCAAAAAATTTAAAAACCTAACAAGAATTTCTCGAGCGTGTGGCGCAATTGATGGAACACACATTAGATTAGAATATAAGCCAAAACTTGCACTAGTTCCTGCAAATTATTGGAATCGCCATGATCACCATAGTGTCATATTACAAGCTATTTGTGACAATGATTTAAAATTTTGGGATGTTGTATTAGCACTTGGAAGAACTCATGATGCTACTCATCTTTGAGTATCAAGTTTATGTAGAGGACTCATTAATAGAGAAATTCTACAAGAACCAAGTGTCATTATTGTTGTAGTTTGTAGAGACAATATTCCTCCGGAATGCACCTAATCGTCACTAAATGCTTCCAAAGTAACCTCTCCAGTTTCATTCCCACAGAGACCTAATGTTCTTCTCCAAATACTCCCAAAAATTAAACTACCACATCAATCGTTCAAGGATTAGCTATTCTCTTCTTTTATGTATTATGGATCTGGATCCTTTCGGAGTCCGGATTTTGTATAACGGTTTCCGGAAAGAGTTTCCGGAAGTCCGCAGGGTAGTTTGCTTTGACTCTGTTCCTCCTCAGAGAGTCTCCCGGAGTTTTTAAGGGAGTGGCCGGGGTCCACTGATCATGTTTTGTATAAGTGGCTGGATTTTCCATTGCCTTGTGACTTTAAGTGGCTAGGCACCCACTGCCCGGAACTTATACTGACCGGACACCACTCTCCCTACTCTGCTAACCGATGATTTGATTGTTGTTGCTAGACTTAGACTCTCACGACATTCGGATGGCCTTCCGGACGCGGTCACACAGAGACAAGTCCGGACTACAACAACATTCTGGTAAGTACGATTGTGATTCTCCAGAGCGGATGTTACCACTCGCCAGAGGTGTTCCGTCTAGACCTATGCATCAAGTTTTTTTCTATCTTGGGGGAAAACTCCAACCTTGACCGGAATCCAGGTTATCACGGATTCTTCTATGTCCTAGAGATTACCAGGAACACCTCTGCAGTTCATCTCTTCCCCTCCTGGCTACTTCCGGACCCTGGAGACTACCAGACACACCTTTGCAATAGCCCTCCAACTCTCCCAGGCGATCTCCTGACACGGATCTGACCGATTTTTCCTCTAGCAAACAAGGTTATCACTCTACTTCCGAAAGAATACTTACACAATTACACCTACAAGAACGGATCTCTTACGCACAATGTCTATACTCCACACGAAGAGTACGAGGAAGCAAATGTGGCAAGAAGGTACGAAGTATATTCAGAGTGAGAAAAACAAGATAAGGAGTTTTCTCCAAAACCCCACTACTAAGTACTAACTAAGTTCCTTCTAAACTTAGCCTTCCTCCTTACTGCTGAAAATTCGCTAGATCTTATCTAAAAGATCCGAGAAATCCGGAAAAGTTTCGAGATTGGATCTCAGATCCAATAATCTCGGAAAAGTTTCCGGCTCCGGATTTTTTGTTCTAACTTACAAAAACTGGCCGCTGCTTCTGCCAGCAGCCGGGTGCACCGGAGCCCCATCGTTAATCGCTGTCAGTCCCGAATCTAAGCCCAAAATTACTACTCCTAAACACTAACCTAAGTTCGAGCACCCGATGCTCGGTTTCTCCCACTTCTGGGAGAGGGGGAGATCTCCATCGAAACCCGCTGCTTGTTCTTGGCCTTCTTCACTGTAGCCGGCAAAGTGTTGACCTTCCGAGTTGATGGTCCAGCCTCTGGAGAAACCCTTGCCACCGGAGCTCTGGAATCCGGAGGTGGCTGTTCCGGTGAACCTTCCGGAATTGGAGGTGTCGGTTGTTCCGGCCCGAAAGCTGTTTTGGTCTCTTGGACCAAGTTCCTGAAGCTTCTGGAGGGACTCCCTAGTTCGGACGCCAGTCTCGGGGACACGGACTTTGGTGGTGCCTGGGGGTCGACTTCTCCCAGAGGATCTAGCAGACACATGGTTGGTGGCGACAGCAGATCCGGAAGTTTCTTCAGTATGTCCCTCGTACTAGGATTGAGAGATACGATGCCTTCCGCTGGTGTCCCAGGTGACGGAGTATCGAGGGTCTCTGGATTGGCTGATGTACCTGGAGCGGCAACCGGATCGAACTGTGGCGGTTCCGGAGGAGCTGTGGTCCGCTCTGGAGTCATGAAGTCTTCCCCGGGTACATGAGCCGATTGGTGCTCTGGGTCCGCCGGAGTGATGTTGCTCACCAGAAGCTGCATCTGTTCCCAAGTCCGGCCCATCTTCTCCGCTTGATCAAGAAGAAACTGGATGATGTTGGCCCTGGTCACCTTCTTCTCCTTCTCCACCAGTTCGGTGAAGAGTTGGCTCCGGTTGACCGTGTCGACCGGAAACTTCAGGGCCTCCCGGACCTCCGTCAGGGTACCTGCCGATGCATTGGCTTTTTCCTCCGCCTGTTTCCGGGCCACCACTGCCAAGGCTGTCTCCTGGCAAAGGTGCACTACCTTCTTCTCCAACTCAGGATTGCTATCTTGTGAGCGGTGAGCGGCCAGCGGCGAGCACCGAGGATTGAGTTTTTGAATTTTTTTGCAATAACTTTTTTCAAAATTTGAATGGAATGCCTATGGCCGTGGTTTATATTTAGATTGGTTTGACACATGCAAAATTCAATGTCAAAATTTACAATGACAAGATACTTGGACATATGGAAGTCTTAATAGTTGAGGTTTTTATTGCATTAGGGTTTTCAAAAATTCAAAGGGGTTGCTCATGGCTATGGGTTTATGGTTTGGGATAACGTGGCATATCTTTATAAAAATAAATAGATAGAAGGAAAAAAATTAAAGGATTTTATGACAGACAATACCCATTTTATACCTAGGTCATACCCTTTTATTATACAAGTGATAACCTTGTAATACCTAGGTGATATCCATGTTATACCATGGTGATACCCTATATGTCTCAACGTAATTGAATTGTAAAGTATAAATATTGCGAGAAGGATTGTCCGAAATCGACCAATGCATACAATTAAGGATAGGTAAACAAGGGAGATATGTGATGAAATTGCAAAGATGCAATATTTAACTAAATATGGACTATTCATCTAAATGTGGACTCAGTTCAGCTATCGAGGATCCCTCGTCATAGGCAAAATTCTCTAAAATCTTCATATTTGAATATAATATATTCAAATATGATATAGTTTAGAGAATTTTGCCTATGACGAGGGATCCCTCGATAGCTGAATTGAGTCCACATTTAGATGAATAGTCCATATTTAGTTAAATATTGCATAAAGGTTATTCATAATGGATCAATATCACAATTGTCGGAACAAGGAGTTCTTCAATACTTTTGGCATCTCTTTACTGCAAAACTTATACAACATTCAGATGCTACTCTCATGAGGTTCTTCAAATGAAGGTATCCGTCATTGCCTCTCTTGCGGACCTATGTAGCTTTAGTTTCCATCCACTCCAAGGATGAAGCGAGGCTCATTTGGATTTTGTGGCACGAATGTAACCATTCTTGAATTCCTTGGCCCTCGGTAGCCCCAATCCCTTCGCCACTCAGATGCGAGAGGTGCTTGATACCACAAGGCTATGTCATCCGAAGGCCATGGATTGGCAGCAGTATTGCGCCGTCGAAGTGTTGTGAGGTTATGGGATTTCTCAATGAGCGTATCCAAGGAATCAAGCTCCTCAATCGTTAGAGTTTCAAGGCCACGTTCAAAGAGTGCGGCATCGCTTCGTTTGCAGTTGCGAATCCACTGACTACGGCTAAGTTGATGCCGACTTCGTAAAAATGTGTGTAAGAGTGGATATTCCATTAATCCCCGTTGTTCCTCAATGGTTCTTGTGATGTTTCCATTACGAAAGTCGGTCTCGACCGTCCGTAAAGCCAATCGCAGAGATGCTCCAACGGTAGTGCTATCCACGAGTCGCTGGATCATCTTAGATGTAACTCGAAATCGCATCGCTTGGAAGATATGTGGCAGAAGCGCATCAAATCGAAGTGGATTTACACTGGTTCCATCTAGTGGCGAAAAGTACATCTTCCAAATCGCCGCTAGAAGAGTGCACTCGTCCGTAAACTCGTGGAAGTCGCCAAGAAACAAAGGAGGCGGAGTCGTGGTCCACAGTGGGGCATCCATTCCAAAACCTAGGATAGACAACGCAACAAAACATGAGACAACGCAACAAAAACCCCATAAAAAAAGAGCAGTTCCGAAAAGCTCAAGGTATTGGACAACATACCTATAGAGAAACACTCCCCGTTCACCTTTGTGTATCGACCTAAGCGACAACCACTACGACGACGAATAGACCCTACCACTCCACTCGTACATTCCAAAGTGCATTCCCTCTTCTGAATCCAAATGTGAATTCTCCCTCAATGACATGGCCGATATAGGTTATGAACAATATGCCCGTTCTCACTAATATGGGATAAATTAAAATGTGTAAGCTCAGCGACGGCGCAAAGTTATAATCATACTACTAAAATCAAAATCTACGCAGTGAATCACGCAAGTAGATTAACCGTGCAGTAAACCGTGTGGTGAATCATGTTATTTTTTTTTTAATAGTTTGTTATATAAAACTACATTAAAATGCGTTGCAAAGCAAGCGTCAACCGCTGATTGATTAATAAAAACCTAGTTAGACAACTACTGCGTTTCCTAAACGTAAAGATTGAATGATCCTTTAAAACCATGTTGTTCTATCAATAGAGCTTACTATTTAGCAAAATTCAAATTTTCCCTCACAGGTAAAGTGTACTTAAGGAAATGGGATGAATTGTTCAAATAATTACAAGTTCTTTTAGTTTACTGTCTGTAGAAAGATTGAATGTAGGGTAAATCGGTGTAGTGACAATTGTATGGATCGAACAAAGGAATCACCTAGAACCTTGATTCACAAATTAATTTGGAATGACATTCAAAGATAAAATGAGACCTTTGCATTCAAAACAAATGACGTAGAAGCTGAGAATGATGAAGACAACAACTGATAGTCTGAAGATAAAACAAGACAACAAACAAAATGAAAAGGAATAAAGACTCCTCTGTGGACATCTAATCAGAGTTCACTTCTTCCAAAGAACAATCACCACTATCCGAACCACTACCTTGCGCCTCACTGTCTATGAACAGACATGCGACAGACCTTTGTCGGGCTACCTTTGGAAGACGTGGAGGGGATGCAAGTGCAGCCATTGCATCTGCAACACCCGCATCCCAAGGTGCCAAATGATACGATTGAGGCGGACTTTTCACCTCCTTTGGCAAATGAGACAACACCCCCACACGAGTCGAGAACGATGAAGTCATCAACAACGAAGACCGACTACAAAAAAGAAAGTCACAAGTATGTTTTAAATCATGAATCAATTAGAATTTTTACACCACAATGCAAAACTATAATCTAAAAAGCGAAGAACTTACTTACAACGTCTCTTGGGAGCAGTCTTCACTTCCGGATCGTCGTCATCAACCTCCAATGGGCGCTTACGAGAACCCACATCCACTGTTGATGTCGGTGCCTACTCCACCTCTACAGTATGAGGAATCAAAGGGCGAAGGATTTCCTCAACCAAATCCGTGTCCTCCTCCAATGCCAAGATGTGGCGCTTGAGGGCCTTGCAGGCCTTGATTGACGCCCCTTCAGAAAACAAGTATGTAAAATAAAATAAACAACACACGTGAGAGATAAACAAAAATAATACAAGTATAAAATATACTAACTAGTAGATGCTGTGATGTCTAGCACGATGTCGTCCTCCTGGGTGCAAAGATCAATAAGGGCCTCCATGAGGTTGCTGGACTTCTCTCGTGCACCACGCCATGGCTCGTTTCTCCCCGCCCTCATGGTCAGACTGTCCTGTGTGATCACATTGGTCAAGTGACCATCTGAGGACAACTGAATCCCCTCCAACTGCAGCTCCATTCTATCGTGGAAAGAGAAAGGAATCGCCGGCTCCAACAACCTAACGAAACACTTCACTAGGAAGCACTTGTGAGTGCCTCCAAAGTGGCCATCGCGAGAGAGTGGCAGCCCGTTGATGGCAAACCATTTCGTCTCCTCTACGAATCCCGTCCAATCTGCCCAGGCAAGAAGTTCATTGGAGATGAACTTCGAGTCCGGGTAGACCACAATAAGTGGCGCACCGTCACGAAGCAATGCCCCAGCCATCTCGAAAGCACGGTAAATCCAAGGAGATTTCTTCATACCCCCCTCCGATAATTGGGTTGGAAGCTTATTCCAAACCGGCACGTCGCGTCCGTCACCTATGCCAGGGACAGGCAAATCCTCCGGAACGTCGAACAGTACCATGTCCGCCAAACCAAGTGGGCAATCCAATGACTCGTGGCGCCGGAGCTTCAATCCCGAGTGCTCCTTCAGAAATTCACGCATCTCAATCCAAACTGGTGGATCGTTATCCTCCACAACGACACTGTCGAACAAAGGCATAATGCAGAGTGCACTCTCACACATCACCTTCACTGCAACAGAAGACTCTGCAAGGTCAATCACCGGGATGGAGTAGACCGTCTGTGAAGGCTTCGTGACAAAAGTAGAGGGGCGGCTGCTAGCGGAGGGTGATACACCCATGGTGAACGCCACTGGTGGAGGGACTGCAAATCCATCGCGCACTCCAAGTTGAGTAAAGAGTTTCTCAGGCCCCTCCTTTGCCACCAATGCCGCAAGCTCCTTATACTTCTCTCTAGTCTCCTTCTCCTTCTTTGCCGTCTCCTTCTCCAGCCTAGCAGCCTCTCTCTCCTGCATCTTCATCGCCGCCTTCGTCGCCTTCTCAGTAGCCTTGGCCTTGGCCTTCTCAGAAAGCTCCTCGGCCGCAGCTACGGGAGCCAGAGGCAAAGGAACTACACCTTTATCTATGGATGAGACATGGACAGATTTGCAGGCCACACGTAACTGAACCTCGTCCGCTGGGGTGGGGTCGGCCTCCCTCATCTCCAAGTACCATGGACACTGGACAAGGTGGTGAATTGAGAACCGACGCCTCTAAGTATCCGTAAAGATATAGTCCGGTGCAAAAATGTCCGTCCACTTCGTGAAGCAAATGGGTAAATCTGCGGAAGTCAGGGCTCCACTCACTACGAGCACCCTCCAGAAGTATCGCATGACGGCCCACTTCACAACCTTCTCGCAATCTTCCTACGCCATGAACTCCTCCCCCTTCGAGTAGGAGCCGCCCTTCCCGATGTGGCTAGAGAATACCTTCGTCCATAGCATCATACTCTTCGCCTCCATCCACTTTCCAATGCTTGGAATGGGATTTGGAAGCCCTCCCATCTGGAGGACAATCGAAGCAAAGAGCTTCTCGCACTCTTCCTCAAGCTACAATAACATACACAAATACTTAGAGTCTTACAGGAGACAAAATGATTTCCAAAAAAATAAATAAAATTGAGTGGATGATTGTACCCCAACCCAGAATGCAGCCTTGACGATCCAGCCACGAAGAGCCTTGTCTGAGGCTGGCGACGCAGGGAAGTTATACTCGGATTTGCTACCTTTGCTCATGTTCCACCATCTACACCAACGCCCCTTAAAGCTGGCAGCTACCTTCGCGGTGGCAATCAGCTGGAGCTTCTCTGCCCTCATCTCAGGCCGCACTTGGTACACGTAGAAATGACGATTCATCTACAACACAATAACGACAGAAAGAATGAAATGTCAACAATCACATTACAAGAATTCAGCGGATACAAATTAGACAATGGTGATTAGAACTCTACCTCCCTGAAAAAATCCTCCCCGTTAGCTAGGTTGGCTATTGCCAACATCCGGTTCAGCTGAGTCTGACAGGAGGTCTTCTTCTTCTGCACGGCGTCCGCGCATCGACTCACCAACTCAGCAGCATTGCCAAGTCAATCTTCGCCAACACCCGTGATCAAACTATCTTTAAACTTCTGAATTTGCTCCTCTTGGACCGCAATAAGGTCACGATGGGGAGAACAAGAAAGTCATTAATCGTTAGAGAACGTCAGACGAAGGTAAATTTTATACAACAATTGATATCACAAAATTTAGGGTGGTTAAATACATACCTCACTCATAAGCTTTACAAACGCCTCTAACGTCATATGATACCACTTCTTCACTCCCTTCTTCGACCACTCGAGCACACTAGCCTCATAATCGTCTTCAGTGATAAGTCCCTTTAGCTGCTCGAACTCCAAAAGCCCAAAGTGCTGGATTTGCTTCACTTCATGCGTGAGGTGCTGCGATACATGATCGGACTCCTTTTGTCTAAAAAATTAAACAATTGCAACAAATAAATATAATATATGTTCAACAATTGAATGAGCTGAAATTAAAATATACAAAGTGACAAACTTGGAACATACCTATTCCAATTTGTCATTGCGTTGAGCAATATGTGTCGATTTTCCATGGATGGCTCGATTACCACAGCCCTCACGGGCTGATGGAAGGTGGAGTTGGTGGGGTGCAATTGAGAAATCACCTCAGACCATGCGATGTGGTGGTGATTGCCATCCCACACAAAGAAGAACTTGTCGGAGAATGCAGCGTATTCTGGCTGACTCTTCAGTAAAGCTTCAAACTTTTGATCCTCTTCCTGCCAAAGTCGGGACCACGCTGCTCGATCTACAGGAATCACCAACTTCTCCATCAACGAGAAGTTCTTGAAGGACACATCGAAGCACGCGGATCCCGGTTGGTAGCCCTTCACGAACTTTCCCTTCAGCTTCTCCACATCACTTCTTAGAGGAAGCCTGACCTCAGTCATGGGAACCATGCGGCACAAAGGAATGTGGAAGTCACCAACGCAGGGGTTCATGGAACTCTGTAAAACATTGTAAGAGGTTCCACGAATAGATCTCCGCATTGCTTGCAATATTGAGGCCAAGCCAAGCTCGTCCACAAGGTTAGTGACGCTAGCCTCCGTGGCCTCATCCACCAGCCTGATGCCTACCTCCGTAGAAGGGGGTTCTGGCTCGATAGCCTCCATCTATAACAAGGGAAAGTAGTCAGCATTATGAAGGACCTATATAACTATGCTACGAATAGTTTTTATCTCATGGCGCCAAGTATTGCCACATAGTCCCTCCCATCGGCTATTTGAACGTTAATCCCTACCTAACATGCCATTACTCTTTTTCCCCTCTCCAGACTCTACCAACCCTGACCCTTAACCAACAACCAACACTAGATGACTAGAATACATTGCACCATCTAACATTGACACCCACCAAAACCAAAACTTTGAAGTTTAAGAACACACCGTGTTGAGGCTTGATCTTGTTGTGTGCTCGTCTCGATTGCTCCCTCCCTCACCAAGTCCACCGAAATGTACGATCTCCGTACCTGGTAACACCTGCATACACGATAGATAGACATTACATAACATTCATGACAGAACGACTTGAATCCAAGTGGGCAGCTGCATAGGGTTGAGTAAATTTTTGAAAATTAGTGACCTTCGAAATGGGTTTCGGATCCGAAACCCATTTCGAGGATAAATTTTTTTTCAAAATCTGTGACGCTCAAAACGAGTTTCGGACCCGAAACTCATTTCGAGGGTCAAATTTTTTTCAAAATCTGTGACGTTCAAAAGGAGTTTCGGACCCGAAACTTATTTGGAGGGTCAAAATTTTTTCAAAATCTGTGACGCTCGAAATGAGTTTCGGATCCGAAATTGATTTTGTGGGTCAAATTTTTTCCAAAATTTGTGATGCTCAAAACGAGTTTCGGACCCGAAACTCATCTGGAGGGTCAAATTTTTTTCAAAATCTGTGACGCTCGAAATGAGTTTCGGATTCGAAACTGATTTTTGAGGGTCAAATTTTTTTCAAAATCTGTGATGCTCAAAACGAGTTTCGGACCCGAAACTCATTTCGAGGGTCAAAATTTTATGAAAATCTGTGACCTTCGAAACGAGTTTCGGATCCGAAACTGATTTTGAGGGTCAAAATGTTTTCAAAATTTGTGACCTTCGAAACGAGTTTCGGATCCGAAACCCATCTTGAGGGTTAGAAAATTTTCAAAAAATTTGTGACTTGCTCGTACTACAACGTATATCTTCACTAATATGAAAGAACAAGAGTACGTTGAGAAGTCCCACAAGACCCGAGTATGGAAGAAAAGAATACCTCTTTGTTTGTGTTCTCCATCGTCTTCGCGCGAAGCTCCATCTCCCCCACAAATTGTTGTAACTTCTCATACGCTTCACCTCAATCTAGAAAAAACAACGATGTAATTTCACTTGTATTTGTTCGTCACATCGCAATACCCCAGTGATTAATGAGTTCAGTCGACGTTGAAGCGACGGGCGTGAATAGGCGATCACGAAATTTTTGCCCGGTCGGGGCCCGGTTGTTGCTAGGTCGGTGCGTGCTTGTCCTACGACTGCCCCGGTTGATGCTCGGTGGATACGCGGACGCCGCCCTAGGCGCTCCATGACGCACCGACCAGGCAACAACCTGGCCCTGACCGGGCTTAAAATGAGCAATGGCCTATTTACCCCCGTCCGAACTTCGTCCCATCCGGAGCCCTGGATTTGGGATTTAGGGTAAGTTCGACGTTTCGGTTTAACACGATGAAGAAGATGAACACATATTGAAAGAGTCACAAATGTACACAAGACGTGAAAACGATCACGATCATTATCTACAAAGACCTTTTGTCGTTATACACTTACACATTATGGCGTTTACTAAATTTTAATGAACTCGAGCTACTATGAGGCTATAATGTTCACAAGAACAAGGAAAATAGAAGCATTGACTGAACCGTACTTGTTTTAGTGGGCACCCCCCCATCTTGGCTTGTACAATCAAAAGGTCCTCCGCACTTCCATGATGATTCTTTGCTTTTGTAGTGGGTGTCTTGGAGAATTGATGTTTTTTTATCCTCAAAGACTCTCATCGATTACCTAGTATTCCATGTGCCTCACTTCCATCGCTACTTAGACATTCAAACTCATCTACATTGTCTTCAGCACCCTCATTTCCATGCAATGAGCTCTCCGAGGAACTCGACCTAGCATACTCATTTGACATGTTGACTTGTATCGACTCTTCTTCGTCTCTATTCTCACGAGAATGCACGCAACTAGGAATGATCTGAATAACAAATACAGGGACAAGAGTGAAAGTTCGAAATTGATATATCTGATTCAAACCTCAATAAAATGGCCAAAACAAGTCATGCAACACAAAACGTACCTCAACCCGTGATTGGACAGGATGTGGTCCTTCGTGAATACTTGACAAATCTCTAAATCGCTCAACCCATTCCGGTGTCCCGACTTCTCTATTCTCGGCAGCCAACAATGCCTCTTGTTGTTGTTGATATTTTCGCGCCCGCGTCTGCTTCGGATTAGAGAAATTAGATGTTCGTCTCTTACGTCCGCCTCTCTTAGTCATCATCCGTACAAGTATCTATTTTCTCTCCACTTCTCTCAACATCCCAGACTTGCTAACACGCTAAAGAACAATGGCCACCGCTCCCTCCACTCAATCCTTGTATCATTAGTCTATTTCTGCCAGTTTCAATCCTAAATACAATAGTAAGTACTATATCAATGATTGTTGTCAGACTTTATTTTGAATCTTGATCGTGGAGTCGTATAATGACATACTTCTTCTATTTATTGTTTGCGCCGATGCAAACTTTGGATTTTTGAACTTAAATATGGTACAACGTGAATGACGACGGTAAACAAGGCTCACAAATAGAACATGACTTTAAACCTCCAACGGTTATTCTATAAATATTTTCTACTGTGATGCATGGGCTATGGCATTGCTATACAAAGTTTACTTTTTTTTGAATTTATCATATTTGACTTTAACGAGGCCAAAAGGCTGCGGGATGATCATTTATTCTAAAAATGTATGATTTCTCTGTATTCAAAATTATGACAACTACCTTATTTCAAAGGAGAACACAAACCATTTCTTCCTCTCTTTCACTGAACAATAGTCGTCACTTAGCACTCGCTCTAGCATCGATTTTGGAGTCAAAATACATGGCGTCTCTAACTTCCTATCAAGGGGACATCCCACTTGTCATGTCTGTAGGTGAAGATGGGACTATCATTGTGCCCGAGTCCTTGCTTTCTATTCGTTTTAGATATCGGAGTGGTACGATTCATGTTGAGCAGGAGGTCTTTGATAGTGATGGTGTTCATCAGCAGTCTATTTATCAAGTGAAAGTTCGAGATGCGGACGGCTTTGTCTGGAATTTGGGTCGCGGTTCGTTCAAAGTGTACGGTGTCGCCGATGCTCAAATGTCCGGTCATGCGTCAACTGTCGTTATGTCTCCTCCGGACAATTCTGGTGATACGGTGCTGATACCTAGTTTAGGCACCACCTCTATCCCAAGTGTCTATATTCTTAGCGACACAGAGGATGAGGACCTGTCCGATATGAATCTAAGAGAGTCAAGGAACTCCTTCAAGTCTCAAGAATCGGTTCATCCTGCTCTTTCCTCCCCACTTCCTTCAAGATCCCAAATGTCTCCAGCTATTTCCACAGGAAAACCTCCAATCCATCCCAATTCGAGAAACGTCCGTAGCATACTGATGCATGTCCGTCAAACATGTAATAGGAGAGGGTCCAGGTCCGAGTTGTCAAAAATTGATATTGATAGTCTGGATTTGAACCATGTGAAGTATCTACCACCAAAATATGATGGAGACATGATATTTGAACTACCACCGCTCCCAGAGGGAATTCCTGTACAGTTTGGAGGCGGCCTCGACCGTATGAGTAAACAATTTGACGGTCACACGTGGTGCAGAACAATGACTACAAATATCAAGAATGATTTTGGCCTCACGTACCGCAAATCAGTATGTACGGGGCATTTACAATGCCCAAACATCCTTTGTGACTATAAATGCAGAAATGAAGGACGTACAAATCAAACCGAGTGGAGCGGGTTCGCCTTCACCCCATTTCCACTCAACGGAGCACCATCCGACAAATCTACACTGGCATGTAAGCTGTGTCAAATCCCTCCAATTTGTCTTGCTCTTTGTGATGCACGAATATATTATGTGACCTCTAGTGATCCTGAGCGCACACGCGCTGCTATCCATTTGGGACATCATCATCATCCAATCTCCAAAGGCGTCGATCAAACGGCAATGGACCTCATGCACAACTGTGTTGCGAACGAAGTTCAGCGTACGCCCAAGGCTACTAACTCAGCAATTATCATGGTTGTGAGCAAGAATTTCCTATCCGACTACTTGATCCGCCCCAGTTCCGCATTGTCAAACCTCGAAATAGCATCTATGGATGCTGTCCTAGATCAGTTCGAGACTCTCTCATCTTCGAATATAAGGAATCTAGTATCAACATGCAAGAGGTTCTACAGTGGAAGGAAAGGAGTAATGGACAACATCATGGAGTTGAAGGAGTCGTCCAAGTTTGTATTCATCCATGAAAACAAGTTCCCGGGCCAATCCAAAGGTAAAGTTTTTGTTTTTAAAATGTCCATGGATCGTCCAGGTAGTGGTGTAGACCTTGTTAAGTGTATGCAACCCGGGAATGACCTTGAAGATTGTTGGTTGATGTTTGATCATGTCAAACGGGTAAAGGACTGGAATACTATGGCATGTCATGTGTATGACAGTAAGTATTGTAGAGTCATGACAATCGCCATGTGTGATATGCAATCCAAGGATGCTCAAGCGCAACAACTATTTTGGGAGAACTTAAATGATACAATGAAGAACCATGGCCTTGCGGAGAAAAACTTCAAAGGCTTCATGGCTGACAGCGCTGGAGCAAATTGGCATGCCGTACGTCGAGTTTATGGCAGCGGGGACATGGACAAGCCCATGGATAACAAAGAACGAACATGTTTATTCCATTGAACTAAGTGTCTTCAGCGAGCCACCACCAAAAACATTCTTCCTGGCTTTCAAGAGCAACACATTACTCTCTGCAAGACCTGGAAAAATGCGAAGACACAAGAGGAGGCTGAAGCTCAATACAACGTAATTCGAGCGTGGTGGGTATCATCCGGTGCCACTACGGAAATCGGGCGTCGTGCTCTAGAAGACTGGATGGCGTTTTGGCACTTCCGTTATCGATAGTGGGGCGGCGCCATGCAGCTTGTAAGTGCTCTCCGAATCTTCTATTATTTACATTTCAATATATTCTAGCATACTCATTTGAAATATGTAATGACAATTGGAGTGTCTTCGTAGGATCTCACGCTTGACGAAAGAGCCGACATGCCTTCGTGCAACCTTGCCGAAACAGTCCACAACCGTTGGCTCCAACAATCCGGGAACACAATGACATGTCTCTACGCTGCAACAGTAGACGACCTCATCCGTGCCTTCATGCAAATCACGTCGTATCGGGCATGGTTGAAAGGAGGCATGTCAGGAAAAGGTCCGGACAAAGGGACACTTCAGTTGCGATCCGCACAATGTTCGGGTGATCCAAAACTCATAGCTGAGGCTGTAAGGAACTTCCTTGGGGCCGAGGATCTACAGACGAGGATGGGCGGCCTAGAATGTGCCGAGATTTTTCGGTCTACCAAACGGAAGCTTGACATGCCACCAAGGTCTAGCCATGATTCCCACCGATTGGATACAGTGAACTACTCTCTCCCTCGCGATGGCAGAAGAGTCACTCGGACGCGCATTGGGGAGGTCCTCAGCGGACATGACTCTGGAGTCCAGCACACAACATCCGTTATGGAATCGGAGTGTGATCCATCCAAGTGGCACATTGCCCACCTCCAGAAGAAGTCCGCTCGAAAATGCCAAGCATTGCAAGCTCACACTGCGCAGCCCTGCAACACAAAAATTGCGCGTGGGAGTCATGGAACTCCAGCCCCCACATATGTCGGTATGAAGAAGGATTACAGATCCCCACGGAATGTTGCTGCTGAGTTTTGGTTTTGTCCCGATGATATTGGCCGGTGTGTTAAGGGATCAAAGAAACCGTTTGTGGTGGATTGGCCAGCAGTTCCAATGACATGGCCTGTAAAGCGTGGCACTAATTTAACACTAAAGGAGGTACTAGCGTTGGAGGAAGCAGGTTTTCAATTGCAGCGTGGAGCTCTTTCTCCACGAAGACAATTTCAAGTGTCTATGGACATGCCACTTCCGCGATCAGACTTCCCCACTCCACCGAATCCGAATTCTTACCACACCTTTCGTCACGGCTATGCAATTCATAGAACGACGGATGCTCCCTCAATTGAGCAACGCAACAAGTGGTCAAGCGCTGCTCTTATGAATAATTGCTACATCTCCAATCTCTTTGCGATACTGTATCCAGGATGGGGATGCGTTATCACTCTTGTAACAGGGAAGGAGAAGTCCTATTGCGTGACATTTACGGACCTGCCAGGGTGTACGTGCCCTGATTTTTTGAAGATGCAATCGGAGGCGTTGGGGAAGAAGGGGAAATGGATGTATTGCAAGCATGTGTACTACGTCTTACGATATCTATGTAAGCTAGACTACCATGAGGACTTATTCATGCATGCTCCAAGCTACAGCTTTAATGAAGTCATGCGCATTCAAGAGCTTGCCAACATCGCTGAAGAAGCGTGAGAAAAGCGAAGAAGTCATAGTTTTTTTTAATATCTACAATTCTAGATTGCTCATAGGTAGCGTCGCGGAGTACATGTTAAATTACTATTGGATTTCATGACTATAATTAATACTCATCGAAACTCAATTAATGTATCTATTGATATTGATATGAGCAGTAAATTGTCATACTCCACATCCACTACCATTTGCAATGGTGAATTTTGGACTCAATTTTTTCAAAATAGACGGTATTAATTTCTTTAGAAAATTTCTAGGGATTTGTCTACGTCATAGTATGAATTGCCAATGTGATTCCCCGGTAATACATGGATGAGACCTATGTAATATACTGATGATACTCGTTTCATACCAATGAGATACCCATGTAATACCTATGCAATACCCGTCATGTCTAAATCACTACGATTTATTAAAAAAATTCGTACATAGAGTACGAACTTGACCACTGTGTACGGTATCATAGTATGACGTTGTCATTTACTATGCAAAAAAACTCTTTTGAATCTTAATATGACTCTTTACAAATGAAGAGGTTTCAAATTTTTTCAATAAAAAATAAATTAGAATCCAAGCACGGGAAGAGAAGAAGGCCTACTTATTAGGAAAACAAATATGGCAGACGTGACCACGGCTATAGGCTACTTTTTTAAATTAGTAAATTATCCAAAATATGTCTCCAAAATATGCAGTTTCACTAAAATTACCCAAACTTTCACATTTTTCCAAAAAAAATGACGTTTTTTTTCTCCGATTTCGGAGATTTTTATGCTCACCGCTCGCCGCTCGTTGCTCACCGCTCACAAGATAGCATGGTTGTTCTCCAACTCTGTGTTGGATTTGTACATGGTGGAGACCTAAAGGTGCAACGCCTTCATGTCACTCTTCCTTCTTCGAAGATCTTCTACCCGGTTGATAGCATCTTCCAGTCGGTCGACTTCCAAACTCCAGAAGACCTGCACTACACCGGTTGCAACGATGAAGTTGGTCTCCTTGAGGGCGGCCACTCTCCAGCCGACCTCGCGTAGGAGATCATCCATCTCCTTCAGTTGGGCCTTAGAGTCTTCCGGGTCAAGCTTCCTCCTCTTCCGGCTGGCTTCCTCGGACGGCCCACACTCGTCTTCACCGGACGATGCGGATGAACTGCAGAAGTTCGGACTGTCCGGCAGTGGCTCCTTCCCCCGGGGCCTCTTCTAGATCCTCCGGTCTTCTTTCGGAGTGTCCGTGGTTGTTGGTCCCGGCACGGGTTCTGTTGTCCCTCCGGATTCTTCCTCTGACTCTTCACCTCCGTACTTCTGGAGGCTGAGGACTTCGTCATATAGTCTCACCTTCGCTGGAGTGAGTTGTTGGTGGTGACAATAGAGATGTACCACATAGGAGGCCAGTGGGGTTGCCGATTTCTTCACCTTTCGGAGGTTGGCCACGAGTCGGTTGATCATTTCGCTCATGAGCGTCCCCCGGTCCACGACAATCTTTCCCTGGAGTGCTCCGAGGAAAGTACAGGCCCGCTTTGCCACTACCCGCTTCGGCTTTTCCGGATGGAAAATAGGGTTTAGAAATCCTAGCACCAATTGGGCATCCCGGTGCAGTAAGTCTTGCATGTTGTAACCCTCCTTCGGATCGGCTTGCCCCCCGAATTCTTCCGCCACGAACTCGTCTCGCCGTTCCACTACCTTGGTGCGGCCGGCCCGGAAGTCGTATGCATGTGTCCATTCCGGAACTCCCTAGAGTTCCGGATGGGTCCACATCAACCATTTTCTGTTCCGGAGTTCCTATCAGCTACCGGACGTATACCTCCTCCCGGATGCTCCAGGTGACTTCAAGCAAGCCGGCGCATCCCATGGTCTTCAGACTTTCCTTCAGAAGGTTGTACTCGTCCGTGTCTGTAGGGATTTCTGGAAGCACTTGCGTCAAGGGCGGGAGCGTAGCGGCCGGCTCTTCGTCTCGCCTCCCGCTCCCACCTCTATCTGTCTTCTTTTTCTTAGCCATAGGGACCTTCTTCATCAGGTCTGCCTACTTCCTCACGTTCTCTCAAGGTTGTCCCTGCACGCACCGACCTCACACAAACCCTCCCTAACGGACACACGTCTGTTCTAACCGTCTAAACTACAAACCCTAACGGCTAGCAGTTAGGAGAGAGAGAGAGAGAGAGAGCGCTGGAGCGGAACCGCAACACGCGAAGAAGAAAGGAAAAGAAAGAGGTTCCCCTCCTGCCAGAGCCTTTTGTAGTCTGGCCGTCAGTACGGCTCATGATGACAGCGATGGTGACAGCTCCGGATGACAGTTCTAGATGACAAACTATCCTGGAATTCCGTTAACTACTTCGGTTGTCCGTTTCGCAGCTTTAGGCTCAATCAGGGATTTCAGCTGGGTCCATCCGTCTATACTCTTACAAACTGACGATAGGTTTTATTCTAGCACAGACTATCGGAACTTCTTAACTAATTTTTTTTATTTTTGCCGGATTTTTAGGTTAACTTCCGACACCATGTGGGAACGGATTCCCACAATTATCAACAGCAAAAGAATACTACCATATATTGTGGGAGACTCGGCATATCCTCCACTCATGAATATCGTTAAAGTATATAATTCTAAAGAATCTGAAATGTCCGACGAGATGCATTTGATAAAACCTTGCAACGCAGGCGTGTAAAAATTGAGAAATGTTTTTCTCAATTAAAACATAGGTGGCGTATACTTAAATTTTTTAATTGTACTGTTCCATATGCGGGACAATTTATTTTAACATGTTGAGTTTTGCACAATTTTTGTAAACTTCATGATAATAGAGTAGGTAATGGTAATAATGAGGCTCCAAATTACAATGACCTCCGTATTCCAAGAGGACATCAAAAATATTACAAAGAAATACCAAAGTATAGAATATTTTGATATAAAGAAATATAATATTAAGAAAATGAGTAAATCAATGAATCATGATTATCCTGTACATGACAAGAAAACTTAAAAGAGGTTGAATACATGGAAAGCAATTATGAACTAGAACCACCTCAGCTATCACTAAAATCAAGCTTCATTTGTGCACATTTCAATTTTTGTTCCTCTCCACGAATTGTTGTACGTTCTTGCATTTCAAGTTTCAACTTCTCCAACTCCATTCGTTGAGACTCCATTTGTGCTTGTTGTAGATGAATTTGTTGCACCAAAAGAAGAACGCCAATTCCCGAAGGGAATCGGCGTGAATAAAGTGTCTGTTCGCACCACCACTAAGACCATGCCCACCAGGCAAGGAAATAGTAGTATGGGGCTACTTCCCCCTCTCGAGGGTAGACAAGTTTGTTTGTTGCACCATAGCCAATTGGTCTTTTGCTAATTGAATTCTCAACTCTGAATTGGGCTTTCGTACATCAACAAACTTCTCTATGATGATTGCAATGGTTTAATACGGTTGTCTGTCTGTTTCCTTTTCTGCTTTGATGATAGTTTTCCACTTACTCTCGGTAAGTCGCATATCTTTTCACGCAAAGATTCTGCAGGTTTTCTAGATACTTGTCCATCTTGATCTTGTACATTACCAACAACCGCCTTCTCTTCTATTGGTCTAGAACTAAGAACTTCACTGAATTCACAATCTTGTGATGCTTCATATCTACTTTGATATGGCATATTGGGATTTGAAGGAGTACAATCCTCATTCAAATCACAACCGACAGATTCACAGTAATCATCCAAATTTGCTGCAGGACCTGAAGGTATAAACACTACACCATCCATTGCTCCGGATAAACCTGCACCTTTTGGCGTACAACCCCATAACATATTACAACGATCATAAAGTTCCCAAGATGATGGTGTACCTCCACTTGCAGACACAAAACTCTCCCTCTCCTTATGTCGTTTTTTAAAATTGTCTATTTTTTATCAACAATTTTCTTTAGCAAGAGAGAGTCCCGTACATTTGTTGAATTCCACAACAATTTCATTCCAATGTTTCTTGTGCAAATTCCCCCATTCAAGATGTATGTACTTTTCTTCATACACATCTAGAAAAGTTGTAAGCATTGAGCAAGGCATCGGTCCACACTACGTGTGCTTGACTGGAAGTCACCATCTATAATAGCTCGCCGATACTTGCATTGATTGCAATGGCGATGGTCTCGGTAGATGTTCATCTTCCTCCACCTCTAAGTCACATAGCGGTTGCAATTAACCCTATGTGGGGCACAAATGTGAGCCATGAATTATTGCTCACTTGGGGTCAGATAGAGTAGCTATGCAGGAAAAACGTCAACTCTTGAAATAGTTTACCTCTTACATGTCATAAGGTGCCATTGGTGGCCACAGTATTCTCCATATATGGTGTTGTATTTGAACATGAAAAGGTTCACATATTGAAATGACCTCTAAATGAAAGATGAATCTTCAATCCAGAGGTGTATGTCATATTAAAGTTTAATCATTTTTCCATATGTCACAGAGTAAAGTATGTATTGGTATATACAATTTAAGGGTTAAACCAATCATGTGGTGTTGTGCTCTATATATTTATCCTTGTCGATGTAGGATTGTGATTTTGTCCATATTTAACTAGTAGTACTATTTCCTAAGAGGAAAAAGGTAGTTAAGTTTCATGATACAACATGATCTCTCCTTCCTTCTCAAAGGCTTCAAGCTTGAGTTTAGAGACCAAATTCTTCCATAGGTAATAAGGATATTGGTTAATAGACCACCAAGCTCTTCAGCATCCAAGAACTATCAAGAGTGAGTAAATAGTTTATACACCAAAAGATAGATACACTTCGGGTGACTTACCAATAATATTTACAATTTTTCACATAAACTTTGATAGTTTTGGAAGCCCTTTCCAAGCAGGAAAATGTAGTCACAATCTATTGTACATTTTTCCAAGGCAATTGTTTGTAAAGTCATTCAAAACCTATCAAATGTACTTGAAATAAGCCTCTAAAGTACTACAACACAAGCTTATGAATGACATGAGTATCATCAAGATAGTGGTGATAAATCTATAGGCTCCAATAGTGGTGATGAATCTATAGGCTCCAATAGTGGTGATATAGGCTCCAATAGTGGTGATAAATCTATAGGCTCCAATAGTGGTGATAAATCTATAGGCTCCAATAGTGGCGATAAATCTTTAGGCTCCAATAGTGGAGTATTCATGAAACTTGACATTTACAATCCTTGTTCTAAGCATGCAACATCGTTTGTGAAATTTCTGCTATTACTTCCATGATCCGGATACTTGTTCTAAGCATGCAACATCGTTTGTGAAATTTCTGCTATTACTTCCATGATCCGGATAATCACTTAGTGCTTGGTCTGGGTATCATCATTTATGATATGTAGATTCCCATTTAGTTGACATCAAGGATCCTGTATTGACATCATTATTGAGCTCATTCATGTGACTGAATTGACACAATGGGCTGAACCTCTCTCGTTGGTAAGAGCTACATCTGTCAACAACAATGTGGTAAACGATAAAGAACCAAGGCATTTCAGAGGTGTAGAATCTTTTTTCTAAACTGTATATTGCAATGGAAGGTGGCTTGCTGGCAGATTTTTAGGTTTGGTAGCTAAGAACCATGTCACTGCAATACCCTCAGCTAAAATTTGGCCGGGATTGTGCTACCTGGAGGGTGCAATCCAATCATTCACATGCGCACTTGTTCATGTGCGACATGGTACTCTTGTTTATGTGCAACATGGTTCTATTGTTCATGTGCGGCATGGTCCTCTTGTTCATGTGAGACAAGGTTCTATTGTTCATGTGCGGAATGGTTCTCTTGTTCATGTGAGACATGGTTCTCTTGTTCATGTGCGCCATGGTTCTCTTGTTCATGTGCGCCATGGTTCTCTTGTTCATGTGCGGCATGGTTCTCTTGTTCATGTGCGACATGGTTCTCTTGTACATGCTCACTTGTTTGAATTCATACATCAGAAACGAAACAGATTAACCCTCCCAGGATGCTACACCTGAGAGTCCAAGCGCGGTTCGTAAGAGAAGCCGTCGAGGTTGGGGCAGCCCACGACCCACCGCCACATGTTTTGGGCCATGTCGAACAAGAGACCCATGTCGCACTTGTCCCTAGTGAGGAAGATCAGGTTGCCGTGGCTGCAGCAATAGAAGCTTTCCGAGGGGCGACCCAGGAAGTGATCCGACATGCACTGCGGCATGCGCCCCGCCTCGCGCCACTTCATGGTCTTCCACTCAAGAAGCCACACACACACCGACAGCACCTGGTGCCGCACGGACTTGCCCACGATCACGATGTGGCCTTTGCACGTGACCAGGTTGCGGAACTGGCAGTACCCCGGCAGCCGGCCCGTCTTCACTTTGCTCCACACCTACACAGCTACCTCCACATGAATTACATCAACCAAATACGTAAAAGTTTGTATAAGATCATGGCTACAAGCGCTTATGCATCCAGATTTGTGCATTGGTTGAGAGGGCTACTGCACCTCGTCTTGGATGCTGAACGCCAGGAGAACACAGTTGTACCAGCGCGGCGTAAGGCAGTACAAGCTCCCATTGCAAAACGCCACATTGCGTGACACTTCTTCGCCGCGCGGCAGGCACCCGGTGTTGCGCCACTCGCCCTCAACGGAATCAAAGATTTCGGTACTCCCCACTCCCGCCACAATCACCTTGTAATGGGACGGCCGCTTCCACGTGACCATACTCACCAGCATGGGCCGCTGCTTGCAGAGAAACCGCGGGAGCTCCTTGAACGTTTTGGTCAGGGGGTTGCTCACAAAGAGCACCGATCCGCACTCGTCCCTCATATGTGCTTGCAGCTTGTTGATGAAGCAGACCAGGCCGCCAGAGGACGACACAGGGAAGCCCACCTCGGATGGCAGGTAGCTGATCGGCACGTTACGCCATCTATGTATGGATGGGTCGAAGCTCAAAAGCGACCGGCTGTGCTCGCAGTTGGAGATCTTCACAAAGTAGGGCTCATAAGAAGCGACCTGGAGCAAATGGCCCTCCTTCCACATCAACCGAAGGACAACAAGGGTTTTAGAGAGCTTCGGGAGCAACTGTGACAGAAGTGATCACCTGAGAGCAGACTTCCAGGAAGCACTTGGTTGCCATGATTTCGCTCCATTTCCTACACACAGACCGCAACCGCAGCAGGCTTGCAGCAGGCAACCAGGCCAATACTCTCTCGATGAGATCTTCAGGTAGACGACTCCACAAGCTGCCATTCATGTCAGGATTCTCCATCGCAAATGCAGGTCTAGGATAGAAGCTCGGAGACGTGGAAATTTGAGCATCAACGCCTTGCCTGGATGCACACAACCGTTTCGAACCACGAATGAGCATGGCGAGATCCATATTGGACCTCTCTACTGCCCTTCAGGGCTCAGTGAAGAACAGCCGAAAGCATTATATGCTGAGGAGGTTCCATGTCGAAGGGATCCCTGAGCTCCAAAAGCTGTAAGCTCATCTCATGCAAGGCTCACTGTCAGTATTCGAAAGCATCAAATTAACTTTCAGGAGGCATTGACCTCGCTGTACATGACGTTAAGGTTTTGCAAACGAAGGAAAAGGCCAGAGCAAGAGATTCCAAGGAACAACAGGGTAACGAGATTGATAGGGTCGAGGAAAGGTCAGAGATGATCCCCCTTCAAACCTTGAACTTGCAGCCCGCCTCATATCCAATAGTTTTGGCCACCCTTGGCGTTCAAATATCACCACTCATCCCCCTTCAAGATAGTTAAAAGACAGGTATACAAAGTAATAACTCTTCGTTTAACAAAAATCCCTGAGAGGGTAATAAACATGCTCCATACATGTGAGAAGCTTAGACGAGTCAGAAAAAGTCTTACAGTTTCTCAAAGCTCCAACTCAGATGCAATACATAAATGAAAAGAAACAGAGAAGACAGAATTCAAATGCAAAACATGTATTGGTTAAAATTTAACAAGAACAAGTAAAACCCTGCAACTAGCTACTATCACATATTCCCGAAAGCTGCGTACAATGCTAAAAGAAGGTTGAGCTGAAACATAAAATCACATAATCCCTATATTGCATTTATCATCATGCTACAAAAGAAACCCACAGAACAAAAAGTGGGGCAGATTCTCTACTAAATTCGAGTTTAACATTGTTCCCTATGCCTAAGGGAAATGACACGCACTAAAGTCACAAACATTGCACATTCTGAGCCTCAGCCTCTCTAGCGAACTTGATAGCTTCTGAACAGTACACAGCATTGCCTTTGGAGTAGACCTCGTTACATCAGAGTCAGACCTCCTTACCAGAAGGTCAAATAAAAAAGTGAAATTTGATCAGTCATGGTCATCTTCAAAACGATTAAAGCAAAATAACCACTGCAAACACGTTCAATGATGCAAGAACGTCAGGATATGAATCATCCCATAATCGTAGAGACAACTGGTACAAATAATGAACACTAGGGCCATAAAAACTACTAAACTAGACACTGGACCAACATTTGCATGAAGTGCACCCAAGAAATCGCTTGATTTATCAAGCGATGAGGACTTGCTTATCCTTATTACTCTAATTACATCAACAAAATACGCTACAACGCCAAGCATAGCTGTAACAAGGCATGGTTACAGGCTAACCGAACTCTCCGTTTCTTGCACGTCAGGCTAATCAGAAATCTCTGCAGCAATTATTAAGAACTACGTTGCTTGGTGATTCTCAGTACAAACTCACATGATTTTAAAAGTAGGAGGTCGCTGTTGTTCTTTCACAAAATGGTGCAGCATGTCTGCAATAAAAAAAACCAACGTTCACAACAATAAACAGACTAAACCTCGAAACTCATGCCAATTATACAAGAATCTTCCCACCACTATGTTCTTGCACGAACCTACTGACAGCAAGTACACAGACACATTTGTACTGCCACAGACAGAAGACTACAGTCGCATTTAAAAGTTAAGTAACAAAATCAGAAGGTAAGGAAATTCATTATTGCAGATTACTCAAAATCTATCCATCTTACTCACCGGTTGTTTGTTCACTGGCGTCTTCCTTGGTCCGCCAGACTGATGCTGATGGCCATAACTGCCCTCGTTAGATGACGGCTGGTCTGAGTTCAACCTTGGAATATGCACTGGTCCACCCTCTTTCTTCTCGTTTGAGAGCTTCTGAAAAATCATGGTGAAACCGTCTCCGGCATTTGGGTCCTTCACGTCCCAAGCTCCGAACTTCGGCAATGCACCTCCTTTGGCTGGCTGTGGACACATTCAAAGCACAACAACAAATCAATATTCAACCACCACAATAATCTCAAATAATGCTTTTCCAGTAACAATATCTCCCATACAGGACATGATTTCAGCACAGTACTTGAATCTACAAGAGTTCTTACCGGTTCCTCTCTTCCGCCTTGAGGACGTAGGCGAGTCTTGGGCGTACCAGAACCTGTCACAGAGCTTTCGTCTCCTCCAGAAGGATGTCGACCTCTCCGATCCCAGGCAGGCGAGGCAGACCCGCGTCCACCCTCACGCATTCTATTGGCTTGAGGATTTGCAGGTGCCCGCTCAGGATTGTGTCCAGAGCCATCGCCATCTCTGTCCGCTGGGATACGCCTATGTGCAGCTTCAGCTCCTCCCCGACCTACAATCACAAGAATGCGAACGAGCAATAAGTATAAAAATATCTCTACAGAGCCATTATACGACAAGCTTTCAACTAACGGTACTTTCTCCAAAAAAATAAGATTTTCACTCTAGTAACAATGCAATAACTCCATGTGCAGCCATGAACAAGTGGGATACTCGGTGAGAAGGCATTGTTGAAAAGAAAGTGCAGAATCCGTACCAGCAGGTCCTGGGGCTCTACGGGCAGGAGGTTGATCATGAGACGGTGCCTGCCGACCAGGGGGGTCACTTGATCTACGCACATCCATATCCTCACGACTAGAGCGCCTTTCATGCCGTGGGCGGTTTTCATCTGCTTGCTCCAAGACGTGACTGGAGTGAGGAACAGAGTTGTTGCAGGAAAAGGAAATTACCAAACCCAATGTTCTTCAACAAACATTCCGGGGATCCTGAGGATTGATTGAAGAGAGCATTACCAGAGTCATTTGGTGCCGTTCTATATCGAGGTGGAGGGCGCTCATTATTTCGCTGGGCAGGAGCAGGACCACCCATAACCGCAGCTAGATCTGGGTTCTCAGATGGATCATTGGGATTGATGAGTTTTTGACCCTTTCCGGCGCGAGCGTGATCGAATACTGCCGTGTAAGCTGAACCATTTCCTCCATTTGCATCCCAGGTTCCAAATTTTGGAACATGGGGTCGCTGCACCAGAATCGAATCAGGTTGATTTGTTAGAGCAAGTTAACAAGACATAGAAACTATCTGCATTAATATATGGAAATTAAATGGTACTCCTTTCAGATTTTTTTTATTTTTTTATTTTTAAATGTTACCCAGGTGAAAATATCACGTAAATAGGCTAATGTGGAAGCTTCAATGCACTGTAGGAGCATCGTACATGTCAGAATATGTACATTATTCTGTCAATACATGGTAAAGGCTGCATTGGAACTCACCGCCATGAGAAAGTTCTTTCAGTAAGCCGTGCAGGTCTGTTTCCCCTTTCGATTCCTGCACAGTGGTCAAGCGGATCAAAAATATCAGTAAAGACTTTGATGTAATATTATAGAATGACGATTTCAAATGAGGGATGACTCCACGAAAAATCAACTCGTTCACCAGACAACCCTTCCAAACGATACTGTAAATAAACTATTTCACTTCTGATTCCGCGGCTAGAACAATAATCGGCCTACTATCAGCTTTCCTGCTTGAACAGTTTCGATCGTTCTTCCGAACGATACTAGGATAACTGCAAGATACAGTATATCTTCTTCCAGAAACCAAAAACCTAAAACCATTACCGTCTTATACACTCTAAAGAGCCCGTAAAATCCTACCACCACCGTCCCGACATCTCCCGCCAACTCCGCTGTGAATCTTCTTCCAGAGGAAAGTGCCTGTTGCTAAAGACTCAAGAAGTCTCTTCCAAAAACCTAGCAAATCAACGAGATACATTTGCGGTCTTCCCAGATCATCTTTAAGTGCGGTGAACCATGCTACTCTACATAGTAACACTTCAGAAAAAGGGTTCGGAACGTCGTATGCTGATACAATCTCATCACAGTTGGTGGAAAAACGGAAAATTGAAGGCTACTGCTTCGAACAAGTAACAAAGTACCCGATGTTTTCATTTAGACTCATCATAGCCCCTCTGTAACCCTAGTCATCCTCTAGTTCCCTGCCACTAAAGCTAGCATCCATGAAAAGAGCGCTCAGAACAATTGGCAGCGATCGAACCAGCGATTAGAACTAATGCGTTTCCTTTATCTCATGTGAAATTCAAACCTTCGAAAACTAGCACTCCTCAGCAAGTTACAGCTACAAGACCTGGCGATGATCTAAAAAGCCAATACCGCAGATATTTCAATGTCCAAGAAAAAATCGAAAACTTCCCTACCTTGCAGAACGGTAGACAAGCGCCAAAGAAAATCCTGCGGTAAATCTACCAGTGAAGTACACCAGAAATGTGTTCCGCATTTCTGTAATTTCTCTCCCTCGCGACATTCACCTTCACTGAAACTTATCTTTCCAACTACACAACCCTCTCAAACAGAACCAGTGCTCGCACAATCCACAATCCTCAACCACTGTAAAACCTCGGTGCCCGATCCATTCCCTCCTAACCAAAGATCCGCCGCCACCGCCTCAAACTTCCAACCAGATCTAGACTGAATCAAGAAAACAAACACTGCACGCCGTCCGCAATTCCGCCAAAACAAAACAACCAAAGTCCACTAGAATTCCACTTCTTAGAGCAAGATCCACAGGCGCACCACCACAATTGGAAACATCCGCCTGGAAAGCATCCCCGAGGCCGAGACGAGAGAGTACTCACCAAATAGGTGTGGAGCTTGGAGGTGCTGCCGTTTTCGCAAATGAGGGCCGTTTGGCGAGCCGAGAGGGAGATCTGGGAGCCAGGGAGAGGAGCGAGAGAGAGGACGCAGTGCCGGAGGGCGGGGGAGTGCGAGGGGCGAGCGCGGGCGTACCCTAGGGGCGGAGCAAGGAGCGGGCCCGAGCTATGGCCGGCAGACGAGTCGCGCAACGCTACAACGCTCGTCAAGAACTCGGGCAGTTTTGGGGAACGGCGGCAGAGGTGAGAGACAACGAAGTGTTTAAGCTCCGTTCTTCATGGGGACGGACGCGAACAACCGCGTTGACGGAGCAGCGTTGCCGACTGGTCGGGTCGTCGGGTCTGCGCACGTTCTCCTGCGTTTGCTGACGGAGTCGACGACGATGGCGACGACGACTCCGATCCGGGTTTTCAAACCCGCCTTCTATTGTTGGACTCGGGCCCACGCTCGTTGTCTGCCAACGACCGTTCATCCACGCGGACTGGGTTTTGTTCCCAGGCTTCAGGAAAGGACCACTTTCAGAATTTCGGAGATTGGTGGGATAAAATTTTGGATGAAATGTGGGATGGAATGCAGGATGGAATGTAGAATAAAATGTGGGATGACATGTGGGATGGAATGCAGGATGGAATGTAGAATAAAATGTGGGATGACATGTGGGATGAAATGTAGGATGAAATGTCACGGGATGGAATGTTGGATGAAGCTTGGAATTAAAAAGTTGGATATATGGGGTTGGATGTATGGGGTTGGATATATGGGGTGATGAAGGTTGGGGATGAAATTATTGGCGACTTTCCTTTGTATAGAATGACATAATGGTTGGGAATGGACTTGAAAGTTTAACCTCTAAAAGGACCAAGTGTATTTGGGGAGTACAAAAATTTCACTCTAACTATAATTATTTTTCAATTTGTATGGTCAAAATTCACATAAATTTCCCACATCATCTCATATAAGTATAGAAAAACATCTCATGGTTACATTCTCAAAATTTTCATCTTGGGAGTATTTAATCAATGGAGTAGAGATTCCTCTTAACCCCTACAGGCCCAAGGCATTTTCACACCCATAACACTTCAAAATTGCTTGTTCTAGTGCAATGAGTAATGAGGTAATCAAAACTTTTTATTTCTACATCTAACCGTAGGATCTAAATTGAGACTTATTCATTAATGTCCTCACGAGATTTCATGAACTTTGATCGCACGGATTGAAAGATTATAGTCTTTGAAGTAGAGAAAATTGTTCTTTTTCTTCCCTGCTTTGAGTGGATCAGCCCACTTTGACTACACTTGGTGTCAAATTTTTGCGCTACACAAGGTCTGCAAACATTACCATCATGTTAATCATGATGCTACTTCCTTGTACACCAATTTTAGAGGTAGAGAAGGGGTGTAGTGTATTCAAAACAAATGTGCAATGAGTGGAGGTTCAAAACTTGCCAATTCATATTTTATTTCTTTGTGAACCAAATATCTTCTAGAATGATAATCCGAATAGTCAATAAGAAAGTTTACACCTCATCTTGTAGTCGTGAGACAATTTGTTAATTCCATACATTGTTTGGTAAGTTTGGTGGTTGTTACATGGATTTAAATATTCCACTTTAGTGATGGGACTAAGTGGGTCCTAAGGTATATGTAGGCTTTTTTTTGGTGCATTACGAGGATTGTGTGGTTGCACTAGTTGATGTTTGTAGCATGTATGAGTGCGATGAATTATGTAGGGCTCATTTTTCACTTGTAACACGCAATTAAGCAATTATGCACTTAGCCAAGTGCACTGGTTGCTGGTAGAAAGCCGCAAGTTATTTGCTCATAACTTTTTTTTAAATCAAAATTTGTCAAAAGTTTAGTATGTTTTTTGTCAAAAAAATTTGGTGTTTGTCGCGTCATATATTGGCATCTTCATGTTCATATTAATAATACATTTTTTACATTTGCTACCTTTTTTTAGAAAATATATGATTTCTAATCTAGTTTGCAAATCCTACTACAAAATAATAATCATGTGCCCAAAGATATTATAAATGTGTTATGAGTTATTATAGGATTTTAGAGTACTGCACTACAAATACAATGTGTAAGAGATACAAAAATATATGTGCAATTTCCTAAGACAATGTAAAGTACTTCACTGTATTTTATAATGCAAAAACATACATAATCAAGCAATTCCACACTACTGCTGAGGAATTCTAAAATGAAACATATCATATGAACCAACCAATATATAAATATATACCACCCACCGAACGATAGACACATCTCAAACTGCATTATATTAACGTACTTGCCACCTAAATTGTGTGCATGCTCTACTATAGTATATAGCTCTAAGGCTCAGAGCTCATCTTCTGGCGCAACGACTCCCTCCACGTGTCCAATGGCGCTACCTACCATAGCGGACAGTTCATGATCCTACACTGGACGATCTCCCACATCTTCGATGCCAATGGACGCACACTCAACATATCGGTAATTGCCAGGAACACCCTCCCGCATATGCCTTACACTATCATCATTGTAGAAAAAGCCATCCTGTACATTGAAGGACATCGCTCGCTCCGATGAGAAGGCCCCCTGAAATGCAACGATGTCCTCGGATACGCTAGATCTTGGAACGGAAGGCAAACGGGTATCACTCTGAGTACCTCTGAACGTCTCCTGTCTCTCCGATACACGCTCTGATTGAGAAGGCATCGAAGACTGTGGAATCCTCCTCTGCACCGAAAAAAATTCATATGAATCCAATCTTTCTTCCTCCATCTCCAGCCTAGGACCATCAAATGTACGCCCCCTTCCTACCCCTGCCGCCAAACTAACATCTACTACACCGGTATCTTGCATCCTCTCTGTAAGTGTTGCAGACGTCTCCACTGAAGTATCTCCCACCGCCCGCTGCGTTGATGGAAACCTCTCTCTTGGAGGAGACTGGTTCACTCCATCTTCATCGGCGTCTAAACTACTGCGAGATGAGAAATCTTCATTGGTACCTGAACGTGGCAATTTCTCATGTAAACCACCTCCATCCTCATTGTCATCTTCATTCCTCACTCCACGAACCGCCTCTTCGGTCTCAGCTACGATGTTGCAATCAGTACTTGTTCCACCAGTCCTGACCAATAGTTGTCCTTGGAAATTGTCGGACAACTCATGGTACAGGAATGAAATTCTATCTGTACAATCGTCAATGATGAAAATCTCAAATCCCTGGAAATCTCCTTCAAGGATCGTGGGAATGGCCGAAGATATGTTACAAGCACTAAACCCCAACCACGGGGCAAATATGAGCCCACTAGTCTTGCTAGCTCTGATGGAGATCTTTCAAGTGAATCAACTTCAGAGGGTTGGCGTGCCTCACTACAGTAATCCAAGAAAACAAGTGGAAGAGGAAGGTCTTCAGAAACATAGTTCAGGCCAGGGGATGTACCCACAGGGTGCTGTATACAAATCACAACATCGCCAATCGGTTGTAGTACTTGCTCCAGACGCCCATTCTGTGTAAAATCGAAAGCATAGGGATTAACCGAGTTCGGATCAAATGCCCAACATCAACGTCGCATAGTACAACCCTCTAGAAGCTTCTCCTTCGTGAAAAACTCTTCGTTGGCATACACGGCCGCTGGTAACAAGAAGATGACGTTCCATTGTTCAATATTTGCCATCCATAATGTCAGCTGTGCAAAAGCTGTGGATAATTGGGCGTCTCCCCAATTACCATCTCCATGCCTCCCACCGCCACGTTGACAATCAATCACCCACAAACATGGTTTCCCCAACTCTATGTAGTCGGTGCAGAATAACCCTCTTCTACACTGAACCAGAAGAAGATTATCTGTGTCGCTCTGGCTTGGCCTCTTGATCTCTGTCTGCCATTCCCAATTAGCAGTAGCATGTCCTCCCACATCCACGGACAGTCCAATGTATCCACGCCTCCCTGGTGCAATGTCACCATAATGATGGAAGGGGGGATGAAGCAGCATATGTCTTCCAGTTTACACACCTTCCCCCGCACAAGAGCACTCCAAGCTTTTTTCGTGGTAGCATTCAAAAGCTTCCCAAAGGTATCAAGTTGTTCGTTACTCCTTGGAAAATACTTCCCTACACGGATACGAAAGAACTCCTTCATGGAATTAGGTGTACTTTCCTTGTTCTCCACCATCAATCAACGGATGGAATTCATCACAACTTCTCGTCTCGTATATCGGTCAACCACACCAGCAATTGTACGAGGATGTGGATTCTTGTCTTTCACACCATTGAAGTAATATGCTTGACGAGGTCTTACTCCATCCTCCTTCACCGGCTTTGCTGCAACAGACTTTGCCAACGGAAGATAATATGGATTCGGAACCCTATCTAATGGCCTCAACCAATTCTGGGTCATCTCTTTTCTTGTTGGTCGTACATCCACATTTGGATCTAACTCTTTCTTCCTCGCCAAGTCCTTCCACTTGTCGTCTTCCTCCTTGTTGTAAAAGAGAATGTCGGCTTCATAGTCCTTGCATACTTGTATGATAGCTTCGAAGCAATCATTGCTCGGATTCCACGCATGATTGGTCAAATTCTCCATGTTTTTGGCCAACCTCTTCACCGTGACAACTCCATCCCCCTTGGGCAATTTATGGACTGTACTTGCCGCACTCACCAAAGCAATAGCCCTGCGTGCATCGTCCGCACGTATTGTGCTATCAAGCCTCCCGTAGAGATCCCAAATCTTACGGAGCTTCCTCAAACCCTCCTCCATGGTAGAATATGATTGTCTCTGAAACTCCGCCACGTTGATCCGCGCAGACTTCTCAATGTAGAAGCGGCAATCATCATACACCACAAAAGAGGCCTCCCGCCGCTCGAACGTGTCCAGATACTCATTTAAAGGCATAGTATTATCTCTCCACTATTGTTGTGCAAATTTACAAGCTGCTACTATGTGTTGCCCATCCACCGGTTCCCAAATGATATGATCTTGAAGCCAAGAATACTGGGATCCCATGGCACCCTCTACAGAAGCACTCTCGTGTGCAATGAACATGCGCTCAAACTCTCGTGCAGTTCCTACCAACGGAAATGGCAACTCCTCCTTCTCAACAACACCATCATCAGTGGTAGTATACACGATGTATATGATCGGTCGAAGTACCAATCTACTCACCCGACTCGCGGATTCAGGGTCTCTTAAACGGTTAAATACTTCTCTGACCCTCTTCTGTGATAAAACTCGGTGGTTTGTTTCCGGATTCTCCACAGAGACAATGCGGTCTATGTGTGCTTTAAACACAAAATTCCCCCACACTGATCTTTTAGCAACTCTTTCGTTGTAGGCACTCGTGCTTTTAAATACATTGAAGTTGGAACATCACGTGGTATCTCTGCAGTGTCTTCAAAATCCTCTGAAACACTATCAGATAGGTTATGAAATGCTTCTTCCTCTGGTGCCATGGCTTATAAATCAGCTAAATCTCCCGCTGTAGATGTAGGAGCCCTACGATGACCATCAAACGTCCTCATCCCTGATCTAGGAACCCTGCCACCCGATCTTATACTTCTCCTCGTCAACCTCCTCCTACTTGGATCCAAACTTGATGGGCCTTCTCTTGAACCAGAAGCTGCATCACTCTCAACACGCCGTGGCCTCTTCGTAAATCATCTACTCATTAATGGCGGATTCGATAATGTTTGTACCTCAAAAGTTGTGGTAGGATGTTGGCCTTCACTTCCCCTCCCCCCCACCACTGGTCTCCAATCCAATTGCAACGGCTCAGCAAGAATTCGATAAACTTCTATTTCTTCTGGTTCCGCTGGTGGGGTTGAAGTTGTCGCATGCGATGGGTCCCTCTCCCGAAATGCCTCATATCTGATATGTTCTTCCATAATCTTCTTAGCCTTCAGCACCATCTCCGGTGATAACGCTAAACAGGCTAAGACGTTATTGTGTCTAATAGTACGTACCGCAAGAGAGATGTTCAACCAAAACGTCTACAATCATTTGAGGAATTCCACTTGACCTGGATTTTGAAGAAGACTCAAAGGGACAGGTGCAAGAAGCAACTTCTTCGAAAGAGAAGTCTTCACCTCCGATTGACTTGGACCCACTACGCAACTAACGTATACCATATCATCACGTCGAAGAGTGATTGACTGGATTTTGCCAAACTCTTTCCCAACGCCGATGTACGCTTCCCCAGCTCAAAGGGATAATCTGTCACCCATAAGAAGGCACTGGACTCATCCACTTCCGCGATCCACCAGCCGTGGCTCTCCCAGATTCTATCAATATTTGGTGGTGCCATAACGCACCACTCAAAAAACCTATATATCATTACAAAACGATACACTATTAGTATGGAATAAGAATTTTTGAACCACCACTCATTGCATATTTTTTTTAATATGCTACACCTCTTGTCTACCTCTAAAAACTTTTGCACTACATAAGATCTAAATCCAATACCATCGTGTTAAGCATGTTTTTAGTTCTTTGGTGAAATAGCATATTAATCCAAGTCAATTATTTTCAGACATTGTCACACATTTTCGGGGAGAGTACCAAAAAACTTCTATTTTTCCACATAAAACTTTGAGAACTTCGTATGATTCACTTTTGATTTTGCCTACAACATTATGCGATGTAAAACTTCTCATTCACCATTTGGATTCTCATTTCAAACGATATCAAGTTCAAAAAAAAACATAACCTAAATTGAGAATTTTTGAACCTCCACTCATTGCATTTTTTTTTTTAATATGCTACACCTCTTGTCTACCTCTAAAAACTTTTAAACTACACAAGATCTTAATCCAATACCATCGTGTTAAGCATGTTGTTAGTTCTTTGGTGAAAAAGCATATTAATCCAAGTCAATTATTTTCAATCATTGTCACACATTTTCGAGGAGAGTACCAAAAACCTTCTACCTTTCCACATAAAACTTTGAGATCTTTGTATGATTCACTTCTGAATTTTCCTACGGCATTATGTGATGTAAACCTTCATATTGACCATTTTGATTCTCATTTCAAACGATATCAAGTTCACAAAAAAACATAACGTGAATTGAGAATTTTTGAACCCCTACTCATTGCACAATTTTTTTGAATACGCTACACCCCCTTTCTAACTCTAAAAATTGGTATACATCAAAGTAACATCATGCTTAACATTATGGTAATTAATTTGAGACCTTTTATAGTGCAAAAATGTGACACCAATTGAAGTCAAAGTCTGCTGATCCAGAAAACGACATGAAGAAAATGAGCCTTTTCACTACTTCAAACATTATAATCTTTCAATCCGTGCGGTGAAAATTTATGAAATTTTGTGAGCGTATTATTTAATAGGTAAGGATTAAGATCCTACGGTTAAAAATACCAAAAAAACTATGTTTTGTCGTCCTTGCTAAATGCACTAAAACAAGCATTTTTAACGATTTTTAGTTGAGATGTTCTCAACATCAATTATGGACCAAGGTACATTGGGTATCAATAGCGAGGGTATCACCACCAGGGTATGAGTTCGTAGGTATCAATTCCAAGTTATCAACCGAGGTATCTAATTCGGGTATCAATTAGGGTTTGATATTAGGATTTTGGAAATGTGGGTATCAATGGAGGATATCAATCCTTTGCAACGTTGGGTAGTCCTACGAGGGGGTGTGCGCGCGCACACCCCTGGCAATAGTTTGAGGGAGGCCGTGAGTGTTAGAGAGGGTTTGGAGGAGGGTTTGAGAGAAGGGCTTGTGAGGGTGAGGAGAGTAGAGTTGCGAGGGAGAGGAATGGAGGGGAGTTGTGAGGGAGAGAAGTTGTGGGCGACTAGGGTTTGGGAGAGAGAAGGAGAGAAGTTTGGGAGGTGTGAGAAATGCAAGCAATAGTTTGGGAGGTATGAGAGATGAACATGTGAGAGTGATTGGGAGGTGTGAGAGATGGCGCGAGCGAGCGCCTGCGCTTGCACCGTGCCTCGAGGACTATGGATTTGAATCGCAGCTCTCGCTGCCGTGGGGCGTTTTTGGATGGATGTAGGAGCATCAGTAGTTGGGGGTGCAGTTGGGGGTGTGCGCGCGCACACCTTCAGTCCACGATTACTCCATGAGGTGTCGCGCGAACTCTGTGGGACCGGCGGCTACAGTTTGGCTGCGGCGGCTAGCGTTTAGTTGCGGCGGCTAGGTTTTGGATGCGGGGGCTAGGGTTTGGGTTCCTGGGTGAGGTGGCTAGGGTTTCAGGTTGTGCGGTGATGTGCCGTACTGAGGATTTAGTGCCATAGTATTAACTTCACATTGACTTCAATTTGTGTGGTGTTGGTGTAATTATTTCAGTTGAACGAAGGTTGAATTTACTAGTTGTTGACTGCTATATGTGTATTCATTCAACTTTGCAATTTTGTACATACTGAAGTTGGTGTCCTCATTTGTGTATTCAGATATTGGTATTCACCTAACTCTATTGTAACTCTGACTGAACTTCAATCATCATGTACCTATCCCTGAGTTCCCTCTATGCAGAATTGAATCAAAGTTAGAAGCTTACCAAATTCGCTAAAATCTCCTCGATGTGCAAATTTCCTTCAATCCACACAGTACACAAAGTTGACAGAAATTAGTGAATGGAGTAAAAATGCACATGGCCTTAAGGTTTCGAATGCAAGAGAGCTCACCTTAGAAACTGGGAAGAGAAATGACCTCCAGATTTGCATAGAAACCTTATATCCATGTTGGAACCTTGTGCCTCAAGTTTACGAGTCAAAGTTTGACTTTTGAACTTTGGACCTTTTGCTTTGTTCCTCCTTATGTTTAAACTTTTTACATATTATATTAAAATTTTGGGGTATATGTAATACGATGATACTTAGGAGGTTTTATCGCATAGTTTACCGTATAAATTTTATGCATGTAGTGCAGGTAAAGTGGGAAGGGTTAAAAAACATGTTCAACAACGACGGAATGGTGATTAAATGTTGAACGCCATCAAGCATCAGTGCGTATACCGCTAACACCTGCAACGTATCTTGAGGTAAACATTTATTTTTATACAAGTTTAAGATTGATTGTTGATTGATCCTCTATACCATGTTGTTTGTAGAATAACCTTTATGTGGATGTACAAACCTTTTTTTTATTAGCGATTGTAATAAGTTCCAATGGTGTCGGTAATAGCAAGTAGACAACATGGTTCATTTTCTTCCCTAAGTTCAGTGGATTCCCTTTGTTTCAGTTCACTTGGATTCAAAAAATCGCATCACACATGATCTAGATTCGTTATCATCATGTCAGAAATGATGTAAGTTCCATTTACACCAATGTTTAGGGATGCAGAAGAGGTGTAGCATATTTAACCCCTAAAGGATCAAGTGTCCAAAATGGGCTTTTTGAAAGTTCGATCAAGTTCCTATGGTGTCAATTTCTACCATTACTCTTTGAAATTTTTTCTACAGAAAGGCATTACGAAGACTTTAGTGGGAAAATAATTTTTACCTAAATTGGACATTTGATCAAAACAATTTAGGGTATTGAATTTCAAATGGGGAGAGCAGGCAAGTCGAGCACGTCGAAAAACTTTTGCTAGGACACTCTGTTGAATGTGAGATTTTCAGTACTTGCAAGTAATATAATTTCCCTTGATGTTGTCAAAATAAGTTCTTGTTTTTAGCGTAAAATAGCATACCAACCCAAGTCAAACATTTCACACATTGTCAGTCGGTGTTGGGCAAGGTACCAAAAAAACTTCTTGTTTTCCAATTAAAACCGTGATATCTTTTTATATTTCACTATTTATTTTTTCCACAACATTATGTGGTGTAAACCTTCTTATTGACGATTTGGATTACCAATCTAAAACATATTAAGTTCACAAAAAATTACACTGTGAATTAACAACTTCCAAACTTCCACTCCTTGCATAGTTGTTTTGAATATGCTACACCCATTCTCTACCTCTGAAAATTGGTGTACAAGGAACTAACATCATGCTTAACAAGATGGTTATGGATTTAGACCTTGTGTAGTGCAAAATATTGACACCAAGTGAAGTCAAAGTCTGCTGATCCACTGCATGCAGGGAACAAAATGAACCATTTGCTTGACTTCAAACACTATAATTTTTCAATCCGTGCGGTCAAAGTTTATGAATTTTTTTTATTATGTTATTGAATAAGTCTTAATTGAGATCCTACGGTCAAAAGTAGAAATAAAAGTTTTTGTTTCCTTTTTTGTTCATTGCGCTGGAATCCAACAATTTTGAAGTGTTTTTGGTGTAAAACTGTCATTGTATCTTCAGGGTTAAAGACTCCGTGCAAGGAGTTCATGCTCTACAAATTTTTAATTTTTTAATTTCAAAGTTGTTTAATCAAAAGGTCCAATATCATCATCATATTTTGAACTGTAAATATGTGTTTAGAAACATATCTTTTATCAGATGAATGGTGCTTTAAAGGTTAACAATTAGTACATGTATTTTGACTAATGTGCAGCCATAATGTTCCTATTTTTTGAATAGTGATAATGGAGAGCCGCACGATTCAGACTCCTTCGATACGGCCACAGATCCAAAGGAATAATATGCTTTCCAATAGCTCTGTGGGGGCTAGATTAGTATGAGCAGCACGTGCAAGGCAAATTCAACAGAGATCTGTTGATATCATGACATCTAAATTAGAAATGGTAGTAGAATTGCTTTTTGAGAGAGGAGATGTGGTGGGCTTAGCAACTAGGGAGCATGCATTGAAAAGTGGCATGGAGTTGAATGGGCCGAAGTTGTTCCCATTCGAGGTGGTGGTGCGTATCACTAGGATAGATGATGCATTGCATTGGACCGGAGAGATTGTAGGAGAACGCCTTGGCATGTGTGTGGGCTTGATCATTCGTTGGCATCGGTCTTTGCTACGTGTAGTGGCTGTAGAACCCGATATCACAGGTGTCCATGGTGACATTGGATCATAGATAGCGCCTACACAAGTGATGGCCCCAGAGTTTGATTTTCCTGAGTTCATCAACACACCAAGATCCACCCAGAGGTCTCGACGCAGTAGTCATGCTTCAAACGGCAGAGATGAAAATTCGTCGTTTTCTCAATCTACTCCCTCAAGCATCCAAGATTTGCCCCATGTAGATGGATTTGCTTATGTTAGACCGGCACGTCGTCCATATTCTATGCAAAATAGGAGAAGGAGAGATTCAAAGGAGCCATCATTGATAGAAGCTGCACCATCAAAGGTAACGCTTAGAAGCGTGCAAATTGCAATGGCACAAGGAGGATGCAAACGCAATTGTTTAAAGGACGTTCCAGCAAGGTATCTATTGGACATGCGATACAATGCATGGGCTACTGAGTTTTCAGTACGAAGTACGTCGATGAGACAGATGCTGGTTTCTTTTTACACTAGGACGGAAGGAACTCGTCGAGACAAGTTTGTAAGAAAGTTAGATGGGAAACATGTTTGCAATGCTTGCTACGCTCTTGGGGTTGGATATTCACAGAGACGCTTTAAGCAATTGAAGAAGGATTGTCTCATGTATGGAAGAGTGACATCGATTCACGGCAATACCCTTTCAGATCCGATCAGAGAAAGCACTAGAATGTCTGCGGTAGAGGCTTGCTTTAAATCGTTTGTTGATAAAGCTGGTTGTCCTCAACCTCATCACTGTATTCGTCGTAAGAGTGACAACGAAGTGGTGCCTCTCATTCTCCTTCCTATGAATACGGCCAAATTTGATGTATTCAATTACGTGAATGAGGAGGTGAAGAGAATTTGTAATGGGAAAATCATTTCTATGAGTTCGTTCCGGAAGATGTGACGTATCAAGTATCTCCACGTTCAGGTACCTCCATTCTCGAGATTCTCAAAGTGTTATCATTGTTGGGAGTATAAATGTGCCATGGAGGGAACCACCAATGCGGATGCATGCATAAAGATAAAAGAGTTGTTTATGTTGCATCTGCGCAACCAGATGGAAGAACGTAGGCATTATTGGATATTCAAGAGGTCGTGTTATACTAGCCCTGAGTTGTACATGTGCATCATAATGGATGGCATGGACCAGAACACGACCATGGTACCGAGGATGCGTCAGACTGTGAAGAACATTGAACACCGATTTGTGAAGACCCATCTGTGTGGTGCTCTTGTACACGGGATTGGTTTATATTGCGACGTGTCGTTTGGGGCTCACCACAAATACGATAGCAACCAAGTCGTGAGTACATTGTTGTACGTGATAGGGGATGTGCTACGGAGGAGGGGTTTTTTGCCACCAACATTGCGAATTCAGGCGGACAACTGCACACATGAGAACAAAAACATTTATGTGTTTGCTCTACGTGCTACATTGGTGGAATTGGGGTTTTTTCAGGAGGTGGAACTATCTTTTCTTATAGTGGGCGATACACACGAAGATATTGATCAACGTTTCAGCTGTATATCAAATACGTTGAAGAGGTCGGACGTGGACTCGTTGAAGGAAATTATTAGTCTTATAGAACAAGGAACATCTCCTACGGAGGCATTTGTTAGCGCCCGGCTGCTAGAGAATGTATGGGATTGGAAATTGTTCATAACCCCTCACTTAGTGACAGGTCAGGATTCATTGGTGGGCATAACATTTCCGCACCACATGCGATTCTATATGGACAATCGAGAAGGGACTCGTGAGGTTCGAGTACAACATAAGCATTATTGCAAGGATCCATGGGGACCGGAGGCAGGGACAAAAACTTTGAGGTCGTTGCCAAGTAGGGATGAGCGACCATCGTTTGCGCAAGTGTTTGCAGCGGACGAACGGGAGTTGAAGGCGTTGGATGACTTCATTATATATAAAACAAAGATGCATTCAGAGGTTGCGACATGAGGACAAGAATCGTGAGGCAAAAGTAGAGGCTGAAAGATTGAAACTCTATTTAGTTCAATTTCTACACAAAGATCGTAGCAATGAGCATCGTACCTCACAGTTTTGGCCTTCAGAGTTCTTCAACACCGGACCCACACGGAGCACATCTTTGGATGTAATGGATGGTGCAAGTGAAGAAAATCGTGAGGTAAATGTCGTAGAGCAGGTAGTGGCGATGCTTCCAAATGCCGAGGCTCGAGGATACTTTGGTCCTCGTAGAAGAAGACCCTCTAATCAAACAGTGCCCAGGATACAACAAACAGAGCGCAATTATGTTGAGGAACGCGCCAAAGAAAGAGCAATGTATGAAGGTAATCACGACCCATTTCCACCATTTAATCCACATTCTGATATCCGTTGTAGACAATTTGTAGCCTTGAGTGTTGATCGAGCAGAGATAGAAGGCGGTGTACCATTCTATGTGGGAAAAGTGATTGAGGAAGGAAAAAACCGATGGAGACTTAAGATAAAGATTTGTTGGTATTGGCCCATCATCCAAAGGGGGGTTGCTGATGGACATGGGTCTTCTGTACAACGGTATGCAAATTGCATGGATTCATTCTGGGAGCCATCTGGGGGGAGCCATAGTTGGGTAGAGAAAGCTGCATGCATTTTTTCATGGGTAGACACACTGGAAAGAACCATGTCCGGGGCCAGTGGGTGGAGAAAGCGCAATGTATTTGGAGTGTAGGTTGAAAGCAGGATTCGCATCCTTCAATCGGCAAAGGCTCACATCCTACAATATATTGCAATGCAAACCGAAGCTATCGATGACGACCGTTTGCAAGCAGCCCTAAATTCTGTGGAGTAGATAGTGTGCCTTTATGAGAGTATACCAGTTGTGTATGGTAATTGATATATAGTGTATGTGTAAGAGTAGTATATTCTAAGGCTGATGAAAGACGTTATGTCATTAATCCTATAGAGTAAAGGTAATTTTACTATTGGTGCTAAGTCCATTTGTAGAAGAATCTATATTTAGTTTCCACCATTGTATGCATTATATACTGCGTAGAATATCTTTTAATCGACTGCCAACCCTTGCATGAAGTATGTTTTTCTGTGATTACGCTTGTTTGTATACTACAATCCTTCAAATCTATCTTTGAAATATTGTGAAACTATATTAAATACACATTTATCTAGTATTAACGAGGGGCCACCAAAAATTAGTTGAAAATGCCAAAAAATTGCTTCCAATATTAACAACCATGATTGTACGTAATATTGTTGTAGAAGCTCAATTTTTTTTCTTTGGAAATCATTTTTTTTCATTGATTTTTTTTTTGCAATTTTGCAATTTTGCCACTTTTGTTCGCAATGGCCGCCGTTGTACCCAAGTGCACTTTTATATGGCCAAGTGCATAATTGCTTAATTGCGTGTTTTGTTTGGGCATCGAGTAAGCATTTCTGTATGCCAACACCCATTTTTGACGAGTCACAAAATTTGTCAATTTTGTTTTATTTGTGTTTGTAGAGATTTTAGTTTGTCAGATAATGCCTTTAAGTTATCCGCAAAGGCAACACTGTTTATTGGGACTTTTGATGTATCAAACGTGTATTTGTTATCGCCTCTTTGGAATCATTGTAATAATGGTTCCAAGAAAATAACAAATAGGTAAGGGCTGAGGATATCTCCTTGAATGATACCTCGTTGGATGGATATTGGGTGGTTTCTTTTAAAGTGTTTGTTAATGTAGGTAGTTGAGGATTGTAAGTAGATGTTGCCAACTAATAAGATGGCGTTTATTAAGTATTTTTGAGATAAACGTCATCACATTGCAAACAATCTAGCATGGTCTATTTAGCCAAAGGCATTTTTGAAATCTATATAAAAATTGTAAATATCTTGGTTTGTAAATTTGGTGTCTTTTAGTGCAGCTATGGTGGTTTGGATTTGTCTTGGAATGTTGCATTCAGTTCGAAATTTTCCCTTCAATATCGTCCAAGATTCTATGTGTTTCTCCATAGGCAAAGAATATGAATGTCAATGTGCACAAGTATGATTTATATATAGTATTGGCTAGCACAATTGATTGGTGGTTTGTGGTTATTAACCTATTGCCTTTTTTGTATATTAGTAATGTTAAGCTAATTTTTCATAGTTCGGGAGTTGTTTTTGTTTATAGGAGTAGATTTAAAATGTATAGAGGAGCTTGTGGAAACTCTATGGCATGTTTTTCAATAATGAATTTAATATGCGGTCTAGGCCATGGGCTTTATTGTTACTTAGGTTTTTAAGGCACATATTGTAAATTTTTTTGTTTAAATATGTGTGTATAGGGATGATGGATGCACCACATTTTTCTATAGTAAATTGGTCAAGGTCGTGCCATGGATATTGTCAAATGCTACATGTGTAGTATTGGGGGTGTGTTGTTTGATAATGACAAGTGCATATTGTAGGTTTTGTTGATTATATACTTCATTGAAAATGTCTCAGGGTTGTTAGGATGTCTCCATTCTAATTCATGATACAATTGAGTGGTTGTGATGTGTTGTTTTTGAAAACTTTGTGGTTGATTTTATTGTTACTTTTATCATAGAGTTTCCTATATTTAGATATGACTTTTATTTATTGCATTCTTTATTGTATTTGGTTGCGATTTTGCCAACAAGTTTGTTTGCGGCTTGGACAATGCTCGCAATTTTGAAAATCCATTGTTTTTGGAGGGTATCATGTACCAGAGGTTGTGGTATTTGGGTGTGTGTGATTTTTGATGTTGTTGATTATAGGGTAGTCCATGTATAATGTTGAAAATTTATTATAGTTGAGAAAGAATATTTCAATATATTTGTGGACTTTGTGGCAGTAATTTTAGTTTCTTGTATAGAGATTAACACTGAGGGCCTTTGGTATTCATTTAAGCACTTTTGTATGTTGGAAAGCGCTAAGTTTTATGGCTATATTCCATTTAATGAGGGTAATACTTTGTTGACTAAATATTGGTGATTGTGGACAACGTGGAGTATAGTTTTTATCAGTTGATGGTTGTGAATAATTTGATACCAATAAGCCATATTAATAATGAAGGTAGATTGCTTATGCAGCTTGAAAGAGCCTCTAAGCCTTCAAAGTAGTTGAAAGGATCTTTTGAGTCCCTATTAATTGGAGAATTAGTAGTATGGTAAAGATACGGGTAGGATAGTATTCTTTCAATCTGGTAGAGTTTCATTAACTAGAGCTCTGAATGAAAATGGAGTTGCGGATGAAACAGAGATTGTGGATGAAATTGGACCTGCGGATGAAGGTGAGCTGTGAATGGAATTCAGGTGTGGATAGAATTTAGCTGCGGATGAATAAAAGATGCAGATGAAATTGGACAGCGGAAGAAACTTAACCTAGGAGAAAATGGACGTGCCAAATTTAATCTGGTTTAGAATAGTTTTTTGTCCATCCGGACATGGCAGTTAGGGCCTCGGGAGGCAGAACGTAGACACCCTCATGCTTCTCACTTTCTCTTGTGTGGTGTGGAGTGTGTGTGGAGAAAGGAGTATAAATGTGATTAGAGGCGGTTGTGTATTATAGAGTTGGTTCTAAGGAGCAGTTAGGCTCAATTAGGGCTCAATTGTACATGTTTTGAGTGTGTAAACTCTTTGTGTGCAATCCTAATTTGTATTCTCATTTGCGTCAAAAGTGATATCTAGTTGGTTTTGATTCCTTTTTGGAAGTTGGAGCTTTGGATAGTATTGATCAAAACAAAACATCACTAGTTCTAACCTAGCCCTAGTTGGTCTATACAACCCTAGCTCTTTCTGAGCACGTTTAGGATTTAGGGTTGAAGGTAATGTAAAGGTAGTTTAAAACATTGTAGATTTGTTGAAAGTTATAGAATTTACTTAAGAACTCACCTAAAAACTTAAACCTCAAAATCCTAAGGTTCCGGATCTGGTCTAGGTGTTGGTCCAAGTGTTGGTCTAGGTCTTGATGTTTAAAACTACAAAAATGAGTTGGATAAGTTTTACCATAACCCGGAGTTCATAATAATCTCTTTAACATTTCGTAGTCAAAAATTGTTGGTGGTAACAATACCAAAGTTTTTACTGACCTTTAGGATTTGTCACATCATTTAGTATCATATATGTTTTCATGTTCTAGTTTTAATAGTTGCTTCAAACTTCTTTTTTTGGAAAAATATAAGATTCCTTCTAAACTTCTAAAAATTGGAGGAAAATAAACAAGCAATATGTGAGGTGTAATGTTAATAAGCTTATGCCTTTCAATATGAATTTGAATCTTTTATAAGAATTTTGTAATTATGTCACCTAAATCCTTTAAATGGGAGCAAAATCACAAGTCTTTAATGACCTTATCAATGTTAACTAGGACCACATGAACATGGTGACTTGGCTTGGGAAAGGTGTGGGGGAACTACCCCTCAACGTTTTGGGAACTTGGGGTACTACATGGGAGCTTTAATTGACATGGAGTAGGGCCCTAGAGCATTGATTACCATGCATCTAATTGGTGCAAGAAAAAAGGGAGTAGGAGAATTTTGGAAGTCAATTTTTGTGCATATAAAGATTTTGTCATGCACAAGTGTCATATTGACTTTTCCCTTAAAGAAGCACTTAAAGGGAAACTCTATCATGTGATCCATTTGAAAAGTCACTAAGATCTCTTTCAATTTTAAAAATACTATTTTCAATTTCGGATATGGATCCCAAGACCACTTCCTTGTTTCCCCATACCTTCACCACCAAACACCAAGACCACATCATACACCACGTGACAAACCTTGTGATTGAACATATGGGGTCCCCAACCTACTCCTCATGTGCTCCAATTATTATACACAGGTTTGAAAAGGGGGCAGCGATGGGACCCACCCAAAAGGACATCCACAGAGAGCGCTGCAATTCGCGAAGGAAGCGAGCCCCTTATCCTCCCATCCCCGACCCTGCCAAGTGGCGCCCATCTGGCACCACAAACAAACACCACCAACGAATCACACGTCAAGAAAAGCCCGCCCACCCACACTATTTCTCATTCGCACTAATACACACCAACATGAGCGCCCTAAACCGTCACCACTTCCGGAGAGTTTAGACCACTTTCGTAGATAAACCGTCACCACTTTCGTAGAGTTTACGCACCCGCGACGGCTTTCGGGATCCGCCACTCGCGTCGAGGACGTGAAGGTTGGAGTTGCTGCAGCACGCTTCCGAACGGGATCTGCCATAGCCAGCGATTACGGCTTGCATCTCTAGAGTTATCATGGCGACTTTGTCATCGCAGGCTGTTGCTCTCTCGGCGAGTTCCTGCTTCCACACGGGGTCGTCGAGGGTGAAGGCGCTCTCTACCGTGCCCGTCAGACAGGTAACTTCCTCCAAAAATGTGGTCTGATGGAAACGTGGTCTTGTTTCTCTGTTAGAGGAAGGCGAGTGCTGGAGAATTTATGCTTTTGTTACCGGGTTGTTTCTGTGGCTCTTGTACATTACCGGGAGTGGTGGGGCGTTGTCTAGAATCACGAACCGAGGGCCCCAAAGGGAATGCTTTGTTGTAAAAAGAAGCTCTTGATTGTGGAAAAGAATCAACCTTGGTTGATGGTGTCACAGTGAGTGATTGAAGGAGGAGTACGTGAATGAGGTGAAAGATGGTATTTGAGTGAGAGTGTGAATGCGAGTTTTGACATGGTGGGCGCATTGATGGTATGATATGCTAGCTGAGCTTATTGGCGATGAGAAGTGGAGATGCTGACTGAGTTGATGTGCAGAATGGGAGGAGCTTGCAGGTGAGTGCATCAGCCGAGGACCGGTGCTCCAGGCGCGATGCCATGGCGGTGGTTGGGGGAGTGGGGCTGGTAGGGTTGCTCTCCCTGCTGCCCGCGGGGTCGGCCGAAGCGGCGCGTGCCAAGCCGGAGACGCGACGGAAGATCCGGGAGGAGCTGGACAAGATCAAGGAGGAGGCCGTGAAGCTCTCGGAGGAGGGCAAGAAGAGCGTGCAGGGCGCGGTGCGGGCCGTGTCCGACAAGGTGGCCAAGAAGTAAAGCTCTCGTGCAGCTTCTGTTCTGTACGATAAGCTTGTACAAATTCATGTGTGTCCTTGGTATTACAGAGCGGGATCTTTGTAAGAATGTAATCACCACCTTTGTGAAACAATGTGTAATGTTGGGAGAACGTACTGTGTCTGATCTCATCTTCATTGTCCTGAGCTGTCTCTCACTGGAACTTAAACCAGTGAAACTGTAATAACCACCTTTGTGAAATGATGTGCAACGTCGGGAGATCCGGGGAAACGTACCGTTTATCTGAACCAACGTTCATGTATTGGTTCTGCGTCGCAGCTAAATGGAAGAGTTGCTGCTACTCTGCCTCTTGAAAACCTATGAGTTCACCTACCTGACCATTACATCGGTTATGTTGGATCAACTTTGGAACACACTCAGGAGCCAGACGGATATTTAGTCGGGGGCAAAAATAATTTATTTACAGTTTGAGCTATACATCATCCCGAAAGTATACATCTGCCCTAAATCCTGACAGATCTCACAAAGAAGAATTTTAGATTACAAACCCAATGCGACGACGATCAAAATTCCCTAATTGAAGATATTGAAATGATCAGTGTAACGCGAGGAGCTAGGCTGGAAGGGGGTGTGGGAGGACTGGACCCTGTCGTAGTAAAGCAGTGAGCCATTGTCGGATCCGTCGTACTCCGAGTAGCTTGAAGACCAGGACTGCGACGATCGGGAGAGCGACGACTGGCCCCGAGTCGTCGACCTCCGAGAGGACTCCGATTCAGGCTGCGGGTAAGAGTACGTGGAGTACACAGGCTCCATGTGAGAGGCAGCCTGCGGTGCGGTGGCGTTGCCGCTGTGGGTTATCTCGAAAGGGTTGTCGAAGAATGTGAGCGATGGAAAGTACGGGAACGTCACGTATGCACGCTCCTGGTACTCGACCTGGCTCTCCATCACGAGCTCCATCGCGGTTTTGGCTTTGGGTTCCGGTTGAGCTGGGGGTTTCTCGATCGGCGGTGGCTTCTTCGTCTTGTATTGAGGGGATCTGGACGGTGGCGTCGCAGGAGCAGCTGTTGGTTGAGTTTTGGGGGCGGTGGACTTGGCAGCAAACCGGGCCCTCCGTTCTTGTGACAGAAACTGCGCGAACCTGTCATGGAGGATATTGCATTAGGAGAATTCACATAATTCATACAAGCACGTGAAAAATTGAGGGAGAATTCTTACCTTCGAAGAGCTTCCCGATTTGTTTCGCCAGTTACGATGGGTACTAGTCTGCCTGTGTCGAAGTCCCGCTCACTAACCGGCTTATCTAAGAGGCACTTCGCAGTCTGCACGAGCCTCTCTAAATTTTCCTTCGACGAGTCGTCGAGCGTCACCGCAGACCCTTCAAGAGTATCGGTCTGCAGTCACGAAGAGACAGTAGAACAAGAAAGCGGTATGGTTAATTATACCGACAGAGAATCTACAAACCACCAAAATTATCGAATTATCTACAGAACTTGCATTGAAGATGGCCCAAGTAATAAAATTAAATGATGTGACCTTCACACGAAGTACATAACCTCAGCACGAGGAGTAAACAAGGGACTTGTTGAAGGATTCGCATTTCATACCGTTATTCGTAAGTAGTTCTTGGATGAATCTTGAGAATCAAAAATAATACTGAGATTATAGTCCACCATGTCTGAGCTAGCATTGAACACCATGTCCACGAGTGGAGCTTCTCCGTCATGCACCATCCAGTCGAAGACTCCCCATGTCGAAACTTCATCTGCCTCGTAGCCGTGAACTTGACTTCCAGTACCCAGCGACAGAACCAGCAGGTCGTCGTAGCCCTATCACGGTACAAATGATTATGAACATCTTCTACGCAAGACTGGCATCACAGTTTTATCCAAGAAGTGATATTTCGCCCTAGAATTACTGTAGCAATCGTTGCAGCTTCAACAAGAACTTCTCAGCTTTGGAATCACGTTGTAGACATAATTGAGAAAGGCTCACCTCATAATTAACTCGATCTGAACACATCCCTCCAGTTCTTACTTCCTTAATGGCCTGAGTGATCGCTACATACGTCTAGGCGTCATAAACAACACTATGTTAGGCCATACAGGTACAAGGTCCATTGCGTTATCTGAGTTAGATGGTTCACCTACAGAGCAATTGAGAAGGATTTTGTGCATAAAAAAGATGGAAATTACGCCACCTAATACTACTATTGGCAATTCCAAGACATACCGGATTGTTCACAGCAATACCACCATCAATCATATGGTACTCTTTACTGCGCTCAGGTTCTTGTGATGTATCTATGAGAGTAAAGCTGACAGGCGGAAAGTACGTCGGGGCTGCCGTCGTGGAGCGGCAAACAAACCGCAATGGCGCGTTTTCGAGGACATCAGCTTTCGCCTGATAAAGCCATAAAAGTCCACAATCAGATAAATTTTGGTAGAATCCCGGCGCCAGACATGGCACGGTCTCCAATAAAATTCTGCCGGAATCTTCAGGTTGCTGACTGATACACCGTAATCAACCAGAAAGGCCCATAATTACCAATCAGAAACACACCTCTCTTTTACGGCAAGATTGCTTGCTAATTGGTTACTTCGTCAGCAAGAAACAGGGGAGAATCAAGAAGCAAACAAATATACCTTCGTTGAAGAAAAGAAAACGGGTTGCTGCAACTTAATATCGAAGGAGGGAATTATTACGGAAGTAAGCATGCTATCTAGAAACTTTTTGTCGTCAAAATACTGGGATAGAAGGTCGTCCAGTCCATGAGCTCTGTATTTCGGTCCCTGAAGCGCTTTCAAGTTTCTACGCATTTGTCCAAAAGGGCCCCTGCAACAGACAACCAAACTTATCAAGTTGCGTCTACTTTAACAATGAATATCCAATCTGATCCTGTACACATGCACTACCGCTTACTGTGAATATAGCATTCTAGAAAAGAAACAAAACACAAGGTATCAAACGGTTCAAGTTGTACCTTGATCGGGGAAATATTCTACACGCATTTTTCCTGTAAAATTGAGTAATTTCAGACGCATCAAACATAGGTCGTTTAGGATTCCCTTTACTGGGAGCAGCAAGCATTGCCGTAATTAAGCCTCCTGTACTAGTTCCAGCTATTAAATCAAAATAATCCACAATGCGCACTTCTGGACCATCCAATTCCTGCAATCACCAGCAAGCTCGTTAGAATCCTCAGATCACGTCGCATGGAAGTGCAGCAAGTTCCTGCTCAAAGCGTAAGAATACAGCCACTATGCACAAACCAATCGCTGTGTCATTGGTGTGATAGTAGAGGATTCTCTGTAGAAGCCAAATATGGCCCGTTTTGATATAACGCAAATTGCAGCTCAATTCACACCTAAGTCATTGTGTGCAATATTAAGGAAATTAGGGTGCATTTCAAGCATCTTGTCACGCTCAAACACGAGAATTTGTCAATGATGACACAAACATCGAGGGAAAGGTTCAACTTATTCGCACCCTAATACACAAAGACCGAGAGAGAAAGGAGAAGCCATTTTGGAAAGTGACCGAACCTGCAGAAATGATTCGAGTTCTTCAAGAATAGTTGCAGGTATGACTCCTCGTACACCGCCACCATCGATGCTGAGAATTGTAACTCGTTGACCCCGGTCGCCAGCCGGCTCCGTGGCCATCCCGTCGTGGTTTTTCCCCAACGGAGTTCGACTGGGTGTGTGCGGAGTTTTGGGCGGATGCGCGGTTCCTGGAGTTTTGGGCGGATGCGAAGTTCCTGGAGTTTTCGGCAACTCGGAATTATGCCTCCGGCGACGAACAGGTGAGGTTGGAGGCGAGAGAGGCGGGAGGGAGAAACATAACTTGTAATAGTCTGCTGACTTCTTCCTCCGAAGCAAAGGCTCCCTCCCCGACCACCCGGATACTGTCTCCCCCTTCATGACTGTAGACTCTATATCATTTCCCACGCAAATTCTCCTTCACGTCACAGTAATCCCATCCAGCTGCGGTATCCCATTTAACGTAGGAGAGACGCTACCTTCAAGTACACTATCAGCAACTTAATTACTACTCCCAGCACATCAAATTTCAACAACTCTACGAGCTAAACGAATCAATAGCTGACAGAGAATGCTTCAGGCATACCTCCCAGCACCGAGGAATTCAGCCCAAGGAAGCAATAGTGCCACTGCCGATGCCTCCAAGGCTCAAGCTGCACAAAACAGTACATTGTAAGTTACAGACAACTTTCGACACCATCAGTTTGCTGACCGGTTGCGTCAATAGCATGTGCCAGGACCTATACAGCAGTACATTTACGGTACTGTAGAGCGTGAGCCCCACCTCAAGCAACAAGCCGTCCCCAGCAAGTAAACGACTCCTGAAAGATGTGAAGCCACAAGTGTGGGTGAATACCTGCCTACTACCTACTTATGCCCCACGCGGGGCTGTCATCAAAACCTGCCCAGTAGTAACGCCTATCTCAACTGAGAACACGAACGTGCGTTCAGAGCACCGTACAATTATAACAGTTGTCAGGGCTAAGGATGCCTCTGATGGACTCATTCCTTGGCTCAATCACTCTGTGCCACTGTCTAAATCTTCGCGGTTGTAATATTAAAACCATCTAAGTAGCCCAAGTAGATATCTAAGCGAAACAAGGTCTGGGAATGTACTGATTCATCAGTCTTCAAAATATCCGCTAAACCTAAGTTGGGCATTTGGTAAATTACGCTAGAATGATCCTATGGACACTCTAAGTACGCTCAAGCATGGGGGCGATCAAGGCACTGGTGAAATAGGGCAGTCTGACGAAGATGGGCGAGCCGCACAACGCAACAAGACAGTCTGATTTTACTACCAACACTTGGATATATTCTCCACATATCACAATACGTCCCAGACAGGCACCCACACTCACATGAATCTAACCATTGAAGACGATCATCTCAAACACATTGCAGGTAATTGATCAAACTGTACCTGGTCGACCTCGAAGTTTCAGAAGATCTTCGATGGACGAGATCGCGAGCAGTCATAGCTCCTTCGTGAATGGGGGACGGTGCCATACCGTGACGAATCACACGCTCAACTCTAACGAAGCGCCACTCAATCCCAGTTTTAAAGGCCAGTGCTGCAAGTCCCCGGGACATAAACAGCAGGCTGCTTTGATTCCTGTCCTGACAGATGTGAACCAAGGCGAATGCATTCGCAAGCACTGGTGCCAACGTCAAAGCTTTTGATAATCCTACTACAGTAACGAGATCGACGTATTTCCACGGAATACCGGTAAACGTCCATCTGGTTTAAAAAGAAACAGAAAACAATACAAAAGCCCTTTCTTTAAACTTGTGTCAAGACATATCCAAACGAAATCCTCGCCACGGGCTGCGCTTGAGAGGCGCCGAGGGTGGCGATGAATGAGTTCACATCCATAAGGGGTCGAGTGTTAGGGTTTCGGAGAATCTTCAAGCTATTTTCCGAGATACTCCTCCCTCCCGAATCTGCGGTACATGTTGTCGACATCCGCTGTCGTCGGTAACGGACCGTTACGACATTCCTGACGGTTGCTTTGTTAGAACTCGTGTTGCGAGGAGCTCTCTTGATCGTTGTTCTTGTGCCTCGATCAAGTCCGTCTTCCCCTGTACGCGAGGTTGAGAGAGTCAACTTCATGTACGTACTGCAAAATGCTGGGAACGATTCTTCGAGGGAAAGCTTCAAGGACAGGGAAGGTGGGCAGGAGCAGGGTTTCGGAGAATTAGTTGTGGCAGTCGACATTGAAAGCATCCTCGCTTCGACGTTGGGTGGCTTAGTTTCAACTATGATCCTGTGTTCATCGCACACATCAGAAACAAAGCTGTGAGATTCTCCAGGCACGTGACTAGTCTCGTGTTTCTGGAAAAACAACGTTGATGGACTTGACAATACAATCATAACAGGTTACAGGTATCATGTCTGCTTCGTACTACGTATCACCTGGCCAAGCGTTACGTAGTACTGCTAGTTCCTACCTTTCAAACATCTGACAGCTAAGAAAATGATGCAACATCGAGACCTGCTACTGTGCCATGGCAGTGCTCCTCTTCATCCGCTGTCATAACTCATCGACCTCATTAAGTGTCGACCTCATTACTTACTGTGTTGAGTGTCTCTCCTGGATCACAGTAATGGGCTGCTACGCTTGCCAGGGGATCTCACCTGCGGGCCGCGTAGCAGTCCGGGCAGCTGATGAAGGTCTCAAATCGCCGTTGGGCGATACCCCGCCCACGTACCCGCCGTAGGTACCCGCCCACACCTAAACGCGCCGTGTCGTCGTCGTCTCCGTCCTCCTCGCGCGCCACCCTCCACTCTCCTCGCGCACCTGAGGTTCATCACCTGCACCGCCGCAGCCAGGCGCCGCGCGGGAGACCTCCGCACGCGCTGCAGACATGTGCCCTCAACCAAGCTCTCGCTCGTACGATCTCTATTTCGTACGAGCTCACACGGCTTGCGCCACATTGGAAGGTCTTTAGTTTGATGAGGAACTTGATGAGGAACTTGACGTCAGATCCAGCCATGCATTGGATTACGAAGTTTTGGAAGCCGAGCTTTTGAATTTTGGTTGCACGTTTATTAGTGGCAATACTTGAATACTCCTCCGTCGTCTCCGATTGGAATGCTTTGAAGGCATCGCAGAGCTGTAGGGTTTCTTCATCGCCACGGAGCTCGCCTCGTTGGTTGATCCGCCTGTCAATCGCCATGATGTCGCAGTTCTTTGTGCTCTCGCTGCGGGGCGATAACATCGACTTTCGAGACTGTAAGTCTTTCGCAGAGATCCTCTTTTTGGTGACCAACTCAGACGACTCTTGAATGTTTCTTACAAAAGGGTTTGTACGTAGGCTGCCTAAAGTGCAGTGCTATGGTAGAGGGCAACACACTCGAAAGGAACAAACACATGCTCAAGCAACAATAGAGTTATCTGCAAAGTACCCCAAATCCTCAGTTTCTAACATGTAAAATGGAAAAGCCAGGGTCGTCGAGTCCACTGGTAGGGTTTCACTGTAGACCTTCAATAGAACAATGGATAGACTAGTTTTTGAGCCCTAGAATTTCCAAACTCGAGTTTGTGCTTGGCTCTTATTTTAAGCAAACTCTGACCCTTCAAGTCATGCACAACTCTAGGATTGTAGGATACATGCCAGAGTGTCATGATGTTCATGATTGTTCTTGTTTTTTTTTGAGAGATTTGTGCCACTTGTGCCATAAATAACACCTCCTCAAAATCCTCAAATCCTGAATTTTTTTCACAGGATTATATTGCGGTTACACTAAAATACAGGTTAAATTCTCTTTTGCATGAAAAAGGAAGACAAAAGACCGGTTTTCTTTACGAATAACTCTAATGACAAAAAAAAAATTTAAGACATTTGAGTTATTTGTAAAGGGAACCGCTCTTTTGTCCTCCTTTTTTCATGCAAAAGAGAATCTAACCTGTATTTGAGTGTAACCGCAATGTAATCATGTGAAAAAAATTCAGGATTTGAGGATTTTGAGGAGGTGTTATTTATGGCACAAATGGCACAAATCTCCCAAAAACAAACAAGAACAATCATGAACGTCATGACACTCTGGCATGTATCCTACAATCCTAGAGTTGTGCATGACTTGAAGGGTCAGAGTTTGCTTAAAATAAAAGCCAAGCACAAACTCGAGTTTGGGAATTCTAGGGCTCAAAAACTAGTCTATCCACTGTTCTATTGAAGGTCTACAATGAAACCCTACCAGTGGACTCGGCGACCCTGGCTTTTCCATTTTACATATTAGAAATTGAGGATTTGGGGTACATTGCGGATAACTCTATTGTCGACTCTTGAAAGTTGGAAACCAGGTCAGTGATTCACACAGAAACATGAGAAGTTGAACAAAATGGCAAATTTGTTAGTCATTTGTAGCATTATTGATTTTATACATCTCTCGCAGAAGGAATCCGAAGCTCTACAGCATGACCATGATCGAGAACCAGAGTTTCGTGCTACAAAGGGGAAGATCGACCTGCTTCAAATGATACAAAGCAGGCAAAGAAGTAGGTAACATGCAGCGGCATATCTATTACTTTGCTGGCTTACCGTGAATTTAACTCCTAGAGAGCACTCTAATGCTTTCGAAACTTTAGGTGCGGGAGGTTCATGTGTAGTCGAAGAGAAGACAAACAGTAGATACTCTCCGAATGCCTTCAGTCAGGGCCTAGTTACCAAGGATCATGGAAAGAGAGGTCACAGACCAATCATGCAATGATGATGCTCAAAGTGGGGAGGTCGTGTCCAGGACTGAACAAAACGCGGCTGGATTAACCAAGTCTTCAGAACCAAGACTTGCAATGAGAGAGTAGAAGAATTTATGAGAGAAGAGTTCCCCTCCAAGTCGACCCATCACGCCTCTGCGAAGCACCTGCCTCTCATCCAACAACCCGGGCCCTCACAAAAAGGACTGATACTCCCATAACTTCACAGGTGTGCTTGCAAATCTCCAGCCGGTTCTAGGTTTTTGTAAGACAGGGGTGCAAAACATGTGCGTTTCAATTTCCAAATCGGTTTCTGTGAGATGACGCTTGTTTCTTGACTTCAGACTCGGTATGTCGTAGAAGAAAGCTTCGCGGCCCACTAGGCCTGGAAATACGACCCCAATTCGTAATGCTGATGCTTTCCAAGTGTCAAAATTCTCTACCTCGTCTCCTTTCAGAAACACGAAACCAGAGCAGGCTCAATCTCAACCATAGACGAGAGTGTCTCCGGGTCGACTGTCTCCGAGACGAGCAGCGGAAACTGTGATATGTTACAAGGAGCCTTCCTCGTGCAAGAAACCCTATTCCCAGCAATGATCAACAGCCGCAAGCCGAGTGAGCTGCACATCGAACTAGAGATCGTACGAGCGAGAGCTTGGTTGAGGGCACATGTCTGCAGCGCGTGCGGAGGTCTCCCGCGCGGCGCCTGGCTGCGGCGGTGCAGGTGTGCAACCCTAGGTGCGCGAGGAGAGTGGAGGGTGGCGCGCAAGGAGGACGGAGACGATGACGACACGACTCGTTTAGTGTGGGCGGGTACCTACGGCGGGTACGTGGGCGCGGTATCGCCCAACAGACCTTCATCAGCTGCCGGGACTGCTACGCGGCTCGCGGGAGGGATCCCCTGGCAAGCGTAGCAGCCCATTATTGTGATCCGTCTTTCATTATGTTTATACTGATTCCGGGTAAGCGAGTAGGGTTTAGTAACTTAATCCGCTCTAGTTATTTTCGGCGATAGTGTCGTATGCAATCTGAAACTGAAAATGAGTTTAGGGTTACCTTGGTGTTGTGTTTATGTTGACCAATGTTTAGAGTAACAATGATGTGTTTTAACAATTTCCGTCAACCCTAAACCTAAACCTAGAATAGAAATTTTCCGTTCGACAAAGCAGATGAATCGGCAACTGCTTCCTCATGGGGCCTCTGTTACCTCAGATTAACAAACTTAAAACAGCTTCAAATCATATTACTGAACATTAACGAATCATACTTCTGGCCGATGCCGAAGCACTCTGCAGATCATGCCATCTTCCGCATCATTGTAAATTCCAGTTCCTGACTGATGAAGCTAGACGACTTCTCAAGAACGAAAGAGTTGTTTCACAATGGCAAAGTTCGTCACGCAACGAACCTAAACTCTCACTTCCTCCTGGAGCCACAAGGCACAGAAGGATACACATTGTGTCTGCATAGCAATTGAATGTGACAAAATGCGAGTGCAGAGAATCAAAATTCATGAATCATTCCAACAGACGCCTGAATCTGAAACAGCACGTGGATCATGCCATCTTCCACAACAAACAAAAAAAAGCAGTTCATCTCGCGACTTCTCAATAACTTGAAAATTGTTACATCATGTCGAAGTTTGCCACGAAAAGAAACCTTAACCTAACCGAAGCAGAATATACATCGTACAACAACAATTATGTCCATACATTCCAATGAAGGCTCGGACTAGCTGTGAGAAAACTTACACCTCCATCATGAAGCATCGTCCTCATCCGCCTTCCCCTGAATCTGCGAGTCCACATTCACGGTCCGGTAGTACAAAAACGTGCTAATGCCGGTCAAGGCCGCGACTCCAGCGAGAACCACAGGATAGCGACTCGCCTTGCTCAGCGCCGGCGCAAGCTCAGCTTGCGCCTGGTGCAGCATCCCCTGGGCCCCGGCTGGCGGCCGCGCCACCTTGAGCTCCTCCGCCGGTGCCATCACGGCGCACTTCTGATCTTTCTCCTCATAAGCCGAAACTCGACCCAGTGCAGGATGCTCCGCGGTCATGTGCATCTTCAGCTGCCCCGGCGCCACCTGCGTCACATGATCAATCTTTCCTCCGAAAACCGTCACAGTCGCCTCCGCGGACATCTTCAGCTCCTGCGGTGCTATCACGCACTTCTCTTCGGCCATGGGCATCTTCAGCGCCTGCGCCGGCATGGCCATCGACTTCGTCGCCATATGATTCAACTTTCCTCCGAAAACCGTTACTTTCGGCTCCGAGGCGCACATCTTCAGCTCCTCCTCCGTCGTCTTCGTGGTGTTGAACTTCTTCTCTGCCATAGCCATGCCATGCCTCTGCGACGTCTCCTCCTCTTTGCACATCTTAAGCTCTGCAGCGGACATCTTCGTGGTCTTAAACAGGTGATCCCCGTCGTTTCTCGACATGGTAAATATTTGGGAGCGACGATCGAGCAATCACTTGATATTCGGGTAATTGTGTATTGAAATGGGTAATCGAATTTCCGGGAGATGTGAATTTCAGGGAGCCGCGAGGGCTCATGACTGTATGTGCGAAGCGTTTTCTCTTGGGAGGGTGTTCATGAAGATTTGGATTCTCCTCCGGCAATCGTGGCCGTTGAATACTCCTGCCAAGTGGCGCTGCTTGTAGCTCTGCCACGTGGATGTGGGAGGTATCCACGTCGGACTGGAGTTGGCGCGGGTTATCAATGCCCAATCGACAGGATAATTCGTGCCATTTACTGTCAGCTCCCTTCACAAGCGCATCTGCTGCAATAGCCATTTTCATTAACCCTGAAAGATCTGTGGGGGACCATATATACGGTCACGTATTTTACTCTTAAGATACAAAAAATGTACTTAAATTTAGCAAGACGTACATCTTTGGATTGAAGACTCTTCAACTAACATCTTTCATTTGGAGGTCATTTCAATATCTAAACCTTATCATGCTCAAATACGACACCATACATGTAGAATACATGACCATTATGCAACTTCTCAAGCATGTAGTAGGTGCCATAATGATCTAATTAAAAAATTTCATGTGTCATTGGATCAGGTTCGACACAAATACAAACTTTTGTAACTATCGTGTACATCAATTCTTACACCTATGTCAAATACACAAAAAATCATGTTGCAACCCAAATGTGGCTTCTTTGACCTCTAAGGGTTATCCCTTAACTCTTAAATGTTAGTTGGAAACCGTGTATATAGGCACATATGTTACTTTGTAGAATACAAAAAATGTTATTAAAGTTTAGCAAGAAATACACCTATAGATTGAAGATTCTTCAACTAACATCTTTCATTTGGAGGTCATTTCTATATCTCAACCTTATCATGCTCAAATATGACACCATACATGTAGGGCATTGTGGCCACAAGTAGCACCCAATGATGTGTAAGGGACAAACAATTGGTTGCTAAGTACATGCTAGACATTCTCATACCAAAATCATTTAATTATAAGAGCCTATCTTTAAAGCAGGTAGAACAAATAGGATTGTTGTAAAAGGAGCTAACTCTATTTACAATGTCTTGTAGCCCAAATGAAACAATGTGCAGTGTTTGATATTCACCATAAAGTTTTGATAGCTTTCTTGATTCCAAAGTAAAAATCATGTTGCAAAATGAGGCTTGGATTTAGGATTTTTTTTCTTACGGAGGGAACAGAGAGTGTTGGACTAGACGTGGAGGGAGCAAGTCTTTTTGGCTCAAACCTAGTAGATGTTGCCCAAAAAAAACAAAAAAAAACACTGCTAGGATTACTTTTCTGGATGCAATTTTCTATTCATAGTTACAACTTACTGAAATGGTTACTTTCAAAATGAGATCAAAAGTAGATTCTAGGGTTCAATTCCTTTTCATGTCACAGTACATGTCGCAATTTTTGCAACAAGCATGTGAGATTCTGTTTTGCCCCCTAAATCCAACTACTGTAGCTGGGGATTTGTTTCGGTTCTCACAATTTTCCAGAAGTACTGTAGAGACAAGACAACTCATATTCATCTGTATTATGGATAGAAAACTCTCTCCACCCAAAATCATTTTCACTGAACTGATCCAAGTGTTTGCAAACAATGGACAACAACAGTGCACATATGATGCTATTTGTGACATGTTGTGAAGCTGCCAGATACTCCGTCTCCAAACTTCTTCCTCAAAAACATAAATCAAGTCCGGCATCAACTCTCACATTGCTTTGATACCCTAGCCTTTTTCTTCCACATTTTGATTTAGGGCCCTTCACACTATGCCCAACTTGAGAGGCCAACCGTCAAAATGAGTGGCCAAACTATGGCAAGAGGCCAAACTTTTTTGCCAAAAAAATACATTAAATAATATAGATTGAAGGTTTGGCAGGTCGTGGTGTGAAGCCCCAAAAGCCAAGTCCAAAGTCCAAACCCCATATCATTACGCAAAAAAAATTAGTCCAAAGAAATCAGCCATTAAAAATCAGCCCAAAAAAATCAGCCAAAAAAAATCAGCCCAAAAATTCGGTCTCTTTCATCTATCCGTCTAGATCTTGTCAGTTTTTTTTTATTATTTTAACCCCTAAAGGACCACGACCACTTTCGCTCTAAAACCAGTCCAAAACTGCCACTGCCAAAAAGAGACATGAAAATCACATTTTAAAGTGAATTTCAGATTTTCAACCGTAAGATCTTAAAAATTACTTCTATATCAACATGCCGATGAATTTTGGTTGCAATCCACCGCACGGATTGATAGATTTTAGTGTTTGAAGTCAAAACAATGGTTCATTTGCTTCCCTGCGTTGAGTAGATCATCGGACTTTGACTTCACTTTGTATCAAATTTTTGCATTGTACAAGGTCTAAATATTTTACCATTGTCTTAAGCATGATGTTATTTCCCAACACACCAATTTTTAGAGGTAAAAAAGGGGTGTAGCATATTCAAAACAAGTGTGCAAGGAGTGGAAGTTCAAAAATTGCCATTTCACATTTTATTTTTTTGGTGAACTACGTATGTATTCAAATGATAATCCAAACAGTAAATAAGAAGGTTTTCACCACATATTGTTGTTGAAAAATAAAAAAGTGAAAAATTTGAAGATCTCTAGGTTTTAGGTAGAAAAGATGAAGTTTTTTTCCCCCGTTGCCCGACAATGTGTGAAAATGTTTGACTTGGAATAAAATGCCTTTTTACACTAAAGACAAGAATTTTTTTTCAAAATTTCCAGAAAAGGAAATATTCTTTATGTGTGTGAAAAATCTCAATGTCAACAGAAACTTTTGTCGAATTTTTTGGAGGTGCCCGGTGTTCCCACTTTTGGCTTTAAGTGGTACTAACTTTCAAACCACAAATCCAAAAAATAAAATAAAAATATGCCACGAAGCTCTTATCAAAGGAAATCTAGAATATAAATTTCAGAGAAAAGGGATTTTTTTTTGAATTTTAGGAACCTGCCCAAAATCAGAAATCCCTCCAAAGGAGACTCTGGTCCTTTAGGGGTTAATAAAAAAAATCGACAGACTCTCGATTGTAGTTTGGGTCGACTAAAATGGGCGACCCAAATTTTGCTCGAGAGGCCGTCGCTTTGGCGCCAAAACAACCCAAAAGTGTTGCCATATAGGACGACGGCCTTTGGAGTTTGGGCACAAGTGTGAAGGCCCAAAGTCCGGACTTTGGCCATTCTAGCAGTCTCATTGGTGGAAATCGACGGCCTCTCGACTTGGCCACCGAGTGTGAAGTGGCCCTTAGGGGGGTTTTACACTATGGTGGAGAACTCCACCGGCCGGTCAAGAAGTCTCGGCCAAGACATGGTTATTTGAGGCGAGCGGTGGATGTTGGACAAGACAAAAAAAGAATAAAGTAATGCATGAAGAAGTTGCTCTTCTCCGGTGGGTTGGTTTCTTATCCGGGGGTTAGAGGCCGGACAAGAAACGAGCCCACCGGAGAAGAACTCTTCAAAAAAGTTTTGCCACGTAGGCGGCCATGTCATTTTTTCATCCATGCTTGAAGTTCTCCACCGGTCAAGTCTTGGCCATAGTGTAAACCCAATCCGGTGAAGAACAATTTTTTCTCCAATCATATTGCTCCATTTCCCTTGAATTCTTGATCGGTGAACTTCTCCACCATAGTGTAAAGCGGCCCTTAGTTCAACTCATCAATTCCACAATCCAGGGTCACATATGGGGTCTCTATCTTGTATACTTTCAGGAAAACTCTATTATAATATTAGCAATTTTCTAGCTTGGTTTGTGGTTTTCATTTCAAAGTCATGCAATTTGAAACTAGGAAGTCATATTAGAAAAAATGTTAAGTCCCACGTGAAAGAAACAATGCCACAAACGACACTCTTCTATTCATTTCTATATATCCATAGCACCACGGCCTTGGTGTAGTGGTTTGGGTCATGGCACACCGGTGAGGTGGTTGTGAGTTCAAGTCCTATTGCCGGCGTGGTGCCTACCACCATAGTCCACCCAATTATGGTGGGGGGTCCCAAGGCCTTGTTGTATGGGGACCCACAAAGCCCTTGGGGGAGATGACATGTCGGTTGTCTCTAAGGCAATTAGTGTAGAGAAGCACTTAGTGTAGAGAAGTGCTTACCCTCCAGAGGGGGGAGTAGTTCTATTACACTAGCCTATGTCCCGTGGCCATATGTTTAGTGAAGAGAATGAACAAACACTATATTCACGCCGGTTTCCTTCGGAGACCGGAGTTCTTCTTCTTCTATAAATCCAAACTAAGATTGAGTAAGGCTTATATTAGTAGAAGTGTAGATTCTTATCGTCTCGAAGATGGCAAGGGCGGTCCCCAAAGACCCTCTCTCAGAGCAATCCCTTGTTCAAGGTGTATACTCTGTCTTGATACCATGTCTTGATGCTCTGTCCAAATACCTAGCCCAAAAACCATGTCCTAATACTCTGCCCTTGCAATGGACATATACCATGTTCCACTGAAGAGGTGTAGCCTTTTTAAATCATATATAGAGATTAAAAAAACAAAATTTTAAAGCTTTTGTATAGAAAACATCTATAGATACGAAAGCATCAATGCAAATGTAAGTTATACCTTTTTTACACCAACCATAAGACGGAAGATACTATTTCCATGTGAAACCAGCAATGAATTCCTAGAATTGTACCTGTGTCTACCTCCTTAGTTCCTAATCGGTTACCTTGAACTTAAAACATAACCAAAATGGCCGCAAGTAACCAGTAGATGATATGAGTACAAGAATGAAGTTCTCTACTAACAATTACAAGAGTCTAAAAGAAATCAATAAGAAAATTCTACAAGCTCACATTTTCCAAAAGTAAAAAAATGGATCACTTGAAGTTGTAAGTGTTGGATACGTTTGGTTTTGTGGAGATCATTACAACAGAGATGGTGCATGTGTCCTCCACATTAGTGTGTGTAATGCTAATTGAACCAAAAAAAATAAAAAATAAAATGAAAAAAAGAGAAAAAAAAAAGGAAAAAAAAAAGGTGTAGAGTGCGGAAGTGGCAAGAAGGCGGCGATCACTCACCAATGAAATGAAAACCGTAATTTCTGTCGAGGTGAAAAGCATCGTGTGATTGTGAGAGGCAGGCTTATCCTGTGGCACCCCAGGATCATACGCGGCCAACAGCACTGAATACTGGAAGCACCACCCTTTCTCTCCGCCCCGCGCCTCTCCTTTAGGCTGCCTTTCCCGAGCATTGGCCGTGTGTGAAGTGTTGGGGGAAGTTGCAGCTCATGTGCGCCATCGCCATTGCCCCGGGGACGCACTGAGCACGCCGAGCGCGACGGGAGGATGGCGGCACCGGCAGCCACGGCCGGGCCAGCTATGGCGTCGCTGGGAGGAGCGGGGCTGGGCGTGATAGGGAGCAGCCGCGTGAGGCAGGGTTTGAGTTGCAGGTTGGAAGGGAGGCGGAGCGTTCGGGGATTGCGCGGGGGATGCTCTTCGTCTTCGGCGCTGGTTGGCGCGAGAGTGCGGCGATTCATGCTGGCGCGTGCGGTTTCGGTGACGGCGGAGTCGAGTGTTGTGGTGAAGGCAGGGGAGAGCGATGATTTGCGTGTTTCTGGTAAGCCGGTGATGACATTGCAGCCGGAGAGTGACGCGGTCGGGCTGAAGCCTCCGCCGCTGAAGCCTGCGCCGAAGCCAGTGGCGCGGCCGAGCGGGAGCGGGAGCGGGAGCGGGGACGAGGATGCGGTTGCGCTCAAGCCACCGCCGCGACCTGCTGCGCCGAGGCCGAGCGGAATTGCGAGCGAATCCGCAGGAGATGAGAGTGATGATGCCGTGAGGTTGAAGAGTCCTCCGAGGCCGGCGTTGCGGCGGAGTGACAGTGGCGCGGGGAGTCCGCAGGGCTCTGCGGCCCCGTCCCTGGGGCAAATTTTGGAGAACGTTGAGAGATTAGGTCCTCCTCCTGCAAGGGGAGGGGCTAGAGGTCCCGTGAGGGCGCGGCCGTTGACGACGCAGCCCGGCGCGTGGAGAGCTGGAGATAAATTAAGGACCAAGGAAGAGCGGGAGAGGGATGCAGCGGAGGCAGCAGAAGCTGCAGCGTCTGCCGCAGCAGCTGTAGAAGCTGCCGCGGCGGAGAGACGGGCACAGAGAGCTGATAACGGTGATGCGCAAGCTAGCACTTCGGATTCTGATACTGTGCGGGCGCCTCGGTCTCGTATGCAATTGAACACTCTTGCGAAACCTGTTGCCAGGCCTGCCCCGGCTGCGCCGAGGAAAGGTCCTGTGTTGAAGGATGTAGGAGCGGGTCCAATTTTGAAGGATGTCGGAGCTGCGCCTCGGTCGCAATCCTCGAGATCTTCTGCACCTGCTCCGAGGAATGTTGATATCAACGCTGGACCTGCCGGGCCACCGAAACCTTTTTCGAAGCCAGCAATTAAGGTAAATTCTATAACTCGTGACTCTTGTTACTCTGCTTGAGCTGTTGAATATCGTTCTGGATTGATTTTATTCAGACATCTTGCACGGGAGACAGAAACGTGCGTTTAACGAGTGAGACTTCTTGATGGAGTGCACGTGAGGGTTTAATAAAATTCCTCTACTGATTAGGTTTAGTAAGTTAAGATGCTTTAGTGAGTAAGGAGCTCTAGGGCAGCGCCATTTGCAAATCTTCTCCACTGGGCTCAGCCTCGCAGATACCTGGTAAATTGCATGTTGGTCTAGCCGTTAGTAGACTGTGTAGTCGTATTCAAGTAATATGACTTTAGATGTTTGTAGACTGTAGCGGTTGTCAATGAAGCACTGCAGATACCGGAATGAGATATAGACATTCCGGGGTAAAGAATGAGTGTGACCTAAAAATTTCGCAGCATGTCATGACGACTTACATGTATTGAATTGTATTTTAGAATGGTCTTATAGAGTTCGGGTGATGCCACGAAAGGGCTACTTGCAGAAATCCTTCTCCTAGGCTTGGAAATTTGTTCACTTAAATTACTGATGAGCTTTTTTCGGTTTCTTTGAAATGGAAGGGTAAGGAGGAATGGCGAAAGAAGGCCGCCAACAATGTTACAGATGGTGCCAAACGAAGAGTTTCCGCCAGAAGTAAAGGTTCTCTGGACGGTGTCGCTGACTTGGAGGGAGCTAAACCAGCTCGCCGGGGTGGCAAGAAGATGAGCAAGGCTAGCCGGAAAGCTATCCGAATGGAAGCTGCACGAGCTGCAGCCCCTGTGAAGGTTGAGATTCTGGAGGTTGGGGCAGAGGGGATGTCGTGTCAAGAGTTGGCCGAAGCACTTGCCGTGAATGACAGTGAAATTGTTAAGGTGCTTTTCATGAAGGGTATCGGTATCACAGTGAACCAGACGCTGGATGAAGAGACAGTGAAGCTTGTTTGCAAGGAATTCGAGGTGGAAGTTGTGGAGGCTGGTACTCTCAAGGTGTCAGATTTGGCGAAAAAATCGAACAGTTTTACCGATGATGAGGACCTCGACCACCTTGTGTCTCGTCCTCCGGTCGTTACAATCATGGGACATGTCGATCATGGCAAGGTACATCTGCTTGCTTTTTTCGTTGCATCCCGTTTTAAAGTGCGAATCTGTAAGAAACCGTGAAGTTTATGCAAAACTTTAACTTGCAAACACGTCTTCTTTCATCGTTTATCTTGATATGTGTTAAAGCCTAAGAGATTGGGTATTGGTATTGTGCAGACATCATTGCTGGACTTCATCAGAAAGACCAAGGTACACGCATATTTGTGAACTTATTGTCTAGGCTGCACGAAATGTATTTTATTATTGGTGATTCTATATTGGTGGTAGAGAGGGGGGAGTTTGGTTGTTGTGACTTGATTGTCTGCTTGATCTTAATTTTGGGAATTATGATCCTTTACCAGGTTGCTGCTGGAGAAGCAGGGGGTATTACACAAGGCATTGGAGCGTACTCCGTCAATGTGATGGTTGAAGAGAAATCGCATCCTTGTGTTTTCCTTGACACTCCAGGTCATGAGGTAGGATGTCTACTAGTTTTCTACTTTCATGACCTCCTCGGGTTTCTTGTAATACTGATGGCCACTTTGTAAATAGGATATGTGAGTAATAATCCTGCCTACTAAAGACCATTTTGGGAAAGAAACAGTACATTGCTTCTGTCTGCTATCTGGTGGCTCTAGATTGTGCTTAATTTAAGCTAATGTTAAGAACACCACTGCATGTATTAGGAACGGTTTATCACATGTTAGAATTTTTGGGTTGTATATTTAAGACTCAAAGCATTTCATTCATTAGGTATTAGGTCTTGAATCGATCTAATAATTAATCTGACTTGTCATTTTATTGTGCCAGGCGTTCAGTGCCATGAGGGCTCGTGGGGCTCGTGTAACAGATGTTGCTGTCATAGTTGTGGCTGCTGATGATGGTGTTAGGCCGCAAACACTGGAAGCTATAGCTCACGCCAAAGCAGCAGATGTACCTATAGTCATAGCTATTAACAAGGTTCGATTTCGACACTCATGTTTGATTACATTTCAATTGTCGATTACTAATTTGGCTCTTGATGGGAAACCTGGCTATTAGTCGTTTTGTTACAATATATATTTGGGTGTTACAATGTGCGCTTTAAGAATGTGCATGTGATATTTCGTTAATAAGCCAAGGGGCGGCGTATTCATAATATCTGTTTCATGCAAGCAGATTGATAAAGATGGAGCAAATCCACAAGTTGTGATGCAAGAGCTTTCTACTCATGGCCTGATGCCTGAAGAATGGGGAGGTGATATTTCTATGGTGCAGGTCAGTAATCGATATGACCCTAAATTCACTCTTTTCTATGATGGCCATATTGGGTTATTTTTGTATAGTTGCACTGCAACGTGGGTAATGTGATGCCTAGTTGATTCGTACTGTAACTAAGCAGACTTTCTTGATGACCTCCTTAATGATTACTGTAATTCATGCATTTGATGATTCTATCCAGAATTGTTGACTCACCGGTTTCTATTGAGATTCTTGATACTGTTGTATGCAGCCTTCTGTCTTACTCCTACCATATATTTCCTTGTCGGGTACATCCTAATGAATCACTTGTTTCTGACAAACAGGTTAGTGCTAAAAAAGGAACAAATGTTGACGCGCTGCTGGAAAGCATTGTGCTGGTTGCCGAGGTACCGTTGCTGCCCTGAGTTTTATTTCGTGTTTTATTTCATGCTTACTTAGAACAGGGTTGATGCTTTAAGGAAGTAAATAGTTGTGTGTCTGATTGTATTTCGTTTCTTCATGGCATTTGCATTGGTATATCATGTAATCGACAGTATGCTATAAATGCATCTGCATTTTGGGGACGTTGCGTGAACGGGGTTGATTTACAAATAATCGGTTAAAAATGTTCTTATGCTGTTGTTTGCAATGGCTTAGAGTATAATGGGAAGTTCATTTTCGTACTTGCTGACCTACGATGTTATTGAACGCAGTTCCAAGAATTAAAAGCCAATCCCGACAGAGAAGCTAGGGGTACAATTATTGAGGCCAGTTTGGATAAAGCCAGAGGACCGCTCGCTACTTTCCTCGTTCAAAACGGTACTCTCCAGAAGGGGGATGTGGTTCTATGTGGAGAATCGTACGGAAAGGTATGCTCTACCAGATGACCTGTCATTTTTTTTGCAAATTTAGAGTCTGAGTACTATTATTATTAAGTTTGCAAGTGTCGTAGATGGCATTATTAACCTGTCTTTCACCGTCGTAGATGCAAATTGCAACACTGCAGTTCCATTCTGTGGTCCGTTTTAGAATCTGCCTCGTGATCTGATTTCGTTGATCCGGATCCCTGTCTCAAGTTCTCTACAATTTAAGGTGTCCGTTTTGATTGAGTTGCGAGCGATTGGTATTAACAGAGAAATGGCTAAATTTGGTTATTTCAGGTGCGTGTTTTGATGGATTACACCGGATCCCGGGTGGATGAAGCTGGACCCTCAGCAGCTGTGCAGGTGATTTGCAGCTTTCCAAACATTTCACATGCCAATAATTGTGGTGAATAAAATCAATTAGCGAACTTAGTCTCTTATTACAGATTGTCGAGACGTGCCTTATAATTTGTGAATTTGTCACAGGTTTTGGGTTTGAGCGAAGTACCAGTGGCCGGCGATGAATTTGAAGTCGTTGACTCACTCGAGCAAGCAAGAAGCAAAGCAGCAGAGCATGCTGAAGTTATGCGTAGCTCTAGGCTCGTAGCCCAAGCTGGAGAGGGGAAAGTTACACTGCATTCTTTTGCGAATGCTGTAGCGGCCAGCGCAGAGACTGGAGTTGAACGCCACCAACTTAATGTAGTTTTAAAAGTCGACGCTCAGGTACTGTCGGAATTTACTTGACTTGTACTTTGCTTAAAATATTTCGCACAATGTACTGTTCTCATGCCGCATTTAAGTAGTATTCCAAATCTGATTATGAGATTCTGGCATGCAGGGTTCTGTTGAAGCGATCAGGGAAGTCCTTCAATCATTGCCCCAAGACGCAGTTGCCTTGCGCTTCTTGATGCAGTCAACGGGAGAGATCAGTGCCAGCGATGTAGACTTGGCATTAGCAAGTGGTGCTGTTGTGGTAGGCTTCAATGTTGGTGTCCAGTCGAGTGTACAGACAAAAGCGGAGGCTGAGGGGGTTGAGATAAGATTATATCGTGTTATTTATGACCTCGTCGATGACATTCGAAAAGCCATGGAAGGAATGTTGGACGATGTGGAGGTAATATTTTTAAATGTTCAAAGTTGTCGTGTTTCATTTGAGAAATTTTGTTGAAATATGTCCATTCTTGTACACTGCGAACTGTGAATCGCGACTTACGCAACTTCTGTTCGCGTGATGGCACTTCAAAAATAATTGTCGATTGTCATACAAATGAATCATCCACGGTACTTACATTTCTTATTTCGCAGGAAGAAATACCAATTGGGGAAGCCGAAGTTAGAGCTGTTTTTGGTGCTGGAAGTGGGAAAGTTGCGGGTTGTATGGTGACTGAAGGCAAATTAATGAAGGGTTCTGGAGTTCGAGTCATGCGAGGGAGGGACTCTGTGCATGTTGGCACAATTAGCTCATTAAGACGAGTGAAGGAGCTCGCCAAGGAGGTGAGTAGAAAATTCATGCCGTCTCTTGGAACCTGTTGTGGTCTAGTTCTCAGCAGATGTTTCTTCAATTTGCACTTCTTTCGTACAATGCCCATGTCAAAAGCTGTTGTTGCAGCAATGATGTCTGACGTCTGAGAGGCTTTTTCAATATTTTGCAGGTACCTGCTGGTTTAGAATGTGGAGTTGGTACCGAGGGGTTCAACGAATGGCAAGAAGGTGACAAAATCATGGCATTCAAATTGGTGGCAAAGAAAAGGACTTTAGAAGAAGCCTCGGTCACCGTTAACGCAGCTGTGAACACTTTGACATTCCACAACGAATCGAGGACTTAAAACAGGTTCTCTTTCCCAAATCAATGAGATGGTAAGACATTCAAACACTCACTCAGGTCTCCATCTCGTCTTGTACCATCCCCTCAGCTTTATTATTACTTGATGTACCTCATCCAATTTGTAAATGACGATACACATGCGACTTGACTTAGGAATCTGTCAAGAGTCTATGAGCTCAGAGTCAATTGCATCATGGAGTATACCCGTCTTTTTAATGGGGTTGCATTGATGCTATTCTTGATCACTTTAGCTTACTTAAGCTACTGCGGCAGTTCCAGGTGGACACCTTGTTACCCTAACCAGGTCTTTGAATGTGTTACGTTGATGATCATGAATGGTTACTTTTATGATTATGAAGTGACACTGGAAGTATTGTCTAACAGGCAAATACTTCCAGTGTAACTATCATGTCATTGGAAAGTTTTAGATGAGAGAAATATGGTTGAGGACTCGTAATTGTATCTGTTTGCAGTATGTTTATTTTATCTCATCATACTAAGATAACATATGAGTAGAGAGTAATGTACAAAAAGGTGATTTCTATATATATATTACCTAGGTCACACCCATTGAGTTTGAACCATTGCGGTTTGAAATTATAATTTCTTAGGTAGGTAGGTGTTGAAAGTGACCACTGTGTATGGTATGTAATTCAAGATTCCTATGCATTAAAAATGTCTATTATTGCATATGAAAATTCACAACAGTATACTATCATTTCCAGCTTTTATTCTTATTGACCTACTAAAAATGACATATTTGATTTATACATGGTTTTATATTTGAGGCATTACTTTTGATCATTTCTTTTCTAGTTTTTAATTTGTAGCACCCAGTAAATGACTTGTAAATGCTATAAGTTTTTACTTTAAGTGAATATTTTTACCAACTATGTTTATAATGATCCTTTTATTTGAATACTATAGAGAGTTGTGCTCTTGGTAAAAATTGGCATCAAGGGAAAAAAATTATTGCATTTACAAGACACTTACTGGGCACTACACTAAAAGTGATATTTAGTGTAGATCTTTCATCATTGCCCACACATTTTCAATTGATTGTATTGTAGGGTTAAAAAATAAATCATTTTTTTTTGCCCAACAATATTAGAACAAAGACCACAAACTTTGAAAGGCTCCTACAGGCTCAAAAACACATTAGTTTGCTGTAAAGATTGGAGTCTAGTTTACATTACAAAAAGAAAGTATCATACAATCATACTACTAAAATTGCAATTTGTGCAGTTCCTGTGCGGTCTTCTGCATGGTTGATTGCACGGTTGATTACTGTACGGTGTATTGTGCGGTTTTAAAATTTAGGATCTTGAGTTTCTGGGTGTGTCAAATTTGCATTTGTGTGTTGCAATTTGTGCTCTTGATTACAAATTTGATGTTTCAAATATTTTTTGAATTAAGCACTTAAAGATTGAATCATTAATTGTGAGTTGTAAAGAGTGCAAAAAATGTGAAGTTGGAGTTGTGATCTTCAAAGTTGGCATACAAAGCTGGAGTTGCAAAATTGCGTATTCAAGTTGTGGAGATTGAAATGACAAGTTTTGAGGTGAGATTGCAAGTTTTGAGATTGTAAATGCAAATTGAGTTTGTGGGTGTGTGAAATTTGCATTTGTGTGTTGCAATTTGTACTTATCCAAAACAAATTTGAAACTCTTGATTACAAATTTGACGTTCAAAATATTTTTGAAATTCCATTTTAAAATGCAAAAAATCTAAAACTTACTTTTTTCTATTCTATTCTATTACATTATTAAAATTCATGCATAGGTTTCAAAGACATATTTATATTTCATGTAGATTGTTGTTACCTTTCTTTTTTAATATTTTGTGATAAAAAAACTTCATTAAAATGGTTGAACTAATGCGTTGCAAAGCAAGCCCCAACTGCTAGTAATAATAATAATAAAAACATATCATAGTGTCCACCATCTATTGCTGCCACCTATACTAACAAAAGTTTTTTTTAGGTTTACTTCTAATGAAGGTGTGAAGTTGCTCCAGAGATATTGTATCTCATATTCATCAAATAGTTTGCACCAATTCCTCTTTATTTCTAGGTCTACAATAATGTTCCATACATTTTCTACAGGGTTCCACCCTAGTGAATTTGTTGGGCATATTAGTTTTGTCACATCATGAGCTTTGTCTTCATTGCAATGAAAGTAAGTAGCAATAGACAATAGTGCTATCTTCTAAAAGTGTAAACTACTTGGGATAAATGTACAAAAATAAAACTCATTGAAATTTTCTCACAAACAAGAGTCACAGAAACGCTTCTCGTGAATCTCTCTATCTAGAGGTATAATAACAAGAAGGCATTTATTAGAGCCATAAAATGCACTTCAAATTGTACTAATTTTCAACTAGACTTGAAAAGTGGCGCTATACCATCCCATATAAATCTCTTATATAACTTTCATCACATGCTATTTTGTTTGGAATTCTTACCAATTCCAAATCATATCTCAATTGACCAAAGCACATGGCACCAACCCTCAAAATTCCAATTTTCATGAGCTCGTGCAAATGCAAGCCTTACTGTTTGATGCTAGTATTAAGATAGATTTGTGTGGAATTTATGTCGCGATTTATTCAAAGAATATGGATTTTGAGATGCTCAAATGTCCGGTCACACATCCACAGCCGTTATGACTCCTCCAGCCGACTCCGGTGATACTATACTCGTGCCTGGTTTAGGCACGATGTCCAACCCAAGCGTCCACATCATGAGCAATACTGATGATGACGATATTTATGTCCAGAACTTAAGTAAGTCAAGCAATCCGGCGTTCCATTCTCAAATATCAACTCCTCATGATGTGTCTACTTCACTTCCATCCAAGTCCAAAATGTCTCCATCTATATCCTTAGGTAAGCCCGATGTCCATCCTACGTCTGAAAACCTACGAAGTATCCTTCTACATGTCCGTACAACCAGTCTTAGAAAGGGGTGCAGGTCTTAACTGTCACGTCTTGATTTAGATAGCTTAGATTTACAGCGAGTGAAGTATCTGCCTAGTAGAGAATTGATATTCGAATTACCACCTCTTCCAGAGGATATTCCTCCGCAGTTTGGAGAAGGCCTTGATAGGATGAGTAAACAATACGACTGTCACACATTGTGCACGACTATGACCACAAAAATCAAGAACAATTTTGGCCTTACGTATTGAAAGTCGACATGTACCGGACATCTTCAATGCCCTAATTTGCATTGTGACTACAAGTGCAGGAATGATGGTCGCATGAATCAAACCGAGTGGAGCCGGTTTGCCTTCACCCCATTTCCATTGAACGGAGCACCATCCGACAAATGAACGCTGGCATGTAAGCTCCGTCAAACCCCTCCTATTTGTCTCGCCCTTTGTGATGCTCAAGTTTATTACATTACATCTAGCGATCCAAAAAGTCCACGTGCCGCCATCCACCTTGGGCATAATCATCATCCCATTTCAAAAGGCGTCGATCAAACCGCAATGGACGTCATGCACGATTGCGTTGCAAAGGAAGTCCAACGTACATCAAAGGGTACAAATTCGGCTATCATCATGGCTGCAAGTAAGACGTTCGTCTCCAACTACTTGATCCGTCCAAGTTGTAGATCAACGAGCCTAGATGGAGCATCATGGATGTTGTCCTAGATCAATTCGAGACTCTTTCTTCTCCAAACATCAGAAACCTTATGTCAACATGCAAGAGGTTCTACAACAAAGGAAAGGGTGTGATGGACAACATCATGGACATGAAGGAATTGTCCAAGTTCGAGTTTATCCACGAAACCAAGTTTCCGGGTCAATCTGAAGTTGTCTGTTGATCGTTTATGTAGTGGTGTTGACCTTGTAAAGCGTATGCAAGCCGGGGGGGATCTCCAAAATTGTTGATTGATGTTTGATTATGTAAAACAAGTGAAGGATTGGACTACCATGGCATGCCATGTGTATGGCAGTAAGTATTGTAGAGTCATGACAATTGCCATGTGCGACATGCAATCGGAGGAAGCTGAAGCCCAACAACTATTCAGGGAGAATTTGAATGGCACAATGAAGAACCACAGTCTGCAAGAGAAAAACTTCAAAGGCTTTATGGCACATAGCGCGGGAGCAAATTGGCACGCCGTCCGACAAGTTTATGGCTCTAGCGACAAGGACAAGCCTATGGATAACAAAGAATGGACTTGCTTATTTCATTGTGCCAAATGTCTTCAGCAAGCCACCACCAGAAGCATTTTATCCAGCTTCAGAGAGCAACACATTGTCCTTTGCAAAATCTCGAAGAAGGCAAAGACTCAAGAGGAGGCTGAAGCACAATACAACGTAATTTGTGCATGGTGGGTGTCTTCCGGTGCCATAACCAAAAAAGGTCGTCGTGCTCTAGAGGATCGGATGGCGTCCTGGCACTTTCGATATCCACAATGGGGCGGTGCTATGCAACTTGTAAGCCCTCTTCATCTTTTACTTTAAAAGAATCTTGTGTTTAATATAAAAAAGACTTCCCATCATTTCTATGGCATTTGTTGTACCTTCTCATGATCTCACGCTTCACAAGGGAGCCGACATGCCTTCCTGCAACCTTGTGGAAACAATCCACAACCGGTGGCTGCAACAAATCCGGAAATACAATGACATGTTTGTACGCAGCAACCATGGACGACCTCATCTGTGCTTTTATGCAGATCACTATGTATCGGACATGGTTGAAGGGTGGCACGTCTAGAAAAGGTCCGGACAAAGGTACGCTTTGTGTGCGGTCTTCACAATACTCAAGTGACCTTAAACTCACTGGTGAGTTTGTTAAGAACTTCTCTGGGGCTGAGGATCTACCAACCAGGACAGACGACTTTGAAAGAGCAGAAATTTTTGGGTCTACCAAGCGCAAGATTGACATGCCACCTATATCTGCCCGTATTTCCCAGAGATCCGATACGGTAAACTACTCTATCTTTCGTGATGGCCAAAGGGTGACTGGAGTGTGTATTGAAGAAGCCCTCACCGAACAAGACTTCGGAGTTCAGCATACAACATCCATTTTGGAATCGAATTGTGATCCATGAAAGTGGCACATTGGCCGCCTCTCAAAAAAATCTGCTTGAAAATGCCAAGTCTTGTAAACTTGCACTGGTGAGCAGTGCATCACTAAGGTTCGGCGTGGGAGTCATGGGACTTCAGCCTCCACACATGTTGGTATGAAGAAAGATTACAGATCGCTAGAGAATGTCTCATTTGAATTTTGGTTTTGTCCTGATGACCTTAGTTGTTGTGTGAAGGGATCAAAGAAATCGATTGTAGGTGATTGGCTAGTAGTTTCAATGACGTGGCGTGTCAAGCTTGACACTAATTTAACAGTGGAGAAGGTACTAGCGTTGGAAGAAGCAGGTTTTCAGCTGCAGCAACATGGAGCTTTTTCACTACAAAGACAATTCCAAGTGTCTATGGACATGCCCCTTTTGCGATCGCACTTCCCTATTCCAACGAACCCGAAGTCTTACCACACCTTCCGAAATGGCTACGCAATTTGTAGATCAACAGATGTTCCAACGACTGAGCAACGCAACAAGTGGTCAAGCGCCGCTCTTATGTATAATTGTTACGTCTCCAATCTCTATGCCATTACGTATCCCGGATGGGGATGTGTTATCACTCTTGATATAGGGAAGTACAAGTCCTATTGCATTACCTTTACGGACCTTCTAGAGTGTTCATGCTCTGTTTTTTTGAAGATGCAATTGGAGGCGTTGGGAAAGAAGGGACAATGGAAGTATTGCAAGCATGTGTATTACATCTTATGTTACCTTTGTAAAATGGATTACAAAGAGGACTTATTTATGCATGTTCCAAGCTACAGCTTCAACAAAGTCATGCAGATTTTAGAGCATGCAAAGATTGTCGAACAAGAGTGAAAAAGGCAATGATGTCGTATTTCTCAAAAAGATCTACGATCGTAGATTGTTCAGGCATAGAGTTGCAAAGTTGTAGATGTGGACGTGAATTTAGTTCATGTACCTATTGAGTTTGTTATGACTTGTTAATTGGCGTACTTCACATGCAGTACTATAGGCAATGGAGAGTTTTGTACTAGTTGAATTCAAAGTGGAGACTATCAACCATTTCGGGCTAAACCTTTGGATTTGTGTAAGTGATCCCATTTATTGCCCATGTGATGACCCTGTAATAAATGGATGATACCCAAGTAATGCCTAGGTGATACCCAATCTAAACCTAGGCAATGCCCTTCTGATACCTAGGTGATACCTTGCAGTTTACCTTGTGTCCAAATTAGTGGATATTTATAAATAATAAATTTTGTCGTGCTTAGACCAAAATTTAAACCTATTGTACAAGATTTGAATGTGATCATTCTAAGTTGAAAAATATTAGACCTACATCATAATCAAAGCACGGAAAGAAAAGAAGGTCCAATACTTCAAAAAAATTATTCCACAGTTATAGGCTACTTATTTAATTTAGTGTTTTAAAAAAAATTGCTCCAAAATTCATGGTTCTGCCCAAATTGCCAGAGTTTCACTTTTTTTTTTTTTAAATTGTGATTTTTTTTAGTTTTCAGAGTCTTTTATGCTTGTTGCTTGCCACTCACTGCTCACAAGATTGCGTTGTTGTGTCAAATTATAATGGGACAATATTTGTTTGCTACCTAGTGTAAGGCTTTTTGCGTAGTTTTCAATGGTGGTAAATGTATTGTTGCAACTTATAGGCCCATGCAAGTTATCATATATGTATTTCACCACCCCTACTCCAATTGCAGATGATATCTAGGTGCCGTGGTAAAGAGTTAGGCTCAGTCATATTTTAATCCAATATTGGTAGAGATATTTGTACAAAGGATCACACCGCACAATGTTTGGTTATTGTATAGGATATTGATTTCATCATATTATCGCCTTACAAATTTTTATATGCATACATAAACTTGCGTTAAGACCACAGATATAACATAATTTGAATCAAATGATACATGATTTTATGGTTGCAACAATGGAAAAAAACAATGGATGGAGAAGAATATTTGTGGGAAGGTGAGATGAACTCTAATAATGAGGACAATGACAAGAAATTTTCTTTGGTTAATGATGAAAGTTTGGCAAGGAAGCCATCAAGGAATATTGTTAAAAGTAAAAAGAGATGGACAGGGGTTGTGCAAAGAGGGGCAAGAGGAAACATATTGTCACGGCTTGATTTTGAATAGCTTATAAAAGAAGTTGAAATGATCATATCAACATCCGATATTGGTATCAAGGAATTCAATTTTGATGGCTATAAATAGTTTTCTAATTTTGACTCCTGGTTTCATGGTTTGAGTTGGAATATTTGTGAAAGAGTCTCTTGTACAGTACCCTCACAAATGTATACGTACTTTTTTATTTTGTACGTTTCCACACTACACTGCTGCCAACTTTGGCACCCTCGTGAGGGCTGAAAATTTGTCAATTTTCCATGAAATTTTTGGCACAAGATCAACTTTATGTTGACAACATGTGTGCTAGATTTCAAGGCTTGAAGATGAATACAAAAAAATATTCAAAATCTACCAAGATGTGTAGTTGTGAGCCATTCACAGCTAACCAACTTTGACACCCTCCCAAGGATTGAAAGAATTTATTTTGCCCATGGAATTTTTGGCATGAGACCACCTCTATGTTTATAATAATTCTACCAAATTCCAAGGCCACATGACGAATAGAAAAAAGGATATCCATGTGACAAACAACATGTGTAGTTGTGAAAAATTGTTTCTTGTAGCTACATATTTTGGTAGATTTTGAAGATGGTTTTTTGTATTCATCTTCTGGCCTTGAATTTTGGCATACATGTTATCAACATGAAGGTGATCTTGTGCCAAAAATTTCATGGTCAACTAACAATTTTTCCGACCTAGGGAGGGTGCCAAAGTTGACAATAGTGAAATGGTTTCGCTGATTGTTTCTCACACCTACACATGTTGGTAGATTTAGATTTGTTTCTTTTCTTTTGTGGGTCTTTTGGACTCGAAATTAAGCACATGTATAACCAACATAGATATGGTCTTATTTCCATAATATCATGGGAAAAAATAAAAAATTGAATCCTTAGGAATTTTGGCCTTAAAATTTGGCACGCATGTCATCAACATAGAGATAATTTCATGTCAAAAATTTCATGGGAAAATACCAAAAATTCCAATCCTTGGGAGTGTGTCAAAGTCGGCTAGGAGTGAAATGTTTTCCACAACTACACATGGTGCTAGCTTTTGATGTAGTTTTAATTGTGTGGATCTTTTGGACTTGAAATTTTTCACACATATAATCAACATAGAGTTCATCTCATGCTAAAAATTCCATGGGCAAAAAAAAATCTTTCAATCCTTGGAAGGGTGTCAAAGTTGGCAGCTGTGAAACTTTTCTTATAGCTACCCCATGTTGGTAAATCTTGGATATCTTTTTTTGTATAAATCATTTGGCCTTGAAATTTGACACACATGTTTTCAACATAAAAGTGATCTTGTGCCAAAAATTTCATGGTAAATTGACAAATTTTTAGCCCTCAGGCTGGTGTCATAGTAGGCAGCAGTGTAGTCTGGAAACGTACAAAAGCAAAAAGTACGTATACTTGTGTGAGGGTACTGTACAGATCCTCGATGAGGGTTGTCTAACAGATATATAAAGTCTACCAAACAAAATGATATATTTTATGATCATCCATGAGGCTCTACGGTAACATGTATAGCTAAACCTTGAGGTGTTTGGTGACGAGGTTGATACTTAAGTACATGTGGGGATCAACGTTCTTAGATAAACCTTAGTACCGCGGGAAATGCTAGTATGCGAGCGTAGAGCGTGGAGCATGGAGCGTTGAGCATAGAACGTTGAAAAGTGAGCCAGAAGCAAAGTTTTTTTGAAAAAAAATATGAATTCTAAAAAGAAGAACGGTTACGTATAACCGTGGATTCTATTATAAACCAAAAATTGAAGGTAAGAAACTTGATTATCGAAGTTGGACCTATGGCCGTGAAAGTTAAAAATGGTGAAATTGTGAACTGGAGCAAGTCACAAAGTAAGTCACATAAGCTTCAGATGCATATATATTAATAATAACAATTGCATGTTTTATCACAAAATTTCAAACAAAAAAATTGCGAGATGAACAAAAAAAAAACACATAAATACCATTTAAGGGCTTTATATAGGCCAAACAAAGTACAAATTAAGTGACTACAAAGCACATAAAAAACAACAACCTATAATAATAAAGAAATCAGAAATCTCAAAGGAATGGACTAGCACTGTGCGTAGTAAGAGCTGAACTACCACATGAAAGCACGTCAGCGTGAGTGGACTAAAGATGAACTACAATCGGAGTCCGATGTCTCCACATTAGAGTTCAACGCATGGTTGTCGATGAACTCCAAAATGCGGGGATTTAGTAAATGGACCCTAGAAGTTGGCCTAGACTTCATAGATACAAAATCTCTAGCAAGGGCCTGAGCGTATACAGGTAGTTGAAATGGTCGGGGGGGCTTGGGAAAAATCCAAGATTCGCAAAGAAAGGAGCATTGGAATTCCTCACTTCATCAACAAGCCTAAAGAAACACCCGAAAAATATATAAGAGTACATTTATATTAATCAAATAATTCAAATAATGGAAAATGAAGGGCAAACTTACTTACTAAATACAGATGTCTTCATGATTCGTTGGACTGGTACGTCATTGTCATCCAAATCAATAGAAGCAATTGAAGGAAGTGGAATATTTGTTTGGGGAACCACCGGTGAGCGCATGATTGGAGCAATGAGGGCGTCGAAAATAGCCTTGTCCTCTTCAAATGCCAGTATGTGGCGATGAGAAGCACGACAAGCATAAATGCTGGACCCTATGACAAGACAATGTATGAGATGAGAGCATTGCAAGAGTACATTGAAAAAAATATTCATATTGAAAATAGGACTTAGAGGAGAAAAGGTCGACTAACTAGTTGCCGCTCTGCAATCCATTATGATATCGTCAGGTGTAGATCATGCCTGAATTAACATCTGCATGAGAGTGCGGGATTTTTCACAAGGACCTCGCCAAGGCACGTTACCATTCATGGATACGTCATTGCGGCCACAAAAGTTTTGAATAGCGTCGTCTTTATCAACATCAACACCAACCGCTTGATAAGATGGTACGGATTGGAATGAAAATTTTTCAACAGACTTTTTTACCAAGAGAGATATACGAAAGAGCAAAGTCTGCAAAATTATGTAGATTAGAATCCAATGAAGATTACAGACAACTTTGAAAGATAATGAAAAGCATCAGTAGAGCATTACCGTCGCTGTTGGATCAGCAGCCGAAGTGAGATGCAGACGATTCATGCCCATCCAAGAGTGGACAATCTTGTACTCGTATGTCATGCAACAACCAAGTAGGTTAGATTTGTGGTCACGGCTGATAGGATACATCACCAAAATTCCACCATGGTTGTGGAGGATTGCCTGAGCAAAGTCAAACACTAGCACCAACCAGTCATTGGAGAACTGGTTCCAAAGAGGGATGGGTGCATGTGGAGAGGAGATGTTTGGCACATAAAGACCTTACGATACATCCACTAATATGAGGTTCACCGCAGGCTTCTTACTCAAAATCCCATTGAATTATCAATCCTTGTCACTAGAATGTTGTAGGGAACAAACAAGAAAGAAAGAAATTAATCACTCAAAATTATAAATAAACAATCCTATGAAATGATTGCTTAACCATATCAAGCAGCACACATACAATACTCAAGCAATGAAAATATATCGACGTAGTCTATACCATATCAAGGTGAAGTAAAATACAATAAATGAGAGAAAATAGGACATACCTTGGTCAGGAAGGTGATGACATTGGAGAAGCTTTTTGAACTAGAGCCGCTTGCCGTACTTGCAAGACCACCAACAGAAACATTCAGAATTAATTCATCAATGTCAGGCACATGGTCCAAGTTACGAGGTGTTGGCGAGGGTCCATGTAGCAATCGCTCTTGAGTGAGGGAGAAATTGGAGGAGATGTCCACCATCTCTGCCTTCCACTTTGTCCCTTGCTTCACGCCCTTCTCTTGTTCTTTCTCAGCCAACTTGAGAAGCCTCTTCAATTTCTTATCCTCGATTTTCTTCTTTGCCTCTTCCCATTTGTCAACCTTCCTCTTGTTAGATGCCTCCCGCTTCTGAATTGCTCGAGCTCTGGCGTCTGCGTCCAAACCAACGAACTCGTCGTAATCGGGCTCCACCACTGCCAAATCCTTCAAGGACTTGAAGAGATCAGCTTCTTCAGGTGGAGTGAACCCTTGAGTACATTTGAGGTACCAAGGGCAAGCTTGCAGATGCCCAGTGGTCCAATTCTTTAGCTGAGTCGGGGAGAACATGCAGTCGGGGGAGGTTCAATCCAACTATGTACTTAGGAAGGGAGGTAAGTCTACTTTCTCAATGGCGTTCGTGGGCAAAAGTTCGAGCTTGAAATACCTGCAGAATGATTGGAAAATATGGAGAATTATAAAGTTGTAGGGAAGTCCAGGGAAATATCGGCAATATGATATAGAGAATCTGTTGGTTGCATCAATCCAATACAATAGAGGGAGAGAGATCAAGACGCACCTAAATATCAACCTCTTGACAGCAAGAAGAGCGCCTCTAAAATCCTTAAATGAGTCGGACTTTTTGAAGGCATCACCTCCTTTGAAATTACCCATATATACCTGATCCCATAGCTTCATTCGCCAGCTCTCAATGTATTCCGGTAGGGTGCGCGGCTCAGTTGGAGCAGAATAGTCAATTGGCAAATCATCAACGTGAGTAATTGACTCAAACATCTCGACGGCGGCTTCTTCCAACTACGCATTGAATGGATTTCGGCACATTAGAAAAATACACTAGCACCAAGTATAGTAGAAGAGGAAATTGTCAGCAAAAAACAGAGACAAGATTGAATAATGGTGATCATGATATCAATAAGCCGAAAGTCACTTACACCGGCATACCAACAGGCCTTTGCGAGGAAGAAAGTTAGCTTATCGTCATTAGCAGGGCGCGCTGGAAATTGTCTAGCCTCACGCGTAGGTCCAGATGCATTGAGCCATTTCAACCACCTTACCTTGAAAACTGGACTTGCATTAGCCGTTGCAAGCAGCTGTAATTTCTCAAGAGTCAACTCCGGTACTGCATACAAGCTCCAGTGCCTCTCAATCTATGAGTTAGCAATTGAATTTAATTAGAAGCTAAATATAATAGGTAAAGATCCAAAAACATTCAATCGGAATAGCAAAGGAGTATTTCCTCTTGCATGAACTCTCGTCGATGCGCCGGATTTGCTACTGACACAATCTTAGATAGTTTTTTGTAGAACTTTTCAGTTGTTTCTTTAATGGATCTCCTCATTGCAGATGCCACACCTTCCATATAAATCTCATTTGCTGGTGTATCCTCATTGTACTTACGAACTGCCGCATTAGCTGCAGCAGCAATCTCTTGCTGCAAAGACTCACAAGGAAAATGCGTCACTAATCCATAATTAAGGATTGATAATTTCATTATCAGCTCATGAATTCATCGATTAGATTTGTATGGGGCTAAGCAAAATACCTTAGAAATGAAGCTGGTAAATACGTCGAGAGGCACAGAGTACAAAGTCTTTCGCGCACTCTGTTGGCATACTTTCAGATCCTCAGGACTCATAAGCTCATTAAACTTGTCAATGTCCATCACCCCATACTTTTGCACACAATACAATGTGTGTACCAAGTTTGTTTTGATGTGAGAGTTCTCAGTGTGCCTGCCACAATCAAACCAATAAGAAGTTACGATGGAAGCCTTCAATGATCATTAAATACTTTGAAATATAAAGGCATTATCAGGGAAGAAGAGATCAGCATTACTTACTTATTAATGTCGTGCATGACCTGCATGGCCACGCCAATTCGGTTTCGCGTGTCCAAAAGGATGGAGTCAACCGAAATATGCCACTCTTTTTCCATAATATGAAGGCGCTCAATGTGATTCATCCAGGCAATGCGCCTATGGTTCCCATCACAGACGAAGAACTTGAAGTCCACAAAGTGCTTAAGTGTCGGGATAGACATGAGCTGTGAATTAAACTGATCATTAACCAAGTTCCAAAGTGGTCCCCATTTCACCTTCTCATCTGGAGTAAACGTAGCGGTTTGCCCTTGCTCATTAGAAATTGAGACATAAAATACGCGAGCCCCCTCCTCGTTCCCATGAACAAATTGTTGTTCAAGCTTCACCAAATCACAGGCCAGGGTAGGGCGAACCATTGGCATAGGCACCAAGCGACAGAGCGGAGTACGCATTTGAGATAGCTCATTTGATGTCAATCTCAGGCTGGCGATTGTAGAGACGGTGTCCATCTTGTGCATCCGCCTAATCTCATCTTCATAGAGCTCACTCTCACCTGAATCATCTTGCATCAATACACGTCCGTCGATATCCATATTCGATTCGATATGAGGTTGATTATTGTCATCCAATGCGGCAGAGGAGTTGGGCTCACTAGAAAAATAAAAACAGAGCGAGGTTTTGAGTTCATTGAAATCGGAACAAATGATTCTGATGACTCCTCACCTCCTCGCAAGCTTTTTAGACAGTCTCCTGCTCTTTCATCTCATTCGTAAGGCACATCATCAATACATGTTTTCTCAAAGTCAGATCACTGTGTTAGACAATCCATTGTTCCTTGTCTTCGAAAGCTTTGTCTCACAAAGGGATTGAGGAACCCCTTCAAAAAGATTGATTACGAGTCAATTTCAATCTATGTGGTTGATTATCTTCCATTAGTCTTCAATGGTGACGTGATTTTTGAATTACCACCGATCCAAATTTCTGGAGCTCAATGTCAAGCAAAGCTTTTAAGTGGCATGGAGAAGCGCTACGATGGGCACGTCTGGTCAAATACCAGTACAACAAATATCAACTTGAACGGCAATGGGCTTTCATTTCGATTCTCGTCATGTGTGGGACATCTACGTTGTGACAATGCCAACTGCCAATACCTTACTAAAAAACACCTCGTGGCAGCTATCAATGAAACGGGATGGGATGGATGTTCACCCGTCCCATTTCAAGTTGGTTCAATACCTCCATCAGGTTCGACTTTAACTTGTAAGACATGTTCTTTCGTTCCAACTTGTGTTGCGAGTTGTGCAGCCAAAATCTATTATATTGTTGGGAAGAAGGAGATGAGGCGTGCCCGTGTTCACTTCGGTGTTCATGATCACCCTGTGAAGCTTGGACTCTGCCGTAATTCTAAGGAAATGACACAGTCTCTCATTTCGGATCAAGTCCAAAGAACTCCCACTGCAATTAACTCTTCTATAGTCCTTGAGGTAAGTAAGGAGTTATTGGGAGGGTTGCTTCTTTGTCTTAAAGCAGCCCCGCCTCTAGAGTTTGTACTTGACGAACTCATGCCACTTCTTGAGAAGTGCGAATACATGAGCTCTCCAAGTATTTGAAACGAGGTGAGCAGCTTCAAGCATTTCCGACGGTTTGGTGTCATGGACAACATTACAAAGCTCCATAGAAGCAGTAATTGGGCTTATGTTCAAGAGAGTAAGTTCTCGGGTCAGGGATCCGATACAGACAAAGTTTTTGTCTTCAATATGTCGGAAGTTGGCCCAAGTAGTGGTGTAGATCTGGTTACACGAATGCAACCTGGGGGTGATCTTCAAGATGCTTGGATCATGTTTGATCATGTGAAGCCAGTGAAGGAGTGGACGACGATTGCATGTCATGTGTATGACCCAGGATACTGTCATGTGATGACAATTGCAATATGCGACATGTAGTCCGAAGATTCAGTAGCACAAATGAATTTCTGGAAAAATTTGAATGCAGTGATGGGCAGGCATGGTACTGCGTTACCTTATTTCAAGGGATATATGGCTAATTGCGCACAAGCAAACTGGAATGTCGTGCGCATCGTCTACGGGAGTGGTGATCCATCGGAGCCTATGCTCAATACAAGGATGCGATATCCGTGGCGGAGTCCAAGATTTGATTTCATGCAATCCGAGCCTGGTCGCACTCGTCTCGGGCAACGACCAAAGAAGGACTTTGACGGCTGGAGTTGTGGTTAGCTTTTTGGCACTTCCGATACATGCAATGGGGCGGATTTATGTACATTGTAAGGTTCTTCAACTCTTGTATTTGGTTTTTCTCAAGAAACTTGTTTAATTCAATTGCATATTAGTACTGTTTTTAAGATTCCGTATTCTAGCTACCGCATGTACCTCTCGTGCATCTGATGACATGATTGAACAGCGTAGTCGTTGTTCTGTAACTTCTCATTTGTTACTGCACTGACTACAATTTCATTGTTCAGGACTTACCAGCCAATAAATTTGCAAAGATGCCATCCTGCAACCTTGCGGAAACAGAGCATAACAAATGGTTGCAGCAGTCCGGAAATAGAGGGAATGACTTATATGTTGCCACTATTGATGATTATGTGAGGGCGTTCATGTAGTTGGTTTGGTATTATCAGTTTTTAAAAGGTGAAAATCCTAGAACCGATCCTGGTAAAACCGAACTCCAGATACGGGTACCACAGATGTATGCTCAACGAACCGGAAATCCAAAAGGACATAATGAAGCCATGGTTACCGTACCAGGAGTAGGAGAGTAGTGCACAAGCGATCCACATTTCGAAGGTGAGGAAGTTTTTGGCTCTCGGAAGCGGAAGTCAGATTTGCCGCCCGGTTCTGAGCATGATTCACACTGCCTCGACAAGGTGGATTTTTCTCGACCACGTGTACTTACACGGTCTACCCAAGGGGGTCCACCTATGATGCATTTGAATACGATTTCAGAGGATTCCTTACCTCGTGCGATAGAAGAAGAGACTGAAATCCATACATCAAGTGGCCCATTGAACGCATCAGCCGCACCTCCAGTCATTTGCATAGAAGAATCAGCTTGTGATGAGTCAGAGTGGCACATTGCACGGTTGCCCAAGACGTCGGCTAAAGCATGCTTTGCCTTACAAGCTCTAACGAGGAAGAAATGTGTCGCCAAGATTGTGCAAGGGAACAGAGGAACAACTGCACCAGAAGAAGAAGAACGCCGGTTCCCGAAGGGAACCGGCGTGAATAAAGTGTCTGTTCGTTCCATTGCTAAGACCATGCCCACCGGACAAGGAATTAGCGAACTGGAACTACTTCCCCCTTTCGAGGGTAGACACTATGTAACGAGTAGCCAGAAACCAACCAACAACGACCAACCACGACCAAACTAACTAAACAACAAAAAGAAAAACCAAACAGGTAGCCAATCAGGAAGAGACAGAGTGACGAAGTTCCTAAGGGGGGTCTTGCCTATCAAGGAGGACTTGGTTGTTTTCGATTTTGCATTTATGCAGTAAAATAGACATGGCATGTTGAATAGCGATGGTGTTGATATTTTTAAAGGTAGTTTTAATTGTATCAATGGGTATCTTGAAGGTATCTTCGAGAGTTTTCATAGATGGGATAAAGGTGGTGGCACGAGCGCCGGATGTGATAACAATAAGGGGGTCCACATTCCAGCCGAGGGCAATGATGTCGTCTAAGAGGGGTTGGTATTTATCTATTTTGTTTTGTATTGTTACCGGGGAGAATCTATCGTTGCAATATGTAAATTCGATGAATTGAATGGTGTAGTCTTGGTTGATGTTCTCGGGTGGTGGGTCGTTGTATGGTAAACCTTTGACACAAAGAATGTCCGGTTTGAGCCTAGCGTTGCAATGACATCTTTGGGTCATACATGAGCATGGAAGTAGCCATGGGGGGCCGTGTTTTCTTGTGGATTGTTATTAAAAGTGTCGGCGTTCATAAGTATGAAACATCTCGATTTTTTGTAGGAGGTGATTAGTTTTCGAATTTCCCATACCGCTTTATTATGTCTTTTGATGATTAGAGAGTGAATGTGGTGGTTTTGGCATTTGAGTAGCACATGAAGCCATGTATCGGGGTCCGTTGAGGGGCATATGGGGCATGTTATGGATGGGAATCTTTCTATTCCAAAGAAGAGTTGTTTGCGAGCGTTTCCCATGTGCTGACCCGTACGGAATTTGATGAGGCACGTTATTTGTGAGTCTGAGATGATGGGGTTTTTCCAAAAGTTTGTAGAGAGTTCATTGTCTATGTCGTTATTGTTAGTCCATTTTTCTATGTTAGGAATATTTTCTGAGATTGTATCCAGGTTGTTGTAGAGGTCTTGTTTTTTGAGATATTTGCCCAGAAATCTAATTGGGCCTTTGTCGGGGGTATCTTCTTTGGAAGGCCAATCTTCTTTTTGAAAGTAGTATGGGGTGGCATGGGCATGTTCGTGAGGGTCTTTGGCGTTTTTGTGTGTTTTTTCTCGGCCTTCTTTTGCAAGTTTGTCTGCTTCTTCGTTGCCATCAATGTTGGCATGGGCTCTGACTTTGTGAAGGGTTGTGATTTGTGTACGTTTTTGTAACATTTGTACCATTGATGTTAGTATGGTTTGGTCGGGGTGACTGTTGTGAAGGGTTGGGTGTGTTATTTGAGTGTTTAGTAGGTAGAGTGCATTTATACAATCGGTGAATATATGTGCAGGTTCATTTTTGTATTTTGTTGTGATGATTTGTAGTGTTTTGTGAATGGCCATGAGTTCTGCTCTGAGGATATTTTGTAGTCCATGGAGTCTTTTGGCTAGTTTAATTTCTTTGGTAGAATTATATATGCCATAGCCAGCTTTTTCTCTTCGCCAAGAGCCCGGGCTAATTTGTTCCGGTGGTTTAAAGGAGCCGTCGGTGTAATAGCTGTATGCAGGGTTAAATTTTGGTGTGGTATGAGTTGGGTAGTTTGGGAGAGGGGGAGGTATGACGGAGTAGTTTAATGCGTTGTTGTCATAGTTTAATTTTGACCATTTTTTACTTTTGTTTACGGGGGTTTGTATGAGTGTTGGTGGGGCGGGTTTTGTGTATGGTCGTTGTATGTCTAGATTGTCTGTTATGGAGGTAAGTTCCGCAAGTTGTTCTAGGGAGCCCAGGGTTTGATTTTGATGATGGACGCATAGTATTTGTAATGTAGATGGCTCAGTTCGGGGTTTTTTTAGCTCGGGTGGGATATTAGGTTCTTCGTATGGTATTGTGTCTGCTTCGAATAATGCAATGATGTGGGAATCTGGGAATGGGTTTGAATGTTGGTTGTTGTTTTGGTACCAATTGTTGTTCGGTGTGACGATGATTGTTTTTGTGTTATTTGGATCGTGTTTGGCGGCAAGTCTAGCCCAATGTATGGCTTGTTCTATGTCTTTCTCGTTGTGGGGGTGAGCTATTCCATTTCCGATCCATTTGTGTTCAAAGGTCTTGCCTAGGGATCCAAATATTTTGTCTCTTTCGTACGGTGAGTAGAATTTATTTAGTTTGGTAGGACATGTGATCGGGGAGGAAAAGTATGAGTGTTCGATGTTAATGGATGATATTAGTGAGTCTAAAATGGGGGTGGGTATTGTGTATTGCGCATTTTTGAGGGGGTCAGTTTTTGGTATTCGATATTTATATCTTTGGTAAAGCCATATTAGTTCGGTTTCAAAGGGTTGGGTTGTTGGTTCAATGTTTGTAGGGGTTTGTAATTTTGTATGATATTGGTTCCATAACCATTGGAGCCGGGTAATGGGTATGGTGTGTAAATGTCGGCCATTTTCTTCGTATAGATGTCCTTGATTGTTATCTATTTGAATTGTGTTTGAGGATGTAAGGATATCATTTTCGAGGTTGCATTCTGTTGTGTAGATGTTTAAGAGTGGGATAATTATGGGTGGTGTTACGGACCTTGAGTCTGAGAATTATTCTTGTCGATGGTAGGCAAGGATGATATCTGAGTATATTTTGTTTTGGATCTTTTGGTAGTATTGTTTTAATTTTTCAGTGTTATGTGTGGAGGTATTGGTGTCATGCCGTGGAAAAAGGTCTCTTTGGGGGAGCCATTTATTGTATGTATTATCATTGTGTTGCCATTGGCATAGATATTTTGTGTAGGTATTTTGTATGTTATTTGTGTCTGTGTGTTGGATATGTTTATGGTTTATGATATTATTAATGGGGTATGTGGTAGGATTTTTGGGGATGTATGTTGGGGGGCGGGGGCGGTATGTATGTGGAGGGTTAGGGGGGTTGGTTGGTGTGGGAATATTTCTTGGGATGATGTTATTGTTGAGGGTGATGAATGGATCTTTAAGTGTATGAGAGTATGGGTGTATGTTGCAAGGAGTATGACATATAGTGGGGCATGTTAGGTGGCAAAATAGTTGATTAGCAACACTTAGGGCACTCTTTATTAGTTTAGATGGGGTGAAGTGGTAGGTTTTAAAGTCCTCATTGTTCATGATGTGTGTACCGTTAGGTAAGGTAATTTGGTTTAGTTCAAAAATATTTTTTGAGAGGAGTTTTTGTAGAAGCTTTTCGAAGAGTTGGGCATTGAGTGTGTTATGATTTAATGTTTCTTGGCGCCATAGTATTTCTAGTGTTGTAGGATTAGTGAGGAAGTTCGGGAGCGTACTTTTAAGGTGGGCTTTAGCTATATGTTTTAATAAGAAGAATGTTCGTGTTATTGGTGATCTTATGCAGTCACTTTTTTTAATTCTCGGTATGTTTTCAGCGCCACCATATTGGGCAAGGACATAGTGAGTTAATCCATTATATATTTTTCCAAGTCTACCTTTATCGTTTAAAGCATTTTGTAATTGTTCGCCTATACATCGGAGATATGCATTTTTGAGGGAGAAAGCTTCAAGTCCAAATAGGTTATGTGGGAGTTGGGTTATTGCATTTGACATACATTTTGGTAATCCACATATGGTTTTTTGTATGGCTATTATTTTTTTATCAAATTTTTTGATAGCTGGCATAGAGTATGGTACACCGTAGAAGCTATATGCCACACTTGGGCGTAGTACGGTATCAACCATTTTTATTTTTTGTTTCATGGTGGCTGGGCATGTTGTTAGTTCTTTGCATTGTTTGATGAGTTTCGTCGTTGTGGTGTGGATTTGGATTTTCCATTTTAGTGAGGGAACAAGATTTGTGCCTAAGTATATGTATGGTTCATTTTGGTGTAGTATGGGGATCGGTTGATTGCGGTATATGTATGGCTTTGAAAGTGGTAGGGTTCAATTTGGATTTGTTTGGGCATCCGGTAGCGGCACATTTGGGACACCTACGTCCATACCGGCCCATTTACAATATCTATCAATTTTGTTTAGTTGTATTTGGATTGATTTGATTTTGTTAGTTATGATGGCTAGGTCATCCGCGTATGCCGCAGAGATTATTATGACCTGTGATGTGCCAAAATTGTATCCGTAATTTCCTCTTTCTAGCCATCTGAGTAGTGGTTCTAGAAATATAATGAATAGGTATGGGCTGAGGGTATACCCTTGTATAGTACCTCTTTGGATGGGTATAGGTTTTGTTTTTCCAAAGTGTTCACCGGTATAACATGTAGATGATTTAGAATAGATGTTTCCAACAAGTGTAGTTGCATCTTTTGGGTAACCAAGGTCCATCATTATTGCTAGAAGTCGGGCATGGTCAATTGAGCCAAAGGCATTTTTGAAGTCCACGTATAGTATGTATATATCTTGGTTAGTAAACTTTGCGTCTTCTAGTGCGGCTATTATAGTTTGTATTTGTCGTGCGGTACTTCTCTCTGCTCTAAATCCTTCTTGACTATTATGTAGGATTTTGAATTTTTTGCCGTATGAGGATAGTATGTGGGTGAGTGTACTGGTAAAGAGTTTGTATATTGTGTTAGCTAGTGCAATTGGTCTATGGTTGGGTAGTATGGACGGGTCGCCTTTTTTGTATAGTAGAATTGTTGTACTTAATTTCCATGAGTTTGGTATTTGTTTTTGTTTATAGCAGTGGAAGAAGAATAGAAATAATAGCTTGTGAAATCTTGGAGGCATGTTTTTGAGTATTGAGTTTGGTATGCGGTCTGGGCCTGGGGCTTTATTATATCCAAGATTTTGAAGGCTTGTGTCGTATGTGGCTCTGTTGAGGTATTTATGTAGTGGAATTTCTGGTTCGCCCCGTTTGTCAAGGGTATATCCGTCTAGGTCGTACCAAGGGTATTGGCGTGTTGCACATGTGCATTCTATTGTATGTTGTGGCTAGTAATTACATGTTGGTACTGTTGGTCTATTGGTTTTTGTTTGTTGATTAAATATTTCATTCGCAATGTCTTCCGGGCTAGTTATAATATTATTATATTGATCTTTGATACAATCCATTGGTGGGGATTCAAGGTTTTTGAAGACTTTGTTGTTAATTTTTTTGGGGCTGATTTCGTATAGTTGTCTATATTTTGAGATGGCTTTTTTAATGTTTTCTTTGGTGTATTTTGTGATTATTCTCCGTGCTTGTATGTTGGCATTTTTTGAATTATCGCGATATCTTTTATCCATGTATCGTGGGGAAGGTCCGGAGGCGGCGGAGTAGGGATTTGGATGAGTTGTATAGTTAGTAGTTCGTTGTGTATGGGGTGGTTACGCCATTGAGGGTTGTTTTTTACAATTCTAATGGTTTTATGTATGATATGGTATGTGGTTAAGTGTTGTTTCCAAGTTTTAGAAAGTTTGCGGGGTAGATACCCGCCTTGTTGAGAGGTTCTGTTTGTCATTTGGGGTATTGGGTGTGCTCTACAAGTTTGTTCTAGTGTATCAGAGATTTTAATGATGAGTTTGTCTAGAGAGTGGCATGCTTCTTGCCATTGTGCTTGTGTTAATTGACTATTGATTTCAAGAGTGTTTATGAGGGAGTCTATTTATACGGTGTTTTCTTCGAAGAATTTTGTGTTGAATTTTTCTATGTTGGTTTTTGGGATGGGGTTGAGTATGCGTATAGTGTCTTTGTTTGGGATTGTAGGAGTTCTACTAATTAGTGTGTTATTTGGGATGTGCAATTGTATGGGTGAGTGGTCAGAGTTGAGAATAATATCTTTGTTTGTTGTGGAGGTGCATTGTGTATTGTTGTTTGTATTTATATAGAATCCATCTATTAAACTCCAATCACTATAATTGTAGCCACCTTGTCTAGAGAATTGTGTATCGGTATTGATGTAAGTGAAGTTTAAGTTTTCTGTGAAGCGGCGCCATTGGTAATCAATGTTTTGAGGGGGGTGTGATGGTTTCCATTTTGGCGGCCAATTAGCGCTATGTCTCTATTGAAGTCTCCACATAATAGGTATGTATGATTGGGATGATTATTAATATGGGATGTAATAGTGTTTTGTATATCTAAGAGAAATCTAGTATCTTCGGGATGGGATGGCATATACATGTGAAAGATTAACCATGGTTGTAGTGGGTGATTAGTGATTTTAATTATTTGAATGTATGGTGATATGTACATTGGGGTAGGGATTTTGTTGATGTTGCCCGGGAATGTATATTTTTTGTGTATTAATGTAAGGAGGCCACCGCCGCCCGGTGTGTATGGTCTCCTTTGTTGCATGCATCTTGTAAATGCATGTGTATTGTTAAAGATGAGTTTATAGTTTTGAAATATATTTTGTATATATTTTGTAGATTTTGTGGCGGTTAGTTTTGTTTGTTGTATAACTATAAGAGCCGGTGGTGTGTCTGTGTTTGCGACTAAAGTTTGTAAGCTAGGAAGGGCAGTGTTTAGTGAGGAGGCATTCCATGTGATTATGTATGTATTTTCTTGGTTTGGTCTAATGTTTTGATTTTGATTTTGAGGAGGGATGTAGGGAAGAGGTAGGGGTGGGTGGGTGTATTTTGGTATAGGGTCTAGACATTTTAGTGATTCATTTATGAGGTTGTTAGGGAGGTAAGGGAATTTTAGTTTTATTATACCATTTGAGGGTGGTATATCTTGACTATGTAAGAAGTCGTATAGTCTTTTATGTATTGAGTTCTCATGGTTTATAATATTTTGGTTGTCTACTAGAAATTCATCATAGGGGTGTGGAGTGTAAATGTGTCGTTCTGGTGGGTTTTGTAAGGTTAGTAAGGTTTGTAGGAGTGTATTAGTCCATGTAATTGTGTTCAAATTTTGTGGATTTAGAAGTTGGTTACATTCATCTATGTTTGGATGAGTAGTGATTATTAGTGCATATAAGATGTGGGGTGGTGGATGCATATTTTTTTGTTGTATGTATTGGGCAATGTTTGGGTGGGAAGTGTTGTGTATGTGGTGTAATGTATGTGTGTTTTTTAGAAATGGTGCGAAGGGTTTTGCAATGTGTTCATATTCTGGTTGGAGTTTTATGGTATTAGGTATAAAATAGATTTTGGCATTTTTCTTATGTGATGTAGGATGTCTTTTTAGTATATTGGGCATGGATCCCGGGTTGGTTTCAATGTCTCCTCCTAGAAGTAGTAGAAGTTTGTGGTATATATGTTTAGTGGTGTATTTTAAAGGCTTTGTTGTGTTATTAATGACTTGTTGGTTTGGGGGTAGGTGGATGTTTGTATTTTGTGTGTGAGTTGTGGGTTTATTTATTTTTATAATAGGTGTAGTTGTTTTCGTCTTTAGTTTATTTTTTGTCCATGTGTTTTTTGTGGTTGTTTTTGTTTTAGTAGTGTATGGATGTATGTATGATTGGTTGTATTTTATCTTGGTTGTTTTTGTCCGTGTGCATATGTAACTACTATGTTCAAGACTATTTGTATGTGGGTTTATGTTGGTTTTTAAAGTGGCTTTTAAGTCCTTTTTTCATATGCGCTGTTATTATATACTTTGTAGTTTGTACAATTGTTTGTTTTGGTGTTTGTATTAGTATTTGGTATGAAATATGTTTTGGCATTCTTTTTGTGCGAAGCGGGGTGTCTTTTTAATATGTTCGGCATGGGTCTTGGCTTAGTCTCCATGTCTCCTCCAATTAATATTAGTAGTTTGTAGTAGATGGGTTTTTTGTTTTGTTTTAGAATTTTTTGTTTTTGAATGTGGCTTTGGTATTTGTGTTTTTTTTATTGTATGTGTTTGTCTTTGTATGTGTGTATGTATATGTATGTGTTTCGTTGATGGTGTGTGGTTGTCTTTGTGTGTGTGTATGTAGTTTTATGTGGTTTTATATTAGTATTCTTTTGTATGTTTGTATTAGTGTATGTCACGATTTTTGTCTTGGTATTTGTATCAGTATCTTTGTTAGTATTTGTGTTAATATTCGTATGAATACACGTACCAACATTTGTATTGGTATTTGCATTAGTATAAGTATCAGTACTTAGTATTAGTAGTTTGTAGTAGATGGGTTTTTTGTTTTGTTTTAGAATTTTTTGTTTTTGTATGTGACTTTGGTATTTTATTTTGTGCTTTTTTGTTTGTATGTATTCGTCTTTGTATGTGTGTGTGTGTATGTATGTGTTTCGTTGATGGTATGTGGTTGTCTTTGTGTGCGAATATGTAGTTGTGTTTATATTAGTATTTATATGTATGTTTGTATTTGTACATGCCTCAGTATTCTCCATGGTATTTGTCTCAATATTCATATTAATCTTTATGTAGGTATTCATATCAGTATTTGTACTAGCCTTTGTATTAGTATTTGTATTGGTTTTCATGGTAATAATGTTCGTATTAGTATTCGTGCCGGTATACATTTCAGTATACGTTTCAGTATACGTACAAGTATGTGTACCAGTATACGTACCATTATATGTTCCAGTATATGTTTCAGTGTACGTTCCAGTATACGTTCCAGTATACGTTCAGTATATATTTCAGTGTACGTTCCAGTATACGTTCCAGTATATGTACTAGTATCCGTATCAATACATATACTAATATACGTACAACTATGCGTACCTTTGTATGTCGCAGTAGGTCGCAGCTTTGCAGTAAGTCGCAGCTTCAGAAAGTTCGTTGTAGGTCGCAACTTTGTAATAAGTCGCAGTTTCAGAAAGGTCGCAGTAGGTCGCAGCTTTAGAGAGGTCTCAGTAGGTCGCAGTTTTAGAAAGTTGGTAGGTCGCAGTTTTGGAAAGGGGAGGTCGTTGGCGACCCTGCGGGGGTCGCTGATGGGAGGGGGAGGGTTTTGCACTGTGAAGGGAAGGTCGCGAGGGAAGCTCGGGTCATTGGTATTGATCGCAGGGTCGCAGCCCAGGTCTCTGGCCGTTAGCACAGGGTCGCTAGCAATAGATTCAGGGTTGCAGCACGTGAGGGGAAGGTCGCTGGCAATGGACACAAGGTCGCAGTCCGTGAGGGGAAGGTCGTTGCTGGTACTCACCAGGTCGTTATCAGTGAACTGAGTGTCGCAACAGGATAGGGGAAGGTCGCTGGTGGCTATTGCGAGGTCTCTGTTGGAGGGCGGAGTGTCTCTAGAGCTCGCAGGGAGGTTGTTCTGTCTTCTCGTGTTCAGGGAGGAGTGTTGGGGAGAGTAATAGGGTTTCGGGGGTGACATGAGTGATGAATGGGAGGTGGGGGAGAGGGGCGAGTTGAGGTTCGCAGCAGGGGGGAAGAGCGGGTGGGGAGAGTTGGATGGGGAGGGGAAGTTGTGCAACTTATGTGTGTGTTTGTGTGATCTGCTACGTGTGCTACGTGTATTTCTTTTGATGCTGGTTCTATCTACATTGTGTCGCTTCCAGATCTACACGTATCTTTGTTGTTGCCTACTCCGGGTTTCTACTTGTTGATAGATTTGTGGTCTTTCTACATTGTTTCTACATAAAAAGTGGCAGCGCTTCCGCGTGAGAAGGATAGATCCCAGTAGTGCATGTGCAGAGAGGTATTCTGAACTATTTTCAAGTGGTATGTTTTGTCTAGGTGTTTTGGTACTAGTGTTGTGTCTAAATGTTTGAAACGTGGTGTTCCATGTGAGAAGGGTGAGGGTTTGTGATCTAGAGGTTACTTTTCTACTGCAACAAAAACGAGAATGGAAATGGGAGTGGTTGAGGAACTTACCTGGATCTAGTGAGGCTGATCTACTAAGCTGCTCGTGCAGGTCTGGTAATTGGAGCGCGGCCCGGTTCGTTGGCGACTTGCTTCGCGTCGTGTTAGAGACTGCTGATCTGATGTCTTTGTTGATATCAGCTCTGCTGATGCAGCTGGTCCACTGAATAAAGCACACACTTGTGTATACAATCCTATATAATGTGTTAGTAAACTCTAATACTAACAACAAATAATTGCACGAGATGGGAAGGTGAGAAGTAGCTTGTAATGGTGACTTGGAGCTGCATAGCAGCAGTATTCGGTGATGCCTTCTCGCAATCTTGAAGTTAGGATTCCTAGGTTGGAGAAAGGGGGATTTGATGGGAGGGTTTACATATCGAATCCTATCACTCCACATCTGGGATGGGTCATTATCTGTGTGGACTAAGTGTTTACAGATCTGGCTCCAACACTAAGTTTCCCGCTTCAGAACAAACTTGCACAGATCTGTAGTTGCTTAGGGCATCATCAAACTCTCCACCTCAGATCTAGTGTTTGAGCCATCCAACACGTCTACTATGCATCTCAACTCTCACCATACCACCTCTGATCTGCACACTACGAGGGCTCACAATAGGACCAACCAACTCCTATTGCACGTCGTTTGCAGCTCACAGGCTAAGTCCCCTCCTCCCCTCACCAGGAAATACAGAGCTCACTTGCTAGTCATTTTTTCCGTAACAACTGCACCAACTTATACATGGAATATGGTAAATTACTGGAAGGACAAAATTGAAAGGATGCAATTCTTCTTCTGCAACGATGACATTGAGCGGTGCGTTAAGGGTTCCAAGCGGAAATGGGTTCTTTCAAAGCCTGAAGTCCCAAGCGTTTGGTCAGTCAAGTTTGGAACTAATCTTACACCAAAAGAAATATTGGATTTTCAAAATGCAAGGTTCCATCTTCTTCAACGTGTTGAGATGTCTCCTCGAAAGCTATTTCGGAATAGTGACTTACCAACAGATTTATCAGGATTTCAAGTTCCGCCTGTTCCTGACAACCATCCGAGTGCAGGGTCTGGGAAGAAGATTCGGAGAAATCCTAATGCACCAACAACAAAACAAGCAAACAATTGCGCTTCTGCACTCACCTTAATGGCAGTTATTTGTCAAGTAACTTTAATTCCCAATCCCGGATTTGGATGCATTGTATTGCTTGATTCAGGCATCGCACCTTCAATTCAACAATACATCTTTATGATAAGCTCGTTTCCCGAGCGCACTTGTCCTAATTTCAAGGAAATGTCAACGAAGGCGCTAGGAAAGAGGGGGCAACGGGCGAATTGCAAGCATTTGTATTTCATACTGATTGCCATCTACCAATTTAGTACGGAAGTAGATGTTTTTATTCACGCTCCAAGCTTTAGCTTCAATGAGATTAGACGTACTCTTGAGAGTGACATTTTGAGGCAAAGTTGCAACATATAGCTAAGTGCTATTTCTCTCTCTATGTACTTGGCCAATGCAGAGGTATACCGGGTTCACACTCTGGAATTCCAATTGAAATTTTAAATGTAGTAAGACTAAAGGCCCACTACCCCGTTCATTCTACTCTTAGTTACATGCTAGTTGTTTTTTGATCGTGTCATGCATGAGTGTTATTGACTTTGGAATGGAGTTTCAATAGATTGAATAGAATGATCTTGGCTCAAAATGATTTGGGACATTAATCGTATTCGATTTGGGTGGAGACAATTGGTTTTCATCTTGCAGAATTTAAATCTTTGCGTTTTTTATAAGAATTCAACATCCAAAGATGTCTCGGTACCGAGAAGTTTTTAGGGAACGGGTAGCTTGTGCAACGCCCAATCCTCTAATATCTTATAGTCAATGAAGTATAGAATTTTTGAATTTTCAGCATCTTCTCTGCAGTCTTGCACGGCCCTTATTATAATGTTCACTAATCTAGAACCTGATTTCATAGAGTTTAACGACCACGGTTGTAGGGCCAGGGTCTAAATCCATGTTCCTAGGATCTAAGTGCTTGATCCACGGTCATAGGACATAGCTTGTGGATCTAGGTCCACGATTGTATGTTTCAAATTTTCCCTTCAAAATTCTCAATAAACTTTTAGAAAATTCCTTATATTTTCCAGAATTTTTATGTCCACGCTTTTGTTTCCATGCTCCACGCTCCATGCTCCCGCTCTACGCTCGCATACTAGCTTCGCTCATTATACTTTCAAAAATTAATATGAACTTCTAGAAAGCTTCTAGAAATGCTAATATATGGTAAAAATCTTGAAAAGAAATATGAAAAATTGGCATGACGAAAACTTGCCAAGATTTTTAAAATCTCTTTTCAGGTCACTTTGGTTTTGAGGGGTTAAAATTTTATGTTGCAAAGAAAATAGTAGGGAAAGGCCTACCTCCTTTGTTATTATTGTTACTAAAGAGGAAATGGAGAAGTGAGCACTTACCTACCCCTCATGTTCTCAATTCCTTTATTGAAGTTGTGGTTACAAATAGAAAGGTGGATAATTTCCTACATTAATTTCCATAATAATTTGGAGTTTCATTGTTAAGTAAAATTATGTAATTACATCAAGTACTAGGTACAAGAAAGGTGGTGAAAGGCGCCTACTATTGTTAATAAAAATGCACATGGCTTTGTGCCCTTTTGTTAAATATGGTGTTATTTGACCTGTAAACATACTCAAAATTCAAAAATCCTCAATTGTTAGTGGTTATTCGAGGGATACAATTTTGTTGAACCTTAATTCCTAAAGAACCATTCGTCTCTACGGAGGACAAACCGATTTTGGGTAGGTTCCTAAAAATCCATCTGAAGATAACTTCTTGAAATTTTTCCTCCGAATAGAAATACGAGTCTTCTTTGTGAAGAATTTTTAATTTCTTTTTTTGGACTCAAGGAAAAAAATTATGGTGCTTAAAACATTAAAAACTTCATTCTTTTGGGAGTTGGATAGGGTACTATAGAGATGAATAGTGCTACTATAGAGTTGGCAAATGCACTTTTATGAAGTGGGTAGTAGGAAAGAAAATTTTTTGGCTACCTTCATTGTCTTCACTTAAAAACGCATAGAAATTATGGATATGTTTATTTTGATTTTTTTAATTGTTAGAATAAGTCATGATAATTCTATTCACTATTCGGATTTTAGATCCAACAATCATTCTGTTTTTAAAAAAAACAAAAGTGTTTTCTTAAATAAAGAACCACTTTCTATATCCTAGTCCTTGCAGGGCCTTTTTCAAGTAGTAAACACCTCCATTACTTTTTTGGGGGGGTTCAATGACCTAACACAAGGTAGAACATAGATCCATTGAGTTCATGCAATGTGTAATGGAAAAATATGCCATTATCTTGAGTCAAAGTGTGCTGAACTTGTCTTGGCACAATAGAAAATAACAATTTTGCACTCTTCAAATGCATGTATATTTCAATAGGTATAGTCAAAGTTTACAAAACAAAATTAGGATGTCTTCTTGTAGTAGTTAGCTTGAAGATCCTACAGTTGAAAATAGTAAAACAAAATCATAAGTCTAACAATATTTCATATTGAAGTGACAATTTTGAGGTGGTCTTGGTGAAGCACAAGTCCCAATCCTTAAGGGATTAAAGAAAAGAAAGAGTGAATTCTTCTGGGTCTGGTATACTACAATACAACAAATTAATGAAAAGGCCTCGACGTTTCACCTCTTGATGTCAGTGTTGGAAGTTATTAGTGGAGATGCTCTTAACCTCTAAATGACCATGACTATATTTACCAAAAACACACTTTAATGTAACTTAAGTTGTAATCTTTTGGTCATTATAAAAAATTTACAAAAAATTATAAGTTTTGACACTGAAAAGTCTTAGATATCTTATTATAACTACATAATCTACAAGTAAATTTACAACGAATAAAAACTTCATTTGTGTGGATTGGTGTATCATAGCATTTTAAGTAAGTCCAATGGTTTTTTTTGTAGTACTATAGTTTTACGATGTGAATGAACTTTGTATCTTTGATGTAATGAACATTTTGCAGTATGCAATGTTGCATATCTCTACCATTGCAATCTAATTGATATAAAATCCTAGTTCACCAAACTTTAGGTGTAGTGAAGGTATCAAAGATTTTGAAGACAGTCTTGCCCCATAAAGGGTTTTGATATTTTAAAATACTATATGTATAACTTTTTTCATATCAAATGCACAAAAAAAATAGTCTACTAAATAAATACAGAATCAATTGATTTTCTAGAAGTTGGAAGGAAAAACAAAAATGAAGTAAAATATAAATGTTTGTATATATAAATGTGGAAGAATGAGTTGTTTTTGCACGGCGCTTGGAAAATTTGACTCTTCTTGAAATTTGTCAAATTTGTGTCTAAGAGACTCTCCAATGTTTTGTGAATTATTGATCTTATTAATCACATATAAAACTTTTGTTATAATTTGTTAAAGTTTTGGAACATCTTCACATACAACCAAGTAGACAATAGATGAAAATTTAAAAAATCGTGCATGATAATTGTTTCCTCCATTGTGTCAATTCAAAGCTATCAACATAGCTCCACATATGAACCTTGTCCAGTGTCCTAACCCCTAAAGGACCAAATGTCCTTAAATGGGTTTTTTTAGAACTTGGATAGGTTATTGTATTGCCAATTTTAACAATTTACTTTGAATCTAACTATATTTAGGCACCTCCAAAAGGTGTTTGAGCCAATTACATTTATAAAAAATCCAACTTTTGATGAGAAAGGTATGCTACCCAAAATAATTATTTGTTGGAGGGCGTGTAATTTGTGTAGTTTATGAAGTTGTTCAAACTGAAATTTGAGATTTGTATGCAAATTTTATGTAACTTCCTTTGAGATTCACCAAAAACAATTCCATATTGCAAAACTTTCATTCTTCCTATAAATAGACACACACTTTTGAGGTTTTGCACTTTTCTTTTTTCTACCTCAAAAAAACATAATAATCTTCATAATCAACATTTAGTTTAAGATTTTATAAGATACTAAGATCACCTAGATTGCTCTCGTACTATTGAACCATAGATCATATTTCTACAAAAATAATGTCAGCGAAAAGATAATACAAATTAGTCCACTAAAAAAAAGTTCAAAAAATGATGCCCAAATTTGAGATTGTAGGACTCTATCCAAACTCAATGTGTTCCCAAAGGCAACAATTGTCCTATAGGGATTAAAAATTATTAATGATTGGTAAAATAATACACCCTCCAATACCAGTATCCACAATCTTCAAACACTTAATAATCTATTACATCAATTGTTGGATTGTTGAATGTTATGGAATTTTTTTACAAAGTTATCCAATAAGGTAGTCAAGTCCATCACCGCCACCCTCCTATTGCCACCACTCTAGATTTGGTCTCAATTCCACTCCATATTCACCCCTATTTCCACCCATACACTCTTTGTCAACTCCAAATTAAGGCTTACTACTAGTCAAGACCCCCAGCTTTTGATCGACACTGATGAGGGTACCTAGTGACAGAAATAGGCTAAACACGGCCGACGACTTTGAAAATAATTCATATCTCATGAGAAAAATATGAAATCACTCGGGTTGAGATTGTAAACCTATTAGCTATCACTAAAAATAAAATAAAATAAAAGTATTATTACTCGGGTTCCCCTCATATGCACATTGCTTGATCTATGAGTCATTGGGGGTACACCTACACCAACTCAATGAGAAAAGTCATGCAAGTCTTGAGAGTGTGGGAAAAGTAAGGAAAAGAGCTACTGACAGAGCACCACCTGTTCCTGCATGTGGATGACACCGTAAGAAACAAAAGCAATGACCATGTCAAGTTTCACCCAGAGTTTCATCAAACTTTCTCAAACACAACCACCCACCTCTCCCTCACCCAATCCCCCCCGCCCACGTGGCCTGCCACCTCACCTCACAAAACATCTGGATCCTTCCCCAAACGAGCCCCACATTCATCCATCACACATGATTTCATTCATCCAAAGAGGAGTGACCCATCCAATCCCACCGCAATTGAGGCTCACCGATCCATCCGAAGGCATCTCCGCCACCAATTGGACTCTCGCCAGCCAGCCATCCATGATTACCACCATCTCCTCCCATCTACGAAATCCGGGTGTTCTTTACACGTCAACCGTCGACCACGCCTTTGCAACCCTGCCGGAACAGCAAGTTCCCCAAATGCGTGCCCGGGTCCCTAATACCGACATCTAGAGCGGGAGTATGTGCCTCTCTGCAGTTGGTAGATACTGAGTCCTCGTGTCGCTTCCTGGTGGCTTTGGGTTCCGGCGGAGATGGAGCCGTTACCGTAGCGACACGCTGTTCCCGCCATGGCCGCCAAAGCCAAATAATTGGCTCCCAAATCCAACCCTTGGTGTCCGGTTCGCGACCCTATCGGATTTCTATACCGCGGCCACAGCCACACGCATCGCCTCCGAAAATCACCAGGAAAGTGAGGAGATGTGAAATATTCGTTTTTTCGTAGATGAGCTAATGGGTCACGCGTTTAGAGCCTTACAAAGCATCTACGGAATTTCTTGATTCTTGACTCGGAGTCTAGGTTTTGTGGAGAGAATACGTAGATGTCACGGCGACGAGCGTGGCATCAGGATCACGACAGCCAAGGAAACTCGTGACGGTTGGGTAGATAGGGGGAGTGGGATGTACATGGGATTTGAAGATTACGTAGATTGGGGGAGTCCACGACGGTCGCGGGGACGTCCCGAGGGGTCCGCGGCGAGCGCGAGGCAGTTGGCGCGTGACGGAGTCGCCAGTCGCGGTGGGCGAGCGCCAGGGGGGTGCACAAGGGGAGAATATGCGCCGCGGCAGCACGCTCTTGTCATGTCTTTGGAGGTGGTGATGTTCTGCTTTACCTCTGGTTCGCGTCCACATCGCAAGGCACACGGTTCATTTCCCGAGGCACAGCTTCCAAGGAACCCCCGAGGACCGCTGTTGGAACCCGAGGCGGCAGGAGGAGCGTAGCGCGGTTTTTCCTTTTCTCTCACGCGTGGTGAACGTACATTTGCGCGGAGGCGTTGGTTGTTAGGGAAGGAGCGGAGGAAGCAGGGAGTTAGGTCTCGGTGAGCGGAGGCGGTGGTCGGTGGCAAGAAGGGGTGAGGGGAGATCTTGGAGGAGCCTTTAAATAGGCTTAGGAGAGACGGAGGTTTGTTTTGTTTGCTTGGGAATCCGGAGAGGTTTTCTTGCGAGGTGAGATTGGAGGCGTGGTTGTTGTAGTGATCTAGGAAGCGAGGGTTAGGTTGTGGCGAGCGAGAGGGGAGAGGAAGGGAGGGGTTGGATAGGGAGGAAGAGTGAAGGAGGACAGGGACCTACATGCTTAGGAGGCGCCTCCTGTATGGCGGTCGGTACCGAAGTCGCGCATCCTGTGAACATTTTAGATGGAGTAAGCAAACCTCCCGTTGCTGTCAGCTCAAAAGAGAGAGGGGCTGCGGGGGATAACATCACCGCGGAGACGGAAGCTAATATGGTGGCCGCAATCACGACCAGCTGTAGCGTGACGGAGAGTCGCGTCGGCGACTCGCTTTCTGCGATTGCGGAGGGCCGCAGCGACGAGACGCAGCCCGTAGTGCCGCCTTCGACCAGCGCAGAGAAGGTAAACGCCTCGCCTAGGGTTTCATGCCTTTGTTGTTTTCGCAATCTTGATGAGGTCGTTGTTTCAGTATCTTCTTTCGCCGTTTGTAAGATGTTATGCCGTTTGTCTTCTGCAAGATCGTCCCGGTTTTAACCTAAGTAACGGCAAAGGCGTACCTTCCGTGTCGGGTGCGTGAGTTGATATAGGGTAACGTTGTGCCTTGTTTTGTGTGTAGTCTTGAGGGTTTGGTTTGTGGTTAACGTGTCCGTTGTTTTGGAACTAGTGAAGTGATGCATTCGTCGGTCGTTCGACAAGACCAGGCATATGTGGGAAACCCGTCGTTGCCCGATGTCAGTAGTCGGTTGTCTCGGATAGTTCTTGACATTCATCTTAGGATTTGTCTGTCTCTAATGTAGTCTTTGGTTTTTTGAACATGAATACATTTCCAAAAATATTCTTACTTTGGATTGGATTAGGAGTTCTCTTGAAGCTCTCTCTTTCCGTCTCGTAGTTGGCTTAGAACTCATTCGTGGTAGCAGTTTTTCTATTGGTTGGACAAATCTTGTTTCATGCGGTTGGAATTTAGACAACAATTCCAAAGTGCGAGACCGTTTTCAAGAATAATTCTTGGAACGGAGTAAGCTGTCTCGTGTAACTAGTAGTCGAGGTTTCAGTGAGCCGGAGACCATCTACTGTGGTATCCAATTGTGATATTATTTTACTAAATTTTCCCCCTGATAGTGGATAAGTATGAGTTTTTACAGCGGTTTGTCTTATTCTACATTACTGGGCTATTTTTCTTTCTATAGCCATAGTATGTGACCTTTCTGAGTCTGCCCATACCATTTTAAAAATAATTCCTGAGGATTTAGTCACTAGAGACTTAAGGGTCACGTGCGGAGGTTGTGAAATGTATTTGAGATGCTATGTGATAGTTGCGCAGCCTGATTATCAGGCTGCCACGAGTAAATTTAGTGGATCCTTTACTTATTGTAATTTACCTACTGCTCTTGTGAGAATAATGTTTCTTGCCTGCAGCATACGTGATCTACTAACCTATATTCTTTCTCTTTTTTCAGTGTATTCTTTTGGATTTGGTTAAAAGATGAATTCTATGTCGAATTTAGTAAATTCTCTTTTTCTCCTCTTAAAAAGATGAATTCTATGACGAATCTCATCCCTGATTTGTTAGATTGGCCCTTCTTCAGAATCTTAGAATTTATCATACAAAGATATTCTTATTGTATCTAGGAATTTGTAGGCTAGAGATTTCCTTTATTTTAAATAGGAATTAAGGAATTACATGACTATCCTTATAAGGATGGCCTTCAGGGACCTCACGCTGATTACTAAGTTTGGACATGTTTGCATTTCTGACTTCGTCCCTGTTGAGACTTATTTTCTTACTCTCCTTTTAGAGTCTGCATGGCCCCAAGTTCACCTCCTTTTCTGTACTCTCGATTTGACGTTGGTAGTCCTTTAAACTTAAACATTCTACTCGTATCCATCTCCCTAATGTTCGAATCTCTTGGTATGCAGGTGGATGAGAATAACGACGAAGCGCCTGTATTTGTTCCAGAGTATCGGTCTGGAGGTTCTGCGGAGAGGGGAATTAGGCGGTCTATGGAAGATGCACATTTGTGCGTGGATGATCTGGAGGAATCATTGGGTTCGCGAGGTGCTTTTTATGGGGTAGGTATTTGGGTCATGCAGGGTAGTGATTCATAGAAGCTTGTGATTACATTTACTGTTTTAAAAAATATGTGTATCATTTGAGGAGCTTGATCAATCTTAGTTTTTAGTTCTTTGTTCTTGTACTTCGACCTAAATATACGCTGTTCAAGTTTTTGCTTCAACTTATGCTGGTGTGACGTTTTTCAGGTGTTCGATGGTCACGACGGTGAAGCTGCTGCATGCTACGTGAAAGAGCACTTGTTACCATCTATACTAGGAGACGCGTCCTTCCCTACAGCTGTGGAGGAAGCTGTAAAGAATGCTTATTTAGAACTGGACAAAAGATTCTCGGAAGCGTGTAGATTGGATGACAGTCTCTCTTCCGGAACAACCGTCTTGACGGCACTCATTCAGGGCAGGTTAGTAGATGTTCATGCTCTAATTTTTAGTTTCTTGGATGCCATTCTTGCGAGATGCTACTGTGTTGTCTACCTTATTTGAGGATATTTTTCTGTACTGTATCTAGCGATCATCTAGCTATATTCTTTTCTTTTTCTTTAGATACTTCGTTTTTAAAAAAGGACGATTAATGTGTTTAAATTGGTATATTTGCCATTGCAGGAACCTGCTCGTTGCCAATGCCGGTGATTGCCGGGCAGTATTGTGCAGGAAGGGGGTGGCTGTGCCAATGTCCACAGACCATGACCCTAGCTCCGTCTGGGAGAAGGCGCGTATTGAAAAAGTTGGGGGCTACGTTGACGATGGTTATTTAAATGGACAGGTGACAGTTGCCAGAGCCATTGGAGACTGGCACATGCAGGGGCTGAAAAAAGAGGGGGAGCCAGGGCCCCTGAGTGCAGTGCCAGAGATTCAGTCGAGGGAACTGTCTGTCGAGGACGAGTTCCTTCTCATGGGGTGTGATGGATTGTGGGACGTATTCACCAACGAAGGTGCCATTTCCTTTGCTCGGAAGCAGTTGCAGCGTCACAACGACCCTGAACAGTGTTCCAGGGAGCTCGTTGTGGAGGCCTTGAGGAGAAACTCACAGGACAACGTCACCGTGATCGTAATTTGTTTCAAGGCTGACGCTCCTCCGCCCCTGGTAGTCCTCGAAAGGAGGACTACCGTTAAGTTTTGTCTCAAGAACATACAGAGGGACATTGATATTTCGCAGGCGTCTGTCAACGAGCGCAGGTGCGCAGTCTGAAGGGTGTTCCAAGGAAATGACGAAAGATGCTCCAGTTTCGTAGAGGTAAGAATTATCTGAGGATAGAAGCAGCCAGGCGATAGGAAGTATTTTTGGAAGTAGGAGGGAGGGGTGGGGGTTCCATTCAAATAAAGGCACTAGGCAACGTCAGTACTTCTGTGAGGGCTTCATCTTCAGTTACAAAGCTGAGATTAGGATAGATGTGTTATACCGGCGCAGCAGGATAGTTGAAACTCTGAGCAGCTAATTATGGTCACTGGTCTAAATTCCTTCCTGCCCAGTCACCTGATAGAGCACTCAAATCATGGCTTAGAATTGAGATTATTTGGTCTTTGCATAAGAGTGGCATCCACGTGAAACTAATTGGTAGGTACCACTGCTGCAATTGAAATTTCCTCTCGCGATCTCTAAGAGATCCAGTTTTACTGTGCGTGTGCAGGCTGAGGTTGTTTTCCTCATCGTTATAATAATTTAGTTTTCTGCAGCTGCTGTAAGTTTATCCTTGGATAAATTTTGTGTGTACCTTTTTGCAAGTTTTTGTTGAGCTCTTAACATCATTGCTCAACCCTTAACAGGCCAGAGCACTTTGCTGGGGATTCTAGATTTCTGCTGATTTTTGTCCTTTGAGTTGCTAATGAAAATAGATGCTTGATTTCTGTATCTAATTTATAAGGTTGGACTCAATACATATGCTTGATGATAGAATATAGTGTGTGAATTTGTTGTATATTAGTAGTGGAAATTGTAGATTATGGAGAGTGTACTATTGTACCAATCAATAGAATCTTGCAAGAAATTTTATGAACTAATGGAAATGGTCTAGATGTGCTCTATGTTGAAAGCTTCACATTGTTGAACAATTTGTGTATCTATAAACAAGTGTAGACCTATGTTGCCGAGAATGTGGCAAGTGCAGTCCATAGTGAGGTTAATGCATGTACAGTGGCTGCCAAAACTGAGTACGAAATAGCTTAGTCTACCTTTAGCCATTCATATTTTATAATTTATTGCATTTAATGCCAAATTCGGTTGATGGCTGAAGTATACATGCAAGTAAATGATGTAGATACCAAATTACAAGTCCAGCAATGTATAATAATTTGAGAAAGATATAGATCAAAGCAAATTAGCTCTAAAAGAAATAGATGAAAGCAAATAAGCTCTATAACTCAGTTATGCTCACACTTGGACTATGCAACGAATGCTACAAATCTGACATGCACAAGTCTACAATTGCATGGCTTGAGTGAGAGAAATCACTGTAGGTGGCTTAGAAACTCCACACAAAGTTGGAAATTACTTGAGAGAAGAGCTCCATGTTGATAGTACTGTGAGGAGAGTGTTATGAAAAGCATGTTTGAAATGTAAAGTGAAGCAAAAGAAACCAAAGCTCACACTTCTTTAGATCAAGGGATGATTAGAATTTGCTAGATGTCATTGCTATTGGACTGGTGATGATTGGGATTGTACTACAGAAACAAAAATCAACCAATTTTGCTTAGATGGTCTCAGTCGGTGTTGGTTTTGTGATGGGCAGAGTAGAAGTGCCGGAATGGTGCAACAAACTGTCAAGTTTGGAGGTGGGGGAGTGATGATGTGGGGTTGCATGACTCCAAATGGCCCTAGTATGATGTGTAGGATTGAGGGAAGAATGGATCAATACATGGGTAGAGAAATTTTAGAGCAAGAATTGATTCATACTTAGCATGCATACAATTTAGATCCCGCCAATTTGATTTTTCAACAGGATAATAACCTGAAATAGACATCCGAGAGTGTGCGCCGCTGGCTGAATTCGCAAGAATTCACTCTTTTGGAGTGGCCGGCACAATCTCTAGACTTGAACCCAATCGAATTCTTGTGGGCAACTGTAAAACGTCGACTGAACCAATATGAGAGACTCCCAAAGGAATGTTTGAACTGTGGGAGCATGTTCAAGATTGTTGGGCTTCAATTACTCCCAATGAGTGTAAGAACTTGTATAGAAGCATGCCTAAGCGCATTGCAGCTGTTATTGCTGCTAAGGGTAGGTGGACAAATTATTAACATTGTTCCATCTAGTGTGAGCAAAACTGAGTTTTGGTCTGAACTTCACTTTACTTTTTTTTTGTACATGCATACTTGTGGGTAATAGACCTCAATCCCCATGGACGTATGACTGATTGCAATGGTAATCCAATGCAATATATGGTTTCATTTTTGATGCATCCAATTTCCTTACATTGTTTCTTGAATTTCAATATGCTGTGTTCGTACTCAATTTTGGCAGTCAGTGTATATGGAAAGGGCTACATCATCTTTGAAGAGTTGGATGAAAATTTGCCTACAATCATTGAAGCACTTTGCTGCTATCATTTGCTACGGTTACTTTTGGCACCTACTTCTTGAACTAATTGTTATTCCATATTGCAATGATTTAAACACATGGATATCAATAGATATTTTCTAGGCATTATGTGGATATCACCTAGATATTGTGTGGGTATCACATAAGCATCACATGGATCTCACCTATGCATTACATGGGTATTACTCTTGAATTTTCCTTCCTATTTTAATTATGTACAAAACTGATCATTGTGTACGGCATAATTTAGACCTTGGCATTACATGGGTATTACCTTAGACAAATATTTTATATTTTCCAAAATTTTTGGACACCCTCCATTTTGAGTTAATTATGTACAAACCCGACCAACACGTAGGATACCCATGCCGACGATATCTACAACTCTCTCTGGTTTGGAGGCGCAATACTATATTCCTCCAAACGGATATAGAATGTTTTTTTGATTTTGTATAGAGATGTTTATAAAATGGTTATTTATCATCGAATTATGTAAATATCCTTGTATTATTTAGTATGTGTAGTAATCACAATATTATACTATGTAGAATATTCATTTATTAGTACTATACTATGAAAAATATTGATATGTATATATGGTGTTTAATTAAATAAAGGAAAATTTATTGTTATTTATTTAGGATGATCAATTGTTGGAGATTAATCCTTTAATGCCTAAGTGGACCACAAGGGCCTGAGAGTATCTACAAGCATAATGTAAGGCAAAACATCATCTCCACAATGGATACATTTCATTGTGATCCGGCTTCATGAAAACTACTGTAGTTTGCCAATGCTTGCATGGATTGGTGATTTGAGGGTTGTGTCGAAAAGCTAAAGCGTAGCTCTAAATCCATTCAGAAGAAGTGAGAGGCAATGGCCAAATGTGGAAAGAGTTAAATGAGCAAAAGCACCAAAATCCACCTTGTCAGGGCCTCGTAGGCGTTAAATGGTTCACAATAGTGTAATAAAGAATATATTGAGTTAAGTAGATGTATGGGTAGGAATATTTATGCCACCTAGGATTGCCCTTGCTCCATCGGGGTCTGTGGATCTCTACACTAGAACATCCATCTTTATTAGACAATACAATAAAAATCCATCCGATGGCCAAGACCCGTCCAAACAGGGTCTAGCGGGACATTGTGTGTTAATATGAGTAGCGGGACATCAAAGCATCTTCACCGGGGCACAAGGCCCTGACTAATTCCCATGTTATTACGGGATGCAGTTTCAACATTTCCCACCGCAGACTGGAAAGCAAGAAAATGGTCGGTAGGGCAAGCAGAATTTTGAGCTTGCAATGCCAAACGAGCTCCTGATGCGAGGCTGACACCAAAATACCCAGGCCTAGCAAATCAAGCATGTATCTGCGCGTTAGTGGTCACTTGCGAGTTCTACCAACAATATCGTTTCCATGTTAACAACATGTGCGCCAAATTTCAAGTTTAGAAGATGAATAAAAAAAAAGGATATTGAAAATCTACGGACATATGTAGAAGCTGCCAACTTCGACACCCTCCCTGGGGCTGATTTAAAAAAAAAATTACCATGAAATTTACGGCACAAGATCACCTCTATGTTTATAACAATTGTGCCAAAATTTCAAGGCCACATGATGAATGTAAAAAAGGATATTCAAAATTATTTCTCATAGCTACATATGTTGATAGATTCTGAAGATGGTTTTTGTATTCATCTTCTAGACTTGAATTTTGGCACACGTGTTATCAACATGAAGATGATCTTGTGCCAAATATTTCATGGTCACTTAACAATTTTTTAGACCTAGGGATGATGCCAAAGTTGGCAATAGTGAAATGGTTTCTCTTATTGTTTCACACAACTACACATGCTTATAGATTTAGATTTGTTTCTTTTCTTTTGGGAATCATTTGGTCTTGAAATGAAGCACACATATAATCAACATAGAGATGGTCTCATGTCCAGAATCTCATGGAATAAAATAAAAAATTGAATCCTGGGGAGGGTGTCAAAGTTGGGAGCAGTGAAATATTTCTCACAACTACACATGTTGCTAGATTTTGAATTAGTTTTTTTTGTGTGGATCTTTTGGACTTAAAATTATTCACATATGTAATCAACATAGAGGTGGTCTCATGCTAAATATACATGTTGGTAGATTTTTAAAATCTTTTGATGTATAGATGTTTTGGCCTTTAAATATGGATAATGGCACGCATGTGATCAACAAAGAGATAGTCTCATGCCAAAAATTTCATGGGAAAAAACAAAAAATTCAATCCTTGAAAGTGTGTCAAAGTTGGCCGGGAGTGAAATGTTTCTCACAACTACACATGTTGCTAGATTTTGAATTAGTTTTAACTGTGTTGATCTTTTGGACTTGAAATTATTCACATACATAATCAACATAGAGATGGTCTCATGCTAAAAATTTCATGGGAAAAAAAAATTCCTCAATTCTTGGAAGGGTATCAAAGTTGGCAGCTGTGAAACTTTTCTCACAGCTACCCCATGTTGGTAAATCTTGCATGTCTTTTATTGTGTAAATCTCTTGAACATGAAATTTGGTAAACATGCTTTCAACATAGAGATTATATTTTCCCCAAAATTTCATGGTAAAATAACAAATTTTCAGCCCACACGAGGGTGTCAAAGTTGGCAACAGTGTAGGACACTATCCTTGGAATTGCCAAAACGCCAATTTGAATGTCACCCTCTTATACAAATCCCCGTCAATGCGGCATATATATGTTACTAAAGGTGATCCGAGTAAACATTACTCACCATGTGTTGCTGGGACATGATTTCATCCGTAGGGTATCGGAGTGCATTGTGAGCATTATCTGAGTATTGGAAGTGCAACAAGATCATCACTTGGGTATCGTTTGTGCAACCTGAGTATCGCGTGTGCTACCTGAGTATCTTCTGCTATTACCCGTGCGTTGCGTATGGTATCTTGAGCATTGCAAAAGACAACCTGAGTGTAATGTGAACATGCTAGTACTCAGATTAAAAAATTATGGAATTGAGCAAGAAGCTTAGATTGCATACATGATCACCCGTAAAATGTAACATGTAACCATGTAATTTTACCCTGAACTTTATTTCTTGATGAACGTTGTTCATCAAACTAGGCGCCCCAGTTCAAGATCATCTAAACTAAAGGCACCCAATTCCGATAAGTAGAGTATGCATGGCATGGTGCATGAAAATGGCAAATGCTTGAAATGGTGCATGAAGTGACCCAAAATCAATAACTCAAAATCTAAAAACACCAGTCATTATCGACATTGGGTCATGATGTGTGCAATTTTGGGTTGCTCCACCTCAATTGAGCTCTCATTGGTGGCATCACCTTCTATTTTGAGCTTCACATATGTTCACATTAAGTTCACTTTTCTTAGTCTTTTATTTCGAATTTAAAAAAGAACTCAAGGAGATGGAATTTGAATTATATCCCTAGTAGAATACCCTATAATATACCTTGTAAAAGTCCTATTAAGTTACCCTGTATGGCCTAGAAAATGGAGACGTACTCATTAAAACAACCTTATAAACATGTGACGGCCTGCAACAGTCAATTTAGTGATATCTCTGTTCATAAGCTGGGACGGGTTTACAAGTTAAGGTAGAGGCACCCAATTCCGATCACTTAAGCCAGTTTGGAACTCAAATGACATTGTATATCAAAAACATTTATGTAGAAAGATGCGGAATTAGGAATGTAACTCAACAAATATTTTTTCAAATTTAATCACAAAGATTTGGAATTGATATGGAATTTTAAAGCCCAAAAACCACTGGAGACCATAATCAAACTAGAGTAGGTGAGATTTGGTGCCCTCCTTCACCCAATGCCAATAAGTGAGAGTGAGTAAAAGAGAGAAGACATGCCATGGATAACCAACTCATGGAGGGTACCCAATACTGAACGGCCTTGTTCGACTTTCGAGGCAATGCTACCAATGAGAGCTCAATTGAGCTGGAGCAACCCAAAATTGCACACATCATGATCCAATGCCGATAAAGATTGGTGTTTTTAGATTTTGAGTTGTCGATTTTGGGTCACTTCATGCACCTTTCAAGCATTTGCCATTTTCATGCCCATTTCAAGCATTTGCCAGTATCATGCACCATGCCATGCATACTCTACTGATCGGAATTGGGTGGCCGATCGGAATTGGATGCCTCTACCTTAATGGGCTAAAGCAAAAACTTCGTGTAGAACACACAGATATTGAATGTAAGTAGATGATCCACCACGTCGAGGGAGGCAAGTGGGACGTCTAGTTGACAATCCCCACTTACCACCTCGTATTTTAGAATCTTATGATAGGATTTGAGACCACATGAAGAGGGTTAGTTGGCTTGAGAGAAGTGTGAAGGAACTACCGGTCAATGCTTAATAGAGAACTTGGGGTACTATGACGAGCTTTAGCTTGCAATGGATATTGGAAGTGCCAAAGAACATCAATTTCCACTACTATTATTGCATGGCATTGGTACAAAAAATAAAGCATGAATGTTGAATTAGTTTCCATGTTTAGATCTTATGATCTTCTATCTCATCTCTCTTTTGTTTCATAGAATACTTTCATTATTACTATATCGTTTCAATATATAAGTGTTTCATGCAAAGTTTAACATGGCTTTTATATTGTAATTATTAATGAACATGCTTTCAGTATGTAAGAAAGATTTGTCAATTCAAATGTACTTAATTCACTATTGAGATTTCTCATAGGAAATTGATGCAACCTTGTTTTTAGTACTAGAATATAATATATTTATTTCATAGCAGATTTATATTTTAAAAATATAATAATAGTTGTATGCAAAACAAAACAAAATTCCTTCAATTGTAATTCTTGCTCGATTTTATAATAGTATTATATTTGTAAATAATCTTCAATGAATAGTCCTAATCACTTTCAATACATTAAAAATGATAGGCATGTTGTTTCCTTATTTTGGTTTAGGGTCATAAATCTATATAGTATAGATTTTCAAATGAAGTAATTCATACTTAAGGTGGACCATTCCCCTCTCCAAGCTTGTTGTGTAGACTATGAATGAGGTGGTAAATTTTTTGGCATAGATAACAGAAAAATTAAGCAGAAATTGTCAAGCAACATTGGGTCATTGACCCTTTGATGCCTACTAGACCCTAGCAAGATCAATTTTGGTGCATTTGCTCTCGTAACTATTTTTACAATTGGCATTGCTGATGCTTGCATGGATTAGAGATTGGAATGATCGGTTGGAAAGCTATTGAGGAGCTCGAAATGCGTTCAGAGTACGGGAGAGACAATGGACTATCAAAGAAAGAGTTACAAGAGAAAAACCACAAAAAGCAACCCTGCCGGGACTCCTGTGACGCTAAAGGGTTAAAGAGAGTAGAAGGAGCGTTGATTGTATGTGGGGGCTCAACATCCATCAATCTCTATCCTCAAGTTGGTAAGGGACCCGAACAATACCGCATCTTGCAACACTTCCAGCTGAGCGATACATAAATAGCTGACCATAATCAATTAAAAGATGGGGATAAGAGAAGCCTAACAGTACACAAATCTGAAGCCTCGGCAATTGCAACTGATCATCAGTTGGTGACGATGTGATCGATGACTGAGAAATGTACTCCGAATGACCATGAAACAACAAATTATACGAAAAGGGTCTATCTTCCGAGGAAAGTACGGTTGAGTTGAGGCAATGGTCGTACAAGCATGTATTGCTAACGTGCTGTATTCATGTATGAATTACACGTTCATGACTTTGTAGGACTCGGGGATCTCGATTCTTACTAGTTAACTGTTGAATGAGGCAAAGATACCTCAATATCTCAAAATAAGCCTTCGATAGCTCTAGATTTTATAGTAGCTTGAAGAGGGAAAAGGCAGTTCGGATTCTTGGTACTTGAATTACAACTTACATGATGGACTCGTGATGTGGAAGACTTCAAATATCAAACAATATAAAACATGCTTCTACTTGATTTGCATTGTGTTTGGAGGATAACGGAACTTGCTTCATTTACAGCCTACGTCATGATAGTATGGTCGCTGTATGGTAAATGTCTGATGGTTGGATTAGTGCGGGTTCAATTACGGGAATCATTTTAACCTAATTACGCCCAGCTGAAATTGGACTTCACCTTAAACCCTACTCCCTAATTTGCTTTTCAGGCTTCAAGCTAGTTTGCTTTTCAAACTTCAAGCTAGTTTGCTCTTCAGCCTACAAGCATTGCGCCCAACCTCATAGCTTACTCTAAGTGCTTGTTTCCTGTAACTTCCTGCGATCAGAACCTAAAGGTTGTTGCTTCTTTGCTCTGTAACCGATTTAGCCTCCCAACTAATGCCTCAATTCGTACATGCCTACATGCGTGTCTCTTGGGAATCTTTGTGCTTTTGTCAAGAGAAGTGCAGTTCATTCGGTGCCGGTCTTGTACTCTTCATTACATCAACTAGGTTTACACTCCCATAGACTGCAGAGCCTACGGCGTTCTTAAACTCCAATTGTTTAGAAGAGGCAGTGTAAGCAACCTACAGCATTGCGCAGTCAGCCAAAAGGAAACTGTAGCACTTCTACTACAGGAGTGACACTTCTATTAAACTAGAAGCCATCAGATCCATGTAATCATAATCTGAAAATAAATGAATGAAACGGTGCACCGCAACGAACGTGTGCATGAATTCAAGAGCAATATCAACTTTGGATTGGATACAATCTGGTGTTAGAGTGTCCGACAAACATGTGCTGGAGCTTTGTATAATTTCCAAATGGGATCTGCACTTGACCATGCCTTTACTGGATACATCCGCAGATTCCACAGTTGTAAATGAGGTCTCTGGAACAACGGACTTGTTCACTTAGCACAATATCATAAGCTCTGAGACTAACTCTAGGATCCAAAAAGTCTAGCTCTATGCAACTCTAAGCAAGCGCATTGATGTCCCGGACGCGGATGCGAGGAGGATTTCCGCACCTAAACCGGTTCTTTTCCAATGGACTGCACTCGGGATCTTCTGCAATCGATGCAACACCATCGTGAGCTGCTCCGGATGTACTCGAGGTGGCGATCGCCTTCTTCAGCTCGTGCGCACTCGCAGGTGGTGCATGAGAAGAATCATCACCTTGAATGCTGGATGCCTCATGGATATCCGTCGGCGAAAGCTGCTCCGGGTTCAAGGCCTGAACGCTGCGAGTGACGCGAGGAGGGCCACCGCATCTGTAGCGGTGCTTTCCCAATGGGCCACAGTCTGGGAGCTGCCGCGCCTCTGCATGAAGGGCAACCATGGAAATGAGAAGGCAAAAGGCTGCCACGACTGCTAGACGCCCCCGCGCCATCCTGATGATCTGCAGTACCACAACACGTTGCCAATGTCACTGAATCCCAAAATGTATACCGAAAAGCAGAAACCTAGATATCCTGAAAAGCAGAGAAAAGCAGACATGCATCCTAGTCGAGAACAATCTAGCAGGAGTCTGGTGTGCAGCATACTTACGGTGAAGTGGAGACGGAGAGGGCGGAGAGGAGGGAGAGAGCCAAGCACGAGGGAAGGAGCGAAGGAGAGAGGAGGAGAAGATGGAGGGGGCTCAGGAACTTGTCTTCCTTAATAGCTCCTCCCAAGTCTTGCACCCCAGACGACCGAGGCTGCTCATGTGCAGATTACCGAGGCTGCACGTGTGCTGTCATCTGCATGCATGCACGACGAAGGCTGTATCATTAAATCTGTTCATTTGCACGACCGGGACTGCTAATTCAGTCGACGATTACACCAACCCGGACTCTTACATTAATCAATCCACCGATTGATCACTCGACGGCGACTATCACTTCATTAGTGCGGAACTACCGACTCTAGGTTATGATATAATTCTCGACTGAATGATAGGATGAGAATAGTGATGCCAGGTTGGGTGTCGGTTTTCGAAGTTCAGATCATGTGCACACTCCTCACATGCACGCACTCACGGTCATCCACTAGAGAACACTACTCACTTTCTTCAAAATGAACTATTACTGAGATGAAGAATGAGGATGGGAGGAGTTGTGTTCCAGGACATCTAGAAAGTTTGAGAATCTGGACAAATGATTGGTTGATTCAAGTACCCGCGGCGCATGAAACCGACAATTACGCACTGTAGGTGGAGCCGTCTTAACGGATACAATCTCCATGATTGAAGTTATGAACCATGTCAAAACGCATTTGGTGGATTTGTGCAAACGATAATGGCAAAACAAAATATAATTTCTTCATTTGCCATTCTTGATGATTTCAATACTACAATACATTCAAACACTCATATGTAGCACCAGTTATTCAGAAAGCTACAGCATTGCGCAGTCAACCGAAAGGAAACCGTAGCGCTTCTATTGTAGGAGTGACACTTCTACTCTAGGAGCCATCTTTTTGTAAGCAGAATCTGAAAATAATAAAAAACCGTGCGCCGCAAGGAACGTGTGCATGAAAACGAGATAAATATTAACTTAGGATTGGATACAATTTGGTATTATAGTGTCCGGCAAACAGGTGTTTCTTGCATAAATGGAACCTGCACTTGACTGTGCCTTAACTGGATGAATCTGCAGATTCCACAGTTGTAAATAAGGGTTCTGGAACAACAGACTGTTGTTCATTTAGCACAATATCTTAAGCTCTCAGATTAATTCTAGGATCCCAAGAAGTCTAGCTCTATGCAACTCTATCCAAGCGCATTGATGTCCTGGACGCTGTTGCGAGGAGGATTTCCGCATCTGAAGTGGTTCTTCTCCAATGGACCGCACTCGGGATCTTTCTCAATCGATGTAGTGCTCACGCCTGCACCACCATTGTGAGCTGCTCCGGATGTACTCGAGGTGGCGATCTCCTTCTTCAGCTCGTGCGCACTCGCAGGTGGTGCATGAGTAAAACCATCAGCTTGAATGCTCGATACCTCATGGATATCCGTAGGTGGAAGCTGCTCCGGAGGGGCCTCAACGCTGCGAGTGATGTTCCCAGGGTCGACGCATCTGTAGCGGTGCTTTCCCAATGGACCGCAGTCTGGGAGCTGCCGCGCCTCTGCATGGAGGGCAACCATGGAAATGAGAAGGAAAAAGGCTGCCACAACTGCTACACGTCCCCGCGCCATCCTGATGATCTGCAGTACCACAACACCTTGTCAATGTGACTTCAGAGAGTATAACCAGCCTTTCCAACCAACAATAACAGTATCAGTATTCCAAAAAGCAGACACCTGAGATATCCCGATCGAAAGCAGAGATAACCTGAAAAGCAAAGCAGACATCCTAGTCGAGAACAACTTAGCAAAGGTCTGGTGTGCAGCAAGCTTACGGTGAAGTGGAGATTCGGGAAGGGCGGAGAGAGCCAAGCACGAGGGAAGTGAGTGGTATTCTCCAAGAGAATGCATTTACTAGCTCGGAAAAATCTGGTCGTTCACGACTTTTCTTGTGTAGAACAAGACATCTGGAACATTTTTATTGTTTTGTGGCATATGTTTGCAACAACCTATGTTTGTAAAATGAAGTTGTTTTTGGATGCTGGAGAGTCTAGTTTGTGAATATTTGTGAAAACAACAAAGTTCTACTTATGATTATTGGAAGAGATTGACATTTTTAAGATGAAACGGACCACCAATCACATGTAGAGGTTATTTACCGTATCTTCTACTTGGTGAAACTTTTGGATTCTTATATTTTTAGTTTCAACTCTCACACAAAGTGCATTGAGCGTGTTTGTATCACTTGTTGCCTGGAGATTGATTGTTTTAGACTTGTGATATGAAGAATTTATTCAAATCCTCTCTAGAACCATTTTCTAGATTGGGATAATGCTATTTGGAAACAAATTGTCGTTTTCATGCCGCATGACGCATTGTTGTTCGAGAGAATTATTGTCAAGTCTTGGATTTGCCATTGACCAGTTGTGTTGCTGATATTGTTGCTAATAGCATTCAACGTCATACATGTACTTTAGCATATGTACATCCATTGTGGCACTTGTTGTGCATTGAATTAGTTAGAAGAGCGCACCACTTGAAGAGGTTCTATATAAGCTTATCTACTTTTCACTATATCTTATGATCAAGGAAAAATGAAACGTCTCCTAGTGATGGTTTTCCTAAGCTGTTGCGGCGCTTGTTAGGACTCACAAAGAGGCACATGAGAAGGAAAGAGCTTTCAAGAATTCACCCAAGTACACAACGCCGCTTTGGCATTCACATCTCCGGTAATAGTTATTGGTCAGTGTTTTGATTGAGGCGGAAATTTATATGCCTTTCGGGTTGAAGGTGCATTGTATTATAGTGTGAACAATCTTTTCCTAGCAAAAGTAGAGAATTGCAAGTTTGGGCAGTTGTATATTACGGTTAACCATGCTGCTCTTATTGGTCAAATGAGAACTTTTGAGAGTTTGGACCGCAATACGATGGAGTCGCTTTAGAACATGTTACACGAGCACATCCTTTGTGCTTGACCAAATGAAAATATTTACTAATGGTTAGAAAAACAATTGACAAGAGACTTAGGATTCCATTTATGATTTGTTGGCTTTTTTATCGCAAGATCAATGAAGGTACAATATGCCTACATCAGACAAAGTGAGTGTGATTATGGTCGGGGACAACAATGATGGCAGCCATGATAGACTGGGATATTATTGTCAAGTGAGTGAATAGATCATACCATTCAATTTATATTGGTGTCAAAATACATCGCGCGCGCAAAAAAATAAATTCTGGTCCCTGAAGGAGAGTGGCATGAATATAATGTTTGTTCATTCTCTTCACTAAGATATGGCCATGGGACATAGGTTAGTGTAATAGAACTACTTTCCCTTTCAAGGATAAACATGTTGGAGCAATCAAACCTCCTTGCACCATAAGCTTAGGCATACCTTGTAACACTGTCACCACCAACGTAGTCTCTGTAGATTCATCCTTCACCTTGTCATCTAAACACTTGTACTTAACCAGGCACACTGCCTCATTTTGATTAAGCTTGTGAGCTTATACTTCTACATGGTATTAGAGCGTATGAGAAGTGAGCCCTGCTCCTTGTAGAGAGAGATAGGTCTAGAAGGTTGAGATCTAGATCTAAGTTAGAGATCTAGAAGACACAGATCTAGAGGTATGGCAAAGAGTAGCAAGAGTTCGAATTGTGAAGTAGGAGAGTCCAACAAACTAGTTGGGCCTCTCAACTATAGCAATTGGCAGATCAAGATGACTGCAATAATGAAGAGAGAAGGGTTATGGCCGCTAGTAGGAACTAAGGTAGTCACATCTGAATATCTAGTGACTGTCTCAAATGTAGTCTACACTGAAGCGAAGCTGATGGAGGCAAAGCAACGTGCATTGACAGGTCTAACTATGTCCGTAGGAGACAACTTACTCAGAACTATCAGCCAATATGAAGACCCAACTGATGCGTGGAGGTTGCTCAAGTCCATGTTCTCTACAGGAGATCAACAGCAGATCCAGATGCTCAACAACAGACTGCACGCAATATCAATGAGAGAAGGAGAAGACATCAACAACTACTTGACCACAGCAATGGACCTACGCGACCAACTCAAAGGCTATGGAGAAGAGATGGAAGACAAGACCCTCATCAACCTCGTGCTCAACGGACTTCCTCACAGCTATGAGATGATAATACAAGGTATTACGTATCTTACTAACCCAAAATTTGAGATTGTGATGGGAAATTGCTTACTGAATCACACCGCAAGAGCCTAAGAGAGCAGAAGAGTGGACATGATGAAGCACTCGCTGTCCACTTCAACAAAAATCGCGGAGGAAGAGGAAGAGCACCTGAAAGGAGCAACGGATATGGCGGCGGTGGAGGTCAGTGGGTATGGAGACCCGACGGCAACTCGTATGGAGGAGGCTTGGGCAGAAGTGCGGGCCCCGCAGGCCCGCACCAAGTGTCCGCAAGCCTGCACCAAGACGGGCACTGGCCTCTGTAGGGCGGCGTTGGGCGCTCGTAGGGCGGTCTTGGGCCCCTGCGGGAATATGGGTTTCCACAAGGGGGACCACGATCTGGCCAATACCCGGGGGTGACGATCTGGGTATCAGGTCACCCGGGGGGCCAACTTAATATGATCATGAGACCATATGGGCAGCAGATGTATGCACGATCAGCAAGTGGTCGTGGAAGAGTGTTAATATGTTACAATTGTGGAGAGCACGGTCATATAGCAAGGAATTGCCTTTATGGTTATTATGCCACCGCAAACTGTGTTGAGAGAGATACTTATATGGATAGTGAGTGGGACTCCACAGTAGCTAATCTCATGGAATACCAAAATGCCACGTGGTATATGGATTCTGGGGCAAGTCATCATGTAACCGGAGCCTATGCAAACTTACACAACACAGGAGCTAGCTCTTATGGGCACAATGTGACAACTGTTGATGGCAATGCCCACCATGTAGCAGCAGTTGGGTCTGCCAATGTCAACACTGGCAATTCCGATGGAATAAATATTGATCGCGTTTTGTATACACCGGCCTTGAAGAAGAATCTATTATCCGTAGGCTCCTTGGCTGATCAAGGTCATACCATCATTTTTACAGGCAAAGATTGTCTTGTACTTCATGAAAACAAATCTATGGCCATATTCATTAAATTGAGACTTTTCAGAGATTTTGAGACAAAATGCTAGTTCTTGAAAATTCATTTAAAAAAATAATGACTACAACAAAAAATAAATAATGCTCAAATAGTGATTCTCTAATGAAAATCTAAAAGCTAGTGTTGTTATTTATTTATAAAAAAATACTAGTAAAGAGATAAGGCCGTTTATCCTTGAGTCGAGGATAAAATTAAGACTGCAAAAAGTCTCAATTTAACGAATATGACGTTATCTATTTTAGCAAGAGGACATCACAATTTATCAAACGGTCTTTATCAATTCACCAACATACAAGATACAACTATGGCGAACTCGATTGTCTCAGAATCAAATATGCACCTATGGCATAAACGATTTGGTCATATGAATTATGCTAGTCTCCAACATTGTGCCAACGCCAAGCGAGTAAATGAGCTTCTATCTCTCCTACTATAAGGACTATTTGTGGCGACTGCTTGGCAGGAAAACAACATAGGGAGCATTTTCCAAAGGAATCTATCAACCGCACAACTCAGGTACTACAACTCATTCACTCAGATCTTGTAGGACCCATTCGTACCCCGTCACTTTGCGGTTCACAATACTTTATAGTCTTTACAGATGACTACTCATGAAAGAGCTTCATTTACTTCATGAGGAGTAAGAGTGAATCCTTTCAAAAATTCATAGAGTTCAAAGCTAGAGTTGAAAAAGAAACTGGCAAAAATATTATGACACCTACAACCGACAAAGGGGGGGAATATCTTTCGCATGAATTTGCAACCTACCTAGTACACCATGGCATCCATCACCAACTTACCATGGCACTCACCCCCAAACAAAATGGAGTTAGTGAACGTAGAAACAGAACCATCATTGAAAAAGCACGACCCATGTCTACAGCTAGCAAACTTCCTGGATATCTATGGACAGAGGCTGTTAACACAGCCAACTACCTAATCAATATTAGTCCTACTCGAGCCAATCATGGCATGACTCTTGATGAAAAATACTACAATATTAAGCCGTCTGTTAAACATCTTAGAGTATTTGGAGCCTTGGCATATGTTCACATTCCAGACACTAGAAGATCCAAATTTGATAGCAAAACCTTTCCGTGCATCCTCCTAGGCTATGACAGTCAAAGCAAAGGTTACAGACTCTTTGATCCTCAAACCAAATGCATCCATCATAGCCGAGATGTGGTATTTGATGAGAATCAAATTGGACTTAATGCTATCCCATCAAAGGTCAATCCTCCCGATGATATTGAACTATTTCCCGAACCCTCAGACTCAAACTCAGGTGATCCCACAGATCTCCACCTACGCAAGATCCATCAGTTGTTGAAGAGGATCCACCGTCACCTCCTCAAGCAGCTCCAGTTGATCAACCACAAAGATATCCACTTTGCGAACGACGTCCTAGTACGAGGTTCAAAGACAGTTACCTCTTCTCCGCAGAAACGGGGACATTTATTGAACCTCGCAACTACACCGAAGCCATCAAGCACCCCGGCTGGAAAGATGCTATCCAACAAGAGGTTGATTCAATCAAAGAAAATGACACATGGAAATTAGTAGACCTACCTCCTAGCAAACGTCCAATATCTGCAAAGTGGATATTTAAAACCAAACCTGGACCTAGCGGCAAAATTGAAAAACTTAAGGCTAGGCTTGTGGCTCGAGGATTTGAACAAGAAGAGGGTATCGATTTCTTTGAAACATTTGCTCCTGTGGTTCGTTGGTCCACTATTCGTAGCGTAGTTGCACTTGCCGCACGGCAAAAATGGAAAATACATCACCTTGATGTTAAGACTGCCTTTCCGAATGGTAAAAATTGACGAGGAAGTCTATATGACCATCCCCCCCGGATTTGAAAATAGCGGCAAGGTGTGCAAACTCCAACGAGCACTATATGGCCTCTGACAAGCCCCTCGAGCTTGGTATGGTGAAATTAACGGCTATCTTCAACAACAAGGACTCACAAAGAGTAACGAAGAACCTAACCTTTACTTCTCTATTCGTGATGGGAAATACACCTTACTTCTCCTATACGTTGATGATATTATTCTAACAGGCGATGACCATGAAAACATTGCCAACCTTGACGCACAGTTGACAAGACGGTTCAAAATGACACACCTTCGAGACGCACAACTATATAATATTGGTGTTGAACTACTCTACACTGATGATGGAATTTACTTTCACCAACGAAGCTATATCAAACGCCTACTTGAGCGGTTTGGAATGCAAGACTCCAACCCCCTCTCCGCACCCATGAACTCCAAGATCAAATTATCGAAAGACACAAAAACAAATCCCGTAGACAAACTTGTCTACCGGAGTCTTGTAGGTGAATTACTCTATGCTACTATAAGCCGCTGGGATATACAATATGCAATCAGTTGCGTCTCTCGCTATATGAGCAATCCTCAACAAGCACACCTGACTGCCGCAAAGAACATTCTCCGCCATCTAAAAGGGACACTCAACTATGGCATCTTTTTATCCTGTCAATGATACTGGAGAATTATCCGTCTTCACAGATGCGGACTGGGCAGGGGAATCAGACTCACGAAGATCAACCTTTGGCATTTTATATAAACTAGGCTCTTCTCCAATTGCTTGGACTAGTAAACTACAACCCACCCTTGCCTTATCTTCAACTGAGGCTGAATATCGTGTTCTTTCAGAAGCAGCTCGTAACATCACCTACTTTTGATGTCTTCTAGATGAGCTAAAACTCAGTAGCCCTTTTCCCACCCCTATCTTCTGTGACAACATTAGTAGTATCAAACTTGTTTGTAACCCGGTAATGCATCAGAGAACTAAACATATCGAGTTAGAACATCACTATATTCGAGAGAAATATAATGATGGCTCAATTGTTATTATATATGTTCCTTCTCATCTCCAGCACGTAGATTTACTCACAAAACCTTTGGCTACCAACCCATTTATTGCCAATAGAGATCTTACAGGTCTCAAACCTATACCATCATGCCATATCTCTACGTAGTATATGATCCTAAGTGTAGATATATCTTTTCACCTCTCTTCTCACTTCAACATGTGATTCTAGTCTTAGTCCTCTTACTGTGAATATTAGTTTGTACACTTGTGTCACTAGCCACCTCAGCTGATTTCTCAGCTGTGTTATGACCCCTTGAACTCTCTCTTCGATTTTGACACCGTGGCTACTCCAATGAGGTTTGAGAGGGGGTGTTGGAGCAATCAAACCTCCTTGCACCATAAGCTTAGGCATACCTTGTAACACTGTCACCACCAACGTAGTCTCTGTAGATTCATCCTTCACCTCGTCATCTAAACACTTGTACTTAACCAGGCACACTGCCTCATTCTGATTAAACTTGTGAGCTTACACTTCTACAAAACACTCTTCTACACCAAGTACTTTCCTACACTAAGTGCCCTAGAGACAACCAACATGTCATCCATCCAAGGGCTTTTTGGATACCCATACAAAGAGGTCTTAAGACCCCCCACCATAGTTGGGTGGACTATGGTAGTAGACACCACGTAGGAGTAGGGATTTGAAAATCACAATCAACTCACTGGTGTGCCTTGACTCAAACCACTACACCAAGGCCGTGGTGCCTATACAATGCGCATAATAACGTTGGAGAAGCTTTTTGTATCGCCCTACATAGTTTGTTATATGAAGGTTAGTTTAATAACTTATTGATCATTTTATCAACAAATATGTTTGTCAATCACCGCAATCAAGTACATTTTTCAATACGTGTACAAAGGTCTCAATCTCGCAACTTTTATCTTAGGAAACACCGACGAGATTCAATAATACATCGGTGCTTGCTACGTTTTGACGTTTAAAGTAGTTTGAAGGCTATTCGGATTTCTAATGCACAATGAATTCCAACAATCTAGCATTTGCAAGTTCATTTATCCGGTCAATAGTGGAGGCATTTGATTCAAATGAGAATCAAATGAGAATCTAGTGGAGATTCTTAACATTCCCTAAACAATTCTTTTGAAATAGTTTGAGGCAAATCGGACAATTCTACTTACCATAGAGGCATTGTATGTGGACTTCCTTCCTGCTTCACATGGCAATCATAAAAGAAATGGGCAATGTGAAAGAAGGGATTTGCAATAGGACGTCTCAAATTCTCTTTACGTATGGACCCCCAGGACACCTACGACAATTATGGAAGTGGTTTCGTGATAGTTAGTATGAGACAATTGCAAGCATGGTCATAGCAAACTGGAGTGGTACAACCATCAAAGGAGCAAGTTCATAGTCTTCCATTGAACGTGATTGATCAACTTCTTGCAACATTTAACTAGTCATTGGATGATTTTAATATGCGACAACCTGCATTGACTTAGAAGAATTGTAAGAAAATTGACTAATTTTGGAACACCTCAATAACAATGCCGCACAAATGAGGGAAGAGGCTCAACAACAAATTGAAACGTTGAACAACAAGCAACGGGACGTTTACAAAACAATGATGCAATCAAGTGCCCATAACATCTCCAACAATTTTACTTTGTTAATAGACTAGGTGGTATTGGAAAGACATACTTAAGTAAAAAATCTCATCCTAAAGCCCATACGCATACAAAATCAAATTGCATTGGCAATTGTTTTGTCCAAAATTGCTGCATTGTTGTTACACAACAACATATTCACTCATTTAAGATTGAGTTGGATCAGACTTATGCGTGCCATTTTCCAATTGAAATAGGTGTGACTTATGCATGCAACATCTGCAGCCAAAGTGATTTGACAGACCTAGTACCGCATACAAATTTCATTTTCTGGGACAGTGCATCACTAATCAACAAGCTTGCTTTTGAAGCTCCTAACTATATGCACGACGACAAGACCAAGCAAATATGTGCCATTTGGAGGAATTACTTATGTAATATGCTACGATTTTAGATAGGTTCTATTTGTTGTTTCAAAGGGCTTGTGGCAAAACATTGTCGCAATATCATTCAAGAAGCCTTTCTTTTGGGTCACGTTGTAGTCCGAGCATTACGTAAAAATATGTACATTGCCACAACCTCTACGATGTTTTTTGACTTGGGATTTCATACTGGTGCAGAAAAAGGGAGCATGAATCACAAAATGGTCTATTTCGGTGCATAAAAAGCTTTCACTCTACCGCTCTCATTTTTCGTCTGTGGGAAAGAATTTTTGAAAAACCTGGTTCTCCAATTTTTCGACAAGTTTTATGTCACCAAGGACTACCCTTGCCTTGTCGAGGATGAAGGATCTCTACACTAGCCTGACAACTTAACGAATTGTAGCATAAATCATTATCCTACAATTAGAATACAAAATTAAAAAATTCTCACTTTTGTTTATATTCACTAGACTAGAATGGGCAATTTTGGAGTGTTTTCGGTAAAAAAGTGGCAAAGATTTTTTAGGGTTAAACATTCCATGTACCGTAAACACTTAAATAATAAACAAATCAATAAATAAAAACTTAGAGGGAATACATAATGGACTCGGAATGAAAATCTCTCTTATTCACAAATTTGCATCAACAGTGATACTATTCTCCTGCTTCTCTATACAAAAACTCCCATCTCTTACCTTTTTGATTCAGGTACAAATTGCTAAAAGCACATCAAGCTTGCACCTTCAAGTTTCAAAAGAATCTCTCCTAAACTTGGGAAGTAAAAACCTTCAAACAGTTCCATGCTTCGAATACATCCTTCTTCATCTGTTCAATGTAACAAAAGGACATCAGCCAAAAGAATTGCACTTTCATGCTAAAACGCAAATAAATCTTACTACCGTATACAGGTGCTAAAGAATGAAGAGAGCAGAATTTTATTACTCTAGCTCACCTAACTTATTGGTTTTTATCGACAGTTGTGCTCTGAGGCTTGGCATCTTTGTTCACTGGAGCGTCAAATCCTGGCATCAACTTGCTTCCCTGTGGCAACGACAATTTAGGGTTAGGGTTAGCCATGCTCATGAGAACACTTAGGATTTAGGGCTCAAATATTCGTGCCGACACTTGCTGCATCATTACATGGTTATACTTTTATAAATTGCTAGTTCATACATTTTGGCCAAAACAATATTCCACATACATTCATGTTTATAGTATTTTCTTAAGGTTTAGGACTAAAAAATACGTCGTTAGGGTTCAGGTTCAAACGATGATATTTCACACAATTCTACGTCTGTAAATATAATGCAATATTTACTCAGGGTATTAAATTTAGGGCTCCAACAAGTACTTCACACAGTTTTATGTTTGTAGATTAGTGTTTTAGGGTATAAGATACCAACATCCATCATCAGGGTATAGCGTATAGGGTATCCGGTGTAGGGTTCAAATATTTAAATGTCACACAATTTTATATTTGCAAACTACAGTGCAGTGTTTCTGTAGGGTTTAGGGAATAGGGTTCAGAGCATTCATCATCAGAGTATAGGGTTAGGGTATACGGTACAGGGTTCAAACATTGATATTTTACACGATTTCATGTTTGCAAACTACACTGCAGTATTTCTATAGGGTTTAGGGAATAGGTTTCAAAAGCATTCATGATGAGAGTGTAGAGTTTGAGGTAGGGTTCCATGGATACCTGCAATCCCGCGGGCTCCTCCTGCGCCTCCGCCACCTTCTGCTTGGTGACCTCCTTGGGCTCGAACATGTGCACCTGGTCGGCGCGACCGTCGTCCGGGGTGGCGCCCCGCGTAGCCGGGTCGTTCTCCGGGCCCTTGGTCGGCCCCACGCCGCGGCTCGCATCCACCTCCGTCATGTACCGCACCCAGGCTTGTCGCGGACGCACCCAGCTCCTGCAAATCACCAACTTCGCCGCCATCGCTGCTCCTGAAGCCCGAACAACCACAAACATTCCACACAGGTTTTAGAATGCACTTAACTCATCCGATCATGAGTTGTGTGAGCAAGGACTCTACACATGAGGGTTCTCCAGACAGGTTAAGGAGGCACTTACAGAACCCTAGATTCCGATCTAGTGGTCTATTCAACTCATGACTTGAGCGGAAATATGAAAAACGATTTCACACATGAAACATATTCCAGCTGCAACAAACAGGTTGAGCACTTACTTGGAGGATGGCGGACCTTCTTCTCTCTTCTTCTCTAGAGCACAACTTCCACCAAGCAACCAAGTGCTACTAACTTAATGGGATGTTCGACTGCACAAACCTGGGTCTTTTTGAGATGATTGGAATTGGAGAACAAGAGTGTGACATTTGGACGACCAAGGTGATGAACAAGTGGCAGTACAGATATGGAAGAAAACATCTCTCGTTCGTCCGCCTGCTCGACGACAAATTCTCTCGTTCATATGAACGTAGGATCTTGGGGAACGTGGAGTTTGGGAACGCGGGAACTGATTGTGTTCTAATCGCGCACTTTGACTAGTTCCCGAAAACCGCAAAAGGCACTTCTCGTGCACGATGCCGAAGTTGACGAAACTCGGGTGATACTGCGACGCTCGTGCACACAAAATCGACGTCGTAAGCTTGTGTAGTTGCAGCGACGACCTCATCTCCGATCTCTAGTCTGAGGTTGCTGAGCGTGGTTGTTATGGAGCCGAAGGAGGGGTTCGACTGCTTCGGATACGCAGCGCACGATTCCAAGGGAGTGCTGGTGCCCTTCAAATTCAAGCGCAGGTGATATAATGAATTATAGCTGTTATATGAGATTCTTTGGTGTGGAGATCGACTGATACGTTTTGTTTGATTGGACACTTGCAGAAAGTCGGGGCCGGACGATGTAGTGTTCCGCGTGACGCACTGCGGAATCTGCTACGCGGAGGTCGTGTGGACCAAGAATTTCCATGGCGATGTGAAGTACCCCGTCGTTCCAGGGTAAGCAAGTTGTGTCTTCTTCGACTTGAGGTTCTTTTGGCAAGAAGATTACTTGAAGTTTTTGGACTGGGAGAGGTGGTTTGTGATTGCAGGCACGAGATCGTTGGGGTTGTGACGAAGGTTGGCTCGAATGTGCGGAGCTACAAACCTGGAGATCGTGTGGGAATGGGATGTACCGCCATGACGTGCCAGGAGTGCGATTCGTGCAAGGAGGGGATCGAGCTCTGTACGACTAGTCCCACGCGGTGCTTCAACGACGTGGATGTGGACGGGTCGATCACGCGAGGCGGATTCTCCAATCTCATGCAAGCGGATCAGCGGTAAGGAGCTTCAGCTCGATGTGGATTCTACTGGACGTTTTCAGTGGCTAAGCCGCGGTTCTTGGAATTTCAGGTACGTTGTCCGGATTCCGGACTCGCTCCCATCCGACGCCGCGGCGCCTCTGCTGTGCGCAGGAATCACGGTGTACACACCCATGATCCGGCACGGCATGAACCAGCCGGGGAAGAGGCTGGGCGTGATAGGGTTGGGCGGCGTGGGCCACATGGCGGTGAAGTTCGGGAAGGCGTTCGGGCTGCACGTGACGGTGTTCAGCACGTCGCTCTCGAAGCAAGAGGAGGCCCTCGGTGTGCTCGGAGCGGACGCCTTCGTGGTGAGCAGAGACGCGGAAGCCGTGAAGGCGCAAGCCAACACCTTAGACTTCGTCATCAATGCCGCCGCAGCAGAGGTCCCGCTGGACCCGTACATCCTGGCGCTGAAGCCGAGCGGCATCCTCGTGCTCGTTGGAGATGCGGCGGAGCTCAAGTTCTGCCCAATGAATCTGTTCACCAGTACTTGATCCTCCCCATAAATCTAGATCGTTCTAGGGACGGAATCATCACGATTTTCCTAACCCGCGGTCCATTCTTGCAGGGAAGTACATCACGGGGAGTGTCGGGGGCGGGATGAAGCTGATGCAAGAGATGCTGGACTTCTGCGGAGAGAAGAGAGTGGCGCCCATGATCGAGACCGTGGACATCCAATACGTAAACACGGCGATCGAGCGCATGATGAAGAACGATGTGCATTACCGCTTCGTGGTGGACATCGAGAAGTCCTTGAAGCCGGAGTCTAGGCTTTAAACCCCTAGAATCATATTTCTCATGTACACACTTATATTTATGTACGTTGCTTTGTTTACACACATACGAATGTTGAAGTCAACCCTTTAAAATGTAAGAATGGAAACAATAAGTTGGTAAAATGATTACAAACATGTGAAACCTGAAATTGTGACAGTACAATCTTTGAAAGTTTGGACTCCCAATGTTGCATTTTTGCATGCAAATAACTATTTCTTGTGCATACTTCAATGTATGAAAGATGTGAGGCTATGCCATTCATTAACTTTAACGAACTTTCAAAAAATGGGCTTAATTTAAGTCCAAATTTGTCACAAACTAGTACTGATGTGGTTAACTTGGCTACGTAAAGTCCACATTCGCTAAAGTCCACATTTCACGAAGTTTGAGACTTCCATTCCTACTACTGTCGAGTTCAAAGTCACAAATATATATAGAATATGAATAAATATATATAGAATATGACTTGAAATTTGTTGTACAAACTACTATTTGAAACTTGAAGGTATTTGAAGGTATTCGCTGCAGCCCTGAGAGGATAACGAGACAGGCTTTCAGAGTCAACATACGCAGTTTTATGCTCGGTTCAAGGATAACTTGAGACTCTGAAATGTCTCAATTTAGTGAATATGGCTACGGTTCATCAAGGTACTACATCTTGATTATTCTACATCGGAATCACAACTTACAATCAAACAACCAGCACCTCCTACAAATCACAGTTCATTCGCAAGTTCCAGCACCTCCTTCGCAGGAAGGCAGTTCACCGACATCGAAGAAGGTGTGCGCCAGAGACGAGTTCTGGTTCACCACGAGGGGAATAATGAACCGGTCCCGGAAAAAATTCACCACGCTCCACCCCGACAGCATCATCTTCCCGATCTCGGCGCTCTTGGTGGAGATGAAACTCGTCCTCTCGTGGCGCGCACGCTGAAACTCCACAAGCGCTCGGGAAATCCTCTCATGCTCAGGAGGAGTCTGGTTCAAAGATGGGCTCAGTTTCTGATCCTGTCGATCAGCGAGCTGGTCAGGATTCTTGCGCATTCTGAGTGCGCCATACAGTTTCTGGGTGAGGACGATGGCGTCTTCGAGGGCCATGCAGCCGCCCTGCGCCATGTCGGGCGTGATGGGGTGAGCGGCGTCGCCGGCGACGGTAACGGTCCCCGCGACCAGGAGCTCCGGGTGGCTGGGGTTGAGTCGGTGGCGGATGGTGCTCTTGAAGATCCGGTCGGTGGGCGTGCTGTTGATGAGGGACGCCATCGGCGTTGCCGAGAACGCGATCGCCGCTCGTTGCAGCGCTTCCGCTTTCTTCTCCTCCCCACTCTCGTTCCGCCAACCTGCACATGATGAGTTTCAGCAACTTGCACATGAGTTGTAGCACTGTCAGACGAGTTACACTAGCACTTGCATATGCTTAACATTATCATGGTGATGTATAGTCCCTGTGATATCATGGTGATCGATAAGACTCAGGGGCTAGGTTTTCGAATAGTGATCGAATTAGAAGAGGTGCTTACCTTCGGACCAATCGTTCCAGACGAGGGACCAGAACACCTTGGTGGAACTGGAGGGCAGAACGGCGGTGTGAGTGCCCTTGCCCACGTAGAACTGCACGCGGTTCCCGAACTTGTGGCCCTCGGGGAAGTTCGCCATCCCCCGGATGGCGATGTTCCCCACCGGCTGCGCCTTCTGCAGCCCCATCCACGCCGCGACGCACGAGTTTATTCCATCGAAGCCGACAACCACCTGGACAAACCTCAGTTAGATCAGTTATCGTTCGATCAATCGAGCCGGGACGTGATTACAATGGTGTAATCGCCGCGTCAAGTCCGGCGCACGGGTACTAAGGCATTGGTGCGGCGATTTCTTCATTGTAATCACCAGGAATTTATACCAGGGAGGTTGTTACCTTTGCCGAGTAGGTTAAGCCATCCTCGAGCTGGACGTCCGTGATGCCTGTTCTGCTTTCGGACTTGCTGATTCGCACTACACGAGAGTTGAAGTGGATTGTCCCTTCTGGTAGCTCTTCCGCAAGGATTTCCAGAAGGATCCTTCGTTCCACAACCCGCAACTGATGTCGCCTGATCATGCACATCACAGTTCATTGCACCTGCCAGTTAATCTTGGTGATAATCCATATTGATATTTACGAGTCTACGAGGCATCAAGCCTGGGTTGGTCACACACAGAGATGATTCAATATCAGATACCATAAGGATTCAATGCTCTTCTTGTTAACAGCAAATTTACACTAATATCACATTGTGAAGCGATTAACAGAAGTAATTACGACATATTTAAAGAATTACCCTCCGTCACAATCAGCCAATGTCACTTTTGTCAAGATCTTCCCTCGTGAATTCCGTATTTCCTTCCTGCGAGAAAAAGCCAAAAAAACATCAAGAGAACTCGTCGAAAAACATTGCAACAGTTGTAGTGAAAAGGAAACTATCTTAGGAAGTACCAATTATTCTAATTTGTGTGCATCTGCTTTCAATTTAATCAAGGTTATATAATGCCACTTCAATGACAAGCAATGTACTATCTTTACAATATGAATGCTACCTTCACAAACACAAACACTCAGTAAAAAGAATAACTTTGAACAATAAAAAGAATTGCTTTGAATTAAAAGTTGAAGCACACTAGTTACGGTAAACAGTTTAGTGATCGTACGTGAGGAGGTTCGTGAATAAGGTTCGGAACTTGTTCCCGACTCCGAGTACATCGAGAACACAAAATGCGTTGGTCCAGAGCGCAATTGCAGCTCCTTCCACTCGTAAACTCTCCGACTGCTCCAGCACCACCGCCTTGATTCCAACTCTGTTTAGATATATTACATTAATCACAGGACATATCAGCCACTTCAATCTGTCAGATATTTAAAATGAAGCTGTCATCCAAAGTTTCAAGCTAAGGTAACACCTCTTTTGATTTCAATACTGCCCTTTGTTAGATCAGTGGTGAATCCTTATTAATTACAAAAGAGCTTGGTGGTCTCTAAACTCAAGGTAGAAGTAGGTTTGACTGGCTTTGAGAAGGAAAGAGAGGTGATGTTGTACCGTGAATCCTAACCGCAGTTTTGTCGGAGGAAATGGATAAATTGTACCTGTGAAGGGCGAGGGCGCAAGCAAGCCCTCCAATTCCGCCCCCAATAATCACTACTTCCTCCGCCTCAAGGTTCGAATCACAGTCTCTGTTGTCCATGGTTTTCAAGCTGCCTCGCCTCAACTTCAAAATGCACAATCTAGAGATACTCCGCTTCAAAGTGCACAGCGAGGTTCACCAACTTGAGCTAATGCACAGACTTCTATTCAACTTGATCAAGCTGGTGCACAGACGTCTTCTATTTAGCTTCAAGCAAATGCACAGAATTTTATTCAACTTGAAGATGCACTGTCTAGAATATTCCACTTCGAAATGCACAACGATCTATTCAACTAATTCAAGCTGGTGCACAATCTACTCAACTTCAAGATGCACAACTGCTCTAGTATCAAACTTCAAGCTGATGTAAAGACCTCTATTCAACCTCAGGAATTTATGCGATCTACAATTCAGCTTTACGATGCACAGCCTAGAACTCAACTTCAAGATGCACAGGTTTCGATCTACTAAACTTCACGCCAGGACATGACAACTTCAGTCTTGAACAAAAATTTATAGTAAAAAATTTAGACTGAAAGCGGCGGCCCACAGGAGCTCTAAAAGACTGAACTACAGCGCCAGAAACCCAAGCTTCCGAGAATGGTGACAAAACAGTCATGGTCCCCAACGACAGTACTGTCGCTAAGGACAAGTTGACTCAGTTTGCAAGTTGCAGCTCTTTAGCGCTATCCGCAAGGAACTCACTGGACTTGCTACTCGCGCGTTTTCAAGAAACGGAATTCCTCCGTGCGGACGGAAGTGACTTGCTTCTCCGATGCCACCGATGCCCTGAGGATCGGAACAGTTGACCCGGATAGGTGGCTTGGCGTGATCAGCGTGATGAATCTATGAGCTGGCGTAATGTTAGAATTTTGGACTCTACACAGCGGGTGATACGTGATGGACGTAATAAAGAAAGAGCATCTCCACCCCCGGCGGAGAAAGTGCACGCCAGGGCGGAGAATGCCCGGGACGAGCGGGCACGGAAGGGAGCATGGCGGAGAAAAATTCCACCCCGCACCGAGGTCAACCAAAGAAGCGCGAGGTCGGTAGACGTGAGTGACGTTCACAGAAGACCTTCCCAGCTCCCGATTCACGTTCCCATTCACATTCTTAGTTCCCGAAGACAGGAGCTTGACGTCGCGTCCACTCACGAGATGCCAAGTGGCGCCAAGTGAGTGGCCAGGCAGAGCCAGCTTCACAGGTTTGCAACGGTATTGAAAGGACCGGGTATCGAAATAGTATCATCTTAGTATATGGCTGGTATCGACTGAGTATTGGCTAGGTACCGATCGGAGAGTGGATATTGCCTTGAACGACGAGCACACACCACCAGCAAGAATAGGGTTGTTTTCGGCTCTGTAATGGATATGCTTTAATATTACCCCCGAAATAGCGCCAGAACAGTTTCAAATGATCCCTGCGACATCGTCATACCAGCACGTTCTCATGTGTATTTAGCAAGGCAGAGGTCCCACAGAATCAGCTTTTATCGGTCAGTGCAATTTGCATTACTGTAGCACAATTCCTTCATTTGTCTGGACCATATACAATTATATAGGTTTTGTCGACGACATTTTCGTCGCAACCAATGTCAACCTGTGGAGAATCCTAAGATTGCCCTCCTTTGTCTCCATTGTACGAGATTCTGTGAATTGGTCAATGAATTCAGTGAAAATTGAGTTACTAGCCTTTCACGGTATTTCAGGATATTTTCCGTCATCAGGTGAGACCGTGAGACAATTTGTATGATAAACTAGTTTTTATCTGTACCAAACCATTCTGCAAGACACACCATCCTCATTGAGATACTCAAGAGACTTAAACATATCAGTGCATCATATGTACATACCTCATTGCTCTTCATGAGGATTTTGTTTTTATTCATGGTACTGTACAGAACCCATTGCAACCCCTTATATCAAGATGCAAACTCAAGACTAAATATATCGATAAAGTAATAAATAAATGAGAGAATTATGGGGAAAACTGCATCCTGCATGATGAGACTCCCTTGAATAATATTTCTGTGCTGCAGGCGCAAATTCCAACCTTCACACTGATGCAATGTGATGGACGAAGAAGATAACAATTAGTCATCACTCTTTGCATGGAGCTCCACTGCATCATTTCCACGAGGATGATAGTTCTGCAGCCACACAATGCACAGTTGTTTTAATTCTTTAGCCATGTAAAACTACATGTCTTTTGTCCACAAAAAAAGTCACGGTACTTAGCAGCTTCTACATGCTAGGTAACACTTATTACATCTCACAAAACTTGTTATGAACAAACGAAATAAAGATGAACTCCAATCCTTAGAAGAGACCAGCCACAACTAGTTTAATTTTTAATCACAAAGTAACAACAAGGTGATGAGTTATCTCATTTGATTTGACTCAGACTTTGTTCTAAGTACAGTATTGGGCCCACATCTGAATAAGACAAAACAAGAGAATGCGTTTAAATGTGACAGTAAAAAAGTGATATTCTTGAGAGTGATGTGGATATTAACAAGTGAGTTTTGAACTGGGGAAATTGGTTTCAAGGATTTGGATGATAATATCAAGGTGTTCAATGAAATGCACTAAAAGAAAAAATGGAGTTTTCAAAAGGATCACAGTGCTACTAACCTTAGTTAGGGAACGTGAGTTTGTTCGCCCTCCTGATTGAGAACCATCTTCTCATCCTCCTCTCAATTTTACTACACATTTTATGCGAAGTGAAGGTTTGTACCAAAGCTCCTCAAGAGAGAATACTATTGCTCTTGGTAGAAACATTCATCCTACATAAAATGAGTTAGTGTAGGTGGAACTATTAGAGGAAAATAATCATAGAAACAAAGTTCACAAAGTTAGTTCATTCTCTCGCGGTACATCATCTCCTCGGTTTCGTTGTGGCCCCTCTTCGCGCGGATTTCCTCGCGGGTATAGGGGCGCCACTTGACGGCTACGTGCACCTTTCCCCGCGGGAGGTCGCGCGCCGGGCTTCCGGCCCCGGACGGCGACTCGGAGTCCGAGCCCACCCGCCCCGACCACCGGTCGGATAAGTGGCCGGACCAACGCTCCGAGGCCTGGGACGTGCTTCGGGACTTGTGGTGGCTCAAGACGGGTTGGAATGCGGGCAGGTCCACGACCTCCAACCACCGCTGCGTTTTCTGATGTGCTTTCAGCTGCAATAAAATCAAACAAAATCAACTTCAAAGTTAGAGTCCAAGCATACAATAGAGATATCTGTAAAGTCATCCGGAATTAGAATAAAATATCATTCTTTTCTCAATAAACCTTAGATCAATTCATAGGAAAAGCAGCTAACATTCGAACCATGATGGAACCAAATCGAAAGAGGACAATGAAAATGTGCGATGATAACTCACTAATTTTGAGGTTTTGAGGTTTTGCAGCGTTAAGAATGCTTTGGGAATTAGTGTCAGACGCACTATTAGGGATGATTAGGAATGGTCCTAGGATGTAATGGGAGAGAGAGAGAGAGAGGAAAAGCTGGTTACCTCGTTGATGGGTAGTTCAGCTGTACCAATGCACTCTGCTACTCCAACAGACTTCTCATGCATCAGCTTCAGTGTCAGTTTCTGATACTTTGGGTCTTCCACCTTCACAGCAACAACCACAACATTATATCATATGGAGCTATGATGGGAAAAATTCACATTGCAGGCTCTTGGGAAGGAGAGGCTTTTGTGTAAGATTGAAGGAGAGAATATTACGGTGTTGAAAAGTGGGAGAATGATGACTCAAGGTGACTTGGACAAAGAACTCAACCATTTCCTGAAGGTTGTTTCCGGTAAATTATGTACCTCAATTATGAAGTCTTCTTTCCAGACTGGTTTGAGAGTGTGAGGAATGGCCTGGCTGCGCTTCGTTTGCTCATTGGTGTGGCGCACATACAAAACCACAAACGCGTCTGCCTTGCAAACATGGCGAACGCTCTTGAAGATCTTGCCTTCGATCAAGGTCACCTCCAGTTCTCCCACTGGATGCAGCTCCAAAAAGCTGCAAGAATGTCAACGTATGTCAATAACATACCAGCACCAAAGATTATACAGGAAAAAGAACTTAAAATTTTAAAATGTAATTAAAATAACTTCAAAAATAATCATTTGGTGCGGAAATACCTGAAGTCACCGTCTATCATTGGAAATACAATGCGGCTGGGCCATATCAAAGAGTCCATCAGAGCTATTCTGATAGAGTTCTGCAAAGAGAATTGCACACATTACAGATTATACAATAGTTTAGGCACTATGTACATCAACAATCCTTAAATATTCCAAGAGATATGAATTGCTGGTATGTATAAACTTGATTTCAAAGCTTGGGTGAACTTACATCAATGATCTTCCCCACTCCTGGCAAAGTAGTGAAATTTTCACCCAAAAACTTGAGAACAAAATCAAAATCTGGCTGTTCAGATGGGCAAGGTGAAGCGTTGTCAAGCACCAATTTTGAAAAGGAATAAACCATCCAACTATTATCCTAATTAGGCACACTAACTATCTACTCAAGGTAATAATTTTTTTATAGAATGTAAATATATTTATTACCAAAATTGAAAATATTGGTACTCCTCATGTGACATAAATAATATCTTGTAAAGATAGCTACCTAAGTTAATGAAAAGATATAAATACAGTTAATGCATCTTGGAGTAAATAGGATAATCAGGTAGCTGAGAATGATGCTTACTACTTCAGTTAGTGACACCAAGATGGCACCAAACCCGGGAAATGAGCCCGTCAAGGGCTTGAATGTGAGCTTCGCAGTCCCAAGCAAATGCCACTTCTTGAGCTGCACAAACAGCACAAACACCTCACTTAGATCATAGAATTCTCTTGTTATCTCATGCAATAAATCAATCCACTGCAAAAAAATTAAAAATTAAAAATCAATGGTTTTGCAAGAACGTTAAAAACTCTTCAAGGAAAAACACAAACCCGGGTTCAGAACCACAATTTGAGCACTGAACCTTCACGTCATAATCGGGCCCAGGAAAATCAACGGACAGAAGCACACGGTCCTTCTCTGCCTGCCAATTAAACCTTATCTCCAAGACAGTCTCATCGTCTGAGCTGGGCACAAACCTAACTCCTGCAACAACAAGAAACAAAAAAACAATTAGGGCCTAGGGTTCAGGATTCAGAGTTCATGACATTAAGTACCTAGATCTGAAACAAAATAGTGAAGGCAAAGTAGAAAAGGACAAGGGCTCTAAACTATGGACTATCGCAAATCACCTTTCCTCCTTGTGCTCAATTTTAGCTGAAAATAACCTACACATTTCACCATATACGTTGTGATCCTTTCCTCACTTTTACATCTGTTCCGAGGCTAGACATATCTAACAGAAAAATAATCAGAGGGTAATGTACCAGTAATGATGGGGGCCTTTCTCCCAAACCGAATACTCCGAAGCGTAATCTTCTGGATGATTCCCATGGCATATTGGTCCAGAATTGGCTGCAACGAATCCTTGATATAACCTTCTGCTAACTGAAAAACATTCACACGAGCCAGGTTCATTATTTTCAAAAATACGGAAAACAGTGACTTTTCTTTTAAAAAGGGCTTCAAGTTTGAAGCAAGTGGTCACCTTCTAATCTTACACTGACCTGATTCATGTGTGGCCAGAGCTTGGCCAGTATCCTGTTCAGCCAGTCTGTCTATTCCATCCACCAGTAACAGAGATTAGAACCAAGACAAAAAGTGAGATTGAAACCTAGACATCATGTCTGAATACAAACCACAAGTACATAGAGATATCCGTAGAGGTTAGTAGTTAAGCGGCAAGAATCGGGAATCTGCGTGTGATTTGCAAATACACAGTTAACATCAAATCTTATTATTGAGACCATCAAACATGACTGCGCACAACCAAATTCCCAACCAATCCAATAGAGATTTTTGTAAAGGTTATAGGCTAAAATAGCAAGAACCTAGAATTTTAATCGAGACAACTTCACTCTCGAATTACCTTCGTTATTAAGGAATTAACATTAAATTATTTAATCGTTTAAATTATTATTAAATTGCTTGAATTATTATTAATTATTAAACTACCTGTAAATTACTATTATTGACTCTCGACATCAAACTTATATTACCTTTTCGTAATCCATGAAGGAGACCCAGGTTGGGAAGAGCTTGTCAGAGAGCAGCACTCTGAGCTGGTCACGCTCCAGAGTCGCCAATTGTGCTATTTGTACAGACTGCAACAACAGCCACAACCAGATCCAATAGCTAAGGTTAACATAACACTATATGATCCAGTATATAATTCTACACACAAACTTGATTTCAATGATTTTCCCTCTAATCCAGAAATTCCACACAAACAGCTTGAATTCGGAAATTATCCGGGTAGTCTCGGAATTCCACATAAACTTGCATCCAGGTTCGATCGTAGGTCTCAACATAAACAGCTAAAATCCAACGTTTTTTCCTCTGATCTAGAATTCCACACAAACTTGAATCCAATTATTTTCCGCACTGACTAGAATCTAATGACTTTTGCGTGTAATCTAGAAAACTCCACACAAACATGCAACCAATACATTTCCAGTTCACAAATTTTGAAAAACCCAATGATGTTTCTTTGTAATCGAGAATTCCACACACACGCAGATCCAATAATTCTGCACAGGAATAGGGTTGACACTGCTCCACAGAAGTAAATTAGGGTAAAGCAAGGCAAGTACTTTTCTCCGGCGCTGGTGCGTCCGGTGCACGCAATACAGGAAGTAGACCCCCTGCACGAGCAGCCCGCACAGAATGCCGACCCCGAACTGCCCGCACGCGGAGAAGTGGCTGACGTAGAAGTGGAACGGGATCGTGAACAAGAGGATGACGATGAGCGTGAGCAGGTACAAGCGCGTGCGGGGGTTCCTCAGAAGCTCCAGCAGCCCCAGCATCTGCGAGGACGGATCATCTCTCCCCATCGCAGAAGAATAGCAGCCTCTCCCAATCCCCATCGCTCCTCTACATGGAGGACAGTCGCCGAACTCGCATTCGGAAACGCGCTGCGAGAGCGTGATTCTCTGTCTGCACCGCGATTCTCAGAAGGTGAGGAAGGTTTCGTGGGAAACGACGAAGTCGAGGATGAAGATGAGTGGAAATTGCAGGGCGAGATTTAATTACGTGAGGAAAGAGAGCATGAGAGTTTCATGTTTCCTTTTCTAAGAGATCCCTCGCCGAACTCTCACCATAAATACTTCAAAACTGCTTCATTTGGAAAAAAGGGGAGACTTTTCAAGCCTTTTCCTGATATCTTATTTGGTGGTTACAAGGCATTTTGTCGGTGCAAGCGACTCGATTGAGTAAGAACCTGTCAAAATCAGCAAGTGGCTAGAGTATTTTTTGCGTTACTAGATTTTGATAGCAAACACATAACATTGACTACTATTGAGTTTTCCTCAAAGTCACCAAAATACACTGGATAGGTACCCCGAATCTTAGGGTCTTATGTTAGTAACCGGGACCACATGCACATGGTGTCTTGGCGTGGGAAAGGTTTGGGGGAACTATTGGTCAACCCTGTGAGAACTTAGCGTACTATGGGGGAGCTTTAGCTTGCATGGGGTAGGGCCCAAGAACATTGATTGCAGAGTATTTCATTGGTGTAGAAAAAGGCGATATGAAATTTCCTCATGCTCTCTTTTTTTCCGTTTATACATCTCATACTCTCCGGCACCATATTCCTCCTGAGTTGCCCATTCGGAAAGCACTTTCTGGAAAACTCTTATGTCTGAAACGCAATAATGGGAGAGTAAATTAGAGAATCGGGAGAAGAAAGACAAGGGTTTTAAAGAAAAGATGAGTTGAATCTCCTTGTCTTCAACTTTAGATAGAGATGATTAATAGTAGAATTAGAATCATGGAAGAACTCAATTGTGCCTTGGATTCCCCAACCAATAGACGGGCAAAAGTTTATACAGCTAATGAATGTTGTGCATATGATTTTCATAAGAACTTGACTTGTTTTCAAATATCTTTGGGCCACTGAGTGTAGTACCAAATTCTCTAATTTGTATGTATTTACTTTCTATTTACTCAAGGTTATGTAAATGCAATTCAGATGTAATAAATTGCCTCCAGCGGATGTATAATAGGTACCAAAAACACTTCTTCTTTTCCACATAAAACTTAGAGATACTCCTATTTTTTACTTTTTGTTTTTCCGCGACAATATGTGGTGTAAACCTTCTTATGGACCAATTGGATAACCACTCTAAACATTTTAACCCTTTAACACAAGGCTGGTTATGCCGCGACCACCATCTACAAGTGTAATAGATTTTTGAAATGTATTATCTACTACACTCGTAGATTGATGGCCATGCCACAACGAGCTCGACGTTAACAGGTTAAGTTCACCAAAATTTGAAACGTTAATTGACAATTTTGAAACCTCCACTCCTTGCACAATTGTTTTGAATATGCCACACCCCTTCTCTACCTCTAAAAATTAAAGTACAAGGAACTAATATCATGCTTAACATGACTGGGATTGATTTAGACCTAACGTGGTGCAGAACTTTGACACCAAGTGAAGTCAAAGTATGTTGATCCACTCCACACAGGGAAGAAAATGAACCGTTTTTTCTACTTCAATCAATATAATCTTTCAGTCTATCCAGTCAAAGTACATGAAATTTTGTGAGAATGTTACATAATAAGTCTTAATTGAGATTCTGTAGCTAAATTTTTTGTTTCCTTCCTTATTCATCCCACTAGAATCAATAGTTTGGAAGTGTTTTGGTGTGAAATTGTCAAAGTTTGGGGTAACTACGCTTTAGACCTAGGGTTTTGCGATATTGTAGAAGATGATGTAAACATATTGGTTCGAAATTCGTTCTTTATCATCACACCTTCTCGATGGGGATATGTGACAGAGGAGTCCCTGGACCCTGAGCTGCCAATCTGTGATGACAGAGGTTTCCGTGTGAGGTGAGCGAGCGAGGAGTGTTCGGGTCGCAAGATTTGATGCATACGAGTTCGAGAAGAATGTGTGAGAAGATGGCAGATTCGAGTTTGGTGTGAGATCTGTTTTGAAACTAGAATAGTCGCGATGGCGGGTGGGAATGTGCTCCATGAGTAGCGAGGATTTTGATTTCGGAGCAGGGTCAGGCTGGCGATTGATTGCGGGGGCATTTGCTCTTCTTCTGCGATGACGGTGTTTTGAAAACTGAGCTGGAGGAAGTGCGACATCGATGGAGAGCTTCGTGAATGGCGTGCGACCAGATGCAACTCCGCACGCAGTTGTGTTTCCGTTCAGCGCCATTGGCCATGTCCGGCCTGCGCTGCAGCTGGCGCGGCGTCTGGCCGACGTCCACGGCTTCAAGATCACGGTTGTCACCACCTCGTACATCTACAAGAAACTCGGGCTTGCGTAAGTAGCAACGATTCATTTTCTTGGACATATAAGCCACGGTCGATGCTTAACCTGCGTTTTCTTTCTTGTTGTTGTTTCGGTTGCAGAAGCGCGGAAGGTAAGCTCCAGTACGTCGATCTGAACGAGGGGTTTCCGGAGTCGTACTACACGGCCGACACCGTGAAGGTCCTGATCGTGGCCCTGACGACGCTCGGGCCTTTGGTGGGGGAGCTCATAGCGAAGATCAACCGCGAGAGCACTCTCCCGATCACATGCGTGATCTCGGACTTGCTCTGCAACGAGCCTCACAAGGCGGCGCTGCACTTCGGCATTCCCAGCGTGGCGTTCTCAAGCCAGTGCGCGCTCGCGCTCTCGTCCAAGTACTACGGGCGCCGGCTCGTCGCAGAGGGACTGCTGCCTTTACCGAAGGAGGAGCCTGCGAAGACGGAGGCGCTGTCGAAGGTCGTGACCTGTGTGCCGGGCATGTTCCCGATGTCTCTGCGCGAGTATCACACCGGGTTGCTGGTGGACGACCTGGAGGACGGCTTCTTCAAGTACCTCACGGGCGAGCACTCCGCGAGCCTGCACGAGCGGGAATGGATTCTGCAGAACACGGTGCACGAGCTCGAGGCTGAGGTGATCGACGCCATGGAAGAGGACGCCGGCATGAGGTTGCTGTCTATCGGGTCCCTCGCCATCGCTCCAATGGCGCTCGACGGCGCCGCCCGCACCGACGATGACGACAGCAGCGCCACTAGCTACTGGCCCGAAGAAACGAAATGCATGGACTGGCTCGCGCGCCATAGCACCCTCTCGGTCGTCTACGTCTCCTTCGGGAGCCTCGCCAGTGTGGAGCCGCGCGCTCTGGAGGACATCCTGCTGGGGGTCGAGGCCTCGCAGTTGCCGTTCCTGCTCGTCATGAGGCAGGACATGGTTTCCAGCTCCGCCTCGTGGTTCCAAGGCTTCCGGGAGCGCACCAAAGACAGGGCGCTCGCGGTGGCGTGGGTGCCACAACTGCGCGTGCTGAACCACCCCGCCATCGCGGCCTTCCTGACGCATTGCGGCTGGAACTCCATTCTGGAGAGCCTGTCCGCGGGCGTACCCATGCTGTGCTACCCCTGCTTCGTCGACCAGCTCATGAACAACCGCTTCATCGCCAGCGTGTGGAAGGTCGGCCTGGAGCTCCAGAAGCAACCCGATGGATCGCTGGAAAGGGAGGAAACGGCGAAAATGGTCCGGATCGTGGCAGCCAAACACTCACAAATGCGCGACAATGCGAATCACTGGAAAAGCATCACCCGTCGAGCAGTCGAACGAGGAGGCTCCTCCCACAACAACATGCTCACCTTTGTGGCAGACATGTACAAACGAGCAGCTGCCATCGCCGCCACAATCAACAAAAATTAAGTCCATTTTTTTGTAAACATTCTGCCGAGCCAATGGCTTAGAATCCAATGCTCTTTCACTATTGCAACACTGCGTATTCGCTGCAATTTGTATTAGCATGTAACAGTCTCATGAAATCCAACTGAGACGTGTGTGAGCACCAAAATAACCCCAAAACTGCCTCTCCACCACGCCAGGCTATCCCGCCAGACTTGCCAGAATAGCGTGACATGGGCCAGAAAAGCCTGCACCACTGATCTCGCTTATCCGCTCACCAGCTTGGCGCCAGCCAGATTCTCCAACGACAAATTCCTTAACCCTTTAACGACGAGGCCATGCACGGGGCCCTTAAATTTGTCACGATTTAATAGATTCTGCACAGCAGCACCTGCACGATGAGTACTAGTCACTGTTCACTTTTTTCACTGAAATCATTGTAGTTCGTTACTGCCTCAACCAATTGGTGATCAAAAAGATGGGTTAGACGGAGGAAAGCATAGTGCACAACCGCTCCATGTAAGGTAGTCACGTCTGAAACGCGAAATATTCCACACAATCAGCTAATTTTTCACTAGAAACCTCCAATAATTGCACATGTAACCAACTTCCTATTTTAGCACTGGTAGCGAAAGGCATGGGTAGCGGAAGTTGGTTTCAAAGTTGGTGATTTTAGGGATAAATGAATAGAAGTGTGAATATTATTGGCGGTTATTGCATCATGGCATGAATGGGCATGGGTTGTTGTCAAAATTAGTGAATGCGTCAGAGTGCATGTAAGATAGATGGAACTAGGATTTTCCGAATCTAGTTTTAGGGTGAGTAATATCCGGTTTCCACTTTTTTTATTGGTGGTTTTAGGCCATTTGTGGGAAGGTCATGGCCCCCACCTACTGACGGTGACCCAACTGTCTTCACATGTAACTTTGGAAATTCATATCTAATTTATTTTACATCGGAAAAATATGAAATCACTTGGGTTGAAAGTGTAAATGAATTGCCTATCACTGAAAAAATAATTTAATTATTATCTGGGCTCTCCATGTATGCAAACTGCTCAACTTGATGGTTATGGGGGATTTTACCTTAGTGCAAATCTATCGTACAATCAAAAAACAATCACCTCCATCCTCTGCATCATTCCAACCTTATGGTACTGGAGAGGACCATTAACCATCAGAAGACCACAAACCGCATCATATACCAAATCGTTTGATTTCACGAGCAGATTGTAGATTCTACGGTTTTTGGTCCCCAGACGGATTCTGGTTCTCTCTCTCAGAACACAATCGCATGCAGAGCTCCTTTTTCAGGAAAGCGCATAAAGAACTCTTTACGTCCCAATCACCTTTTCATCACCACTTCCAATGAACCACCTGCTGCCTTCTGAAGCTGCAACATGGAAGCTTAACAATTGTTGTGTAATTTGACGCTCTTCGCTCAGAAAACCATCACAAAATGAACGGCTTCCTCGTAATATCGATCACTATTCTATCGACATCTCTAACCTGAGTTATTCTGAGGATTGAGAGTGGTTGTATTGATACTGGCTATGGAGCCCAAGGAAGGGTTCGACTGCTTCGGATACGCAGCGCACGATGCCAAGGGAGAGCTAGTGCCCTTCAAATTCAAGCGCAGGTAGATGCCTGTTATATGAGATGTTTTCTATTGAGGGGCAGACTGTTGTTATTCGGAGCTCATGAGCCACTTGATGCAGACGATGGAGGTGATTGTTTTTTGATTGGAGACTTGCAGAACCTCAGGGCCGGACGATGTGGTGTTCCGCGTGACGCACTGCGGCGTCTGCTTCGCGGAGGTCGTGTGGACTAAGAATTTCCTTGGGGATGTGAAGTACCCCGTCGTTCCAGGGTGAGTACTACTCCTCTGTTGGAGCTTTCCAAGGTCTCATCTGAGTTCTGATCATGTGAGATTTGTTTCTGTTGCAGGCACGAGATTGTTGGAGTTGTGACAAAGGTCGGCTCGAACGTGACGAAGTACAAACCTGGAGACCGCGTGGGAATGGGATACTTCGCCAGGACGTGCCAGGAGTGCGATTCGTGCAAGGAGGGGATCGACGGGTGCACGAATCATGGCACGCGGTGCTTCAACGACGTGGATGTGGACGGGTCGATCACGCGAGGCGGATTCTCCAATCTCATGCAAGCGGATCAGCGGTAAGGAGCTTCAGCTCGATGTGGATTCCCACCATGAATGTACCGTGGCTAAGCCGTGACATTTCAGGTACGTTGTCCGGATTCCGGGCTCGCTCCCATCCGACATCGCGGCGCCTCTGCTGTGCGCAGGGATCACGGTGTACACGCCCATGATCAGGCACGGCATGAACCAGCCGGGAAAGAGGCTGGGCGTGATAGGGTTGGGCGGCGTGGGCCACATGGCGGTGAAGTTCGGGAAGGCGTTCGGGCTGCACGTGACGGTGTTCAGCACGTCGCTCTCGAAGCAAGAGGAGGCCCTCGGTGTGCTCGGAGCGGACGCCTTCGTGGTGAGCAGCGACGAGAAGGCCTTGAAGGCGCAAGCCAACACCTTAGACTTCATCATCAACGCCGCCGCAGCAGAGATTCCGCTGGACCCGTACCTTCTGGCGCTGAAGCCGAACGGTATCCTCGTGCTCGTTGGCGCCGCGAAGGAGCTCAAGTTCACCCCCGTGAATCTATTCAGCAGTACGTAATCCTCCCCATGCCCTAATCCTTGAGGAGATTAAATTAGGGCTGTCCTGATTCGCGGTCCATTCTTGCAGGGAAGTACATCACGGGGAGCGGTGGAGGCGGGATGAAGCTGATGCAAGAGATGCTGGATTTCTGCGGAGAGAAGAGAGTGGCGCCCATGATCGAGACCGTGGACATCCAGTACGTAAACACGGCGATCCAGCGCATGATGAAGAACGATGTGCATTACCGCTTCGTAGTGGACGTCGAGAAGTCTTTGAAGCCAGAGTGAGCCTAGAAACCCTGTTTCCAATGAACACGATCACATGTTGATGTACTGCAGTTCCTCCTTCACTAATTGTGACCGGCGATTGAAAAGGATGATCCTAACCACTACTTGCGAAACAAAGTGCTGGGAATGTGTACTGTGGAATACGCTGTAGATAATGCCGGCTGAACTTCATCATTCATGCCAACAAGGGTCGCACTTACAATGTTCACTTACTCGCCACGGATGTAAAAGATGTCTGCAGATAGCCACACCTAGAATCCCTCCATCTGCATATCAATAGCCAAGTTGATGTCAGGCCACTCCAACTTCATCGCTATTTGCCAAAACTAAAACCTCAAGTGGATTTACAGGATAAGAGCGGACTACCTAAAATAGGAGCTCCACAAGATTCCCCAGCCCATAAACTCTTCTTACACGAGATGTAGAGCGCGACACCGTCGTACAATAACAAACACAACCGCACGGAAGGCCATCTGCCATACTAACATCAGTATTACATCTTCAATCCACGATGCCTGCAAAAATATAAGCTGATGCATCGCACTAAAGGCACATTGTCAGCAACCAACTCAGGAGAAAACTCACGTGTACAACAGCTGAAAATTCAGAACTTGAAGAGAAAAACCTCAAACTGGCTTCAACTCTCCGCTTGCGAATGTACTCCCTCCTTCGACTTCTTTTTCAGCTTGGGTCGGACCTTGGGAGCACTGAAATGCGACGCCTGCAGCGCCACCATCTTGCGCAGCACGTCCATGAGCTTCCTCTCGACCATCTCCCCATCATCAGCTTCCAGAACTGCAAGAGCCCGCGCCACTGCCTCCATTGTGCTGACGCACCCGCCATAGGGCTCCTTTCGTATGATCAGGTCAGACTCGCCCACGCCGTGGCCTTCGGCGCGGACGTCGAAGGGGAGGCACACTTGGGTGACAAAGGCGGAGAGGAACGGAAGGCTGGCTTTCACCATCTCCTGTGCGTGCTCCCACGTCCCGTCGATCACCACCAACGTCGTCGGAATGGTCTCGCCAAGCTCCTCAGGTCCGTTGTTGGCGAGTTCGTTCCTGTTTAACTTCGGTGCCTGAGTTTGTGAGAGTGTATCAGATATGCCGCTTCAGAAACCTCGGGGTTCAAAGTTTAGGCTCTGGAATTATATATATCAGACATCCGGAATCTGAAGCTCAGATGCGCACAAACTTCGGCGTCCTAAAACCCTACACCCTAAACGCTCAGAATCTCACACAAATGAGTGCGGTATCACTTTTGAAGAGTTTTGTTCCTCAAAGCAAGTATACGTCTGTGCAAGCTTGAAGACTTCATTGAAGTGACAGTTCAACGAATGACACGAAGAAAAGCATCGCAATCACATCTCAATTCAGGCACTGGTTGACGTAATCAGAGATCAATGCGAGCAAAATCCTACGTTTTCAATAAACACGCACCCGCATCAAAATCTGAAGTTCAAAACGCTCACAGAAACTTGACGGCTCTAAAACCCTTAACCCTAAAAAGCCTTCACACCCTCAGAATGGCCGCGGTATCAAATTCGCAGCATCACCAGCGACAGTGCGTTCTTTTCTCCGTACAAGCTCCGAGCATCCATCAAATGAAAGTGGCAGTTCAACCAAAGGCAAGAAGAAAACCGTCACGGTTCTGGCACACGCACCTCATCTCCTCCTCGCTCTGCGTGCCACACCTTGAGCTCCGCGGCGTCGGGGCCGGGGAAGAGCAGAAGCGTGGGCGCTCCGTCGTGGAAGGGCCAGTTGGCGGAGTGCAGGCGACGGCCCACAAGCACATGGCAGGGACTGACGCAGCGCGCCAGCACGGGCACGGTGGCGAGCTTGTGCTTGCGCTCGTGCGGGTGCTGCATGACCAGCAGGCGCGTGCGGCGCAGCGGCAGGGGCGGCGCGGGGATCGCAGCGCACAGGCACACGGAGGCGGGGCGCGCGCAGCCGGCGCAGATCGGCCTCATTGCCAATTCTGCGCCGTAAGCTAGAAATTGGAGGCGATCGCGAACTTGCACATGGGGGGTGCGAAGCTAGGGTTTAAGGTTTAGCGAATCCACAAAAGATTGATGCAACCAGAAATCATGTGCACATTGTTGGTACCTTTCTCAACCTTCTGCTCCGTAATCTTCTCATCACCGAGGACACCCTAGTGAGAGGCAAAGGTACGAGTTAGAGGTTAGAGGCGATTGCGAACTTGCACATGGTGGTAATGAATTAGAGAATTCATGAGATTGTGAAAAATTGCAGGCAGAAACAATCATGTGCGCGGCGCTTACCTTCCTCGATCTCCTACTTGAAGCTCGGGAATTGCTCATCACCGAGGCCAGGAATCGCAAGCCCTGATGTGTGAGTTCGAGATTGGAAGCGACTGTCAACTTGCAGACGGTGATGCTGCAACTGCAGAAATCACGAGGTTGTGAAAGTTTGTAACCACCATTGAAACAACGAAAGAACGCAAGACGAACGACGACCGATGAACGGTGGATGAAAGGTGGAAGATGGAAGATGGAAGATGGAAGATGGAAGATGGAAGATGGAAGGATAAAATGAATTTTAATCTCCAGGAGTAGAAAAACATTTAGCACGGTACTATTTAAATTGTTAAAATTTCCAAAAGATCCATTTGAGTTATATTGTCATATTGGTTATATTGGCCAATTCAAATGAGTGAATGAGCTACACAAAGAAGAAGAATTTTGGTTTCCGAAGGAGGCTAGAGTGAATAAAGTGTCTATCTATTCCACCACTAATTCTATGTCTAGCGAACATGGGTTGGTAGTATGGAACTACTGCCCGCTCTTTAGGATAGACTAGGAGCTATACAAATATAATGCACAAGTTGGAAGCCATGAAAAGTCCCTATAAGTTGAAATGTTTTGAGTGGCTAGAAGTACATTGATTGGTCAATATAATTAATATGCCACTTTGATTGAATTATTGATTTATTTTCCATTTTTGAAGGGTACCGTTTAGGAGATAATTATCCTAGAATGTCAAGTAGAAGTAGCAATTGGATTTTTAAGGGAATAGGAATTTATAGCTTGTCATAGTCCACGGTTACTTGACCCTTTAGAGCCCACAAGACCCAAAATAGGACTCTAGAGGTGTTAAAACTCAATTTGCATGAAATTCATGAGGATTTTAGGTTGTGAAATTTGAAGTTCAGATTTGTGTACACATTACATCAAATACACTAAAATACAATGAATACCATGCCGCATTCTATGTTGTATTTCATAGACATTGAAAATAATTTTGTTCTTATATTTTGATTGAAATTTGTCTTTAGTAGATTCTTCATTTTTTGGGACTGTTGATCTCTCATTGCATACAATAATTTCAATTTTATTAAAAACACACCCTACCCTTCACAATAGCCACCCCGACCAAACCATATTAACGTCAATGGTCCAAATGTTACGAAACCGAACACAAATCACAACCCTCCACAAAGTGAGAGCCCATGCCAACATTGATTGTAATGAACAAGCAGACAAATTAGCAAAAGAAGGCAGAGAAAAAACACACAAAAATGCCAAAGATCCACACGAACATGCCCATGCCACCCCATACTACTTCCAAAAAGAAGATTGGCCTTCCAAAAAAGAGACCCCAAACAAAGGCCCAATTAGATTCTTGGGCAAATATCTCAAAAAACAAGACCTCTACAACAACCTTGACACAATCTCTGAAAATATTTCTAACATAGAGAAATGGACTAACAATAACAACATAGACAATGAACTCTCTACAAATTTTTGGAAAAACCCCATCATCTCATACTCACAAATAACATGCCTCATCAAATTCTGTACTGGTCAATACATGGGAAACGCCCGCAAACAACTCTTCTTTGGAATAGAAAGATTCCCATCCATAACATGCCCCATATGCCCCATATACCCATATGCTCAACGGACCCCGATACATGGCTTCATGTTTTACTCAAATGCCAAAACCACCACATACACTCTCTAATTGTTAAAAGACATAATAAAGCGGTTTGGGAAGTCCGAAAACTAATCACCTCCTACAACAAATCGAGATGTTTTATACTAATGAACGCCGGCACCTTTAATAACAATCCACAAGAAAATACGGTGCCTCCTTGGCTACTCCCATGCTCATGTGTAACCCAAAGATGTCATTGCAATGCTCGGCTAAAACCGGACATCCTTTGTGTTAAAGGTTTACCATACAATAGTCCACCACCCGACCACATTAACCAAGACTACACCATTCAATTTATTGAATTCACATATTGCAACGACAGATTTTCCCCGGAAACAACCCAAAATAAAATAGATAAATACCAACCTCTTATTGACGACATCATTGCCCTCGGATGGAATGTGGACCCCCTTATTGTAATCACATCCGGTGCTCGTGCCACCACCTTTATCCCATCTATGAAAACTTTTGAAGATGCCTTTAAAATACCCATTGAAACAATTAAAACCACCTTTAAAAACATTAACACCATCGCTACTCAATATGCCATGTCCATTTTACTCCATAAACGCAAAATTGAAAACAACCAAGCCCTTCTCGATACACAAGACTCCCCCTAATTTCTTCCCTCGCCTTGACTTATCTTGATTGGTTAGTTTTGTGGTTCTGGCTACTTGTTGGTTGGTTTTGTGATTTTTGGTTACTTGCTTGGTTGGTTTGTGGTTTTGGCTACTTGCTTGGTTAATTAGTTGGTTAATTGATTGATTATTACTAAACCGGACAGGGAAATAGAAAGTTGTCCGGTTTAGTAATAATCAATCAATTAATTAGTGTCCGGTTTAGTGGTCTTAGTAGTGGAACAAACAGACACTTTATTCACGCCAGTCCCCTTTGGGAACCGGCGTTCTTCTTCTTCTTCCAATTTTATTTGTATAAGTTTGGAACCATTTTTTATACAATCAAGTAGACAAAAGTAAAAAAAATTATCAATAATCATGTTTAAATGATTTCTTCACATATGATATGTCAATGCACAGCTATTGACTTTGTGCACATGTGAACCTCTTCTATTCAAAGTACAAAAGTGCAAAAATCAATTGATGGATAAAGTAGTATATCCTCAAAATTCCACAATGATCAATGCCAATGTACGATATCTTTCAACAATGTCATCTATTCCATCAATTGTTGTAGTATGCAAAATTTTCCCGAAGTTTAGGTCAAGGATTGAGTTCAAATTTGTAAGGTTGGATACTAAAATCAAACATTCTATTGCCATCAAAGTTAGTTCAAAAAAATCAAATTGGAGATTCATGACCTTGGCAATAAAGGATTAATAGAACATGAAGCCAAAGTAGGTTATAAAATGACATTATAAAGAAATGATTCTAAGAAGTTTTGAAAAGCATATATCAAATATTTTGATTTTTAAAATTAAAACTAACACATGACCATTTTTTCTAGTAACCCCTTATAATAAATGAACACAGGTGAAGCCATGTAGGCAAGTGGAAGGCATGAACAAGAGATGATGTAGAGTGACTATTGAAACCAATCAATCATTTGCAAACACTCCATTTTAATCCTTTTTGGACAAAAAATAAACACACAAAACTGGAAGTGGTAATTTTATTAACATACTATGCAATATTGTTATAGTACACATTAGAGGAAAAACGCCTCCAAATTAGAGCTCTAAAAAGACTGAGAAAAATCAAAGTCCACCTAGGCATTCGATTAGTTTTGCCAATCCATGAAAGATGATCTCTCAATACTTTATGAACCTCCCTTTTGCTACTTTTACAGCTACAATTCTATGTGGCATACTTTCTACGAGCTTCCTACAATCATTTGGAGTAACAGAGTGGAAAACTTCTACCACACAACCCCACAATTCTATCAATCCAGTTGGAGGTTTCTCATATCGATTGAGTCTCCGTTTGAGAACTGATCATCAATGGTGTTCAATGGCATTCAAATTAGGCAATCGAGCAAGCCAAGGTAGAAGTGTATAAGGATGCCGTGAGAACCACTCTTGAGGCATCTTTGTTGTGTGAATGGGAGCATTGTCTTGTTGGAAGATGATACAAGAAGGGTCTAAGTATGAACTTGGAAATTACCTTATGGACATTTTCCTCTAGAATGTCACGATAACAAATCTCATTGATGCGCCCCTCTACTTTGCACATCAATCCAGGTCCATGCATGTACATACACCTCCAAACCACAATCCCCCCACTCCATGATTTACTGTTTGATTGATAGTTCGAACCAAAAGCGGCATCGCCTCTAGTGTCCAACACCAAATCCTTCCGTCTTAAATGAAGCGATTGATTTTACTCTCATCTGAGAAGATCACTTGACTCCAATACTCTACGGTGCAGTGTACGTGGACTCTAGCAAATTCTAAGCGTGCCTTCACATTTTTGGAAGAAAGATGAGGTTTTTGATCTTTGTTTCAAAACTTAAATCAGCTCTATGAAGCGCATGCTTGATAGTATGAGAGCTCACTATCATTTTCAATACTTGTTGCATAGACCTTGCTACATCTGCACAAGTACCCATTCTTCTCCTCACCATTTCAAATACACACCTTTTCCACAAAAATAAATTCAGTTTTCACTATGTGTTGTGATCATGGAGAAGTTGAGCTTCCACCACTGACAGCACTTCCCAAGCCGTTGCGGCACTTGCTACAAGAGGACACATTAGAGCTTCCAAGAACTCATCCAAGTGTACAACAACGCTTTGGCATTCACATCTCTAGGAGAAAATATTGATCAACGCTTTGCCCAAGGCTGGACTACACCTTTCGACTTCAAGGCACCTTGTATCAAAGAATGTGCAGCATTTTCCTGGCGGACTGGACGAATTGCAAGTTTGCAAAGTTGTATGCCATAGATCCCTACGTTGCTTTAAATGATCAAATGAGAACTTTTGAGAGATTGGACCGCATTACAATGGAGTCGCTCCAAAACATGTTACAGGAGCACAACTCTTTACAAAAGTGTTTGTCAACGGTTGACGAAACAACCGGCAGTAGACTTACAACATTGTTTTGTTAGTTTGAGATTGCAAGATCGACAAAGGTACAATATGTCCACAACAAACGAGGTTGATGCGATTATGGTTGGCAACGTCCATGTTGGAAGCATATTAGACCAAATATTGTTATAAGAGGGTGGATGGAACTCTTTAGTATATCTCAGCTTTGTATTTTGCATATTTGTGACTACATTACGTGCTTCTCTTTCTAAATGGGCGTCAAAGATGGTCTTCAACCATCTTATTGAGACACTTTGAATCCGACGGCTTAGAGTTTGCGGTAGTGGATCCAACTATTGTCATGTGACGCGGATATAAGTAGGGGTGGAGCAAAAGAAGTGACGCAAATGCAGTTTGACATGTATATGCTTCACTAGCATAATCACAATGACGGCATATTCTATGATGGCCGTTTACAACAATAGTACGTAGTGGACGCATAGGTGTGCGTTGAACAAAACCATTTGAAGTTCTATAGGAATAATTAAAGGAACTTGCAATGCAAATTTTATAAGTGAATTGTCAACGCCCTAAATGCTGGTGACAATGATCTGGCCAGTGATTCATCTTTTTGAGAAGCGTGCCTTACATCAACAACAGTTGGATCAAGTGCCGCAAACTCTGAGATGTCTGATCATCAATGAACAACCAAAATTGAGGACTTCATACAAGATCAACTCAAGAGTGATTGCCACGCGTTCAGAGCTAGTCATTTACCTCAATGCTTACGAGAGAGTGAGACGTTGCTTGGTGTACGGGCTTTGTGGCACGCAAAATCCAAGCACCTCTTGCATAGAGGATGGTAAACGTACCAAGCGGTATCCTTGCAATTTGTTTAAGTAACATGTGTGGATAGGTTGGTTGTTCGTACACAAGAGGAATGATGATGGATGTTTCTTTGTTAATAGCAAATGGCACGAAGTTGACAACCGTTTGATTGTATTGCACAACCTATTTTGGTATCAAAGAACAATGTCCATATTAATGTTGGAGTTAGCTTTTTGTACCGCCCTTGCATTGCTATTTAAAGTCAAACTTAATAGTTATTAATCATTTTTGCCTACAAGTATGTTCGATGATCACCACTGTGAAGTGTCTTTTCAAATACGTGTACTAAAGTTGCAATCGTGCAGCTATGGTTTTGCAAAAAAGCAACAAGATTTAATAGTACACGAATGTTTGTTATGTCTTTATGTTTAAGACAACGTGGAGGCTATTTGGATTTTCAATGCACAAAAGATTTACAGCAATACAACGTTTACAAGTTCATCTACCTGATCAACGTCTGACATTTAATGAAAATGGAGATCTAATGGACATCCTCAACACATATCAATCTGAGAAGACAACTCTAACGGAATGGTTTGAGGCAAATCTGCCAAAGAGATGTTGTACATTGACTTTCCTTTCCGCTTCACATTACAGCCACAGAAGAAATGGGTGATCTAAAAGAGGATATTTTTAATATGACGTATTCACTTTGTCAATCCATTGGCGTGCGAGAGATCATTTTCTTTGGATACTTTTCTCTCATTCGTTGACAAAGTAGACGATGCATATGGAGCCAATGTGATTTCATTGAAGTTTTTGGATATGCTAAAAATTAGCGGGTGGCCACCACATTAGCTTACATTTAAAGTTAATACACTAGTAAAACTTATGTGTAATTTAGATCCATTAATTAGGCTATGCAATGGCACAGATTTATCGTCCACCGTTGCTCAACCCAAGTGATTGAGGCGGAAATCCTTTTAAGTGATCGTGCATGGTACATTGAAATCAACCCACGGATTCCATTAGTTCCTGAGAGCGTTGAACTTCCTTTTTTAATATGCAACAACCAACTTCCAATCCACGTCGCGTATACCATGACTATCAACAAGTCACAAAGACAACCATTTTGAAAAAGGGCTTTGTTTCACATGACGTTATAAGAAAGAAGTGTTTGTCAAAGATCCTTCAATTAATGTGGGTGATTTTCAGTGGTGGACTTTTTATGTGAGTTTTATATTAAATTCTTTAGTCTAATTGATTTGTATGAAATGAATTGTCTAACAAGTTTTGGACTTGCATTAATGCCACAAATTAAAGTAAGTATACTTAACATTGAATAAAAATAAAAAATGAACTTAAATTTGTAAAAGTTTCACATGAATGTAATCATTTAATCACAAGTCATTGATTATCAGTAATATGAATTTTTTCCTATAGTTTGCTTCTTGTAATTCTCTATTTTAAATGAATCTTATTCATAGAAAAAATCTTTGAAGTTATAAATGAGATACATAATTTGATCAATATCCTTCAAATAAGATTGAAAATGAACCATATATACAATTTTAACAATAAAATTGAATTATAAAATGTCATATAATATGACAAAATGTCACACCTCTAACACCATATTTGTGAAAAGTGCACATACACACATGCATTTTTTTAAAATAAAAAAATAATCTTAGGTAATTAATAAATATCTACATAATTATGTATGTTGATGTCAACAATTCTAGTGGATTTGGACACCTTTTATGTGCACAATTACATTTTTCAACATTAAAGAGTCTATTCAACATTAGAGATTTTCAACATAATTGATTATTACTCAACAACTTGATTTAATTATTCAAATTATTAAGAAATAATTTGAATAATACCAACAACTATTAAAGAGACAAATTATGGCTTCTATCAATACATTATAATATAAATTCACTATTAGAATTTCATTATGTTTTATACTCATGAACTTATTTTAATTTCAATATCAACTGAAATATTCTTTGTGTAACCATCTAATTCAGTTTTTTTTGCTCATCTTTTATTAATGATTATTTAACTTATCAAAATTAAAGTGTAAAGACATTGTATTGTTTATATTTGAGATGTTCTACCAAGAAGAAATTTATGTTAAATTACAAAGAATTATCCCTATTACAAACTCTTGTCCATTGCCTATGAATGTATTTGTATCAAATTCCTCTATTTTTATTAAGATGCTATTCTTTTTATTATGGAATGAAACATTCAAAAATGGTTGTAGATAATTGATGGATGACATGTGTAAAAGAATGAATAGCCAACAAAATCATCTAAGATGATCCACAAAGGTTTATCAATAAGTTCTTAAAGTACCTCCTTTGAATTATTGTTATTACCATACATAATAAAAAAACTCTATATTATTGTCTAGTGGAACATGGTATATGGCCATCGTTGGGACAAGTATCGTGCACCGCCATGCTGGTAGATTATCCCGGGTATATATAGTAGATCCGGGATGTCAACATAGACTCAATCCTAGGATGTGGTGGTTGAAATTGTTTAATTATCTAGTGTATAAACGACTTTGTCCGTATATTAATTATCCTTGTCGATAGATGGTTGTGACATATTAGCTAGAATAGTCAATTTTATCAACTGTATTAAGTCATGGGATACGGAATTGATCGCGGGGCAGGGTGGCCGGGACGCCAGTTGGTGTAATATATAAACAATACATGCAGATTAAAAGTAAAATGTCTAGTTGAAACAATTGTGAACTTATTTGAAACTCAAAACAAAATCATAACATAACGCCCCTAGAAGTTGTAGAAATTTACATTTGCATATAGGCGTCAAGAACGATGCATTCAGCCCATATCCCATCAAAGACAACAGGTATCTACATTTGTAGTTAAATAATATTGAACTTGTGTTTTTCACTTCAAGTCTACACGTAATATACCTACCTATATAGTAGGCGTCAGTCTCTATGCCCGCCGCTCCCTAACCCTAAACCCTAATCCTAAAACCCTAAACCCTAACCCTAAAGCCTTACCTTAAACCTAAGACTTTGCCGGAACATGTGCCCTGTTGTTGGTGAACGTACATTTCCAGAGTAACTGTACATTTCCAGAGTGGCTCTTGGCGCTAAGGGAGGACAAGCTGGAGAAGGTGAAGGATGACATGATCAGGTGTCCACGGGCGATGATTGTTGGCAATCACACCTTGAACGGTTTGATAATGCCGTCTATGGAAGAATTGCTGACGTCGAAGCAAATGTGCGCGAGTACTTCAGCGGTCGTGCCATCCTTGTGGCACAGAATGACGACGTTTCGTGGATCAACGCACAACGTTCCGAGGGATGCAAATTGCAATCTAAAATATAACACGTCAAACAAATTTTATTCTGAGGAGCACTAATAAAAAACCTTCCCCGGTCGGAACGACGGGTACCGATACTAGTATATATATATATATATATATATATATATATTAAATACCATATTTTGAAGTTAACTAAACAACTAACAATCTATAGAAATTCCAAGATATTTGTCAAAATTAACATTTTTATTTTTCAAAATCATAAACAACATTTTCTTGTCAAAATGTGAGATTATCCCATAAAAATTTAAATATAAACTGTTTTACAAAAGTTCGAAAATAGCCTAGAAAGTATGTGGTTTAATCCTTTAAGGACAACGACCTTTTGATAACGCGGCAAATATGTCTTTCTGTGCGCTACATTCCAACATATTCATCTTTCCACCCGCTTAATGTCAAGAAGTGCGCAGATGACCAAAAACTGGTTGCTTGTCCTTCAAAGGGTTAGAGTAAAAGGAATAATGTTTGCTCTATGTTATTTCAAAGCTCACACTACTATCAATGCTGACCAAGAACGTACTTTTCATCCAAATTTGCAAATCTGGATGAAAAAACCCAACCCACAAGAAAAGCAAAACTCAACCCAACATCATAACGACAACTCAAAGTGCAAGAAGCTTCTAGAACCCACCACAGCACCTAAAGCCGCCATCCTCCATTCCCATGATCTGCCAATCCCGCTTTTGGGAGCAGTAACGGTCCGTAGATGCACTCTAAAACCGTCACAATAAAAACATGTCAAGAGCTAAAATGCGCGCGACCTGAAGAGAATCTTAAAAGCGACACTTCCGAAATCCGCTGCTGCAACAAATTACTTTCCCGTTACCTTCTAGAATCTACCAATTCCGCTGAAAAGATCGGCAGAGGTTTAACCCTAAACGCGTTACAGTTCTGTGAGCCGATAGTAAAAGAGGCTCGGCAAGACTTGGGATTTGTTATCTAGGACACACGTAGATGGGGACTGGTTTGGCGTTTGTGACAGGTTTGGGTTCATCTCGTTGCGAGGTGGTTAGGGTTTGGGTGCGGCTTGACAGACGCAAAACACAGGACGGGCTCTTTGTTTAACCGACTTCGCCATCGCCATGGCTTGCTTCTTGCTTCCCTCCTGATTCCCGCATTGCCTCATTCGCCGTTCTCGACTGTCGCTTACTTGCAGGAATTCGCTGTTCATCGAGCCGTTTCTCGTTTCGTTTGGAGCTTTAGCGCCCGAGTGTTGTAGGTCTGGAGCAAGCATGTCGCATTTCGGGAGAGCTGGTCCGCCGGACATCCGCGACACGTACTCGCTGCTCGTGCTTAACATCACTTTCCGTACGTGACGACTTGCCGTCCGGTTTTCGGTTTCCGTTTCTGCTTTTGCGGTTTTTGAGGTTTGGAGGACGGTGCGGTCGTGGTGGAGGCAGAGCGGGAGCGGTTTTAATCGTTAGTGAATCTTTAGCTTCGTTTGCCATTATTGGATGTCGAGGTGTTTCTTTTTTTGGAAATACTGGTGGTGTAGTTGTTTTGTAGTGTATAGTTTAGGTTTTGGAATTACTGGTATTTTTTTTTTGTTTTTGTCTCAATGGAGGAGTTTTTATGTTGCGGCTCGGATGATTTAGGCGATGCCGAGTGTAGGTTGATAGGTGTTGAGGTTGTCCACAGCATGGAGTGATTAGTGCAGTTTTGGAGAATCGAGTTAGAAAGTTCATGCTACAGAGTGGATATTGTTTGGATTCTTCAGCTTTCTATCGTGCTACTTTTGATTCTGTACCTTGTTTTGAAAAATTCCGCACTGGAACATTATGAACTGCGGTTTTCATATCACCATTTTGTCATCGGTGGGCGATTGTCGTGCAGTATGTAAAAATAGCGTGTCAACTTATGCGTAGTAGTTTTGTATAGCTCGACGTTGTCTTGAAGTGTATGACTTCTTTGCGACGATAGTGTGCCTGTAATCGGAGGATGTTATTCTTGATTCCTCCACTCGTGCTCACTATTTTTGAACCTTGACCTATTTTGTCTTTTCTTTTTCTTTTTCTGCCAGCGCTGATTGATGAGTTGTTTCGTTCAGGCACAAGCGCAGATGATCTTTACCCTTTGTTTGACCGATATGGAAAAGTCGTCGACATTTTCATCCCCAGAGACCGCAGGTAATGTGGATGCTGAAGCAGTTTTTTTGATAGAATGATCACTGCAGTGAAGTGCGTGTTCTAAATATAAATAAAATTTGAGGAACACAACTCTAGGCTATTTTCCTCGTACTCATTTCTCTCATTCTCTCTTCTTGTTTGTCTGGTTACACACATATAACTGGTTTATTTGTTTTCATGCGTGCTTCTTGGCTTGAGTTTTACGTGCAGGACTGGCGAGTCCCGTGGATTTGCCTTTGTTCGATACAAGTATTCGGATGAGGCTCAGAAGGCCATAGAACGTCTTGATGGTGAGTATGTTTTCAAATCTTGAATTCCTGTCGGTGATGCATGGTTCGGGTTTTTTTTTTCATGAATGAAACAATCATTTGGTCTAGAAAGGTGTCAAGAGAGATGTCTTCCACTTGATACCGTTAATTTTGCATCCAATGTCAAATTCATCGTATGATATTGTGCATTCACAATTAGGAACATCTAATCTGGTAGTCATGGTGGTCCAGAATGATCTTCGGCAGTAACCAAGTAACCACACTGGGCTGTTGAGTCTTTCTAATATCTACTTCATATTGGATGTGTTGATGCAGGTAGGGAAGTTGACGGACGGCATATAGTTGTGCAATTTGCAAAGTATGGTCGGAAGGATGAGCCAATGTGAGTTTGATTCTCAGACAACGCAGTCCAACCTTGCTTTGTAGCAGAGTCTTTCAGTCTATGTGGTGTAAAGTCCGTGGTCGTGATGGTGAATGCTAGAATTCGAATGAAGTAGTTATTTCAGTATACTTTATCAGTTTGTAAGATGAGATGCTGCGAGTTTTATCAGTGAGTCTGTTCCATGTGCCTTGTCGGTTGAAAGTGTTCTAACAACTTGTTTTCTTTTTTTAAAAATCCTTAGCAGCCAACGAGGACGAATCACCGACACTGGGATGAAGAGAGCTAGCAGATCGGCAAGTCGAAGCCCTGTTAAGCGCTCAAGGTAACATCAACTCTTTGGAGTATCTCTTGTTCAAGAGTCCCGACAGAGCATCACTTACATTTAAATTTCGTTCTTTACTGTCTGGATGTCGTGTGTACTCCATATGCACGAGGATTGAAAGTTTTTTTCCTTCTGAATACTGTCTCAGTTTACACTAAATTTGAAAGAGTATTGTTATTTATCATAGAGAGTGGTGTATTTTCTTTTCTACATTTTCCTAGCACCATAAGCATAATGATGCTGCGAATTGCCTGGATACGTATTATTTAGTTTACTGGGATTGCTTGCAGGTCCAGCAGGGATGATGACCGTCATGGAAGGCATTATCGTAGTCGCAGTCGGAGCCGAAGCCGTGATCGTTCTGAGCGTTCAAGACATCACGATGATAGTTACCGTGACAGAGAGCGGGAGAGAGATAGGGGCCGTGGTTCAAGACGTCGAAGCCCATCTCGTAGTCTCAGTCGCAGTCGAAGCCGCAGTCAGGATCGTGGAGATGTGAAGAGATCGTCTCGCAGTGCATCTGGCAGGCGCAGGTAATTGAGCACCACTTACTCATCAGGTGACATCTGGACTCGAACAATGAGCTCCGTTTGTTCAAGATGGCCATGTTAATTTAAAGCAGTATGATTTTTTAAATTTTAAAAAGAATTATTGATTTGTGTTTTATGTGTAGACGATTCTCTTGCATTGACTTCTAGCTTAAATTCAAATTGATAGATTTGGCTTTTTTGTGACGAGCATTACTCATTCAAATACATCTCTCTGCTTAATGTAGCCCTAAGAGGGAACCGAGCTCTCGACGGAAGCTCAGCCCTAGCCCCCAGGAGAAGAGAAGCGTTAGTCGCAGCCCAAGCCGGAGCATTAGTCGTAGTCCTCGCAAGTCTGACTCGGAGGAACCTGTTAAAGAGGCAGTGAACAGAAATGGAAACGCATCGCCTGTAAGGTGAGATTTGTAGGCATTGCAGGGCCTTTGTCGATTGGGAACTATTTTAGGATTCAGATCTTGGAATTGGCATTCCTATACGGAATGTTTTGTTCTAGTGCAGCAATGTGGCTCTACTGGTACTCTATGATTAATTAGTTTTGGTGTGACATTAATGATATATGCATAATGCTAACCTTGCTTGGAAATGTTTTTCAAATTTTGCTGCTTCTTTAGAGCTTTGCTTACCGTCGTCATTTGTGTCTAGGGACAGTGAGTCACCAGAGCGTGGTCTTTCACCACCTCGTCGCCAAATGTCCCCAGAAGCAAGAAGCATATCTCCTCGCCAGCGCAGCCTTTCTCCGGAACCTGGCCGTAGTGGGTCTGGGGAACAGCCTCGAAGTCCTTCTTCAGCTCCATCAGATGCTCCTTAATCTTCAGGTAGGTTAGTTACCCGAAGATTATGGCATGGTTCATTTGTGATGTCTATATGATGTTATGGTTCTCGTCAGTTAGTAATACGTTATTGATGCAGGTTCGTAACGGATCCAAGAGCAAGCCTTGGAAACTCAAGAAGTGGCTTGCGTTGGTGGTGGATCAACGCAGGACGTGGTTCACTTTGAACTGGAAGCTTCCATCAGAGTGATTGTGTTCTGCTGGTCAGTTCTGGTTCGTTTTCCTTGTAGTTTGTGAAGGCAATATTTCACTTGAATTTGGGGGAGGGTGGGTTTGGTCTTTTGTTATATTAGCAATGATGCAGGTTTTCAGGCTTCCGACGTGACGCAGTTAGACTTGAGAGAAGTGAGCCAACATTTTACATCACCAGGAACTCGAGCATCATTGTGTTATTTTCTTTCAACACATGTAGGACAGATGTTGTTGAGACTTAACTGGTATGACACGAGTATTTTTGAGCAATGTGAGCACTTTTATAGAAGCAGTCTGACTTGGTATGGATTGTTCATACTTTGGGTATTGTGATAGTGCTGAGTGGGGTCGTGGGAATACACCACTTTGATGGTGTGGGAGCTGAGCTGTGGTGGTTGCTGACTGCTGACTCTTCACGGCTGAGCTGCCGGCTGCTGGTTTGTTGTTGAAAATATTCGGGGCAAAAAGAGTGCAGTGCAGCGGATGCCGTTGCCGCAGTTCCTTCTTATTGTGGCTTATGGGCTGCCAGTTTACCTTCCACTTTCTATCCTCATCCAGGGACGCAAGGGGGTAGCTGTCTTTCGCAATACCGTGGTGGGTACGCATAAGGAAAGGTATAATTGTTCTGCTTGTCCATCTGCGTGGCTGAACGATAGGTCTTTGCAAGGTATGTGCATTCCCAGAGTGATCATGTCCTATCTTTTGAGCGGACTTCCGTTGTTGTTGAGGTTTTTATTAGCACATCTCGAAAACTACTTAATGTAGGTACTTTTTAAATAGGATTCATAGTCACCGATGTGGGTAATCAATCAGTGAGCATACGTGTTGCATTTGGTCTTAACAAGAAAAGACGCTTTGGGTTGCTTTTAGAATGATTTACCTGACAAAACGGCGGTTTGGCTTGGAATTGTCATTTGGTACTAACAGCAGATTCTCAGAACGAGCGCATTCAGAGTCAATAGCCAAGGATGCTCTGGAGTGTGCGCTGTAAGTGAAAGTAACATGGTGGCGTGTAAGCGACTAATTTTATATAGAACCTTCGGTTTCAAATTAGCTTGGGCATCTTGGCAAGTTCCCAGGAGCCCGCATCAAGTTGTCGAGTTCAAAATAAAACCATCCTGCTGTTGTTAAAGGTGAGTATCTTGCAACTAGTTATTCTTTGGATTTGATGGTGTACATCAAATCCTCTAGTACTGTTAGACTTCTCTTTTCCCCATCTTTTAAGTAATGTTATTATAATGTATCTCTCGGCTTTGAAGTGTTGTTCAAGACCTTGGAATTGTTTGGGTCCCTTACCAACTTGAGGGTAGAGAGTGGTGAATGTTGAGCCCCCACATACCATCAACGCTCGTTTTACTCTACTTCGCTGTCTGCTTTGTGATGCACTCAAATTCACTTTGGCTTCTAGAAGCATGTTCATTTGAGATTGTTTAAAGAGATGTTCCCTCTCTACCCTCAAGTCCGTAAAGGGATGTTTTGCAGATTTCGCTCCCTGAAAATTTACATTCCCAAGTGTAATATGTTCTAACATTACACTCCCAAGTGTTATAGTGGTATGACATGCTTCGCTCCCTCCTTTTTTAACTTTACTTCTATCCAACCTTCAAGTATTGATTTTTTGTGCTCCCGACTATTAACATTTGAAGAGGGCCAACTGTATTAATGAAATGAAATATGAGGGAATGTTTCTTAAAAATCTAGAATCAATTTCTAAAAGTTATTAAAAATAGTTAGTAGTGGCATTGGGTCATAAAGGTGTGAAATTTTGGATTGCTCCATCTCAGTTGAGTTCGTCCTTGGTGGGTTTACTTCAAAAGTCTCTAAAGGGGGTGCGGTTTTGGGGCATGCATGTGTTGGTCATGGATGGCATGCCTAATTTCTTTAGCCCTTAAGATGAGTGGAGGACCATATGTACGGGCACATATTTTACTCTAAACATACAAAAATTGTACTAAATTTTAGCAAGACACCTTTTGGATTGAAAATTCTTCAATTAACATGTTTCATTTGGAGGTCATTTTCAATATCTCAACCTTGTCATGCTCAAATACGACACCATACATGTAGAATACATGACCATTTTGCAACTTCTCAAACTTGGGTGCTACAATGATCTTAATTAAAATTGTCATGTGTCATTTGATTGGGCTCAACACATATACAAACTTTTGTAACTATCATATACATTAAATCTTACACCTTGTATGCCAAATACACAAAAAACATCATGTTGTAATCCAAATATGGCTCCTCATATCTTGAAGGGATTAACTCATTATCGATTTCTAGCATAGGGCAAAGAAGGGCACAAAATCCAACCCAACTCATGACAAGTATCACATACTCTATAGTATATTAGTTATGGGCTTTAGTGGACTTTAGGCTTATGACTTTTGTTTCAGTTGGCATCTTTGAGATTAAATTTGAAAAAATGTTTGTTGACTTCCATTCCTAATTCTTTTGTCTATATAATTTCCATTGACATACAAAATTATTTTAGACCCAAGTTCCTTCAAACTTCTGACTGCGCACTACTGTTGGTTTATAACATGCACCTCCTAAACAAGTGGAGTTTAAGAACGCCCTGGGCTCTGAAGTTTATGGGAGCTGTGTAAACCTAATTGATGAATGAAGAGTACAAGACTGGCACGGATTGAACTGCACTTCTCTTCACAAAAGCACAAAGACATGAGACATGGAAGCTAAATCGGTTACAGAGCAATGAAGCAACAACCTTTTGGTTCTGATCACAGGAAGTTTCAGGAAACAAGCACTTAGAGGAAGCTATGAGGTTTGGTGCAATGCTTGTAGGCTGAAAAGCAAACTAGGGTGTCAGGTTTAAAGTGAAGTCTAATTTCAACTGGGCGTAATTAGGATATTAAGATGATTCCTCTAATTAAACCCGCATTAATCCTACCATACAGGGATCATACTTTCATGACGTGGGTTGTAAAATGAAGCAAGTTCCTTTTCCTCCGATTGCAATGCAAATCAAGTTATATCATGTTTTACACTGTTTGATTTCTTACGTCTTCCTCAACACATGTCCATCGTGTAAAGTGGAATTAAAGTACCTAGAATCCGAACTGCCTTTTTCCACGCCAAGTCCCCGAGTCCAACAAAACCATGCACATGTCATAATATGAAAACACATGTAAATGAAACAGCAACACATGCTTGTACGACCATTGCCTCAACTCAACCGTACTTTCCTCAGAAGGTGGACTTGTTTTTCGTGTAATCTGTTGATGCATGGTCATTCGAAGTACTTTTCTCAGACATTGATCACATAGTCACCAACTGATCAGCTGCAATTTCCGAAGCTTCAGATTTGTGTACTGTTGGACTTCTCTTTCTTTTTAAGTAATAGTATGACATTAATGTATGGCTCAGCTTGAAGTGTTGCAAGCTGTGGAACGGTTCGAACGCCATATTCTTTAAACTGAGACATTTCAGAGTTTCAAGTGAGTAACTTTGAACTCAACATTAGTAGGGATGGAAGTCTCAAACTTCGTGAAATGTCTCAATTTAACAAATATGACCATTTTGGGTCCCTTACCAACTTGAGGATAAAGAGGTGAATGTTGAGCCCCCACATACCATCAACGCTCTTTTTGCTCTCTTTAAATTTACTCTATTTTGCAGTATGCTTTGTGGAGCACTCAGTTTCACTTTGGCTTTTGATGCATCTTATTTGAGAACGCTTGCCATTAGCAATCACAAGTCTAAATAGTAGTTAACTTTTAAAGGACCAAGGGTCTGTTTGGGGGACAGAAGTTTCCACTTAGAGTGCAATTATCTTTCAATTTGTATGGTCAAAACTCACAAAATATTTACCACATCATGTCATATACACATGTATATATATATGTAAAGTTTAAATAATAGCATAATTATAAAATCAAAAATGACAAATGAAGGAACTTTATTTTGAAATAAATACAACTTTTGGTATATAAAAAAAATATAAGTCTACAATAAGATAATTTTATTGTATTCTCATTAAATAAATATATGGTTGCATTAATTTACTATGAGAAATCTCAATAGTAAATCAAGTACATTTGATTTGAAAAAATTTCCATACATTCTGAAAGCATGTTAACTAATAATTGGAGTATTCCATAAGACAAAAGAGAGATGAGATAGAAAATAAGATTCAAATTTGGAAACTAATTCAACATGAGCAAGATTCAAGCTTTCTATTTTTGCACCAATGTCATGCAAGAGAAGTAGTGGCAATTGATGTTCTTTGGTACTAATTAAATCCAATGCAAGCTAAAGCTCCTCTGTAGTACCCCAAGTTCTCTATTACGCACTGTCCAGTAGTTCATTCACATTTGCTCAAACCAAGTCACCCTCTTCATGTGCTCCCCAAATACTATCATAAGATTAAAAAATTTAGAGGATGACTAGAGCGGGTCACCTTTACACTTTTAGCATTACTCCAATCTAGGAATTAGTTCCCAAGACGTTCAGAACAAATCATAAGAACCAATCTATCTCACGCAAAGACCTCACACACACACACACCCCTCTACTCTAAGCGAGAGTTGAAACAAAGAAATGTAAGAATCCAAAAGTTTCACTCAAAAGATCCAATAAACAACCTCTACATGCTATTGGTGGTGCGTTTCATCCCAATAAAGAAAATCTCTTCAAATAATCATTTGGTGCTATCACTAACAACTCTTCACCATCCAAAAACAACGTGATGTATTTTTTTTAATAGTTCTTCCGAATGCCATATAAAAATATGATATAAACTACGGAGTGTGCAAAGCCGAACTTCAAAGGTCGACACCCAAGCCAGCATATTCCTCATCTTATCATTCATCATACAACGACCAAAATTATATCATAACCTGGAGTCAGTTCCGCACTCATGAAGTGATGGAGGAGCCATAATCGACGTCGAGGAGCCATAATCGACGTCGAGGAGCCATAATCGACGTCGAGGAGCCATAATCGACGTCGAGTGATCAGTCGGTGGATTTAATGCAAGAGGTCGGGTTGGAAGCAGTCTTGGTCGTAATCGTCGAGTGAATTAGAGGTGGATTATTGCAAGGGTCTGGGTTGGTAGCTGCAACTGAAGAGATTTAATGATACAGCCTTCGTCGTGCATGCATGCAGATGACAGCACATGTGCAGCCTCGGTAATCTCCACATGAGCAGTCTCGGCCGTCTGGGGTGCAGGACTTGGGAGGAGTCCTTATTAATGAAGACAAGTTCCTGAGCCCCCTCCATCTTCTCCTCCTCTCTCCTTCGATCCTTCTCTCGTGCTTGGCTCTCTCCGCCCTCTCCGTCTGCACTTCACCGTCAGTTTGCTGCACACCAGACTTCTGCTAGATTGTTCTCGACTAGGATGCATGTCTGCTTTTCTCTGCTTTTCAGGATATCTAGGTTTCTGCTTTTTGGTATACATTTTGGGATTCAGTGACATTGGCAACGTGTTGTGGTACTGCAGATCATCAGGATGGCGCGGGGGCGTCTAGCAGTCGTGGCAGCCTTTTGCGTTCTGATTTCCATGGTTGCCCTCCATGCAGAGGCGCGGCAGCTCCCAGACTGCGGCCCATTGGGAAAGCACCGCTACAGATGCGGCGGTCCTCCTCGCGTCACTCGCAGCGTTCAGGCCTCGAACCCGGAGCAGCTTCCAGACTGCGGTCCATTGGGAAAGCACCGCTACAGATGCGGTGGCCCTCCTCGCGTCACTCGCAGTGTTCAGGCCTTGAACCCGGAGCAGCTTTCGCCGACGGATATCCATGAGGCATCCAGCATTCAAGGTGATGATTCTTCTCATGCACCACCTGCGAGTGCGCACGAGCTGAAGAAGGCGATCGCCACCTCCAGTACATCCGGAGCAGCTCACGATGGTGTTGCATCGATTGCAGAAGATCCCGAGTGCGGTCCATTGGAAAAGAACCGGTTTAGGTGCGGAAATCCTCCTCGCATCCGCGTCCGGGACATCAATGCGCTTGCTTAGAGTTGCACAGAGCTAGACTTCTTGGATCCTAGAGTTATTCTGAGAGCTTATGATATTGTGCTAAGTGAACAAGTCCGTTGTTCCAGAGACCTCATTTACAACTGTGGAATTTGCGGATGTATCCAGTAAAGGCACGGTCAAGTGCAGATCCCATTTGGAAATTATACAAAGCTCCAGCACATGATTGTCGGACACTCTAACACCAGATTGTATCCAATCCAAAGTTGATATTGCTCTTGAATTCATGCACACGTTCGTTGCGGTGCACCGTTTCATTCATTTATTTTCAGATTATGATTACATGGATCTGATGGCTTCTAGATCAATAGAAGTGTCACTCCTGACGTAGTAGAAGTGCGTCGGTTTCCTTTTGGCTGACTGCACAATGCTGTAGGCTTCTTACACTGCCTCTTGTAAACAATTGGAGTTTAAGAACGCCGTAGGCTCTGCAGTCTATGGGAGTGTAAACCTAATTGATGTAATGAAGAGTACAAGACCGGCACCGAATGAACTGCACTTCTCTTGACAAAAGCACAAAGATTCCCAAGAGACAGGCATGTAGGCATGTACAAATTGAGTTATCAGTTGGGAGGCTAAATCGGTTACCAGAGCAAAGAAGCAACAACCTGTAGGATCTGATCGCAGGAAGTTACAGGAAACAAGCACTTAGAGTAAGCTATGAGGTTGGGCGCAATGCTTGTAGGCTGAAGAGCAAACTAGCTTGAAGCCTGAAAAGCAAAATAGGGTGTAGGGTTTAAGGTGAAGTCTAATTTCAGCTGGGCATAATTAGGTTAAAATGATTCCCGTAATTAAACCCGCACTAATCCAATTATCTGGCATTTACCATACAGCGACCATACTAAGGTTGGATGACCTATAACCACCAACTTAAGCTTGCTGACCTATTTATAGCGTTTGTATACGTGGTAAGATATTTCATGGGAATTTAAAATAGGATTTCATGAATATTGCAATTGTCGTGACCATTTATTTCTTCATATTGAAATTGCTACAAATTTTCAAAGTGGATAGTAAGCCACGACCCATTCCTCGACATACAAAACTCTCTATTTCCACTCTAAGTAGTACAAATGACCACTTCTGCATTGACTAAAACCGGCAGCTTTGAACCAATCATGAACTGACACCCAATCATATCTGACTTCCTAAAATTTCGGAAATGGAGTGGGTCTGTGGTGGTTTTGGTCCACTTTAGCTTGTTGGTTCTGGGGTTCGTGGTGGTTATAGGTCATCCAACCTTATCATGACGTAGGCTGTACATGAATACAACACCAAAAGCAATCGCTTGTGCTCATGTTTGTGAGAGACGACACTCTCATCCACTAACGTTGTACATCACGACATTGTACTTGATGGCTACACCTAGTCTTCCACTAATCTACTATGCATATTCACTTTTGCATAATTAATTCCCATTTACTATTTTGATTATATATGCTAATTTCATATTGAATTAAGGTCATACTACAAATTAAAGTTTAAAGGTTAGAAGTGGAGGATCATTCAGATATGGAAGGGGTCCAACTTAAGATCAACCCCTCCCCCTTTCAAAATTGCACTTTTTAACTCTTTAACTCCAACTCGTTAAGTTTTAACTGTAAGTTCTAAAAGACAATGATTAAAGGTTAGAAGTGGAGGGGGTCCGGCTTAAGCCCAATCAACCCTTTCCAAGCTGCACTTTTTAACTCCAATTCTATAAGTTCTTATCAAATTCTAAAAGTCAAAGTTTAATGGTTAATAGTGGAAAGGATCCAACTTAAGCCCGATTCCCTCTTTCAAAATTGCATTGTCTAACTCTGCAATTCCATTTCTTTAAGTTCATAACGGTTCTACAACTCAAAGTTGAAACGATAGAAGAAGAGGAGGTCTAGTTTAAGTCCAACCCCCCTTTCAAATTTGCGCTCTTCAACTCTTTAATTCCAATTCTATAAGTTCTTATCAAATTCTAGAAGTCAAAGTTTAAAGGTTAGAACAATGCCCTCGTCAATCACCTTGTAAATTAGATGAGCCAAACTTGCTCAAAAATACATATTTTACAAACCTTAAACTTGCTCAAAAAGAAATATTTTAGGAACCCTAAACTTGCTTACAAGATTGACAACCTTTCTACTTCACAAACTTACATCCATGTCCTCTCACATATTCCACCATTGCTTCCTTTCTTGTTGCGCATCTTGTTTCCACTCTCTTCACTTTGTTCAAACAACTTCACCATCTTCTCATATAGCCTCACAAGCAATCCTTCTTCACTACGTTCACAAGCTAGTTTTATAAGCTTCAAGAGCACTCTTTGCTCTTTCCTCAGGTCCGCCTTGAATACAATTTCAAACCCTCCTCACTAGCACAAGATCCAGACTCCATATTGAGAGAAAGTGGAGAGAAAGTAAATTAGGGCTTGATTGCACGAGTTTTTTGGATCTAAAGGGAGTTAAAGGCAAGATCTAGATCTAGATATGAATATGTACAAATATCTATAAAGTCATAGTTGACTTTGACATTAGGACTAACCCACCTATACTGACCTCAAAATTAGGGCTTGGAAGGGTTTAAGTTAGAGAGCCGGCTTCACTTGGCTCTCTTGCTAAATGAAGCCTAATGAGTGTAGTTTGAGAGAATTTGTGCTTTTCAGATTTGTTTGTATGTAATGGTATAGTTTCTTGCATTCTACCAACATTTGTATTCTTGAATGCTCTCTTTACAGATTGAAAGATAGCTTGATAATTTGTACTAGTGATCTTGGATCATTTACGTGGCAAGAATTACACTTTCAATTGTTGAGGGTTGAGAACATAAACTTTTAAGGATATTTTGTTGTACAATCAATCGAGAACTTTAGTGGGTTTTGTCAACATTTGTAGATTTGAGAAAGTTGAAATTTAGCCTTAGGAGGTTGTTTGACCCTATCAAGAAATCATGGTAAAACTTTAATATAATCAACCAACATATTGATTGAAAGAAAGGAGGTCCGTAGGAGCTTCAATCTAATCCTCTATCACTACAAGACCTACATTTTTGCTTAGAAAAATTAGAGAGTGCAATTTTGAAAGGGGGGGGGTCGGGCTTAAGTCGGCTCCCTCTACTTCTTACCTTTAAACTTTCGGTTGTAGAATTTGTTTTGAACTTACAGAGTTGGAGTTGAAGAGTTAGAGAGTGCAATTTTGAAAGGGGGGGTCAGCTTAAGCCTAACCACCTCCTCTTCTAACCTTTAAACTTTGACTTTTAGAATTTCATAAGAACTTATAGAATTGGAGTTGAAGAGTTAGAGAGTGCAATTACAAAAGGGGGGGGGGTGGACTTAAGCCTAACCTCTACTTCTAAATTTTATATTTTGAACTAGGTGAATTTTTATGAGACTATCAAATTTTGTGATGGTGAATTTAAGGGTGCAATTTTGAAGGGTGGGGTCGGCTTAGGCCTAACTCCCAAGAGTTTTGAAAAGGCGGGGTCGAGCTTAAATCAACTTCTCACTTCTAAACTTTATATTTTGAAGTATACAATTCAGTTCTAGATTGTTAATAATTTTAATGTTTTCAACCCAAATCTTATATAATAAATCCATTTTAAATAACCAAAATTTTCTCAATGTGCACTTTTTATGTACCATTGACACTTTTCTTGAATATGGTGTCATTGTTGCTTGCACCCAACTTTTTTATTATCTCAATTGAGAGGCTTTCCAAAGTTGTTTTCACCACATTTTGCATTTGAAGCTTCCCAAAGTTGTTTTCACCACATTTTGCATTTGAAGCTTCCCAAAGTTGTTTTCACCACATTTTGCATTTGAAGCTTCCCAAAGTTGTTTTCACCACATTTTGCATTTGAGTATGATCTTGTGGCTACTAAATTCAATCTTTGTGATAATATGTGACTTAAATCATTCAAAGATTTCCAACATCAAAGTCAAAGTCATCTTTGGATTACTCTAAATCCATTCAAAATTAAAGGATCTTTTTTAGATCAACCTTCTAATGTCGTCCAAAAGGTAGAATGTCAAGCAATGTACACAAAAACTACCTTCCTATCAAAGAGGTATTTGTATGAAGCGTATCTCCCAATTCTAACCCAAAGTTCTAGTTCTAACAAATGTAATTGCAATCAACTCCAAATTTCTACACGCCGGAAGAATTTGCTTCTTGCAAGCCATAGGAATTAAACTCTCTTCACAAAACTCAATCTCCACGAATTGGCTTCAAGTTCTGCAAACGAAGACACAACAAAATGAGCGACGGTGTTGTTTGAGGAATGAAGGACATTCCAAAGGTGCAGAATTTTACATAAGAAGCTCGGAGATTGTTGACTCCCTTCCACAGCACCCTATTTGACACCAGAAGCCTTGAAAGCGCTCCAGTGCTTAGCCTGCAAAAAAAACATATTCATAAGATCAGCAGTGCATCATCATACTAATGAGAGAACTAGTAGATTTATCATTTTCCCAAGAATGGATAACTGCTTGAATTCTAGCATCATAAACATGACAAGACTCATCAATTACCCAAGAACTGCAGCGCATTCTGAGATGGAGCCTTTGGTGGCCCCAAGCAAGTCGAGCAATGGCTGAACTCCCTGTCATCACCATATTCAGAATAGAGCCTTAGAATGAGTTTCCTCTGAACACCCTCTCGCCTGGGAAAAAGAACAGCTAATTATGTATCAACTTAACAAAGTGTCCATTTCATAACTCATAACTCATTCTACGAGGATTCGTCCTACACCATGGGATAGATTGGGGGTAATTTGGATACACAACCAACGTGCCATATATATTTTTAGCTTGATCTGGAATATGCTCAGGTCTTGCATGAAATGCACAGCAAGAGAGACCTCTCAAATGCACAGCAATATTCAGTTTCACTCGGCATAGAGTGCATTACGGAATGAAGATTTGAATTACTCTAAACATCAACTAAGCAAATGGGAGATGTACCAACCTGAACAAAATCATCGTGATTTGGGCCAATCGTTTGGCCACCCTGCCTCTTTTTGGACGCTTTGGGAAGTATGCGCATCAGATCAGGTGGAGCTCTGTATCCCTCCAAGTCCACTGGCCGCCTAACTAACCACAAAACCCATTTCAACCAACACATCAGAAAACGGCCATTAACACACCAACTAAATCCAAAGAAGAAAAGGAAAAAATGAAACAGACGCACCAATTTAATACAACTATTTTTTAAATAGTCACCTTCTAAAGCAATCACCTCCCGCAACCTTTTGAAAGCCTTTGTTCGATTCTTGTGTTGAGAGCGGTCTTCTGCGGCCTACAAACAACGTGCGCTTAGTAAACCGGATCTCAAGTTGCAGGCAAACTAAGAAATTTCCAACACCTAAACCACACCAAGGAACACTAAACCCTACATACTAAACTAAAGAGCGAGAGAGAGAGTACTCCCTCGACAAACCTTCCAGATCTCATATTGAAACGACTCGTTAGAATTTCAGGCACACTAGTAAATTCACAACCTGAACCATAACACCGACTCCACCATAACAATGGACATGGTTTCGGACCCTAAACCCTAAACCGAAATCACTCCCAGATCTCAAGCTGAAACGACTCATTGGATAATAAATTCAGCCACCTAAACTAACTCCGTAACCACTTCCACCCTACACGAATTGGCTCAACCGATATCACTTCCAGTTCCCAACTCACTGCAAAACTCCATCAACCCTAAACCATGATTTCGAACCCTAAATCCACACAGAGAGAGAGAGAGAGAGAGAGAGAGAGAGAGAGAGAGAGAGAGAGAGAGAGAGAGAGAGAGAGAGAGAGAGAGAGAGAGAGAGAGAGAGAGAGAGAGAGAGAGAGAGAGAGAGAGAGAGAGAGAGAGAGAGAGAGAGAGAGAGAGAGAGAGAGAGAGAGAGAGAGAGAGAGAGAGAGAGAGAGAGAGAGAGAGAGAGAGAGAGAGAGAGAGAGAGAGAGAGTTACAAAGGCCACAAGCCCAGTGGGCAGATGCAACAAGCGCACAGCGCTCTCCGTTTTGTTGCGGTGCTGCCCTCCCGGCCCAGAAGACCGCAGCGTCTCCACCCTGCACTGCACCTGCAGCTCCCGGTCCGTCAACTTGAGCCAATCCACCACCGCAACCCCCTGCTCTCTCCTCTCAAAACCAACGACCCCCTCATGCTCCCTCGTCACACTCGAACCCTCTCCATCAACCTCTCTCCTCACATTCGCACTCTCTCCCTCACCCAGCAACCTCTCTCGATCCTCCACAAGCGCATCGTCCTGCTTCCTCTTCGCGCCATCGGACCCGTCCTCTTCCTCTGGTTCTGGGCTGGGCAGCAGACTGGTGTTACCCCGGCAACCCCGCAGCGCGAGCCAGAAGTGCTGCGCCTTCTCCTCACAGCCATGGCGATTGGCGAGAGAGGATGCAGCGGGGGTGAGGTGCGGCGTGCAGGCGGGGCGCACGCGCGGCGAGGCGTCCGCAAGCGGGTGGAGCAGCAGCGGGGCCGCGGTGAGCAGCCATCGCCACGACGGCGGCTTCGCCATCGCGATGCTCGCCGGCGATCACATCACCGCTCTTGCACATTCCCGCTCCAAACGATCAACTTGTCTCCAAATTGTATGCGAATTGTGGATTTGGGAGGATGTGCTACTTTATCAATCAATAGAATCTTTAAACAAAAAAAGAGGTCATTCAGAAAATACTTACAAGGTAACCCCCCTAAAACTGACAAGTTAAGGAATGTGCATGTACGGAGAGAGGAGATAATTATACTATTATTTTTCAGTGATAGCCAATAGAATTGCAATTCCAACCCAAGTGATCTCATATTTTTTCGATGAAAACTGAATTAGTTATGAATTTTCATGCTGTGCAGCCATGTTTAGCTGGTGGCCACCCCCATAACCAACGACCAAAAGTAAGGGTCTTGGCTAATAGCAAACCTCCATTTGGAGGTGAGTTGGTGATAATGGGATGGAAGAGGGTTGGATATTCCCCAATTTATAGGCATTGGCTATGGGTTTTTGTTGGTTATGGGGGGCCTTACCTTACTGAAATTGATGGCTCCATATTGACTACAACATGCAAAGTTGACATTTATGCTTGATTCTTCATGATTGTATACAAAGATGTTCCAAAACTTGTATGGAAGGAAATGGGAGTTTTGTATTGGAAGAAATTAACTATCACACAACATTGGAGAGATAAGTTTCAATCAGGTTTTAGACCAAAAGCGTTTTCTTATGGTTGATGTAATACAACATCAGAATACCAGTCACACGTCTTCGGGATCAAACACATAGCCCCTGATTATTTACCGTAGCAGGACAATTGAAGCCCTAATACAGATAGGTTTCTAACGCTTTGATGCATATATCCCAAAAATAAATGCATTAGAAACATTGAACCCAAAAACGGTTCAACAAAAGCCATCTTCACAAAAACAGCAGTCGTATATAAGTACATGGTTTGAATTGGTCAAGAATGACGCTAACGCACAGAAGCTGCACAGAGAGACATTAGGAGAGGTAAGAAAAGACCCAAATCAGGATTCAAACTCTACTCATCCACTGGTACAGGTAATATCGAAGGAGCCAGCAAGGTCCTACCTGAAATTTTATCTCCTCGTTAGGGAAACCACTCCTCGGTTGTGCAACAATCTGCTGTCATTCGGCTGCACACAGAAAGTACTACTATGATTTTCACCAAGGTGTAACTCATTCAACCATCTGCTGAGACCGACCTCGACGATTAATTATTTCACAATCAATACATGATCCGGTTCACGTAGCCAGTGAATCCTTATGTACTTACGTGCGCATCATAACCCTCAAGCGCCACCATCAGTTTCTACTCCTGTGTGTGCTTCCAATAATTCTGCAAAGCCATTCCTAAAATGTCTCAGCATGACTACACGATAAAGAAAAGCTGGGTTCAAACTCCGAAGGGATGACAAAAATTGCCTCATCTAAAGAAATTCTGTGATTGTAACCTTCCCGGAAATATAACCTCGCCGATCTATATATTGAATATAGCATCAAACATTTAAAGTATTAAATGCATCATTCAACAGGTCACCGAAGTCGCACCTGTAAAGAAGATTCGTTGGAAGGACCTCCTGCACATCCAAATAATATCAAGACACTCAGCTGCCAGACGACTTGTAATTTCAAAATTATCGGTAAGTAATAGAACACAATAGAGAAGGGGGGGGGGGGGGGGGGGGGGGGGAATGTATGCCCAATAACACATACAAAAATGCACCAAACTTGAATCTCCAGTATAAGGTAGTTGAAAGATCCAGCCCTGAAGTTACAAATCTGTACATAAAAACCACCACTGCTCTTGTTTAAAGAATCGTACTGGAATTATGTGACTGTGTCATTCGGCTGCAGTCCACTCCTGGCACCTCTATTTCTTACAGATAAGGGTACTTCTCTCAAGTTTCTACTCTTCTTATTGTATTGCAGCCTTAACCAAAAAAGGCTGCAACAACAGGCGAGGCTAGCGGGGAGAAGGCATAGCTTGATAAATGGTTGCTTCTGCGCACAATGATGTTTGTGTCAGTCAGTGAAGACCGTAGGTTCACCATACAGTTCCAAGATAAACACGAGACTGTCCAGCTTTCACGAATGTGCCGAATACGATACTAACCTGGAAGAAGCCCTTTAGCCCGTTGGTAATACTCCACATTTCTAATTCTTCAGAATCATCTTTGAACTCGTCCAGAACGAACACCTGCTGATTGCGCAGATCATAAGTTAGGAAGATGACAGCGTTTACATGAGAATGACACAGCTAACTCTGGAAAAAAGCATTCGATTCCTTTCCCTACGAGTAGTAGCATTTGCCTACGCATCTTACAGACAACGCTGCTGCTTCGTATTTTTAGAAGACAGAATTGCGAAGCTCTGAACAGTACAAAATTACCAGAGTCGTACCTTGTCAAAGATCACCGAAACCAAAATCAGAAATTATGTCGCATGAAATTGGGGGTAATGATTAAAACCTTTTCAGTTTTCATCTTGTCACTTCCGTCGCTGCATTGCTGTTGACGAAGATCCTCATACCATGCTTCCTGCTTATTTTTCAAGGCTGCGATCTGCTCCCAATGACAACAAAGGAGAACTCAACGCCACTGAAACATGTAGCAAGCCCGAAAGGAGACCTGCTGCTGATATTTGCTTTCTTGCGGCGCCTTGACGAGAGGGTTTTGTGGGGTCATCTCGTACCTGAACCTTTAGCTGCTTCAATTTCTGCAAACAAGAATCTTCGAACTCAGTGTAGTCTTGTATGAGACATGCACAGAGCATTAAAATTAAAATTGGTGTAGAACATTCTAGAGTACAGTATCCATAATCGCAGGGCATAGATGTATCCACATACTGTTACTAATTAACGCTCATTACTCAGAAAAATATTTAGCACATTATCATACGACGGATGTAATCTTACATAACCACAAACTCTTACCTGCAGGTACTTCTTTTCCTCTTCTAATTCCACCAACTTTTTTTCGAAGTGTTCCTGCAGGATTGTCGCATCAGGTCGTACGAATAGCTTAATCTCCGCCTGTACAACAACCAAAATGACAACACCTGAGAAAGCCACATAAATTTCGACGTATCAAAATCAGCACTTCAGCTGTGAGCTTGAAAAAATAGCTTCACAATTTCTTGTACATTGTCTCCTAGATCGAAAACAAGGAATGGTGTATGGACGAGTATGATAAAACTTATTTTTAAAATACAGGTAGATGTCCTATAGACCAGGCAAGAAACTTGAGCTCCTTGTATGGTAAACAATTGGCTGCAAGTATCCCTCTCAATAGACGATCTCTTCACCTCTTTTTGCTCAAGGCGTTTATCAATTTCTCGTAACTCTTTGTCAAACTTTTCTTGCACCGATGTGCGTTTGAACTCCTTCAACAGCAATTCGGCATCAATATCTCCAGAAAATTCACCTGCACATGCTATTCCATTATAAGACACTCCAGAATGCCGGTATGTCACATACTTCAAACTTAAATACAAGATTAAATCGATTAGAATAAGAATTCAATAAAAAAACATAACCTTGACCGGTACATAATAAAGGTACCACCAAAAAAATAGCTTTCACATTTAAGAACATCGATGGATGATATCATGGATCTGAAGCACAAGAACGAAGGGCTAGTAAACTTTTACCAGGGCGTAAATAAATATCCCCATCTATGCCGGCAACCCCGAAGCCTGGTCCAGCTGTACTCTCCCCCATGCTCCGGGACGAAGTAGACGAGGGAGGCCTCGAGGAAGTATCAGATGGGATTCTAGCGTGTTGGAGCTGTTGGAGCTCAAATTCTAATTCCTGAATCCTATTTACATACTCTTTAAGCAGATCGTCCGTCTGATGAAACAAAACGAACAAAGAAAACAGAGTCAGTTGTCGAGAAATTCAAAGGCAAGAAATTCAAATCATAGTGAAATTAGGTCAAATTACATGAACTTCGGAAAGTCTCGAACCAATTAAACCTTCATGCAGATAACCGCACCTGCACATCAAGTCCTTCGTCGAGCTCTTCAAATGTTTTGCCAGATCGAAGTTGATCAAGCTTGATTCTAAGCTTGTCACGTTCCACCTGTGAATTACATTTTATGAGATGTATTGCAATGGCGACCCTTTTACCAGTGGCAATCATTCAAATTGAGGCGCACAAACCCCTCACATCTTCTTGATGAAATAAATCAAAAAGCATCATCTGGCTTACTTGCGACTCTAAGGCGCATTGAGAAAGTGCATCGATACGATCACGAGCCTCTTCCAACTCACGCCCCAGCTCCATATTGCTGGCTTCAAGCCAGGCAACCTTTTGCATTAACATCTGTACAATTTGAAACTATTTCATCAGCGCCAATTATAAACCAACAACATTTTCTGGTCCGAAAAGTGTGACACCAAGTATCCAACCGAAAAGCAAGGTTCAAATATATTAGCAAACTTTAATCATACCTGAACTTCAGTATTAGAAGGACCACCTGCCCTTGCACATAGAAGCTCTGCCTGCATAAGCTCAAGCTGCTGTCTCATTCGCTGCATTTCAGCTGCTAGTGGATCACGATTAACCTGATCATACCAAATATATGGTCTCTGTTAAATATCTGCACACAGACGAATTCAAATACAGATAAAACATGAAGAGTTTCATGACTGACGAAAGGTACTCACTGTAGGTTTATTTCGAATGTTGCGTGCCCTATTAGCATATTTGAGGGTATTGATAGACTCTTCGGCATTTACATCTGCTGGACTCACACAAGCTGCAAGACAGAGAACAAGACTAGAAGTAAGACTCGGTATAGATATGATGAACCCACGAATGCTAATGAATAAATATTACTATTATCATAAACATAGTCATAAAAGTTTAAGTAATGAGGCATGGTTATGTACTCACCAATCATAACCGTTCTACTGTTGCCTCCAAGCGAATCCTGCAATAGACAGGAGTAATTCAGAAATCTTTCATGGAAGCGTAGACCGAATACTGTGTGTAAGGCACGCCTATTAAAGTGAGGAGCGGAGACCTTAGATATTCCTTTATTCGTAACAGCATCCCAACCAAATATTGGCAAATTTGTACCTGAAGTAACCGTGTTAACTTGCTATCCCGGTAAGGAACGTGGCCTCCTTCTCTACGCTTTTTTTCATCACCCAATGCACTGATCACATTTCCAAGTGCTAGAAGACCTCTATTTATGTGCACACCTGAAAAAGTACCACATCCCACCACAATTCGTTGAGAATTACCAAGACACATGCTTATCATCCATATAAAAAACATACTATAAACTCTTAGGACTTGCGGATTATGACATAAGAGCAAACTCAAATATTAATCTTAAGCTCCTAAAACTACAAAACTATATCGAGCGAAACACAGAGACAAATTACTTGAAAAGAAAATGGAAGTAAACCTTCTTTAAAACGAAGACCATCAGCCCCCGTTCGCTTTGCCCTTTCAGATCCAGCTAAATCTACAAGATGTAACTTCGCACACAGATAATCTTCGTTACAATCCTCAGGTGACGGATTTCCACCATCAGGAAGTGGATCCCATTTCCGGCGTTGCTCCAGCGTGATAGTGAATATCGCATGCGATCGACTAAACATCCGAGAAAGAGATGCCAATGAGTAAACAACTCCCTAAAACTAACGTGTGCAATTAAATACATCTATTAGATGCTGCTAGCAGTGATAAAAAAATGAATAGTTATTATTTAAGCTAGTAGAACGAAACTAGATCTAATCAGTGCACCACGTTTGAAATATGCAACCCTTATTAAGATGTTCTAAAACAAAAGAACCAATTCTCAACACCAAAACCTCCAATAGACAATATCCTAAAATTTTGAGACACAGACGAAAGCCTCACAACTATGGACCAATTAACACAAAGTATGAAGTAGCAGGTGATGACCTAGAGTGAGAATTCATGTTTGTTCTTCCAGTTGCTCGACAAAGAGAACCATGCTCTAAGAAAGCCGCCATTTCTTCTAGACTTTTTACATCAGCCTCTGTCACGCCCATCAAGGTAATTTCTCCAGCGGTAGTCTCCCGGATTTGAATCGGTGGCTTGCCTACAGCTAATGACTTCAATCCTCCTCCAAATATGTATTCTGTCGATGGAGGATTTGGGTCAAGCAGATCATGAATTTCCTCTTTGAGTATCTACACACGAAAAATGCATCATTTTAAAGCAAACAGAAATGACTGCATTGAACAGATTAAGAGCAGTTGTGAAAGCCAATAATTAAAAATAAACAAGCCAAAAACCAATATGCTCGAAGTGAACTCAATTCTGGTCGAGAGACAGAAGACTTCAACACTGTTTTAACACAACTACGGCCTAAAATCTACAGTTATTCTAAGACCATTTTGATTCACGATTGAAAGCACATGTAACACACCTCAATAAATGAAACTCGGATCTGAAAATCAGCCTTATGCTTAAGCGAATCGATTCTCTTAAAAATGGTCTGCATAACTTGTGGTGTGACCCCATCAGTGCTAGCTCCAACCGTGTAGCCAGTTCCCATAGTATATGTTTTCCCGGATCCTGTCTGCAATTAAAGAAGGAATATGCCAACAATAAGAATATAGACTGGGAAATAACGCTATTTAATTCATGTAACACTAGTATGAGTAACTTCCAATCCTGTCATGAACTCCCAGAGATTGATCGCAGAGATTAATTAACAGAACTTAATTCTCACGACGCTCTTATGCATTATTTACACACCTGTCCATACGCCAAGACAGTGGCATTGTAGCCATGAAATAACCCCTCAACCAATGGTTTTACACACTTGTCAAAAATCGCTGGGAGCGGAGTCGCAGAACTGCCAAACACGTAGTCAAATGTAAAAGAGTGATGGCCAATTTGAACCTGCCACAAACGAACCGATAGACACATCTTAATGGTTTGAATAAGTCAAAAATTTACGAACACGGTTGCAGGGGAATACATACAGGTATTAACAGCAAGAACACTTGCATTGCCATAACTTCGACTATAATATGAGTTAAGCGATCCAGTAAGTTTAAATTTTACTTAGCTTTTAAAACACTCAGGTCACTAAACAAGCCTAAAAAGGAAGTACGGTCCTCTAGAGATATACAGGTGTAGAAACTTAGGCGACCGTAATGAAATTGAAGGATGGCCAAAGAGGCTACCTGAGGCTCGCCAGGAACAACCGCTATGCACTCCTTGCAGCCTTGAACACGTTCCAAAGGAATGAGAGGCCGTATGTTAAGAGCAACCTGTACAGCCTGCGTAGTCTCACTCCCATCTAAACTGATGTCATCTTCAAAAGGCTCACTCTCGTGTCCACTCCCGTTCTCCATTTCCCTTGCTGTGTAAAGGTCACAGCTCAGGGTTTAAAGGAGAATTACCATCCGAGTCTGGCCAGTAGTAACAAGCGGCATTGAGCGCAATGAGAGCGATCGACTCGGAAGATAGACTTCCAGCAATAACGATGCGACACCTAATCAACCTTGCCTTGTCGATGGAGGAAGCAAAAGAAGAGAATGAACGGCCCATGCTGTTATTTCATAACTGGATTCCTACTTCCCGCATCATTCTGACCGACTGATCGCGAAACAAGTCAATATCTTCAATCCTCTCCTAATCTGTCGATATTCCCGGCTTGATCCGCGTGAACTAACCGCTGATAACATTGCATTCCAAAACCATTCGATATAAAAAACCTGATCACATTCCAAATAACAAATCCGTAAATAAAACAAAAAGAACAAAACTTAAGATCCCATTCCTGAAAGAGCAAAACTCCAATTCGCAATCAAATCCGCTAATCAAATAACATTTCCGTTGCAATTTCACTGCTCCTGCGACAAATCACTTCTCAGAAGAAAGCAAAAAGAAGATCCTTTCCTAACGCGTCTAAAAAAATTTACAAAATTCACAGATTCCAGACTACGCTTCATCCTCTCGGACTCTCCGCTCAAAGAATCTCAAATCCAGCGCAAGTCCAGTCCAACACAATCTCCATTCTCCGAGGTTCAAATCGTACTCTCGCCATCGCCGATCCTAAACTCACGCAACCAACTCCTCTCCAAAACCTAAAAAGAAAACTCCTCACATTCATTCCTGCGATCTCGAAACGACATACCAACTGGCTCGCGCACGGCGCTCTCGCCAGGAACTGCAGCTCGCCTTCCCCGGGCTTCAATCGGTCGTAACTTGCTGGAAACTGCACCAAAATCGTACTGGAGGAGCTAGAACGATGGAGCAGACGAAGGCGCGCTTGAAACAGGCGGTCGTGGAGGGCGCGGAGGGGAGAAGTGACGACGAGAAGGAGGTGAAGGTGAGGAACACCATACCGTCCGCAGATGGAGGCGATGGATGCAGCGCTTTGTGTGTCTGCGACATCGGTTTGCTTTCTGGGGCGCGGCGGGTCGCGCCGGGCCGGGCCGGGCCGGGTCGGGTCGGGCCACCCGGTGGAAGATCGGGCGGAATTTGCCAGGTCATTCCTTCATTCACACCCCATTGTTTGAAATTTCTTTTATCGTTTTTATCTAAACTTTCTCCATTATCATCTCTTTTTTCTTTCCTTTCCCTTCGAAAAAATTTGATGATTTTAAATTCCACGAGATGGAATATGACACCAGGTTGTACTTTTGTAGTATTTATCATCCACAGTCTCACAACAAAATTTGTTTTCTTGTAGGAATAATTTCATACAATCCTATGAAAATTGCCCAAAAAATATTATATTTTCATTTGTTCATTTCTTGCTAGGTTTTTTGTGGAGCTATAGTAAATGCCCCTTGTGCCCTATGTCATGTTATCCTTGATTCCACAACTTATTCTCATGATAGTATTCTTGAACATGTCATCAGTATGAACATGTGATAGTGGACCCTTTAGATTTCAATGTTCTCCAATGTTAAGTGAAGGAGCAATGCAGAGTTAGATCCAAAGGCAGCTGTCATGTTCCTTTCGACAAAGCCCACATTTTTAACATTAACGTGAATAGATGTTCCAGACTTTCATTGCGCTAGAACTTGTTGCATGTCATGAATGTGAGTCTCTGGTGATGATGTGTGAAAGTCCCTTCTTTTACCATGGAATGAACCTCGGTCTTGTGTTATTAAAACAAGAAAGTTAAATTCAAAAAATAAATAATAAGAAAATGCTGAGTCTAAATTTTCCAAATTCATAACATTCTGTGATGCAACCATGTTATTTGGCACCAGTTAGGTTGACTTGAACATGTGAAAATGGACTCTTCCCATGTGCAATTGACTCTTGTCATTGACCAATTTTTGAGTGCACAGCCAGCATGGCATGTCTTTGGCGGAAACCTCCAGATGATTCACTGATGCGGATTTGAAATTTGTGACCAGTGACAAACTTCTCAAGTGTGCCTTTGAATTGGGAGTTGGAGCAAAAGCGAAGTTATGATGATGATGATTTTTTGATGTGGTGGATTCGAGCTTACTTTTGCACCGGCCAACCTCTTCCCTGACACCATTTGTCCAGACTTTGTTCCCGTCCAGCCAAGCTCGCACTTTTAACAGTCTGCTATGCCCTGGAATTAACCCTTTAACGCCAGGCTAACTGTGGCTCGACCATCATCTAGGAGTGTAATAGATTCTGAAATGTATAATGTACTACTCTTGTAGATTGATGGTCGGGCCAAAGTCAGCCTAATTGAGAAGTATGCCCCATAATTGAGAAGTTAAGCAATGTGCATATTATATGGAGAGAAAAGATAATAATACACTTATTTTTTAGCGGTAGTCAATAGTATTACAATATAAATTCAAGTGATTTCATATCTTTCCTATGGATTGTGAATTAGTTATGAATTTTGAAAGTTTGTTGCCATGTTAGTTGGTGGTTGCCAATAGGTATCCCCCATAAGTGCCAACCAAAAGTAAGGGGTCTTGTAGTTACCCTCGTAGATTCTCACAAGCCAAAAAGCTCATCGACCTTAAAGGGTTATGAGTGAACATCTAGAATTCTCCAAATCATAAGAGGAGGTACAATAATCTTTGAAACCTCGGAAGACTTAACCCTTGAAGGCCCAATAGTCCCCCAAGGGGACTCTTACAATCACCCAAAGGAGTCGCTTGGTCCTTTAGAGGTTAACTAGCAATTTGCGCTTGCTTTGCAACACATTAGTCCAACCATTTTAATGTAGTTTTTATATTATAACTAGGGTTGGTACCTGTCGTCCCAACGGGAAGAGCGGAGGTTGGTGTGTTAAATTTACGTTTGTATGTTTTGTATTTTAAAACCTATAAGCTCAAATCGAATCTAAATGGAAAAGTTCTTATATTTTTGGAGTGCATGTAAACTTTACCCTAGTTTAAATCCACTCCAAAAATAAAGTACTTTTGCTTTACATTTGCATTTTGATCGATCCTTTGTGCACATAAGTATCACTTGCCTAATATAAGAAGAGAAAACCCTTCACATCAAGAGGTCAAAATCAAGAGTCATTAGGTTACTACCTAAATAGGAGGAGAAAACCCTTCACATGAAGAGGTCAAAATCAAGAGTCATTAGGTTACTACCTAATATCAAGAGTCAAGAAGAGTGCATCACCATGCCTCACCCTTCACATCAAGAGGTCAAAACCAAGAAAGAGAGGTCGCGTGACCAGGAGCGGCGGACGGACAGATTGACGCCTTTTATATATGTAGATTACAAACTATAAATTAAAAAAGGGAACATGATTCAATGCACGGTTGAGTGCGCAATTAACTGTGCGGTTGACTACATCATTTCTGTAGTTCACTCCACGGTTGACTGATTGGTTGATCGTTGTGTGGTTCACTGCGTAGATTATGATTTTAGTAGTATAATAACTAGCAGTTGGCACTTGCTTTGCAACGCTTTACTTCAACCATATTAATGTAGTTTTTATATCACAAAATATTTAAAAAGAAAGGTAACAACAATCTACATAAAATATAAATATGTCTTTAAAACCTATGCATGAATTTTAATAATGTAATAGAATATAATAGAAAAAAATTAATTAGGTTTTAGATTTTTGGCATTTTAACATGGAATTTCAAAAATGTTATGAACGTCAAATTTGTAATCAAGAGTTTAAAATTTATTTTGGATAAGCACAAATTGCAACACACAAATGCAAATTTCACACACCCACAAACTCAACTTGCAATTACAATCTGAATTTCACACACCCACAAACTCAACTTGCAATTATAATCTCAAATTCACACACCCACGAACTCAATTTGCAATTACAATCTCGAAACTTGCAATCTCACCTCAAAACTTGTAATTTCAATCTCCACAATTTGAGTATGCAATTTTGCAACTCCAACTTTGTATGCCAACCTCCAAGATCACAACTCCAACTTCACAACTTTTTCACTCCAAGTTTACAACTCATAATTTACAATTCAATCTTTTAGTGCTTAACTCAAAAAATATTTTGAAAGTCAAATTTGTAATCAAGAGCACAAATTGCAACACACAAATGCAAATTTGTCACACCCAAAAACTCAAGCTAATGCTTTGCAACGCATTAATCCAACCATTTTAATGTAGTTTTTATATTACAAACTTTATTTTTAAAAAGGTAACATGTTTCACTGCGCGGTTGGCTGCGCAATCAACTGCGCGGTTGACTGCACCGTTCCTATGGTTCACTGCACGGTTGACTGCGCGATTGATCGCTACGTGGTTCACTGCGCCGATTATGATTTTAGTAGTATGATAATGAATAACTCAAATAATTTCAAAAAATCTTGAATTTGAAATGTAGTTCCCTTGCATGATCTCATGAGTTCCCCCCATGTGGGTGCAATTCAGCCCTGATTGAGGGAGGGACAGGAGCAAGTTTCGCCCCACAAACATGAAAGAGGGAACCAGATCAATCTCTTTAGAAAAACAATGGAATAACTGCAGGAAGACCCAGATGGCCCATGTGCCCCTCCCACGCCCCACGCTCGAGAACCTGACCTTCCCGATGTCCTCGCGGATACCCGGATCGATAACCTGAATGCCACACGAACGGTATTACGACCACATAACGGCTTATGGCCGCCCAAAAACCACCGAAAATCACAAGAGAATTGCTCGTTCGTATCGACTTTGCTCTCTATTTCGCACTCGAACCATCACCGCACCGCTCTCTTCTCATTCTCGCGCTAGAGCTTCCTTCAATCTTTACAGAGAAGGTAACCGCTCTCAATTTGCTCTCGAATTGCTCTTTATAATGGATTTTAGGTGAATCTATCTGTTTAATTGATTTGAACATGATGTTTTGGCGTAGAATCGTTCTTTGAGTGAAGCCAAGGGGCTTCAGGGTTTGAGGATTTACGAACCGATGACATTTCGGAGTTTTTGGATCCAGTTTAGTCATCGGTTTGCAGCATTCTCTGGCTTAGGGTTTTGTTGGAGGTTTACGATTTTTTGTTAAGATTATTGGCTTTGATTTTTGTTATGATTAGATGGAGGGGAAGAAGAAGTCGCCTGCGAGTTTTGTGAGCGGGGAGGCCGGTGAGGTTCCGAAGTGGATGCAGAGGACAGTCACACTTCCGTCTCACAAACGTGGTTGCCATCTCGTAACACCTAAGGTAAGTGAATTACGCTTTTTTTTAAATGTTGAAATTCAGCTCGAAGGGATTATTTGAATAAGTTCTTCTTACTAGTGAATCGAAGTAAGCGGCACATTTCATGTGCATACTCCTACAATCTGTATGGCCTCAGTTACGTGTTATTGATCCACATACTTTTTATAATCGGTTTTTATGAGATGGTTTGGATTTTCGTGTCCTCGAATGGTGTATTACTTGATGAGTTGGAAGTGTGTTGCTCCTGTGAAAGGGAAAAGTTCTGTTTCCATGCTGTCTTAAACATTGAGTTGGAGATTGTGTATGTAAAAGCTGAATTTATGTACCTGTAGATAATAACGGACGTGTTTGTTCTTTACAGATTTTGAAAGATATTGAGGCTGATCTGACTAATTTCAAATGCGGCCTTGCTCATTTCTTCTGTAAGTAACTATCTCTTTCGAGGTGGTATCTATTCAGAGTATTCTTGATAGATGAGGACATTCTGTAATTTCAACATAGTTTTTGAATTTCGGTTACATAGAGTCATTGGCGAGTCATGTCGTTTATTTGCGACAGTTTATGCCGGCATGCAAGCTCTGAGTCTTGGTCTTACTGTACTGAAATTTTCCTCACATAATCGTGGTGTTTGTTGTAACAGTGCAGCACACTAGTGCATCGCTTACCATTAATGAAAACTATGACAGCGATGTGCTTGATGACGTTGAAACTTGGCTGACCGGGACAGTACCAGAGGTAAAACAAAAAAAAACAAAATTCGTGCGTAATGAATCATCTAGAGGCGTAAATGAGCTGAATTTGAGGTTGTTACATCTTCTCGTCTGTCTGCAGATTTGTTTTTTTCAGTTGATTTCTATGGATTGCAATGCTAGTGGTTTGGTCTGACGTTCCGTTCTTTATTGCAGGGAAGGAAAGCTCCTTGGAAGCACACAATAGAAGGTAAGTTTCTGCCATGAACCATAATTGGTTTGAAGTTAAATTTATAGTTCTATACTGGTTGATAGTACATATTCCTTCCAAGATGGTGAGTGATACGGTTATTTGTAAAGTGAGGCAAGGATACCATGAGTTTTGACCTCTTTCTCCTTTTCAGATTATCAAAATCAGCCCTTAATAGCTCTAGAATTCCTATATTTCTCTTAAAGAGGACAAAGACGGCTAATATTCATGGTACCACAACATGATCTCTCTTTTAGCGTAAGTTTTAACGTAAGTTCAGAGACCACCAAACTCTTTCAGACTCAATAAGGAGTCTAGTTGAGAAATCACCAAGCTCTTCCATTGATCTTACAGCTATTATAAGTGAGGAAAGAGTAGGATAATGATTAAGAAGAAGGGGTATTTCATCGAAACTTCAGAAATAACTCAAATTCGTTGTCAAAATTGCTTTGTTTTCAAGGCGAATAGGTGCATCCCTGCTTTTTACATGAATTCAATCGGGAAGCAGTCACTGAATATCCACCTTGTAACGCAGGTCCTGATGACATGCCAGCACATATCAAGTCATCCGTATTCGGTTGTGCTCTCTCGTATGTACCTCTCACTAATCCTCATCAGTACACAGATAGTCCTAGATGCACTAATTGTTATGCTTTACATAGTAGTTTTAATAAAATCATATCACACAAGGTACGAATACTCACATTCGATTAAAAGTTGTTGCCATCAGTACATTGTTAGTGTGTCTCTACAATTTAGGATAATCAGTGTAGTGTCCTGAGTCTTCTTCATGTATCTGTTGATCATATTTGAGATTTCATAGTACACAGAGTCGGATCCAATAAGGTGCAGTGACTAAAAATCGTTCTCTTGTCAGGTTTTATAGATGCACAAAAGGAAAGTACCGCAGTTACCGTAATTTGAAGTTTGCGGTGAGTAGGGGACAACGCTTGCAGTTCACCCAATTCTAACGCATTGATTGTTGATGGTGCAGGATTCCAATCACTGACGGTCGACTCAATTTAGGGACATGGCAGGTAAATTTATTAACCACAGATAACGAGAGATTTCTTTTCATTCGTAGCACAGCACCTGCCACCTGGTATGGGAACATTTATGTCGACTCTGCCTGTGTCAGATTCTGTATCTTCATTTTTCTGACTGATAGATCGGCGTATGATTAGCAGTTATTATTTTGATCTTGTTTGGGTATCCTGGACTTGTTTTTGCAGGGCATATGGCTTTGCGAACACCGTGACCACGCCTCGGCACGAAAGGTTGTCATCACAATGACTGGAGTATAGATCGAAGTGAGCTGAGCTTCTTGAATTGTAGTGTTGTTTGCACCAGGGGATTTCATTGTGGATTTTCATCTCGGAATTGCACTTGACTTCTTAGACATTGCCAATTGCTCTCATTCGGAATCTAATTGTTTGCAGTTTCCTTTGGGCGATGCAATAATTTTTGTAGATAAATGCAGGCAATAGATATGTTTTCATTTGAAACATGTTTCGGTACTGTAATGACAAGAATATACCGTAGTACTGATTCCAATACTATATTCGTTGATTTATTTCGTTTGATTGATTTTTCATATTATTGGTTTTTGTTAGATCAAAACATGAGGGTTTATCTAAACTTCTTTCCACATCAAATCAATAATTTTGTCACAGATATACAGCGTATTGGCCTCTATAAACATGTTCAATGTTATTTCAATATTATATATATTAACGGGAGAAGGAAATTCACCCTTCAAAATACACACCGCATCAATTAGGATATTCCGACTACCACATGTTCAGCCTCCGCGATATTTCATCCGCCGTAAAAAGATGATGACACGACGCACGGATCTCAAAATGATGGCATGCACAGGCGCCAAGAGGATGAGCATCATTCCACGCTTCTTCAGACAGGCGTGAAATATCCTAACATCCATGTCATACACTGTAATGCAGAAATTCACAGAGAAAACAAGTGGCACCTCGTTTGCATCATTCGTAGATTATTCGAAGAAGTGTAACATCAGTCCAAATAAATCCACTTATCAACGCGAAATTGCAACCAGCGTTATGCAGATGGCCAAGACATTTTCTACACGATGTAATAACCCGGTTGCAAAAACCATTTCGGTCTCTCCTTCCTTCGAAGGCATTATGCATCGAAGTGATTGCGATATAACAACGTTTCAACCAATACAGGCACTGTGGTGGTGGCTCCGACGCAAGATTAGGAGAACAGAGTGCGTATGCTCTCCGACGAAACAGATTTTATGATCGATGAGTTTTGATATCGAGAAGTCAGAAGCAGCGGAAGAACAGTTTACAGACTCGTAGTGACGGATGTCAGACAGCCAAGATCGTCGCACGAGGGAGTGCATGTTAGTGACATTAGCTCCGATCATATGCAGACCCAAAGGAGCAAAACACCGAATTGCAGGACCAACAGTGCCGTCACATGAAGTCCGGTATATATTAAGGAAAAAGGAGGGAGAGAGAGCTGCGCGAACTCGAGAATGGCGACCACGATCGTCAACCCCAACCAAAATAGAACAATAAAGGAACGATCTTCTATCTACACGACCTCCGAAGCGCCGTTGGTCCGATCCAAATCGTGCGCCTCACAACTCATGAGAGCCAATCTACAGTTGTCCGCAGTCCTTGATAGTGACGGTTTTCTTGGTCGAGCCGCTGGAAGACCCGACCTTCTCGATTTCCTTCACGACGTTGAGGCCCTCGACCACCTGTCCGAACACGACGTGCTTCCCGTCGAGCCACGACGTAGGCACGGTGCACAGGAAGAACTGCGAGCCGTTGGTGTTGGGCCCAGCGTTGGCCATGGACAGCACGCCCGCGCCCGTGTGCTTGAGCTTGAAGTTCTCGTCCGCAAACTTTTCACCGTAGATAGACTCACCGCCGGTGCCGTTGCCGCGCGTGAAGTCACCGCCCTGGCACATGAAATCCGGGATCACGCGGTGGAACTTGCTGTCCTTAAAGTGCAACGGCTTCCCGGACTTGCCCTTCCCCTTCTCACCCGTGCAGAGCGCACGAAAGTTCTCCGCCGTCCTCGGGGTATAGTTGGCATACAGCTCCATCACGATGCGCCCCGCATGCTGCCCGCCGATGTCCATGTCGAAGAAAACCTTCGGGTTGGTCGGGCTGGACGGGTTGGTAGCCATATTGACAAAAAAAAATCTGAAAAACCACCCAAAGAAAAAAAACCCACAATCAGATCCACAAACAAGAAACCCTCGCAGAAAAAACAAACCCCCCTCTTCAAAACAAACCCCGTCCTCCCACCATCAACCCCTCCCTAGATAACCAAAGATCTCAGCTACCCGCCAAAACTAAACCTCCATTCCAAGCCCCGTGGTCGATCGGAGCCCAAGCTATGACCACGGCAAGAGAAGAGAGTGATGGAATATCAGCGGCGACATTACCTGAGAGGCGGCGCGACGCGACCGAGGCGATGCGAGGGTTGGGACTCGGGAGAGAGATGAGAGCGGGCACGGGCTCTGAGGCGATCGGGAAGCGTTTATAGGCGGACGGGTGGACAATCCGTCGTTGTACTTTCGTCCTCTTTGTCGACGCGGGGGAAGGATGATAAAAATGGATGATCCAAGGGTTCGGTTCGTGGATGCCTTCAGAATCGTCGGATTCATGGATGAAAAAGAGGCATAGAAAAAAATATGGATGACTCGTAAAGACGTTGGATGAAAACAGAATGGTAGACGGATGAATATGGATGTTTCCCGTCTGAATAGTGATTCTGGATAGACTATGGATGAAATTGGCGTGAGTTTTGGGTTGGTTGTGGATGATTTTTGGGGGTTTTATGGAAGGGGTTTGGGATGGGTTTCTAGGGAAAATCTTGACTTTGTGGTGTGGGCATTGGCTTCTATTTGGTTGCTTTGGAGCGGGACCCGCTGCGGGTTCCGGGTGGCGGGCAGGTATCGAGAGGATATTTTAGGCTGGACGAGAGTTGTACTTTCGTTCGTTGGTGCGTGGATGTAAATCGACGACTAAATATGGGCTCCTGGAAAGCCGTTTGAACTCGAGAGGAAGCTGCTTTTTCATGGATGATATGCGAAGTTTCTGGAGAGAGTGTGGATTGAAAATGTAACTGCGCATCACATGTTAAGCGGAGCTACATTCTGCTCTGAAATGAACAAAACTGGTACATGCTAATCTAGTTTCCACATTGATTAAAATAATGACCACGGTTTCTACATGAATTGATCTTATGAATCCATTCTAATACAATTGAGACCATATAAACTTTAATGCCGGAGAGGCCCAAAATGGGTCTTTGCAGGACTGTCTCCCGGAATCCCGCTGCGATTAGGGGTTAAAAAATAGTTAAGAATTTACTTGCTTTGCAACCGAGTGCAAACATCTTTTAATTGTAATGAGTCTTATTATGGTGTCAAAAAAAAACCATAACCTCAATTGTCATGAGTTTCCCTGCCGGTGGAGGCAAAGAAGTTGGAGGAAGGGGCAACTAGGTTGAGATTAATGCTCGCGACAAAGAGGTGCACATTAATGCTCAAAAACAGTTTATTTAAACCACCATTTCTCTTCACTTCAATTTTTTTGTTTCTAAAAGAAATTAAACTCGATCACTAAGGTAACATTGTTGTGATCCCAAATCACAAATTCCCTCTTAAAGATGGTTAAAAAAAACGACATGACATTTTTTTCCCAAACAATTCTTTAAAACTATGTTTTCTTTTTTTTTGGCAACATGAATGATGTATTTGCATTATGCATAACATAATAAAATGGATTTTAAAGTATATGGTTCAATATATTTACATTTAATATAAAATAAGAAGATTTACAACTTTCCATTAAAAAATGTATATAACTTTAAAATTCAAAAAAATAAATTGGAACAGTTTTCTTGTGGTTGTGGCACATTACTCATTGGTTATAGGTTGGTAATAGACAATGACACCATGCCATTCTTTATTTGTTAGATGCCACATCGTATTGCATATGTTAAGAACATTTATGCCAAGTAAAAAGCTTACAGGGATAACATCTTGGGCAATACATTCATTGATAAAAAAAACAGTGTTCAATGTTTCAAATTCTGTGACTATGTTTTGTATTAAAAAGCTCTAAACCATCATTTCTTATGTAAAGAAGAAGTCCGCATTACAAGTATTATTTTCTTTCATTTTTGTGTAAGATCTTAAAGTAGATTAGTAAATAATTTCTTCACATTTATCATGATTTCTTTTAGTTAGATATGAATTGAAAGTTTATTGTCTATTGAAGCAAAATACAACTTTTTTTTGGAATCCTATAGTATTGGATCAATCTTCTTAAATAAGCCACGGAGTTGGTATTTTCCATTACCAAAGTTGATTATAGTTAAAAGTTGCAAAGAAAACTATGTTCATATCTACTTCTAGAAAAGAATATTGTCCGTCCAACAATCCCGGATCATTGTGTGCCAAAACTCGTTGGATGGAATTCATTTGATGAAATCCAAACCTGTTTGGATCAAACTATATAACGTATATATTATGAGTACATTTGATTTTTGCATTTACAAGAGTTAACTTAACTAAAGATTGTCCTTGCCGCATCAAGGATGGTGAAGGATTTATTTGTCAATTACTACCATCAAAGGAACTTTAGAAAATAAACTACGCAAGTTCTATGAGCTTTGTAGATAATCAACATATGATTGTTGTTTTCACTAAATATTGGGAAAGAAGCTATGATTGGAGAAAAAACCTATTTGAGAAGTTTTTGATGCATGGAGCACTTATTTTTTACTAACTAGCAATTATGACAATCATGTTATGGAACTCTTATCAATGCATAAAATTATCACCATAATGTTTAAAATTACACTAGTTCCTTGCACACCAACTTTAAAAGTAAATAGAAGGACACGACCTTTCAAATAAATACTACAAGGAAGAGAGGTTAAAAAACTATCAACAAACAAATACCTTATTTCTAATTGATATTGTTTTGAGATATAAATTGAAACAATCAAAACAAATGTTTATACTATATCTAGAACTTTGAAAAGGGAAAAAATTGTAAAAACTCTCCAAGTTTTATGCTAATATAAAAAAAAATTGGTACCATCCCTAGCAAGGTGAGAAAACCTTGGCTTGCCTTAAAATGGATTGTTTGTATTCAAATAACGTATTTTCCAACAATCTTAAAGAATCGATACTATTTGCTTTTATAAAAAATCTCAGTGTTACAAAATTGTATAGCAAAGCTATGGGAGTTTATTGGAGTTTAACTTATAGAATGGTATACTTTTTGTTATGAAAGGTCCAGTGAAAAAAATAAAATTATATTTCCATGAAGATACTACTGCGTTGCAGCTTCTAAATGATTAAAAAAATTGTAATAAAAATTGACATAACACAACCTATCTAAAATGTTAAAATATTATTAAACACAAAGGGCCTTTTTAAGATGAAATTTGTTTTAAAGAATTTTACTTAAGATTAATTGTTTATGAGCATGTCTAAATTATTGAAAGTCTTTTGTACGGACATTGGTCCTTTAACCCTTTAAGGACAAGATATTGTCACCACAACCTTCGTGTATTGGTTTGAGTCATGGCACACCGATGAGAGTGATTTCTCCGGCAACCTACTTTCGTTTAAGAATGTTTTACCGGTCTCGGACCCGGAGTCTTCGGTTTACCCGTCTAGCCAGTGACTAGGCAACCCTCAATTCTAAGATCTAGATGCCGTTTCACACCTTTTGAGGATCTAGTATTGGAGGGTAGTTAGTGACCTCTGTGTACTTAGGAACCTTGGGCTCTTGGTTTAAGTACTCTTCTCTTTGTTGCCTTTCTTGTGTCATGCCTTCATTGCTTATGTCTAGAGTCATTGTTGAGCTTGTACGAGTAGAGAGGGAGACAGTTGAGTCCTCCTAGTGGATCATTGGCTAGGATGTGCAACATTGTCGCTTGTTGAGTGTTATGTGGTTGAGTGTAAGCTAAGGCTTCCAGAGGGAGTATGATATCCAGCCTAGATGGTGTAGTAAGATCCGGGATCTACTTCAAACCCTTGACCGGTTGGACCAAGTAGAGTTGCTTACTGGATAGGATTTAGGAAGCCCACTGTTATTTATAATAACATTTCTTAAGTAGGAAGTGTTTGGATTGGTGGGGAGGAGGGGTGATATCCCCCCTCTTGGTACACTGGTAGAGATCTCGGCTAAGTTTGAGTTTGGAGTATTCTCGGTTTTCTACCCTTACAGTAGATGAGATCCCTTGATCCCCGTAGAACGTTGTTTTGCTTATGTGAATTACTTAGCATTAGATTGTTGTGATTCTTGTATCTCTCTTGTTTGATTCATTGGGTGTTGTTGTAATTGGAATCCGGCTTTGCGTGAACGGTTTACTGGAACTATTTTCCGATAGATTGTGAAGGCCGGTGAACGAGCTGCAACCTTTTAATTCTTTCATAGTGTAGAGTAAAGTTGTGAAGATTGTGGCCTCTATACTGTAAAAACGGAGGGCATTGACTTTCCGGCCACAATAAAAACTTACCAGAAAACTATTCTGACGCTCAACAGAGTTTAAATTAAATAATTGTGGTTACTTGTTGCCGGTCACTAAGATACCAGGGAAGCCATCCTTCCGGATGTGCTGAGGTATTGAATATGTATTATTCTTAGATTTAGAGATTTGACACATGATAAATATCCCTGGAAACGATCTGGTTAGGTGGGCCCATTTAAGGTTAATCTCAGTTAACTTTGGGTATTACGAACTACTAGACTACGACAACTTCCAATGATAGAGTTGATCTCTCCTATCCTGATTACCTCACCAAAATGCAGTCCTCACCCGGTCATCCAACATCAATGGTCACTGGTGGTAAGCAGACCGCAAATCTAGAATACTAAATACTCTAGCGTGGCCCACCGCATCAAACAACTCCTCCAGCGGCGTGGGCATGGGATACCAGTCTGACTTGGTCTTGCGATTGATCGGCCTATAATTTCCACTTATCTGCTTTTCCATCCAATTGCCAAAGATAACCTTCTTCGATGGCACAAGTGTACTTGCCGTGGCGCAAGTGAACTTGTTGTTGGAAAACTCAATCAAGCTCGCGGCCACCAACTCTTGATAACAAGTCTCAACCTCAACTTTCTCTAAGACTAACCTTGTACGAATGTCAAAAGATCGAATGGTTGTCTTCCAACTGAATGAGAATGGGCTTGTCTTCATATTTCTCCAAATCAAGAGACTAAAGACAAAACAACTACAATAGGAACATATCAACTCACGTACATTTTGAGCCTCAACACCGGTAAGATGTGGCCCCAAATTCAAAGGCCAATCATCAAACTCCGTGGTCTCCTTCTCCACCTTAGAAGAGTCACTACGTACCGTCACTGCCGGTGATTGCTACATAGAAGCAGAGAGGGCATTCATGCCCTCAAACTCCTCACTCAAATGATCCACTGAAAATCCCGTGTCATGATGATATAATCGGGAAAAAAATATTCCGGGCATCCTCTCGACCAAAGTCCTCGGCCAAGGTTGCAAAGATATAGTAAGCACAAAGCTCCTGAGCTGCGTGCTTCTTCAAAAGAAAAAAACAGCTCTGCTTTCTTGATCTCTGTGAGATGTGGCACCACTGCCCTCAACCATTAGATTTTGCCCCCAACACATGTAGATTGTCGCGCGAACAACACTGAACAGCAAATAGAGGCTACAAATCCAAAGAAGAGTGTTGAGGTCAATGGCTTCAGCCAACAACTAACAACGTTTGCCCTCAGAGAGATTCGATGCGGCGTTTAATGCCTGTCAAAAAGGCCATCGTCCGCTCCCTCTCATGCATAGAAGGCTCCTCGTAAGTTTAGGAATTAGATCCCCAACCATGCCCAGACCGTGAGTCTTAAACGCAAAAGACGCCGGGTAGCACATCAACGTGGGAAATGCCCCCAAAGTGAAACCAACGCGGTTCAGTACGGCCAATGGTGACTCATCATCCTTGGTAACCTCCGTGGAAACACGGTGGTCGTCCAAGATATCATCAACCTTACGTCGCACAGGTCGTTGCACTTGATCAAGTGTAGAGGTGAGCGTTGCCGATGATGCCATGTTGGTCCAAATCCAACGTGGCCGATGCGTGTAAGAGCCCAACATTGCGGCATCAACAAACGTGGGGGGACCAAGAAGGTGATGGATGTATGCCCCATCCTCACGGACCTTTGTCCGAGTATCCTCCGATGGGAGTACGCAAAAGAGGGACTAAAAAAGAAAACATTAAAAACCTTAGACTGGTGGCCATGAAGTGATCACTACTTTAGCTAAGCTAAAAACTCCACGCATGAGTGGTGGCATGTGGCCTAAGAAGAATTTAGATTAGCTTTAACAAATTAAAGTAGAAAAATTAGCATCAATTATTGGCGATCATGGGCTGTTCATAGTGGCATGCCTGAATTTAATTTTCAAATTCCATTTTATTTTTTGTTATTTCCTCCTCTGAGCTGGCGTGGAGAGATTTTGGATTTTGCCGGGGAATATTCCCTAGAATCTCGCTGGTGGCGAGGAGGTTCTGTTGTTGTGAGGGTGATTGTCGGCCTGGGTATCAGCCGGTTGAGGTTGCGTGTATGGAAGTCAAGGGAGCGCTATCGTAGTAGCTCTTGCGCGCGGAATTAGTGCGCAACTGGTGGGGAGAAGCCGGATTTTTTGCTGCAGGAAGGCGCATCGGGGTTACTCGCAAGCAGAGAGTCGTTTTCGGATATTTTCTTGGTTTTTTTTTGTCGTATGACAAAAGGGAGGATGATCCGAAGCGAGCTGTTGGCGAGGATTCCGCGGTGCCCAAGGGAGCTGGAAAAGAGATCATGGTAGCTAGGGGGTGTCATTGGGTTCAAAAATTGGATCTTGAGAGGATAGTGCAGCTAGTTTTTGGTGTGAAGCTGTTGTCTGTTTGGAGAGGCGACGTGAAGTTGTTGAGCGGTTGCGCATGGGCTAAAGAAATAGATGATTTGCAGCGCAATTCCAAGCGTCGACACATTAGAGCTCATCCTGTGGGGAGGCGCCGAGGAGTGCTACACGAGGTGAAGAAGCTGAAGGGATCGCAACAGTAAGAGGACGGCAGTTGGTGGGCATTGTATCGAGGAGACGGGGAGCGCGGTGCTCATCGGGCTATGCGATGAGCCGTGCTGTGCCCGGAAGGTGCAACGTCGCGCTGTAGAATTTGTGCGACGATTTGGAGGAGATAGAGAGTCGAGGCCTGGGTGCGGTGCTCGAGTTCCGCTGCAGAGGTGGTGGAGTTGGTGGTGAAGATGGCAGAGGTCGTGCTTGAGGGGCGAGTTACTTCCTGCGGTTCCGATCGGAAGTGTGCGCCGCGAGGGAGACATCCGGAAGGAGAGGCGCAGCTTCAGATCGCTGCATTAGGGCGCCACCGATCAAGAGCGAAGGTGCCGACAAAGTGACTAGGGTGCAAGTTCCCACCTTCTATTTCTCAATTTTTGTGAATTGTGGCGTATGTGGATCGACGTCAAGGGTGGGCGTTGGCCTTGTGCACGTAAGAATTTCCGAAGCTGGGTGGTGCAGAAGTGCTCTTCCATTGCATGAAAAATTAGGTCTATCTGTTGAAACCTAGCTTGTCTACGCAATCAGGTGGCCTTGTTGGGACCCTCCCATGTTGATGTTGTATGGCCGTGTGTATACTGTGAATGCATCGGAGTTGATCTTTCGATGTCAATATGAACTTGCTGAATGTTGCTGGTCGTTTGAATGCTATGATCACCAAGGTCCACACAATATTCATGAGGGTCCCAACGTCAAGAACACAAAAAATTAGTAAGGTTAGGTGGTGAGAACATCCAATTCGGAGCTACCTCCAATAAGTTATGACAAGCTAAAGTTTTCTGAATTCTTAAGAGGTTGTCTCCTACTGGCTGTCTTTGGGGGGTCATACGCTATTGTGAATCAAAAAACAATAGCCTTGTCAAGTTGATATCGAGCTTCCGGTCATGATGGAGGTGAAAATTTGGAATTTGGAGTCATAGGCAAAAAGTTATGAGCTGTCAAATTTGACACTAGTGTAAGGCTGAAACTGGACCTAGTCGCCCAAGCTTAATCAGAAATTAAGGAAAATGGAAAAAATTAAAAGGAATTAAAATAATAGAATAGAATAGAATAGAATAAAATAAAAAATACAATGAAAGAGTAAGTAAAAGAAAAGAGTAAAGGAGGATTAGTAAAGAAAAGGACAATTAAAAGAAAAGGACGACAATAAGGGAGATAACTTTAAGGAAGGAAGGGAAAGGATAATCAGAATGAACTCACCTAGTTAAATGAACCCTAATTAAGTCTGACTCTCTACCTAACATAGAGGGAGAAGGTGCCACTGCCTATGCGATAGTCTAAGCGGAAGTGGCAACTGCTGCCACCACCTCCCCTTATCCAAGTTAGAGATTAAGATCTTTACCAGCTGGCGCTTTGTAAATACATCACCGGCCTCTACTAACAACTGCGCCAACTGGGTATAAATAGTGCATATGGTATTTTCCTTCTCCCGGCGGAAATCCTAGATGCATTGCATGTGATCACGCCTTAATCCTTCGTACTCGACCTCTAGATGTGCCATGAATTCCGCCAAATGATCGAAGGTTGGCGGATTGCCAACTGCCATTAGTGCCGCATGTGTTGCTACGGCCAAACGTGACATGGCCCCCATTCCAAACCGTTCGACTACAACGGTAACGCCCTTGCCCATGGAGTCCTCACCCAGAGAATCCTCTTCCACTTTTGGCTCCTTGGTGGAAGTCGAGAGTAGGACAACCGCACTCTCCTTGAGCGTAGTCTCCAACTCCACACGTTGGCCCAAACATTCCTCAACTGGGCGCAATTGTGCATTGTGTTGTAAAGTCCACCTCTAATATGAATGAAGGGCATCTAACTCCAATTATTGGGGCGAAAGCTAACACGCATAGCAGCCGTTAAACGACGGTGTCCGTTGGCGCTTCTCCTTCATCTCGGTCTGCAATTGGAGCCGCCAATCAAGTAGAGAAATGCCCCCATCTCCTCTCAAAAACTTGTCTCGCACGATATAACGGAGATTGTCTTTCAAGTTATCAGATGTGCCCACGCCTCAAACTTGAAGCCTACAATCCGTATTCTATGCCAAAATAGGCTTAAAAGTTTTGTTAATATATGATTATAGTTCAAAGTCTATGGTAAAAACACTCTTCGGATGGTCTAGTATAGGGGAGTGATAATATTGACTTCGAGTACCCACATTAAACAAAAACCACCTTGGAATCTATCTACGGGTACCGTCAAAGGGTAAGGGTATAATCAGACAACCTGTAGTTGCAAAACCAAATAACTTTGTAGTTCACTAGTCATCATCTCCGGCTAGCACAAATCTAACCACAACCCCTCATATAGAAAGGTCTTGCCGGCCATAAACCCAATTCACCCCTACGGTACCTTATCACAATCTAGGAACAACAGAAAACGGAGCCATCAAAAAACTCCGGCAACAAGGCCTGCAACACGGGAGAGGTACCGCACAAGAATCTAGAAATCAGAACCGGATCTTCTCGCCAACAACATAAAAACATGAAAGATAAGGGGTCATAGTCATTAGCACATACGTGTAGTGGATGACTTGAGTCGCAAACTTGCAATAGAAAGAGAAACACTAAAAAATCTTTCTCCAAATGTCTAAAACGAAAGGAGTAGTGGACATTGACCACAGTGTTCAAAAACACTAATCCTTCAATAAAATTTCATAGATTAGTGGATAATCATGATAAATGCCAAACTAACACAAAAATTACATCAAATGGTGTAAACCCTAACTATAAACATAAATGATCACATTCGAGTAACAATGCCCTTGTAATCTACTCCTAAAGTTTAGCACCAACTTTTTTTTTATAGTTTTAAAAAAATGTTTTTAAGGTCACATAAACTCGAAAACTAACAATGTTTAACACCTCTAATCTTAGATTTTATCCACGAACTCAAATCCAAAATCGGAATCGAAAAATGACATTTTTTTGTACAACTTTTTAAATGGCACAATAGTGGAAAAATATGAGAGATATGAGAGGGTCTTTGTCAAGTGAATAACTAGTAAATCACTAGGATAGTTAAGTGTCTTGCACTACACAAAAAGAGAATCAACGAGAGCAAGTATAATAAGAGAATGCGGAGCCTTTACTAATGATAAACAATCATTTACAAAGCAAAGGTAATCACTAAACACTCTCTAACTCACTTACAAAGCTTGACTTGACAAAGATGTCAAGTCAAGGACGTGTGTGCTTTATACACATACACACACATAGAATCCTAAGTGAATGGAAAACATCCTCCAATGACTGTGGTGCATCGCCGTACATCCCTAAACTTGTAAATTAGAAACAAACTAATATACGCTAAAACATTACGATGTAGAGGGGCCCTCGACGCCACGTCCCGTGACAATAAGTTCCAATTTAATTCTTGTGCAATGTACACAACCCAAATTAGATTATTCGCTAAATGATTAATCTTTTCATGTTTTCTAATACACCTCTCATTAGTATGAACTTTTAATTAATCAATGGTATTATTAAAAATAAATTAGCTCTACATGATCTTATGAAATCCATTGCATAAAATGTCCACATAAGTAAAATAAAAGACTATTCAAAGGAGTTTTTAAGGACTTATTAGTAATGTGGATTGTAGAAATGCATGTAAGACCTAGGGTCTCTATCTGATATGCTACAAACGCTAATGTATCCTTGATTTAAGATAAAAACTAGTATTATGCACATACTTGCAATCAAATTATAAATTGATTGCTTTTCAAATAGAAGAAATAATAATACATTGTATCATTTTCTTTTATGTCAGTTAGACAAAATATATAAAATTGAAAATAAAACATAATAAATAACATGTGGGCAAAACAACCATCAATAAAACTTAACTTCTATTTAACCTTTACAAGACAATGACTATATTCTTCCAAAAAGCTACACAAATGCAAATTGGAATATTCTAATATTGCTGCCAATTGGGCTTGTTCAATAAAAGTGTGTAACTCAAAGGTTACAATTTAAAACCTCCAAATCTAAAAAAATGAATTTAAAACCCTCTTCCTCAATTTATTTCTTCTTTTGAGGCAACCTCATCACAACAACCTGCACAAATAACAAAAAGAAAAACAAATCAAACATCACTTTCAAACAATGGTTTGGAATTGGAATACTATTCTTGTCTAGAATTCATATTAGTTTCAGCCATGCAACATACTTGTAAGAATGATTTCCATAACAACAAAAAATAACCACAAGTAAAAAGCTCAAGTCTAATACCTTAAAAATGGATTACTATGAGATACTATAGCAAATCGATAAAGTTTCAAATGATCAATTATTGCACACACATGATCCACCCCTAACCTACCATCGTTTTGGTAATGTCCCATTCCATAATCAAGTGCAAGGTAATTAAATAAGGAACTAAAAAGCTACATTTCCTATAAGATCACATGTCCTTCATCACCTTTAGACAATGACAAAATCCAATAAAAAACCATATAAATCATATCACTATAAGATAGAATGACCCACTAACTTAAAACCACAAACTTCTACGCCTTTCTTAGATTCTGAGGAGTAAAAGTAGGCTACTATTACACCACTTATACTCACCAATGGTACACTGATGGGTTCCATTTTCACCCTAGAATCTAGGAAGGGCATAGAAGTTGGTGGTTTTCAGGTCATTAGATGGTTTTGAGTTATCCTACCTTAACCCCTAAAGGACCAAGTGTCCGTTCCGAGCACAAATTTTTTCACTTTGATTGCAATTATCTTTGAATCCATACGGTAAAAGAAAAAGGCGACATGATTCACTGCTCGGTTGACCGCATAATTAACCGCAGGGTTGACTACAACGTTTCTATAGTTCACTACACAGTTCACTACGTGGTTGATCGCTGCGTGGTTCACTGCGTAGATTATGATTTTAGTAGTATAATTCTACCTCAATGTTTTGATGCCTCACCTTTCCACTATTTGACTTATCTCCCACAATTGTCTGACATGACAACCTCCAACTCTCCGGTTTCTGCACACAAACAAAGCAACACCATAAGCTCACCAACAGCATCACTCATCTGCGAACCCTCAATCCAACTTTAGAGCACATATAAACACAAGGATGCAGAAATTATGGCAACAATTTAGAGCATATATATACAAAGATGCAGAAATTACGGCAACAATTTAGAGCATATATATACAAAGATGCAGAAATTATGGCAACAATTTAGAGCATATATATACAAAGATGCAGAAACCATGGCAACAATTTGAAGGATGTATATATATATAGATACAAGATGCGGAAATTATGGCAACAGTTTAGAGCATATATACACAAAGATGCAGAATTAATGGCAACAAACTTGCCTATTCTGCTTTCGAACTATGAAGTGCACAATGTGATAGATGGGCGAACCTTTTTCAGGTACTTGTACTCTGTATCGGTGCGCTCGTTGAGGAACTCCTTCCCGTCCAAGATCTGTTGCTGGCAACTCTCCAATCAGCATTTCCAACGCCGTTTTGCAATGCAAATGTAGTGGTTTTTTAACCTTGTATAGTGATCATTACAGTGATTTTCATATGTAGTGATTTATTTTAGTATTATGTATCTACCAAGTCTGTGAGAAAGAGAGGAGAATAGATCTCTGACCTCCACAGCGCAAGTGCCGCAGCTGCCACCACCTCCGCAGTTCATCACCTTCCCCTGTCCCATGACCAATAATTTACAACCAGCTCACTTTCTTTAAGAAATTACAATAAACTGCACTCTCAAAAAATCATAGAAACGGCGTTTTCTATGAAAATTCCCACTCACAAGGTTAATGCATGTGCTCTCATCCACCTCCACAATTTGCTAGCATGGTTTAGGGTTGCGTTGTTACGTAGAGGCCGTAGAGCTCCAGCTTGTTCTCCAAAATGATGTTGCGCAGCAGCTTTTCTCCGCTTCCGACTGACGTTGTGGTCGCCTCTTCGCCTGCGTTTGGCTACACATCCACAAAAGAATCAGAGCTTCGTCACCATCTCTGTGTTCACCTGCTCTCAGAAATCAAGGTCACAGTGGACATGGGATATGTAAGCCCTACAACTACACTTGAACTCCATCTAGAGCGCAGAACCGAAGAAGAAAGTGACACAAGAAGAGCACTCCTCAAAGAATATGAATACCATCGACACTCGGAGATTCCTCGTCATCGCTGAATCGAGAGCTAACAATTTACCCGATCCTCAACAAATCAAGAGCACAAGAGCACAGAACCTAGAGATGAATCCGAGAGCCCAGACGAGAGAAGGGGAGAAGAGAAGCCACACCCCAAGAATTTCGAGGTGAATAGTGGGCGGAGCAACATCCGTAGCCGGAGCTGCAGAAGTAGACGCACCGCTCTCGTCAAGAGAGCACCGCAGCGCGGAAGACTTGCTTCCACGAGAAGCTGGGGCCCATGAAGCTGCAACGCTCTCAACCCGTAGGAAACTCACGGAACCCACCGAAGGACAACTCGATGGCCGCACCACCAACGTCGCTGCCATGTCAATTCTCTCGAAACCCACCAAACCAACCGAGTTCGGAGCTGAATCGAATCCCAAATCAACAGCGGTTGCTCTCTGCAAACTTCAGAAACATGGTTGTGCAGACCCAAAAGCGCAACTGAAGGCTGGCAGTGGACGCGCGCTTGCTTCTCAGCCAGAAACGGCTTGTGGAGAGCCAGAGACCCGAGCGCCGCGTCGGGTATTGCCAGCGAGCATACCCGCTATTGTGAGCCAACCATTGTGCGCTTTCGCTGCGAAAGGATAAATCGGGGCCGCAAGCTCAAGCGCTCGGTGGAAAGCAATCCTGGAGTTTTCCTTTTACCAGCTTAATTTCCAGGTTCTCGCGATAAGCTTTCAACTCCGTGCGACGTCCAAGCAACAGAATCACCTGCAGTCTGACGATGAACCTCGAGCTCGGTGGTGTCCCGGAAGCTCAATGCTCTGGCGAACACGAAATTGCAGCTCGGACGTAGCGGGAGATGACGAGTTTGCGAGCGGGGTCCGTGGTTGAGATGGCGCTGTTAGATTACGCGCGACCCGGGGGGAACTTCCTGCGCCATGAATGCATCGCGTGCTCGTCGCCTTCGACCTCGCTCTCCCTTCCCCGAGGTCGAGTGGTGTGTGTGAGCTCGCAGTCTCGGGGTTACATGGGGCATAAGGCGAGCCTCAGGTTGCGGGCCGTGCAGCAGGAGGAAGCCTCCGCGGCGGTGGGCACCTTGTCTGTGGGGCAGTACCTGGCGCAAGGGCTGCGCGAGGAGATGGAGGACGAGATCGCCGTGGAGGTCGACGCGCCCAACGGATTCTCGTACGCGGCGATCTTCGATGGCCACGCCGGCGACTTCTCCGCCAAGTTCCTCAAGTGAGACATCTCTCATAATCCATTGCAACAAGATTGTATCCATCCTCTGATCACAACTTCGTGAGAAAAAATCCGATCAATGTGTAGTATGGAATTGCATTCACCTCCGAGTTTGCGTTTGAGTAAGCCTAATGTCTCTCCTGCGCTTGTTCCATGATCCATTCAAGATGTGACCATCTTCTGATCACAGTTTCTGTGACATGAATCGTCTCTTCTCGGAGTTGCTGGAAAATCATTCATCACGATCAGTCTGCATTCAGCTCCGAGTTTGAGTGTTGATCTGTTTGGTTGGGTGTAGGGACGAGCTTTACAAGGAGTGCGTGGGAGCGTTGGAGGGCGGCACATTGCTCGAGTCTGAGGAGTTCGAAGAAGCCGAAGAAGCGCTGTCTGGCGCGTTTCTGCAAACCGACAAGCGTCTCATCTCACGGTAAATTCATCACAAACACATAGGGTTTAGTATGTCGCATGGTTTACACGCCAGAACCTGTTGATACTCTTTATTCTCCTGCTGCGTCTTGCATTTGGGTTGTCATAAAAGACAGTGTGATTTTGTTCTGTCATTTCTTGTGTCCTTGAGCACATTTTTCCATCGAAGGGCATCTGATCATGTGGTTTTTTTTTCTTTCCCTTCAGGCTTGAGGCGTGCACGGAGGTGTTGGAGGCGGAGTCCGGATCCACAGCGACCGTGGTGTTCGCTCGCCCTGATCGTCTCGTGCTCGCCTATGTCGGCGACTCTCGTGTGGTAAGTTCTCTCCTCCGCAAGTCTCCTCCTCATGTTTCATTTCCTCGGACATGTGAACAATGTGTGCTGCTGCAGGTGATCAGCAGGAACGGCAAAGCTGAGGATCTCACCTCGGATCACCGACCGTTTGGACGAGACAAGAAGGCGTTCGCGGAGACCAAGAGGATCCAAGAAGCAGGCGGGTGGGTGCGTGATTATCAACCCTATTTTTTTTATCATGTTTTCTTAAAACCAGTCTCGATTTCTATAATCAGCTCAAAGAGTCGAAAGGGAACCACAATTCATGACCTCTTCAACAAGGCGGCTACAACTACTGAGTAACTTGTGTTGAGAGACCACCAAGCTCCTCCGTTGATCTAACAGCTATCAAGAGCGAGAGGAAAGAGTAGTTTAATGGATGTATTATCGAGTATTCTTTTGTCATGTGCAGGTGACGCATGGTCGAGTTTGTGGATCGCTGTCTGTCTCTCGTGCCTTCGGCGATATCCCATTCAAAACTCAGAAACAAAAGTATGTCATCTCTTTGTGGGCCACCTCTTTCAAGTTGCTCTGCTATTTAGAAGATGTCTAGTCTAGTCTATGATGTGTGTTTGGTTGGGTAGGAGTTTTGATATCAGTTGGTTAAACCTGACGTGTATTGTGGCAGGATGTTAGATAACTGGATCATCTTTTGAAGCGGGCCTGAACTAGGCTTTTATCTAAAATATATTTTGGTTCTGTGAATGTTTTTTGAGAGTTGACGTGCATTGTGGCAGGATGTTGGATTTGGGAGTTGCTGAAAAACGCTGGACTGAGGGCTTTGCAGCTGGGTGAGTAAGGTGTTTTTTGTTCGTTGTTTTGGTTTTTTAGCAAGCATGTCTTGTGGTGACATGTCTTGTGGTGCAAATGCAGAAAGAACGTGGATGGCGAGTGGCTGACTGCGTTGCCAGACACGGCTTCCATGTTGTTGGACGAGGACGTGGAGTTCGTTATTGTAGCTTCTGATGGCGTCTGGGATTGGTTGAAGAGGTACGAACTCTTTCTCTCTTTTCTCTTTCTTTGCTGAAAGAGAGAGCAAGGTGGCTAATATTCATGGATACTCTTTCAATAATTCTGTAATTGAAAACTAAGTTTAGAGACCACCAAGCTCTTTGATACTTAATTGTAGGATAGACCCCCAAACTCTTCCACTGATCGGATAACTATTTAGAGTGAGAAAAGAGTAGTGTATTAGTTAAGGTGATTATTTTTATTCAAGCTTTGGGTGACGTTACAAACAACTCTATTGTGTTATTCTTTTCTAACAGAGGATTGCTGGTTAAAATCCCCATGTTGCAGTGCTGATGCTGTGGCGTTGGTTAGAAAGCGCCTACGTGAGCATGGCGACGTTCAGGTAAAGTATGGCTAGAGATTTTTGTACTTGCTCACATGTCAAAACATGAAACATTTTTATTTTTTTTACCTCAGATGCACGAAACAAGCTGAAACTCTTTTTGTTCCGTTTTTTTACGCAGCGTGTATCAGAAGAAGTTGCACAGGAAGCTCTGGTGAGTTGCAAACACAAACTCTTTCCATTTTACATCTTCATTTGGCTTCTTTCCTGTTCTTCAAGTGCAAATGGTGATGAAAACGTATGTGTTGTGGAGATGATCAATTATTCTGGTTTTTTGCAGAATCGAGGAGGGCAAGATAATGTCAGTGTGATCATCATTGACTTCGGGTACTTTTCTGGCCTCTCTGTACTCTATTTTAGCGTGTTCCCTCTTGGTTTCTTGCAATGGAATTTTCATTTCATATTTTTCCGTAAAAATATATGAAAGAAGGAACTATTTGCATGAATTTGAACGTATTGACAAGGTGGCTGATTGTTTAGAAAACACGTTGGTAAAGGCACCCAAAGTTTGAATAAGATACCCCTTTTTTAATCTATTATCATTCGACTCTTTTCTCACTCTAAAATATTATTAGATACCCCTCTTTTTATTCAAACAGTTGCATACCCCTTTTTTTTCGTCATTCTACTCTTTCCTCACTCTTAATAGCTATTAAATCATCGGAAGAGCTTGGTGGTGTCTTTAATAGAATCCTTATTGAGTTTAGAAGAGCTTGGTGGTCTCTAAACTCAAGTTTGAACTAGTCTTAGCCCTTCTGCTGAAGGAGGGAGGTCATGAATCTCAGCTCCCTGTTTTGCTCTTTGAGCTGATGAAGGAAATGAAGAGCTATTTAGGGCTGAATTTAATGATAAAGAATGAGAAAAGAGGTCAAAACTTATGGTATCATTGCCTGACTTTACAAACAACTCTAATAATCGCATTTATGCTACTTGCAGGCGGATGAAGTCAGAGGATGGAGCTCCGACCTGGAAATTTTGGTGATACATCTCTCAAATTATTGTTGTACAAAACGCCTTGACATGTATTCTGCAGTCATTTCCATTTATGTAGGAGCTGTTATCCTTCTGCTTGATGAGGTGAAGTTCAAATCTTGTAAATCATCTACAATTGTTCTATAACAGAGTCAGATTCTTACTGCTCTGCATATTTTGCAGCTGAAATTATAGTGAAATTATGATTGTATTTTTTGTATTTTGAGGAAATTGGATTTTGGTGAGGCCTTTTCAAACTCATCAATAATCATGATTCTGATTACCTCGCATACTACAAAGAAATCTGGGAACTTAGTTCAGGTAGTAGCCTTAAAGTTAACCCTCAAGGTCCTTCACAACAAAAATACTTCAAAACTACCCATTCTAGTGTAAAGAGAGAATGGAGATAGAATAATTTATTTTCAGTTTTATTTGTAAGATCCTAATTTAACCTCATAAAATAACATGTTCCCAAGATTTCATAAACTTTGACCAAATATAGTGTTTGGTGTAAAGAAAAAGGTTATTTTCCTCCTTGCTTTGAGAAGATCAAGCAACTTCAACATCACTTTGTGCTGAACTATTGTATCACACAAGGTCTAAATTTTATACCATCATGTTTAACACCAGTTTTTAGAGGTAGAAGTCATGTGTGACATATCTAAAACAATTGTGCAAGAAGTACATTAGTGGTTCAAAAATTGCCTACAAACACTTACATTTTTTTTTATGAATCGAATTTGTTCTAAGATGAGAATTCAAATGGTGAAAAAGAAGGTTCATACCACATCTTATAACCAAAGCAAAGGTTTGTACTTCTCCTTGAAGTTTGATGAAAACACCATAATCTTTCGATACTCATGTAGGAATTTAGTAGTTGTTTTTCACCTTGTCCCAATGGGTGTAAGAACTTTGACTTACGTTGAATGGAACTTCTATACTATGGAAGGAGTTTCCTTACAATCTTAAAGACAATCATGCTTGTTACTTGTATAAACAAAATTTCACAAATAATGTATAGGTGTAGCAAAGAAAATTGAGTTTGTAAAAAGATGTTAAGTTAAATACTTTTTATGCCACTTGTATATAAGCACCTGCATCTCAACCAAATTATAGATGTATTACAAGGGTGGAACATTTTCAAAAGATTATCATTTCAAAGGTCCAAAATACTGGCAATGTATTTTTTATTCTTTGATTCACACAAAGGTCATTTAGAGGGTAAGATTTCTACTATTGTTGGACATGGCCATTCCGTGAAGTTGTCGACTAGACTTATTTTCTTGGTAAAATTATCTGGTACTCTTCTCTTCTAAGTAATTACACTACAACCGGCCAAGACTTCTTAAGGTATGTTATCTTTTCATCTTATGTGGCATACCATCCCTTACATCAAATAACTAGTCTTAACCAACGGGTGTATCTTTCCACCGTGGTGTAATGTGGACATTGTTCAAACTTTGGATGGATTTACAAACAAATATGGTTTTCCAATTATTTCATTTTCTTGTTGAATAATCTTTTAAGGACTATGGTGTATCTGTACGCGGTATTTACACATTTCCATGAAAACATTGATGGTCCAATGAAGGATGCCTTTGATGGGTTGAAAAAAACCCGTCCACACATACTGCAAAAAGTCACAACCACAAATAGAGATAGCGTCGTTTCTAGTAGAAAATACCGCTAAGTCCACAGCGAAGCTCCTTCCTGGTGAATCCGTCGGACGGCGGCACAGTGTCTCACTACATCTGTAAAAAGCGCACAAAGACAATCAAGTTCCTTCAATTCTTGGATCAGACAACGTTGAACTATCGTAAAAGTTGTACGCTCATTACTTTAAAAATGACCACCTATGGATCTCTAGTCGTTAAAGGGTTAAGTAACTTTAGATCACGATTAGTACAACAACACTACACCGTTCACCTTATGTTTTGTGGTTGTATTATTCATGTAGATGATCTACACTAATTTTCATAGAAATACATGCATGTTAAGTTTTGAATGAGTGGAGTTTTCCGAAAAGTTCTTCGCAAAGGAAAAACCAATAGGAATATAGTGCCAAACCTGACGCATTTTTATATGCACAAGAATAGACTTCCAAAAATCTCATACTCCCTTGTTCTGCACCAATGAGATGCATGGCAATCAATGCTCTAGGGCCCTACCCCATGCAAGCTGAAGCTCCCCCGTAGTGCTCCAAGTTTCCAAAAAGTTGACCGGTGGTTCTCCTACACCTTTCCGAAGCCAAGTTACGATGTGCATGTAGTCCCAATTACTATCACAAGACCCTAAGATTTGGGATGAAAGACCCTATACTTTCAGAAAAACTCTAAAGTATAGCCTCGATGACCGCCACCTTCCTAAACACTGCCACTCTATATTTGGTCTCAATTCCACCCCACATTCACTTCATTACCACCCAACCACTCTTTATCAACTCCAAATTAAAGCTACTATTGGTCAAGGCCCCTGACTTTTGGTTGGCGCTCATGGGGGTACCTAGTGGCAGAAATAGACTAAAGCGGCAGCACACATTGAAAATTCATAACAAATTCAATTTTCATCCAATAAAAATATGAAATCACTTGGGTTGAGATTATAATTCTAGTGTCTATCATTGAAAAATAAGTGTACAAATATTTGGATTCTCCATGTATGCACATTGCTTAATCTGGCGGTCATAGGCTGGTATATTCTAGTATAACAGCAATATGGCTTGAAAATGTGGTGAGTAAAGTGAACGGTGTAGAGCTTCTGAACAAAAAAGAGCTATGGTACCAAACCTGTGGCACCAAGTCTAGAGTGAGTGTGAGAACAACAAAAACCCTCATCACTTCAAGTTCACAGCAGGATTTGCCATTAACCCTTTAAGGCTGGACCTGCTCCAAATACACCTATTTGAGCTCTCCTAGCATTAAAGGGTTAAAGGAACATAAGAAGATGAGAAGCATAGATTGTTGTGAGTGAATTCCTGACGTAGGTTTACCGACATATGATCATTTTGTTGTTGGAGTTATGTCAAGTTATGTGTATTTTGTTCTTGTGATGTGTAATAGGGGAGGGATTAGTTTCAATAAGTGAGTTATTTGGAAAGCCACTCTATGGTTTGCAGAAGAAGAAGAACGCCGGTCTCCGAAGGAGGCCGGCGTGAATAAAGTGTCTGTTCGTTCCACTACTAAGACCATGCCCACAGGATGAATGGGTCTTTAAGTGTGTGGGAGTATATATTTGTGTTGGTATGGGTGTTGGGTGGAGGGGGGTACATTGGGTGGCAAAAGAGTTGTCGTGCGATTTTGAGGGCATTTTTAATTAGTTTTGATGGCGTGAAGTGGTATGTTTTAAATTCTTCATTGTTCATAATGTGTGTTCCGTTTGGTAGGGAGATTTGTTTGAGTTCGTAGATATTTTTTGATAGGAGTTTTTGTAATAACTTTTGAGATAATTGTGTGTTGAGTATATTATGCCTTTGTGTTTCGAGAGTCTAAATTTTTTCTAATGTTGTTGGTTCTATAAGGTAGTTGGGGAGGGTACTTTTTAGGTGGACTTTTGCTACATGTTTTAGTAGGAAGAAGGTACGTGTTATTGGTGATCTTGTACAATTTGTCTTTTTTATTCTAGGTATGTTTTCGGCCCCCCCATATTGGGCGAGGATGTAATGTGTTAGGCCCTTATATATTTTTCCAAGTGTGCCATTGTCATTTAGAGCATTCTGGAGTTGTTCTCCTATGCATCTAAGGTATGCGTTTTTTAGCGAGAAGGCTTCTAGTCCAAAGAGGTTGTGTGGTAGTTGGGTTATTATATTAGACATACATTTATGCATGCCGCATACGGTTTTTTGTGCGGCAGTTATTTTTTGGTCCAGTTTTTTTATGGCGGGCATTGAATATGGTACCGCGTAGAAGCTGTATGCCACACCTGGTCTTAGAACTGTGTCGATCATCTTTATTTTTTGTTTCATAGTGGTTGGGCAAGCTACTAGTTCTTTGCATTGTTTGATTAATTTTGTGGTGGTGGCATGGATTTGGGTTTTCCATTTTAGGGAGGGGACAAGACTTATTCCTAAATATGTGTATGGTTCGTTTTGGTGTAGTACGGGTATTTGTTGGTTTCGGTAATTAATGTTAGAGGTTTGTATTAGGGCTTTGAATGCGGTGGGGTTTGTTTTTGATTTATTTGGGCATCCAATGATGGCACATTTTGGGACACCTACGTCCATACCTGTCCATTTGCAATATCTGTCTATTTTGTTAAGTTGTATTTTTATGGCATTGATTTTGTTGGTTATGGCCGCAAGGTCGTCCGCGTATGCCGTGGAGTTGATAGTAGTTTGTAATGTCCCAAATGTGTATCCATTGTTGCCTCTATCTAGCCATCTGAGTAGTGGTTCTAGGAATATGATGAATAGATATGGGCTTAGGGTATCTCCTTGTATTGTTCCCCTTTGGATGGCTATACGTTTGGTTTTACCAAAGTGTTCCCCTATGTAGTAGGTTGAGGATTCAGAGTATATATTTCCCACTAGTGCGGTGGCGTCTTTAGGGTATCCAAGATCCGTCATTATGGCTAAAAGTCTAGCGTGGTCAATAGAGCCGAAGGCATTTTTAAAGTCAACATACAGTATAAATATGTCTTGGTTTGTAAATCGTGCATCTTCTAGTGCGGCTATTATTGTTTGGATTTGTCTAGCAGTACTTCTTTCTGCTCGGAATCCCTCTTGGCTATCATGTAGTATTTTATGTTTTTCGCCGTATGATGATAGTATTGATGTGAGTGTACTCGTAAATAGTTTATAGATGGTATTGGCTAATGCAATAGGTCTATGGTTCGGTAGCATGGATGGGTCTCCTTTTTTGTATAGTAGGATCTTTGCACTTATTTTCCATGAAGCAGGGATTTGTTTTTGTTTGTAGCAGTGGGAGAAGAAGAGGTTTAGTAGTTTGTGGAACCTTGGGGGCATATTATTTAGGATAGAGTTCGGTATGCGGTCCGGTCGGGGGGCCTTATTATTTCCTAGGTTACGTAGGCAAATGTCATATGTAGTTTGATTAAAGTATGTGTGTAGTGGGGTTTCCGGGTCTCCTCTTTTTTCTAATGTGAATCCATCTAGGTCATGCCATGGATATTGTCGTATTGCCCATGTGCATGTAGTGCAGTGGTCCGGTTGATAGTTGCATGTGTTTACCGTAGGTGTGTTGTTTTTTGTTTGTTGGTTAAATATTTCGTTTGCAATGTCTTCTGGGCTAGTTAGTATATTATTGTATTGGTCTGTGATGCAGTCTAATGGTGGAGACTCCATATTTTTGAATATTCTTCTGTTTATTTTCTTGGGGCTAGTTTCATATAGTTGTCTGTATCTGGAGATGGCTTTTCGAATGTTTTCTTGGGTATGTTTGGTGGTGATTTTCCGGGCTTGTAGTTGGCGTTTTTTGCAATTATTGCTATGTTGTTTATCCATGTGTCATGAGGTAGATGTATGGGGGGTAGATTAGGGATTTGTGTGTGTTGAAGGTTTTAGAGTTCGTTGAAGATAGGGTGGTTTCGCCATTGGGGGTTGTTATTTACGGTTCTTATGGTTTTCCTTATAGTGTGGTAAATGGTTAGATGTTGTTTCCATGTTTTGGATAATTTACGGGGTAAATATCCACCTTGTTGTGATGTTCGGTTTGTCATTTGTGGTATGGGTTGGGCTTTGCAGGTTTGTTCAATTGTATTGGATATGTTGTTGATGAGTGTATCTAGGGTGTGACAGGCTTCTTGCCATTGCGTTTGGGAAAGATGGTTATTAGATTCTAATTCGTTTATAAGGGAGTCAATGCGTAGTGAGTTTTCTTCGAAAAATTTTATGTTGAATAGTTCTATGTTGTTTTGTGGGATGGGATTGAGGATACGTATGTGGTCATTGTTTGTGTTGCTTGGTGTACGGTTTATGAATGTATTGTTTGGGATGTGTAGTTGTATAGGTGAATGATCTGAGTTCAGATGAATGTTATTATTTGTTGTGGAAGTAAATGTGGTATGGTTAGTTGCACGGACGTAAAATCCATCAATTAGGCTCCAATTGTTATAGTTGTGTCCCCCTTGTCTAGAGTATGTAGTGTTTGTGGGACTATAATTAAAGTTTAGGTTTTCTGTAAATTGTTTCCATTGTAGGCCTATTATTTGTGGTGGTGTGTGTTGGTTTCCATTTTGTCTACCTATGAGGGCAATGTCTCTATTGAAATCACCACATAAGATGTGGTTGTGGTTGGGATTGTTGATAATATGGGTGGTGATGTTAGTTTTGATGTCCTTGGTATGTCCGATGTCTTGGGGAGGGATGGCATGTACATGTGGTGAATTAGCCATGATTGTAGTGGGTGATTAGAGATTTCCATAATTTGAAGGTATAGGGATAAGTTCAGCGGGGTAGGAATTTTTTTGACATTACCTGGGAAGGCGTATTTTTTGTGTATGACGGTGAGGAGGCCCCCACGGCCCGGTCTATATGGTCTTCTTTGTTGTATGCATCGTGTTAGGGCATGTGTATTATTGAAAATAAATTTGTATTCGGGAAATAGTCTTTGTATGTATTTTGTGGATTTTGTGGCCGATATTTTTGTTTCTTGTATGACTATGAGTGCCGGTGGTGTGTTAGTATGTATAATTATGTTTTGTAGGTTTGGGAGAGTGGTATTTAGAGATGAGGCGTTCCATGTAATTATGCATGTACTATCAGTATTTGGTCTAATATTTTGATTTTATGGAGGAAGGTAGGGTGGTGGAGGGGGGGGCGGATGGGTATATTCAGGTATGGGGTTAAAACATTTGAGTGATTCACTGATTAGATTGTTAGGGAGGTAAGGAAATTTTTGTTTTATTATGTTGTTTGAAGGAGGCATATTCTGCTTATGTATGAAGCCATATAATTCTTTGTGTATTGATGTTCCGTGGTTTATGGTGTTTTGATTTTCTTCTAGAAATGTTGTATAGGGGTGTGGAATATTGATGTGTCTCTTGGGTGGATTTTGTAAGTTAGAGAGGGTGTGTAGTAATGTGTTAGTCCAGTGGGTTATGTTTGGGTTTTGTGTGTTTAAAATGTGATTACACATGTCTATGTTTGGGTGGATAGTAATTATAAGGGCGTGTAGGATATGTGATGATGGTCGTGTGTTTTGTTGTTGTATGTATTGAGCAATGTGTGGATGCGTAGTGTTGTGTAGTTGGTGTAGTATGTGTGTAGTTTTTATTAGAGGTGCAAATGTTTGAGCAATGTGTCGATATTCCGATTGTAGGTTTATAGTATTTGGTATGAAGTATATTTTGGCATTTTTCTTGTGTATTATAGGATGTCTTTTTAGTATGTTTGGCATGGGTCCGGGGTTGGTTTCTACATCTCCACTTAGTAGTATTAGAAGTTTGTGGTGTTTGGGTTTAATGTGATAGTTTTGTTTTTGTGGTTTATGTGTATATTTTAGGTATTTTTTTGTTTTTATGTTTTTAGTGTGTTGGTGTGTGGAAGTTTGGATATTCCCTTCTTTTTTAATTTTATAAGTATTTTGATTAGTGGTGTGTTTCGTTGTATGTTTGGAGGGTTTTTTGTTGTTATCATGTACGATTTTTATTGTGTTTGTATTGATGCATAGTTGTTTGTTTATTATTATTATTATTTTATTTTTTTATGGGTGTTTGTATTTGTGTTGATATATGTGTATTTGCTATTGTGTGTGTACGTGGTTGTGTTTGTAAGTTTTTTTGTATTGATACGTGTATATATGTATGTATTTGTATGAGTACAACTATTTGTGTAGGATAGTATGTGGTCTCTATTATATGTGCTTGGGTTTATGGGTTGTTTGGGGTTAGTTTTTATGTCTTCGCCTAGTAGTAGTAGGAGTTTTATGTGGTTAGAATTGGTGTTTTTAGTGATAGGTGTATATGGTGGCGTATTTTGTGAGTGGTATTTGTTTGTGTGCAGTTGTTGGGTGTATATGTTAGGTAATGTTGAGGTTCTGTATTGTGGAAGTAGTATGTTGTAAGGGTATTTATATGTATTGTTTGTGCTCAATTTTTGGTGGTAATGATAAGGTGGTATCGTATGTTTTTTGGTATGTGGTATGTGTGTGGTGAGGAGTTTTTTGGTGGTAAGCCAATGCCATTGACAATGACAAGTAGGGTGTGTGTTGGTGTAGTGGTATTGGTAACAAAATGTAGTCATATGAGTTAGAGGAACCCATGTGGGAGGTTGTAACCTTCTCATGGATTTGTACTCATATGTATGACATGTGTTCACAAAGAAGTACCTCTTGGAAACTACAGCAGGAACTAGGGAGGTAGGAGGTGGAGAAAAAGTAAAGGTTATAGAAGGAGGGGAACAATAGTATGAGATTGTAAATTTGAGATAAGTCACTAATACTACTATAAGATGAAGTGGGGGGAGGGAGGTGATAAGATAGATATGGAAGATGATGGGACGAGATGCAATTTCTAGGAGAGATGTAGCTAGGTATAGGAGGAACCAATGATCACCGAGTCGTTGAAGCGTTCATGGGCGGTCTTTGATCAGTCCACGTTTGACGGGTCATCCACATGAGAAAGAGATAGCACTTCGTGGTTGGATTTGATACCTTTCATTACTAACAAGGCAACACTCATTAGTTTCTCAACATCATCAAGTTTCGAGTATACCTCGGCGTTGCGGGCGTCGGTGTATTCTCGTGTCTCTCGAATGATGTCTTTGTTAAGAGTAGATAACTCTGAGCGGAGTTTTTCGTGGCCTTCTGCCATCATAGCAACCACCTCTTCTCGTATGTTGGTGGTGTGTGTGGTAGTGGGGTTGATGGCGGCGACTGTGTTTACTAGGGCAGTGTTGATGTCATTAAATCCCCATTTCTCCACCAAAGTGATGGAGGGGGGATCTATGCCATCAAGACTACGCCAGTGGGGTCGAATTTCAACTTGGTGGCATCCAATGTTGAAGGTCTTGTCTAGGTATTGTCTATAGACAATAGGGTTAGCAACTTGCACATTGGCAGAGCCATTGTGTTTGCCATCTATCTGACGGTGGAACCAAATGCTCATGATGTTCTTGGCCTCTAAAGCCTTCGTGATGGCTTCCGTGGTTTCAACCACGCTCAACAAGATAGATAGCTGGGATAGTGTGAGTGTGAGCGCATCCTTCTTGGCTCTGTCATTGGTTGTGAAGGTTCCAGTGTTGCTGGGCTTCGGGGGGATTATCTCGTGGAAAGTCGTAATCTGGTACATCTCTAGTTTCTTTGCTTGGGTAGGGGTGGATGCCACGATCCACGCATAAGGTTCCTTTTCCTGTTTTTCGACGTCTGTGATCTCAAACTCGAGGTTGCGGGAAAAGCCATTGAGTACCACGTTATGGAACATGATATGTGCAGGGATACCGCATAGGTTGTTGCTCTTGATGTTGACAGAGAGACCTTGCCGGGCCACTGCATGCCATGCTTTGCAAACTTTTCCCATGGTTGCCGGTCCCCTAGGGTCAAGTTGCAATATAAAGTATCGTGTACCTTTGAGTAGGGAAATGGCATCTGTTGCTGGGTTGAGAAGGTGTAGTTTGATCAAGCCTGAGAAGATATGCTTCTGCCCTTCTTTCTTCACTCCTTTGCAGTGGATGGCAAGGGGGTCCAGGAGGTTAGTGCCAAGGAGAATGTCCATCTTAGTGAGCCTGTCTCTAGCAAGCCTCTTAACCTCATCATGGAATAGTGGGGTTTTAGGTAGTTCGAATTAGATGGCCACATGAGAATCGTACGATAGGCCGGTTTCCGGGTTAGTGGGAATGTCAAATGGGAGTTGTGTGAGGTTGAAGTGTTGTCCTTCAATACCATCCTCCCTTGCCTTGGGATATAACATTTGAGGGATTCGGGGGTAGGACATTGTGGCACTCATGGCTTCCTCTGCCTCTGACTTGGGTACTCCTCTAGTCATCATGTCAGGTATACTCTCACCATTGAATAGAGGGTCAAGGTGTGTGTCTTTCGCAAGCTTCTCCATAGTTGGGAAGCCTAACCAAAAGTGGAATGTGGATTGGTTTGGAATGCTGCTACTGGTTTTTGGGTCTGAAGTGCTACCTCTTTGTTTCTTTGCCGGATGTTGTATTTCTATAGGGTCAAAGGTGGAGGTTTTGTCAGTGTAAGTCATTTTGGAGTTGGCTTCGCCATTTTCTATGTCCATGGCTTCGATGGTAATGCTAGGCTCCTTCTGGGGCTGTTCCATCTGTCACAAGGTTCAGTGAAGGAGGGTTGGCTATTGTGGTCGGGGGATAGGGGGAGAGAGGTAGTGGTCTTGCGCCTCTGGCTCGTTCTGGAAAATGTTATTGGGGCGTCTTCTTGGTCGTCTGAGGGATGAATTGGGGATTCTAGTTGTTGATGTGGCGTGGAGTTAATTTCTAATATCTTCTTCTTCCTACCTCGTGGTTTGGGGGTGAGGTCGCGCTTCAAAGATGAGGTTGCCAATTGTTTTGAAGTAACCGGTCTTGTCTTGGCGGGTGTGGCTTCTACTCTCGAGGTGCTATTAGTCTTGGCTTGCCTTAGGCGTGTTGTTTTCGGGGTATTTTGGGAGCTCTACACTATTGGCTCTTCTATGTGTGTTTATGCCACTATCTGTCTTTGCACTGGTTTTTCTAAGGGTGCACCGGTCTTCAGTACTCATGCGGTTTTGTCGGGCTATATTAATATTAGTGTTTGGGGAAGGTTGTATATAGATGGAGAGAGGTTGGGAAGAGGGTGATGCAAGTTGGAGGGTGAGTAGAGTAGGTTGTAGGACGGGGGGAGTAGGTCTTGTGGGGGGAAGGGGGGGTAGTAGGGGAGGTGGGAGGTCGCGGGTGGGATGGGAGGTCGCAGCTGGGGGAAGAGGGGGTCACTGTGAGGAGAAAAGGTTATAGTGGGAGGTCGTAGGAAGAGAGGGGGGTCGGTGGGGAAGGGGGGTCGCAGTTGGGAGGAGTGGCAGGTCGTGGGTCTTAGGGTTCTGGTCTTGGGTCGCAACTGAGGGGTCCCTATCTCCAGCGCTGGGTCGCAACCAGTTGCTAGGTTGCAAATAGTGCTGTCGCGGGTTGAGCCAGGTCGCAGGGGAGAAGACGCATGGCTCCGGGGTTCGGCGCAATCGCAGGTAGTGGGTTTGGCGCAATCACAGGTAGAGGGTTTGGCGCAATCGCAGGTAGTGGGTTTGGCGCAATCGCAAGTAGTAGGGCGCAGGCAGCGAGTACACAATCTGCGAGGGCTTCACGGAATGAGACCGTTGTGCCACTGGCGTGCCTTCATAGCGCCAGATTTCTGGAGGAGCGTCTTCACCGGGCTTGAGCTGTGGGGGGGGTTCGCCAAGCTTGATTTGCAGGGGGGTTCACCAAACTTGAGCTGCAGGGGGAGTTCACCGAGCTTGAGCTGCAAGGAGGGTTCACCGAGCTTGAGCTGCAAGGGGGGTTCACAATGCTTGAGCTCCAGGGGGGGCGCTGGAGCGGGGGGTGTTGGAGCGGGGGGTGCTCGAGTAGTAGGTTTAGAATTGGTGTGTTGGTTCCGGGTTGTGGAGGGAGACTGTCGAGGGTATGTGTAATCTTTTCCAGGGGTCCTATTCGTGTTCGTGGGAGAGGGAGAGTTCGTGTTCGAGTGGGTCCTCATGTCGAGGGAGAGTTCGTGTCCGAGTGGGTCAGACTGTCAAAGGAGAGTTCGTGTTCGAGTGGGTCCTCCTATCCGTGTTCGGATGAGTCGGGGGAGTCCGAGTAGGTCGGGGAAGGTGCAGTAAGGGTCTACGGGGAGGGGGAGGTTGAAGTCTGTGAAGTGGGGGGGCAGGAGCGAGAGGGGGGAGTTGAGTTGGGGGAGTCCTAGTGAGTCAGGGGAACTGTAGTAAGAGTCTGCGGGGGAGGGGAGGCTGAAGTCTACGAGGTGGGGGGCTGGGAGGGGGGAGGGAAGGGGAAGTGAGAGGGATGAAGGAAGGGTGTGGGGGCGTGGGGGAGGGGAGGCTGAAGTCTGCGAGGTGGGGGGCTGGGAGGGGGGAGGGAAGGGGAAGTGAGAGGGATGAAGGAAGGGTGTGGGGGCATGGGGGAGGGGAACATGTTGCGGGAGAAGAGAGGGTGTAGAGAGGTTGGGGGTGGGTTGAGAGAGAAATTAAAGGTTGTGTGAGTGTACTTACCTCATTAGTTCGATTTGTTTTTTCGTACTCGTGATGCTCTTGCTGCTGCGTAGTTGTAGCTTGGCTATTGGTCGCTTGCCGCAGGTCGCCACTGGGTCGCTTATCGCCGTTACTGATGTATTGTGGGACTGTGGTGGTGACGTAGGTTATTGATGGAGGCGCGCAAGGTGAATCCGAGTTGGAGCTGCAGGCTTATGGACAGTTGTACCACGCTTTCAATCTGTGAGGCGTGTTGGTGTCTTGATGTGCTCCTGTTGTGCGTTCTGTAGATCTGCACAAAAATTTCCAGCGCTTCCGCGTGCGGCGTGTAGATATAAACTTCCTAGTGTTGTGCCTATGGGTTAGAGGATTAGTAGCAATATGGTTGTGCTTAGTGCTGTGACTAGTGTGTGTGTGGCGTCGATTAAGAGAAATCCATACTGTGTAAAGACTATGAGCTGAGTAAAGTATAACCTATGCTGGTGGCAAGTTGCTGCCGTTGACCTGAGTTGAGTTGTTCGCGTGCTCAGTCTTGCGTGTGGAATGTCTGGGTCGGGAAGGAGGAAGGGACTCATGAGAGGTATGCAGATCTTGTTGTTTCCTCACCAAATCTGAGGCAGATCTGACTTCTAACAACCACCAGGCAAGGTTCTTTGCACCAACACCAAACCCTCGCTCTCAGATCTACTTTGCTAAGATCAAGCCTTCATGAACGATTCGATTTCAGCTAACCCCAGATCTGGTGTTTTGAGCACTACCCAACACATATTGTTGCTTCCCAAACCTCTCAACTACTCAGATCTACAGTTTACATGGGCTCTCAACAAGGCCAACCACACTTGTTGCCCGTAACCTTCTTCTGAGGCTTAGTCCTTCCTCCACCCTCACCAGAAAAAACGGAGCTCAACCCTCCATCAGCTCCCATTACCACCAATCCTTTCTATGGTTTGCACAAGATACTTGTCTTTTGATCTACAATCCCACTTGGGCATTGTTTTAGTAATGGAACAAACAGACACTTTATTCACGCCGGCCGCCGCTGGAGACCGGAGTTCTTCTTCTTCTTACAATCCTACTACTTATTCACTTTTAATTCCATATATAAATATAAGGGAGAGCTTGGCAGTGACAAATCCATATTAAGAATGCAAGAATTTGGTGGTCTCTAAACATAAGTTAGATGTAATGTTGATTGCCTTTGAGAATGAAGGAGAGACCATGTTGCTTCAAGAATCTTAGGAAATGTAAGCTCCATTTTCCCTTTTGAGGTGATTGTAAAGAATTAGAGTTATTTAGGGCTGATTTTAGTTTTTGAAGATGAAAAATAGGTCAAAATTCATGGTAGTTGTGCCCCATTTCACAAATCAAGTCACTACTTCTGCGCTAGAAAGATATTAGTTGTAGACTCTAATGTGGCTCAATTTGTTTATTTGGGTTCACCGATGTTGAGTTTGTTGGCCTTAAGTTAAATGAAGACCAAAAGATCTAAATTGCTCTTGAAATGGAACATCATGGATTCTAGCATTGAAGTCAAGTCAAGTGGTGCTAGGAAATTTACATCAACAAACAAGTAAGGTTTAAAACTTGGCAGCACGTAGGGTGGGATGGATCTTGTGCTACACAAGTGTGGTGACAATGTGTGTTTAACTTATCTAAGTGCTTGCCATTTACCCCAAACCTCTTTGATTATTTCTAACAACTCCTAGCTTTGAACACATAACGATAGGGCATATAAAACACAAGAAATATTGCAAACTAATTTTCCTAAGTTCCAAAAAAGACAAAACCTATTTGCAAATGAAAGATAATATATCCATATAAATTCCCTGTATCTACAAAAACTAGATAAAATGTAATACTTTTACATTGAAGAAAGGAATACGAAAACTAGATAAAGTGAATACTTTTACACTAAAGAAAGGAATACGAAATCTAGATAAAATGAAATACTTTCACATTGAAGAATGGAAAATAGATCCATATGTTGACAAGTAGTCAAGATAATACAACAATAGGAAACCGTGTGAATGCACCAAGCCACTTTACAAATAGATAAAAGTGCCACTTCTTGCATACTTTCCATACGTCACTATTTCAATGACTTGTAGATACTAAAGGTTTACATGTTCATTTTCAAAAGAATTGTGAAGCATCAAGCAATGGCACAAATACTTCCTACCTCCAAGCTACCTCCACAATCATTGTCATGATTTCACCCACCAAGTCGGATGCCAGGTTATTCATTTCCTCACCACTAACTTGTGTGAATGCATAACTTTGTACCACCTTCCCACGGACCTAAACAACTATACACTTATCCAAGTGTGAACAAACTAGACAAGTTACTTACTTTAAGAAACCAATGTTGACAGTGCAACAAACTAGACAAGTTACTTCCTTTAAGAAACCAATGTTGACAGTGCAACAAACTAGACAAGTTACTTCCTTTAAGAAACCAATGTTGACAGTGTACATTGCCAACAATATACATATACCAAACTAGTGGGCCCACAGACCAGCCACCAACATGCAACATCAAAATAGATCATATATTGAAACTAAAAACAAAATAGGTGTCATTTTCCTCACCTCCAAAACCTACTCAACAAGTAACTTGGTATGAGAAACCATCGCCGATACTATACATCAACAGCAATAACTTACATGAATGAAATAGCTGAAAAAGTATTGAGCGTCCACTACAGTAAAATAGATCATCCAGCATAATCCTATGGACTCGCTCAAATACAGTTTAAAGACACCTAATTCATTTTTCATTCATACTACAAAAATCTTACAGGAATGAGCTCAATACCGAGCCCCAGTCTTCCGCTGATGAACGGCTGTCAAGGTTTGAGCATCCTGCACATTATCCAAAAAACAAATATAAAGAGAAACTTCAGTATTTGACCAACATTCTTACATATTTGCATTCTAAAAACTTCACATACCGGAACTCGCATCCTATTTTGGACTGAAAACCTATCTTAGCTCATCAAACTATCTCAAACTAGAAAACCATACTCTAATTTGCAACAAGAATGCCGTACTCCAACATGGGAAGTTTATACTAATATGTATAAAAGTGTTGTTTCAATTTTTCGTTGGGCACTTGGGTGATCAAATTGCAACAACAAAGTACCTCAAGTTTTCCGGAGTCTACTGTGGCATAGAGCACCCAATGGTCTCCAGTCTCTATACGACTCTTCACCGAACACTCCAGCCAAGCAATCTGTCACCACAATGCACAACTCATCATAACCTGTACAGAAAATTACTCTAAAGCAACACCAACAAATATTTATAAAGTCACCAAAATTTTCAACAAGATACCCCAACCTTTGTTGCTTCTTCTGCTCTTTCCTCACTTTAAGTAGATATTAGATCAGTGGAAGAGCTTGGTGGTCTCTAAACTCAAGTCAAAGTAGTTTAACTTTCTTTGAGGGTAAAGAAAGAGATCTATAAATATAAGCAGCCTTCCTCTCCTTCGACCTGGTTTTAGATTGAGAACGATGTAGAGCTTACCAAGATGAAAATACAAGGGTATCTACTTCAGACTCCAGGGTACTTTCCAAATGACTCTACTGATTGTCAGAGGAATGACACAATTGGCAAACTTCCAATACTGAATGCAGGTGAAGTGATTCTATGATCTGCAAGTATTTTAGTTCCAGGTTGTTGCCATGCTTACCGCATCAGAGAGCATGTACAAGCCTGTTTAATTTGCACTCTATTGAAATGAACCATATTCTACCCAAATTCCACCCAATTTCAAAAAGGGTAGAGATTGTTTGGTATCTTACCGCATCAGCAAGTATGTACAAGCCGCTTTCAGTCTGTTTAGTTGAGAGCCCCTCTAGACGAGATTCACCAGGCTTGAAGGGTTTGAGCAGCTGCTTGGCCACAGGCCCACTCTTTCCTTGACCCAGCACACTCAACGCAAACTTGCTTCCTGTCAACACTAACCCCTCCACTGCTCGGTCCTTCGCCACCTGGATGTTCACAAAAACCAAAAACAAATTCATATAAATGTCAATTGAGTTATCACCCTCGACTGTTTCTTCTTTACTCATGTAACTAGTGTAATTATAGTAAGATTTGGAAAAGAAAGAGAGGTGGCCTTACAGCAATAGTGAGGCCTGGAGGGACGAAGCTGGCTTGGCTGACCCAGGAAGCCAACATGGCACTCTCTGCATCTCCAGCCTTGGCAGTCAACACACACAACGACCCTACCACTCTGCCAACGGCCTGCAATCATCATCAACAGCCTCTAAACATCAATACCACTCAACAAAATCCATGAAAAAACCATAATTTAATTGAAATGAACTGGGCCTTCGTACTCTAGGAAACGTGCAAACAGCCCTTGGTTATGAGAACAAGAACCAAGATCACGGGCTGCTAGCTCATTACCGGACATAACATCAATGGTTGGATCTTGGATGAGCGATCAAGGGCCAGGAAAGAGAGGTATTGTAAGTTCAAGGGAGTCCTTAATTATGGGACATAATCAGTATCCAAGGACAGTACATTTATATCTCGTAAGCTTACCAGTTCCACGTTGGATGCAGATGCATATTGAGCGCCGCCAGAGGAGCGCTTCTGCTTGAGAATAGCCTTTCTCACTTCTTGAGCTAAATCCGTCCCACTCTCCTCACACGTCTGAAGCGTCGATTCCGTGGGCTGCATCATAATGTACCAAGAGTCCAAGGTTAACTTCAAGCATCACGTCATTGGATGCGGAAAGAAATTTCTACAGCTTATGAACGTGTATGTAGCGTGCAAATGAAGGATTGTTTCTGGACATTGGCATCCAGATATTACATTCCAGGTGTAATTCTAGGGGTAGCCCCAACTTACTTTGAATTTGCACCGAATTGCAGGAAAGGCGAATGAGAAGCCGCCGTCTTTCAGCAGTTGCTCCATCTCATCCATGGCTTCTCCACTCCAACCGAATGAGCCAAAGACGCCTGCTGGTTTGGACCTTGCATCATTGTCTTTCAGGATCACACCCATTGCATCCTGGTTTGCAGGAAATAAAGGAAAATATAATGATAAAGTTAAGACTATGCACATCTTAAACCCTAAACTGCAGAGAAAAAATTAGTAGTTAGGACTGTGCAGACCTTAAACTCTCAACCCTAAACTACAGAGAAAAAGACTAGAAGTTAGGACTTTGAATGATTTTAAATCCTCAGGTCTACCTAAACTAGAAATCAAGAGCCGGTAGATTCACCAGTGCCATATTCTAGAAGAAAATACAGATGCAACATACATGACCTCATTTACGTCTTGCAAAAGAAATTTGAGGAGCTTGCCTTCATGGGAGTGGGCATGTGGCCGCCGAGTGTAGGGCTGCCGACCACAAAGCCATTGCAATTCTTTATCACCGATGCAATTTCTTCACCACTGGTGATCTCCGCGTTGATGCTCTCCACTCCAACTCCAGCTTTGGTTATGCCACGGCTGTGTCCACATTCAACAAAATGAATCAAGTTATTTGCCCAAAATCAAGCCAACTAGTGCAAGTTTAACCCTTGAACTTCAAGAATAACAGGCTCTTCTTAGTCAGCCTTTGAGGTTTTAGGGTTTCAGGTTAAGGCTAACCTGATTGCCTGGGCAAGAGCAGCAGTGTTTCCATATGCAGATGCGTATATCACAGCAATGGTGGCCTCTTCCACCTCCTTGAGCTTCTTCTCAGTCCACTGCAGAATTCAATGGAAGAGTCAACTCAAATAGGTCAGAAGTGCCCATTGCGACCGGCATCATACGACGTATTTTTGTTGTATTTGGACTGGTCTCACATCTTTCAAGTAAAAAATGACGAGCTAATAAGATTTTAATTTGGAATTTTCTACCATTAAAAATTACCAAAACGTATCTACCATTCACAAGGGACTTTTGACGGTTAACCCATGAAGCATAACTGCTCATTGCTCGTTATATCTCTATAATTAAGTGAGAAGTGCTAGAAAGGGTTTATCCCGAAACTTCACAAAGAAGGTTGAATATACATAAGCCGTTTTCTACATTTCTGAAGTAATATATGGGCACTTACCACTCTGTATTCACGGACAAGTTCTGTGAGCGAGGACCGCACAACAGGGCCATGAAGAGGACAAATTGCAGCACACACTAAATCTTCACTCTCAGTAATTCCTGATGAAAGAAACGCTGCTTTATCGATGGGCAGCTTGAGAGCTGAAAACACAGTCGATAGCACATATTGCACATCTGCCTGAAACGTTCCAAAACCTTAGTCAAATTGTTGGCAAAAATACAACAATGAAGTTACTTGTAAGGTAAGGCAAAGATACCAAGCCTATATTATATGAAATGACTAAAACCAGGCCTGAATAGCTCTCAATGAATCTAAAATCAGCTCAAAGAGGAGAAATGCATCAAAGATTCATGGTACAACATGACCTCTCCTTCTCCCTTCTCAAAGACGGCTAAGACTAGTTCTAACTGGGTTTAGAGACCACCAAGCTCTCCCATGAAAGAGTGAGGAACGAGTAGTATTATAAATCAAACTGTTATTAAGCCTAACCTTTAACAGAGAAAGGCCTTGCCTTCCACTGTAGCTGGGGACTGAAAACTGGGCCACAACTGAGAGCTTCTCAAGAGCAGCTTTGGCCTGCATATATTACCAGGGTTGTCAATTACATGAAAACAATGACAGAAACACAAATGCCATATTTGTAGCGCCACTTTAACACTGATCAAGAATGGCAAAAGAATTATGAGATGTGGAAAGAAGGCAACAGACATTACGGAGGGGGGAAAGAACCGTATAGTTCTATAATTCTGTTAGTTATTTCAGCAAACTCAGCTAGATGTATAGGGTTTAGGGCTTAAGGTACCTGTTTTGGAACAGGTGAGAGCATGCAATCAAAGAAGAAGCGCCAGTCCTCGGCGTATTCTTCCCAACCTTCGACATCAATACCACTTTCACGGCACACATGGGCACTGTCACAGAACAGGAAAAATTATTATTATTATTATTATTAGCATTATTATTATTATTATCATCATCATTATTATCATTATTACGTTAAAATAACATTTATTTTTTAAATATTAAAATACACATTGACCGCCAGGATTAAAAAAAAACCACTAGCAATGCAATGTAGAGACGGTGTGGAGCAGCTGAAACCTGAAGAGCTTGTTGGTGAAGAGAAGCTGATTGGCAGGGTCATATATGCACATACCATCAGGCCATCTAGGTGTAGGCGTCAAAGTAAACTGCAGCTTGTGTCCTGCACATTCCAAGTTAGTTGACACTTTCGATGCCACATCCTTGTAACAATGATTTCCATAAAACAAACATGTATTTTAAAATTGTTGACTGACCAGTTCTGATAATCTTATGCATTACTGAGATAAATCTGTGTAGACCCCACTTATTGATCACAGAGTACTCTATTCTTGTACACACATAAACCGTCAATCACCTACCACCACTTTGATAATGTTCCATAAATATAAGAGAAATATGTGTTCACAAACTTACCTCCTCCAAGGTCTAGGCCCTTGTCGTCCTTGACAATATTGATGTTATAGCATCTCCCCAAGATATCCTCAGAAAGAGCGCCCTTCAGTTGCTGTGCGGCAGGGTTGGAACAGAAAATCTCAATAGGTTGACCTGCAGTAGCGACATCCTTCAAGGTTAGAAGTTGGCTGTGACTTGCAAATACAAGGTAAATTTTACTGTTTGATATTGAAGCTATTATAAATGTTGACAGCGCCTTGAGTGTGTAATCTTACCATATGTGGACCAACAAACATCATTAATGTCTAATCAAACACACAGCTAAACTCCGTTGTACTTTGCAAAAATCTCTAATATATCATGGAAGCTTTTTTCACTTTAGCCTGTCAACAAAAATGTCCGTTGTCATAGCTCAAATGAATCACTAAAAAATTCTAGGAAGAGCCTGGCTTCAATACCATAACATTAAGTACCAATTACACCTAGGTCCACAATGCAATTGTAGAATGCAAACTAGTAAAGGAAAAACTACGAAAAAGAATAAACTACAGATTTCATCAATCATCCCCTCTTCTTGTGCTCAACAATAACCTACAGCAGAAATCAAGTCTTGGAAACAACTAAATTATACCCTGTAATTGCCACCATCAAAAAGGACCAACTACGGAGGATATTATAACCAATGGAAAGAAGAAAATTTACCCTATAAAATAAAGTTCAAAAAAATGAAAATCTTTCTAAATCTAGAAAGGTTTAAGGTATTATTATTTTATTTTTATCTTGGGCACTTGGGGGTTGATTAAAGAGATCATGTTACCTCCTTGAGGAAGAGCTTCTGCCAAAGTGGTGAGACTTTCCATGCGCTTGGGGCTGATGTGGCCAATGATCAAGTACCTGATCTCTTTGAGATCAATAGTGGACTTGAGAGTTTCCACAAAGCCCTTGGAAAAAGCTTGGTCAGGGACGTCAATGAGGGCTGTGTGGGTGCCTCCCTTGACCAGGTAGGAATTATCAGTGGTGCCACGCTTCAATCCATACTCAATCTGTGGTACAGAAACAAATATGTTAGTTCAAATATCTTGGGATGTAAAAAATGCTAGATGTAGAGTTGGCCAGAGTTTCAAGATCAATAGAAGAGCTTGTTGGTATCAACACTCAAGTGAAAGCTAATATAGCTGTCTTAAAGAGTGAAGAAATAGAGGTATTTGTAAAGTCACTCAAAGTTTCAAAAAGAAATCTCCTCTTTTGAGTTATCATACTACTCCTACCTCGTTCCTATAGGTCAATAGACAGTCCTTCAATAAGAACCCTTCAAAATAAGTATGAAAGAGATTGGTGGTCACTAAATTCAAGTCAGAGTAGTTTTAGCCATCTACACTTGAGAGACTAGGCACCTGATGAATATTAGTCATCGTTCTCCCCTTCAATTGAGATGGCACCTTATTCAAACTTTGAATGACCTTCACAAATTACTCTAAAACTTACCTCAAACTTCAAACGCTCCAAGCTGCAACACCGTAAGCTGCATGTGTCGTTAGTGATTCTCTGTACTCTTACATCCGTCTCCTGCACACAAGTTACAAATCAGTCTAAAAGCTACACCAGCCAATGAGGAGTTATATTCGCCAATCCTCTTAGTGAAGTTGTAACAGTAACTGGATGCAAAAGCTAGAAGCCATGAAGATAGGTTGTCCAACATGCATTTTAGTTCGGTGAGATGAGAGGCACCTGTTTTGGAGGCGCGGGAGCTGATCCCGGTGCTGTTGATGTGGAGACGTTTGCAACAATACTACCAAGATTGTCTCGTCTCGATCTTCTCACATCTTTCTCCTGCACATCGCACAGTTCAATCAGGCCCTTCTCTGTTGAAAATGCCCAGGCTCATGTTACCACGAGCAATAACTCAGATTCATCCACATGATCTAGACCATGGAAAAACGCCAGACGTCGATGCAGTCCTCCTTTTCGGTAACCCTGGAATGATCGCGAGCAGCCCTAAGGCGATGTTCTTTATGCTGCGGCCTCCTCATTCCAATTGTGCGATTACCTCTCTCAGAAAAAACTCTTGCTCCACTCACATGAGAAGACAACCTCCTCAATCCGGTGAAATTCCACTACACATACCTGAGCAAAGCGAAGCACCACAGGCGACCCGGAGAACACAGAACGCTGCTTCCACAAACTCCTCGGATGTTCTCTCCCGACCAAAGCCTGCCTCACTCCGGACGGCGGCACCAAGAGGCTCCCCGCAGTCGCCTCCCCGAGCACAACCCTGGTCTCCATCGCCACCAAAACTCGTCCAGCAAGAAAACACTAACCGGCCATTCATCGCCCGATCACTTCAAAGGCGACCCATGCTCGATCGGGATTAAAGGTGGCGGGGATCGAGGTGCCGCTATGCATGTATCGATCGGAGCTTTTAGTGATGGTCCGTCAGCGAGGATGGAGTGGCTGCGCTTCAAGTTGGTAGATAAGTTGGTGCCAGCTGTCGGGACGTGATTCGCCCCTGTTGTGTCTCACCTGCCACGTGGACGAATCCTTGCCACGATGGATGGAACCTTGCCACAACAGAAGTGTATGCCACGGTGGATGTAGGCTTGCCACGGTGGACATGTATGCCACGGTGGACATGTATGCCACGGTGGATGTAGGCTTGCCACGGTGGACGTGTATGCCACGGTGGATGTAGGCTTGCCACTGTGGACGTGTATGCCACGGTGGATGTCTGCTTGTCTCACGTGGTGGATGAAGGCTTGCCATGGTGGATGCGGATTAATCCTGAACCATTAACTTTTGAACGTTAGTTGGGAACCGTATATACATGCACGTATTTTACTTTGTAGAATATAAAAATTGTATGTGAATTTAGCCTTCGGATTGAAGATTCTTCTGGTGACATCTTTATTTTGGAGGCCATTTTCAATATGTGAAGTTTATCATGTTTAAATACGACGCCATACATGTAGGATATTATGGCCACTGGTGGCACTTTTTGTTGTTGAAGGGTTAAATGTCAGTGGGGGACCGTATATATAGGCATGTGTCTTACTCTGTAGAATAAAAAAAATGTATTAATGTTTTGCAAGACTTACACCTTGGATTTAAGATTCTTCAAGTAACATCTTTTATTTGGAGGTCATTTCAACATTCCTACCTTATCATGTTCAAATATAAGTTACACCATATGTGTAGAAAGCTATGGGTGCTAGGGTGGCCTTCTGACGTTTAGGAATTAAGGTTATGCTCATATGGTGGGAGACAATATTTTTTAATAATGAGCTAACCATATTGATTATTGGCCTTCAACTCTAGATTTTTATATCCACACTAATTTATTTTTGTACAATAACTTAAGAAGAATTGTGTTAAATTACATAAAATTTGAATCAATATTGATCTTTAACCCAAGGATTTTCCTGATGTATGGTGTCATATTTAAACATGATACAGATATTAATAGATTTTATTGTCGATTGAATAGCCCTTGCTATAAGGCAATGGCTAATAGATGGAAGAACGAGTAGATAGTTACATGCTAGCTGAGTGGACTCATGACATGGCTAGTTCCAAATGGTAAAGTTTAGTTAACAACTTCAATCTATAGAAATGTGTAAAAGAAAGTTAGTGCAAGGATTGAAATTGGGTATGCAATAATAAGCTCAAATGGATGGCACAAAGTTATTGCTATGTAGGATAGATGGAATTTCACGTGGGCACCAATGGAAGGTCTTTGAGCCCAATATATTTAATAAATTATATTTGATTTATTAACATATGACTATTATGAGTTGACTCTCACATGTAGAAAGCTCTCAAATAAAATATGGTTCTATACTTGCTATTTAAAGAATCTTGAATGCAATGAGTTATTGATCCAAATGTGGTACCTAGAGTAGATCCATCTCGACTTTGATTTTTTAAGATTTAGCGCAATTGCAAATCTACCATCATGACCTCACAAAAGCAATGCCTCCCTGCCGCAATCGTGCAGGCTCTTCATTGTGGTGATTTTTGAAATTTGTTGATTTTGAAACTACAATATTGTAGTGATCAAACGATGGGTATCTATATTCTTAGAATGTATTATAGTTGCAGTTGAACCTATGGTTAGAGAGTTGCGTTGATTGTTGTACTTGGAGATTGAACTATGTGATGGTGTATGTATGTATGTATGTCGGAACACGGCTATTTGTATAGATTTAAGAAGGTATGACCCAATTCAAGGTCGCTTGATTCGATTTTCCAACAATTGTTTATTATTGAGGATGTTGAGGTTTATGTTTGAGAGATATTTTCGTGGTTTTGGGATCAACTTTATAGTCCAAATATCGATCAGAAGTAGCAGGCATACGATTGAAGCAATCGAATTCTAGAATGCCGCAGTGCTCCTCAGTCACTTGTATCTTAGGCTTAACAAAATCTTGCTTATTCTATATGTTCAGCAATTTTATCAAAGTGATTTTGTTTTGATACTTGTGTTTAGGGTATGTTGGTTTCATATATTGTCAGAAAGAAGAAGAACGTCGGCCTCCAAAGGAATCCGACGTGAATAAAGTGTTTGTTCGTTCCACTACTAAGACCATGCCCACCGGACAGGGAATTAGTAAGTTGGAACTACTTCCCCCTTTCGAGAGTAGACACTATGTAACAAGTAGCCAGGGACCACAGAACCAATCAATCACAAAAGTAACAAGGAAAGAAGAAGGTGGGGGGGGAGAGAGGGAAGAGAGGAAAATGAAGGGGGAGGGAAAGCGGGAGAGGAGAGAGTGCATTGCGATTTCCTGGATAAATCAAAATATAGAGGAAGTTTCATGGGGGGTCATGTATGTCGGGGAGGGCTTGGTTGTTTTCAATTTTTCGTTTATGTAAAAGGATGGACATAGCGTGTTGTATGGCAATGACGTTAATATTCTTGAAGGTGTTAGTAATTGTATTAATGGGGATTTTGAAGGTATCTTCTAGGATTTTAATAGATGGGATAAAGGTGGTGGCACGAGCTCCAACAGTAATTACCATAATGGAGTCCACTTTCCATTCGAGGGCAGTGATGTCATCAATAAGGGGTTGGTATTTATTTATTTTGTTGTCGATTGTTTCAGGGGAAAATATGTCATTACAATATGTAAATTCAATGAATTGAATTGTGTAGTCTAGGTTTATGTGGTCGGGTGGGGGGTCATTGAATGGTAGGCCTCTAACGCAGAGTATGTCCGGTTTGAGTCGAGTGTTACAATGGCATCGTTGAGTTTCACATGTGCATGAGAGTAGCCATGGGGGGGACCGTATTTTCTTGTGGGTTGTTATTAAAGGTACCGGCATTCATGAGGATGAAACATCTTGATTTGTTATGGGAGGTGATTAACTTACGGATTTCCCATACGGCTTTGTTATGTCTTTTGACAATTAAGGAGTGTGTGTGGTGGTTATGACATTTAAGTAGAACATGTAGCCATGTGTCGGGATCCGTGGATGTGCATATTGGACAGGTTATGGATGGGAATCTTTCTATACCAAAGAAGAGTTGATTTCGGGCATTTCCCATGTATTGTCCGGTTCGGAATTTGATAAGGCATGTTATCTGTGAGTCGGTGATGATGGGTTTTTTCCAGAAATTTGTGGAGAGTTCATTGTCTATGTTGTTGTTGTTAGTCCATTTTTCTATGTTAGGGAAGTTATTTGAGATTGTGTCTAGGTTATTATATAAGTCTTGTTTTTTAAGGTATTTGCTCAGAAATCTAACCGGGCCTTTATTTGGGGTGTCTTCTTTGGAGGGCCAGTCTTCTTTTTGGAAGTAATAAGGGGTGGAGTGGGCATGTTCATGTGGGTCTTTGGCGTTTTTGTGTGATTTTTCTCGGCCCTCTTTTGCTAGTTTATCCGCTTGATCGTTACCATCAATGTCGGCGTGGGCTCAAACTTTGTGGATGGTTGTGGTTTGTCTTCGTTTTAGTAACATTTGGACCATAGATTTTAGTATGATTTGGTCGGGGTGGCTATTGTGGAGGGTAGGGTGTGTTATTTGAGTGTTTAATAAGTATAGTGCATTAATACAGTCTGTGAATATGTGCGCTGGCTCATTGTTGTATTTTGTTGTGATAATTTTCAGTGTTTTGTGGATGGCCATGAGTTCGGCTCTAAGGATATTTTGTAATCCATGCAGTCTTTTGGCTAATTTGATTTCTTTAGTAGGGTTGAATATTCTATACCCGGCTTTTTCCCTACGCCAATTGCCTGGACTAATTTGTTCTGGTGGTTTGAAGGATCCATCGGTGTAGTAGCTATATGCGGGGTTAAATTTTGGTGAGGTACTAGTTTGGAAGTCCGGGAGGGGTGGAGGTGATAGGATGTAATCAAGTGTGTTGTTGTTGTGACTTAGTTTTGACCATTTTTTGTTTTTGTTCACTGATGTAGGTATAGGTGTGGGTGTGGCCAACTTTGTGTGTAGCCGGTTTATGTTGAGAGTTTTTGATATGGCGATGAGTTCTGCAAGCTGTTCTAGGGTGCCAAGGGTCTGGTTTTGGTGGTGGACGCATATTACTTGTAATGTAGATGGCTGAGTTCTGGGCTTTTTTAGTTCAGGTGGGATAGTAGGTTCTTCGTATGTAATTGTGTCTGCTTCAAATATAGCAATGATATGGGAGTCTGCAAATGGGTTTGATTGGGGATTAAAGTTTTGGTACCAATTTTTGTCTGGTGTGATAATGAGTGTAGATGTGTGTTGTGGGTCATTTTTGGCAGCAAGACGGGCCCAATGTATTGCTTGTTGTGTTTCCTCCTCATTGTGGGGGTGAGTTATACCCTTACCGGCCCATTTATAGTCAAAGGCCTTATCCAAGGAGCCAAATATTTTATCTCTTTCAAAGGGTGAATAGAATTTTTTTAATTTAGTGGAGCATGTGACGGGGGAGGAGAAGTATGATTGTTCTATGTTAAAGGATGAGATTAATGAGTCTAAAATAGATGTGGGTATTGTGTATTGTGCATTTTTGAGGGGGTTGTTTTTTGGAATGCGGTATTTATATCTTTGATATAACCAAATTAATTCGGTTTTGAAAGGTTGGGTTACTGGTTCAAGAAGAAGAAGAAGAAGAAGAACGCCGGTCTCCAAAGGGGGGGCCGGCGTGAGTGAAGTGTCCGTTCATTCCACCACTAAGTCCATGCCCACCGGGCATGGGTTAGTAGTATGGAACTACTTCCCCCTTTCGAGGGTAGACACTATGTACTCAGTATCAAGTAACCGGTATAAAACGACCCTAGGTCCCGAGAAGTCCCAAAAGAGGTAGGGCAAGTGCGGTGAAAATGGAAAAGTAGGTGTAGATCTATGGAGGGGGGTTTGAAGCGTCAGGGAGGGGTTGGTTGTTTTCAAGTTTTCGTTTATGAAGAAGTATCGACATAGCATGTTGAATTGCAATAATATTGATATTTGAAAAGGTAGTTTTGATTAGAGTGATGGGGATTTTAAATGTTTCTTCGAGGGTTGTCATTGAGGGAATGAAGGTGGTGGCTCTAGCACCTGCGGTGATGACAATGAGGGGGTCTACTTTCCATCCTAGTGCTTGGATATCGTCAAGTAGTGGTTGGTATTTATTTGTTTTGTTTGCAATAGTGTCCGGAGAGAATCTATCATTGCAGTATGTGAATTCAATAAATTGGATGGTAAGACTAGGGTCTATGTGGTTTGGTGGGGGATCATTGTATGAAAGTCCTCTGACACATAGTAGGTCCGGTTTGAATCATCCGCATTGGCCACTAATTCCTTGCCTGGGCGATGGAGCGAGAGTGAGCTCCGTAATTTCTGGAGAGGAGGGTGTAAGGACTTAGTCTCAAAACAAGTGCTACAGGCCACAAGGAGTGCTGGACTTTGAGGACGAGCCCCTGTTTGCACTAGTGTTGAGGGAAGGAGTGGACTCAGTGAAGCAGAGTGTGTTGGAATGGCTCGAAATTTTCAGATCTGAGGTTAGCACTACGTTTTAGAACGTTTTGAAGAGAGATCTGTGGTGTGTTGCTCTGAAAGCTTGGGAAACGAGTGTTGGACCCATAGATCTACCCTCTTCTGCACTCTGGAGCGTTAGTGCGGCCGCAAATCTGAAAACAGTCCCGATCTGCAGAGCCACCCGAAAAGCCCGTGCACCCTCTGACCCAGGCGCCTCAACATTTCAACATTGGTTCACGGATCAGCTCACCGGAGCTCACAGTCGACATCAGCGCACGCATCCAGGCTACTCCTCACGCGAACATTATTATTGCATGTTTTGTTTTATTCACTTCCTGCTCTCCATTTGCTTTAACTAATCCTTCATATGTTTTAGCTCTAATCACTAACCCCAGTAGACAACACATAGCTTCATCAGCAACATATTACACGACACAGAGTAGTCACCATAGCCCACCACACGTAAACATATTAGGTAGACATCACAACCACCAGCAGAGCACCTGGCAGTATACTAGAACGACTAGATCTAGACACACTACAAAGAAACGCTACAAAAAAACTAACAAATATCATTGCTATGTTAGATCTTCCTGCAGGCAACAAAGTCACAATCCGAAACTAGAAGACCAGTCTTCACCGCAGATCTCAACAGCACTGATCCCAGGACGTAAACGCGAAGATCCGCCCATAAACGTGGACGAGCAGCGCAAGAAAGGCTACGAACACAAAGAGCAGGGTGTATCACCACCGAACCCGAAGGCGCACAACAGCTGGTATCAAGAACGCATCCAGCTCGTAACGACCAGCTCGCGGCAGCCTGCTCATCAAAGTAGGAAGTTCAACATACACCACCAGCAGACCAAAGCCGACCACCAGCCGAAGCAAGAGAACCAACACGCACTGCCACTCCACAAACAAGAGGATCAACGTGAACTGACAGCAACCTCCACAGCACCCATCACAGAGATACGCAACCCTCTAAACTCTCTCTATCAATTCCACATAGTCCTAGGTCTGTCTAGTATAGTTCTTGTCCACACTTGCACAACACATCACAAGTTAGGCACACAAAGTCTACACAAGCAATCGCACAACAATAAGCACCACACTAGAAACATCAGGTTTGACAACACCAAGCGGAAGCGCTGCAAAAAATTTAAACACAGCCATCACATTGCTAGACACCAGTACAAACAATTGACTTTTATAAATTGCAAGTATAAGTGGCATACAGCTCTATACAGGAGAGATCAACACACAAAGTTGCACAGTGAGCAACAACAGAAGAAAAGGAGCGATCCACGCAACCGAAGGAGAGCTACACCTCTACACGCCTCCAGAGAATCCTGCAGCCACAGAACGAAGAGACATCACAACGAGATCTACACCGAAAGCAAGAGCGCTGAGAAGTCACTCAACATTCAGGAACCGCAAAAACCAGATAAATCCCATCTTAACCCTCTCTCACAGTTCTTTTTTCAAAACTTTGTTATAGCCTACATTCATAAATTTACACCGTATTCATTGACGCATCACAGTTCGTTACACACCCACAAGCACAACCGAAACCCACAAAAATACTAGTGACAGGAAAGAAAGAAACTGAAACACTAACCTTCTTGAGGAAGATCAGCGCCACCTTGTGCAGGCCGAAACACAGAGGTGACCAAGCCGAAGTTCACAGCAGGCACACACGAAAAAAGTGCTGGCCGTCCAAGCACCGCCCCTTCCTGCAACAAAATATCAGAGTTGAACCTCGCCGAAGGAGTAACGTAGAGCGCCACAATCCTCGAAGAAAACGCCGCCCAAACAAGAGTCGCCCCCCCGTGCAGCTGCTCACCGCCAGAAACCCTCGCCCCGCGAGCACAGCCAAGCGCGCCAACTCGTGGAAAGAACAGTACGAGGCCAACACAGTACGCACTGAAGATACCAGAAGGAGACACTGTCCGCCGGAGCAGCACCGCGCAGAGCAACACAGAACCCAGGTACCGGAGAAGGAGCTAAGCGGAGCAACCACACTGCCAAAAGACAAGGCGCAGGGAGCGCTTACGGAGAACGGTGCTCAAGTCTCGCAGTGTTGTGAAGGCCGCCAAGCTGCAGTGAGCAAAAGACGGCAGAGACCCTACATTGCGGAACGGCTAACTTACGCAAGACCGACTACCCACGATCGTCCCAACCTACAGCTAGGCAACGACGCTTCTACACAGTACCTCCCACCCACAGCCCAGAAGAATCCACAGAAGACCCCAGAGAAGATGTCTAGAAGAAACATGGAGAACTCAGACACAGAGATGGAGGCCCAAGACAGGAGCCCAGACTCGACACCCAAGTCAAAAGCAACTAGGAGGGAAGGAGCAGCAACAAGCAGCAGCAAGAAGAAAAGAATCTCTTCAGCTGAAAAAGGTAAGTCACTCCAAACGCCAGAATTATTGAAGTTTAAATTTTGGCTAGGGTTCCCGGCTATGGAGGCCTGGGCGGTAGAGGAAGGGGCTGAAGAGTTATTCAGTGGAGAAACGGCGGAGGACATGGTCACGAGAGGACTCAAAGAGGAGGAAGCCATAGAGGCATCCAAAGCAAGAGTGGCATTCCCCCGCATCCCACAAGTACTCTACCCCATGGCAAGAACGGGAGTTGAAGGACAACATTACAACATCACTCAAATACCTTTTGACATCAAGACAAGTAAGAATTCAGGGCTATCCATTGACTTCCATGTTGCCATCTATTTTGAAACCCCCAAAACCCCTCTCATGCATGATGATGTTAAAGAAATGGTTAAGGCAAGGCTGAAAAAGATGGACATTATTCTAGGAATAGAACTCATTGACCCAATTGCAATTCAATGCTTAAGCATAAAAAACGGAAAAACTAAGGGGGTTTGGGCGGGATGCATTAAATTGCACCTCCTCAAGCCAGAAATTGATGGATTAATGCTACTCAAGGGCCTAAGGCCCTTCATTCTAACAATTGATGGAGAATGTGTAGTGGGCAAAGTATGTAAAACCTACCATGGGATTGCCAATGGCTCCAACTTATCCGTGAAGGTCAAGAGCGAAGCCCTAGTGGGAATATCCGCGCAAGCACTCTTCAAAGAAGCACTTGGAAATAGCTTCCATCGAGGACACGAGTTTGAGATATCGGGAGTACAAAAGGCAACGAACGACTCGCATGCCTTCATCATTGCCACGACTCCGCAACAAGTGAAGAAGATACTATTGCACCACATCACCATGCGTGGGGAAATATTGCAAACAAGACAAGTCCTTGACACAAAAGGACCCAAAGGTACTATCGAAACTAAAGCTAAAAAAGATGCATTGACTCTTACCCTCTCACCTCTCCCCATCTTGCTTAATGTGGAAAGCACGACCCATGAAATTTATAGAGTCATGGGTGGAGCTAATGTAAGATCAATTTGGTTTCACCGGGACAATGGCACTAACCACAATGGTAGTGCCAATGTCGTATGTTCTAACGCCATTGTCTATAGAACTTTTGTGAAGAAAACACATGTACTTGGTGGGAACTATGTGGACTTCTCACCCCACCGAAGAAGCTTGGAAGGAATCGAACCACCAACCGATGAACAAGTGAAAGCTTTTGGCTTTGACAACGTCAACACGGCAATAGTTAACACTATATCCACCTTCAACATGCAAGAGAAGAGTGACAACATCACCAAAAGAGACATGGTGGAATTATTGGAAGAGAACAACAAGAAGATGAGGCAAGAAAATAGGGACTACACCAACAAACTACACGATGAATTGAAGATACAAATGGAAGAAATTCAAATGTCCATGCTTGCCACACTTGCGGGCAAAGTCAACAAACCAAGACTCGAGCCAAACATGTGACCTACAAAGACCACATAGTAATACATACATACCCTCTAGTATATTATACTACTCAATATAGTCTAGACTCTACATACAATACTAGTATAGACTACATAGCTGAATTTTCCCACACACATTGTATTTCCCTCATGACTAAATACAAAAAAATATACGTATATACATACTGGAAGATACGTACGTATACGATCAAGTATACAAATACAGCTACATATACATATACGGGGACATATACATATACGGATACATATATAAATACATATCAGAATACGGACACGAATACATCTACAAGTACAGATACGAATACAGGCATAAACACATGTACGGGAAAAATTACTAATCTAAATACAAATACAAGAAACACATGTACGGGAAAAAATGGAATAAATAATAGAAGGAAGAAGAAAATAAGTATCATAACTACATTGAATAGTAATACGTATACTGATACGTACACCAGGGAATATACTAATATGTATACCAGCAAGTACACTGATATAAATACTCGCACGATTAAAGACAAATACACTATAACATATACTGATACCAATATAAATACGGATACATATACGGGGACACATACAAATATAGATAAGAATACAGAGATGAATACATCTACAAGTACAGATACAAATACAAGCATAAACACATATACGGAAAAAAATACTAATGTAAATACAAATACAAGTAAGGATATGGACACGGATACAGATATAGGTATAAATACTCAAACAACAACTTATCAACCATTGCAAAAACCAATATACAAAATAGAAAGAATGATAATAATAATACACTACTTCTCACACAAACTAAGTAAAAATTCCAAAAAGAAAAGTATCAAAACCAAAATAAAAAATAAAAGGAATAAGAGAAAAGATGAGATTAAAATAAATAATAGAAGGAAAAAGAAAATAAGTATCATAACTACATATAACAAAATAGGAAACAATATAAATGAAATAAATCATAAATTTTTTGTAATAAAGATACATAAGGGTAGAAGGGATTCTAAACCCAAAAACCATCAAAAGGCAAGGAATACAAAAATGGCTAAAAATAGAAAAATGAAGGAGAGTAAAAAGAGATATAATAAATTAAATAGGAAGAAGATAGATATTTATAAAATTTCAGAAGTTTTAATTAGAGCAAGTAATATTAAAAATAAAATAACAAAAATGGAGGGATTTGTAAGAAGAAAAGAAAGGGTAAAGTAGAAAACCATTATCATAAGAAAAGAAATAATAAGAACATAACAATAAAGAGCAGTACTAAAAATAGAAAATGCTCCCTAAGAAATTCAAAAATAAGGGATGGAAAATTCACCAAATTAGTAATGGGAACTAGTTATAATAAGAATACAAAAGTGAAGAACATAGCTATAAACAGCAGTACTAAAAATAGAATATCCTTCCTAAGAAATTCAAAAATAGGGGATGGAAAATTCACCAAATTAGTAATGGGAATTAGTTATAATAAGAATACAAAAGTGATGAACATAGCTATAAACAGCAGTACTAAAAATAGAATATCCTTCCTAAGAAATTCAAAAATAAGGGATGGAAAATTCACCAAATTAGTAATGGGAATTAGTTATAATAAGAATACAAATGTGAAGAAAATAGCAATAAACAGCAGTACTAAAAATAGAATATCCTTCCTAAGAAATCAAAAAATAAGGGATGGAAAATGCACCAAATTAGTAATGGGAATAAATAATAATAAGAATACAATTAGGAAGACTATAGCTAGAAACAGCAGTACTAAAAATAGATTATGCTTCCTAAGAAATTCAAAAATAACGGATGGAAAATTAACCAAACTTGTAATGAGAAACAAAAATGTTAGAGTAAAAATAAATCCTAAACCTAGGAATAATAAAAGAGTACAGATTAAAAATCGAAATTGGAATATAAACTACATGGATAAATGGAAAATTAATACTAATAATAAAAACTATATATATAAAGTTGGGGAGAGTTTGCGATTAAATAGTAGAAATTTGTTGAGAGTATGTAGAATGATTAAAATAGGAAGTGGGTTTTATGTTTCGCCGGCCGGATGGGCGCCGAAGGCTCCAAAAATAGACTTACTAAAAATAGAAATTCTAATAAAAGCAAGAATATATTCGAATCTGATTGAAATAAATATCAATCTGTTTTTAGAAATCATAGTTTTAGACAAATTATGTTTAGAAAGAAATCTTTTAGAAAACTCATTTTTTCAATATACGGGTACATATACTGATACCTATACTGACACGTATACTGATACTTATACTGACACGTATACTGATACGTATACTGACACGTATACTGATACGTATACTGACACGTATACTGATACGTATACTGACACGTATACTGATACATACACCGATGAGTATACTTATACTTGTACAAATGCAAATACCAATACAAATAGTGATACGTGTACTCATACGAATACTAACACAAATACTAACAAAGATACTGATACAAATACCAAGACAAAAACCGTGACATATACTAATACAAACATACAAAAGAATACTAATATAATAACACATAAAACTACATACACACACACAAAGACAACCACATACCATCAACGAAACACATACATATACATACACACATACAAAGACAAACACACACAATCAAAAAAACACAAATACCAAAGCCATATTCAAAAACAAAAAATTCTAAAACAAAACAAAAAACCCATCTACTACAAACTACTAATATTAATTGGAGGAGACATGGAGACTAACCCAAGACCCATGCCGAACATATTAAAAAGACACCCCGCTTCGCACAAAAAGTATACCAAAACATATTTTATACCAAATACTAATACAAACACCAAAACAAACAATTGTACAAACCACAAAGTATATAATAACACCGCATATGAAAAAAAGGATTTAAAAGCCACTTTAAAAACCAACATAAACCCACATACAAATAGTCTTAAACATAATAGTTACATATGCACACGGACAAAAACAACCAAGGTAAAATACAACCAATTCTACATACATCCATACTCTACTAAAACAAAAACAACCACAAAAAACACATGGACAAAAAATAAACTAAAGACAAAAACAACTACACCTACTATAAAAATAAATAAACCCACAACTCACACACAAAATACAAACATCCACCTACCCCCAAACCAACAAGTCATTAATAACACAACAAAGCTTTTAAAATACACCACTAAACATATATACCACAAACTTCTACTACTTCTAGGAGGAGACATTGAAACCAACCCGGGACCCATGCCCAATATACTAAAAAGACATCCTACATCACATAAGAAAAATGCCAAAATCTACTTTATACCTAATACCATAAAACTCCAACCAGAATATGAACACATTGCAAAACCCTTCGCACCATTTCTAAAAAACACACATACATTACACCACATACAAAACACTTCCCACCCAAACATTGCCCAATACATACAACAAAAAAATACGCATCCACCACCCCACATCTTATATGCACTAATAATCACTACTCATCCAAACATAGATGAATGTAACCAACTTCTAAATCCACAAAATTGGAACACAATTACATGGACTAATACACTCCTACAAACCTTACTAACCTTACAAAACCCACCAGAACGACACATTTACACTCCACACCCCTATACTGAATTCCTAGTAGACAACCAAAATATTATAAACCATGAGAACTCAATACATAAAAGACTATACGACTTCTTACATAGTCAAGACATACCACCCTCAAATGATATAATAAAACTAAAATTCCCTTACCTCCCTAACAACCTCATAAATGAATCACTAAAATGCCTAGACCCTATACCAGAATACACCCACCCACCCCCACCTCTTCCCTACATCCCTCCTCAAAACCAAAATCAAAACATTAGACGAAACCAAGAAAATACATACATAATCACATGGAATGCCTCCTCACTAAACACTGCCCTTCCTAGCTTACAAACTCTAGTCGCAAACACAGACACACCACCGGCTCTTATAGTTATACAAGAAACAAAACTAACCGCCACAAAATCTACAAAATATATACAAAATATATTTCAAGACTATAAACTCATCTTTAACAATACACATGCACTTACAAGATGCATGCAACAAAGGAGACCATACACACCGGGCCGCGGTGGCCTCCTTACATTAATACACAAAAAATATACATTCCCCGGCAACATCAACAAAATCCCTACCCCAATGCACATATCACCATACATTCAAATAATTAAAATCACTAATCACCCACTACAATCGTGGTTAATCTTTCACATGTATATGCCATCCCATCCCGAAGATACTAGATTTCTCTTAGATATACAAAACACTATTACAACCCATATTAATAATCATCCCAATCATACATACCTATTATGTGGAGACTTCAATAGAGACATAGCGCTAATTGGCCGCCAAAATGGAAACCATCACACCCCCCCTCAAAACATTGATTACCAATGGCGCCGCTTCACAGAAAACTTAAACTTCACTTACATCAATACCGATACACAATTCTCTAGACAAGGTGGCTACAATTATAGTGATTGGAGTCTAATAGATGGTTTCTATATAAATACAAACAACAACATACAATACACCTCCACAACAAACAAAGATATTATTCTCAATTCGGACCACTCACCCGTACAACTGCACATCCCAAATAACACACTAATTAGTAGAACTCCTACAATCCCAAACAAAGACACTATACGCATACTCAACCCCATCCCAAAAACCAACATAGAAAAATTCAACACAAAATTCTTCGAAGAAAACACCGTACAAATAGACTCCCTCATAAACACTCTTGAAATCAATAGTCAATTAACACAAGCACAATGGCAAGAAGCATGCCACTCTCTAGACAAACTCATCAATAAAATTTCCGATACACTAGAACAAACTTGTAGAGCACACCCAATACCCCAAATGACAAACAGAACCTCTCAACAAGGCGGGTATCTACCCCGCAAACTTTCTAAAACTTGGAAACAACACTTAACCACATACCATACCATACGTAAAACCATTAGAATTGTAAAAAACAACCCTCAATGGCGTAACCACCCCATACACAACGAACTACTAAATATACAACACATCCAAATCCCTACCCCGCCGCCTCCGGACCTTCCCCACGATACATGGATAAAAGATATCGCGATAATTGCAAAAAATGCCAACATACAAGCCCAGAAAATAATCACAAAATACACAAAAGAAAACATTAAAAAAGCCATCTCAAAATACAGACAACTATACGAAATCAGCCCCAAAAAAATTAACAAAAAAGTCTTTAAAAACCTTGAATCCCCACCAATGGATTGTATCAAAGATCAATATAATAATATTCTAACTAACCCCGAAGACATTGCGAATGAAATATTCAACCAACAAACAAAAACCAATAGACCAACAGTACCAACATGTAATTACCAGCCACAACATACAATAGAATGCACATGTGCAATACGCCAATACCCATGGCACGACCTAGACGGATATACCCTTGACAAACGGGGCGAACCAGAAATTCCACTACATAAATACCTCAACAGAGCCACATACGACACATGCCTCCAAAATCTTGGAAATAATAAAGCCCCAGGCCCAGACCGCATACCAAATTCAATACTGAAAAACATGCCTCCAAGATTTCATAAACTACTATTCCTATTCTTTTTTCACTGCTATAAACAAAAACAAATACCAAATTCATGGAAAACAAGTGCAACAATTCTACTATACAAAAAAGGCGATCCATCCTTGCTACCCAATCATAGACCAATTGCACTAGCTAACACAATATATAAGCTTTTTACCAGTACACTCACCCACATACTATCCTCATACGGCGAAAAATTCAAAATCCTACATGATAGTCAAGAAGGATTTAGAGCGGAGAGAAGTACCGCACGGCAAATACAAACTATAATTGCCGCATTAGAAGACGCAAAATTTACTAACCAAGATATATACATACTATACGTGGACTTCAAAAATGCCTTTGGCTCAATTGATCATGCCAGACTTCTAGCAATAATGTCAGACCTTGGCTACCCAAAAGAGGCAACTACACTTGTTGGAAACATCTATTCCCAATCATCTACTTGCTATATCGGAGAACACTTTGGGAAAACTAAACCTATACCCATCCAAAGAGGAACTATACAAGGGGACACCCTTAGCCCATACTTATTTATTATATTTTTAGAACCACTACTTAGATGGCTAGAAAGAGGCAATAATGGATATACTTTCGGCACATCACAAGTCACAATAAACTCCGCCGCATATGCAGATGACCTAGCCACCATAACTAACAAAATCAAATCAATCCAAATACAACTCCATAAAATTGATAGATATTGTAAATGGGCTGGCATGGATGTGGGAGTTCCAAAATGTGCCGCTACCGGATGCCCAAACAAATCTAAATTGAACCCTACCACTTTCAAAGCCTTAATGCAAACCTCTAACATCAACTACCGCAACCAACCAATCCCTATACTACACCAAAACGAACCATACATATACCTAGGTACAAATCTTGTTCCCTCACTAAAATGGAAAATCCAAATCCACACTACAACCACAAAGCTCATCAAACAATGCAAAGAACTAACAACATGCCCAGCCACCATGAAACAAAAAATAAAAATGGTTGATACCGTACTACGCCCAGGTGTGGCATACAGTTTCTACGGTGTACCATACTCTATGCCAGCTATCAAAAAACTTGATAAAAAAATAATAGCCATACAAAAAACCATATGTGGATTACCAAAATGTATGTCAAACGCAATAACCCAACTACCACATAACCTATTTGGACTTGAAGCTTTCTCCCTCAAAAACGCATACCTCCGATGTATAGGCGAACAACTGCAAAATGCTCTAAACGATAAAGGAAGACTTGGGAAAATATATAATGGATTAACTCACTATGTCCTTGCCCAATATGGTGGCGTTGAAAACATACCGAGAATTAAAAAAAGTGATTGCATAAGATCACCAATAACACGAACATTCTTCTTATTAAAACATATAGCTAAAGCCCACCTTAAAAGTACGCTCCCGAACTTCCTCACTAATCCTACAACACTAGAAATACTATGGCGCCAAGAAACATTAAATCATAACACACTCAATGCCCAACTCTCCCAAAAGCTTCTACAAAAACTCCTCTCAAAAAATATTTTTGAACTAAACCAAATTACCTTACCTAACGGTACACACATCATGAACAATGAGGACTTCAAAACCTACCACTTCACCCCATCTAAACTAATAAAGAGTGCCCTAAATATTGCTAAACAACTATTTTGCCACATAACATGCCCCACTATATGTCATACTCCTTGCAACATACACCCATACTCTCATACGCTTAAAGATCCATTCATCACCTTCAACAATAACATCATCCCAAGAAATATTCCCACACCAACCAATCCCCCTAACCCTCCACATACATACCACCCCCGCCCCCCAACATACATCCCCAAAAACCCTACCAAATACCCCATTAATAATATCATAAACCATAAACGTATCCAACACACAGACACAAATAACATACAAAATACCTACACAAAATATCTATGCCAATGGCAACACAATGATAATACATACAATAAATGGCTCCCCCAAAGAGACCTTTTCCCACGGCATGACACCAATACCTCCACACATAACACTGAAAAATTAAAACAATACTACCTAAAGATCCAAAACAAAATATACTCAGATATCATCCTTGCCCACCATCCACAAGAACAATCCTCAGACTCAAGGTCCGTAACACCACCCATAATTATCCCACTCTTAAACATCTACACAACAGAATGCAACCCCGAAAATGATATCCTTACATCCTCAAACACAATTAAAATAGATAACAATCAAGCACATCTATACGAAGAAAACGGCCGACATTTACACACCATACCCATTACCCGGCTCCAATGGTTATGGAACCAATATCATATAAAATTACAATCCCCTACAAACATTGAACCAACAACCCAACCCTTTGAAACCGAACTAATATGGCTTTACCAAAGATATAAATATCGAATACCAAAAACTGACCCCCTCAAAAATGCGCAATACACAATACCCACCCCCATTTTAGACTCACTGATATCATCCTTTAACATTGAACACTCATACTTTTCCTCCCCGATTACATGTCCTACCAAACTAAATAAATTCTACTCACCGTACGAAAGAGATAAAATATTTGGATCCCTAGGCAAGGCCTTTGAACACAAATGGATCGGAAATGGAATAGCTCACCCCCACAACGAGGAAGACATAGAACAAGCCATACATTGGGCTAGACTTGCCGCCAAACACGATCCAAACAACACAAAAACAATCATCGTCACACCGAACAACAATTGGTACCAAAACAACAGCCAATATTCAAACCCATTCCCAGATTCCCACATCATTGCATTATTCGAAGCAGACACAATACCATACGAAGAACCTAATATCCCACCCGAGCTAAAAAAACCCCGAATTGAGCCATCTACATTACAAATACTATGCGTCCATCATCAAAATCAAAACCTGGGCTCCCTAGAACAACTTGCGGAACTTACCTCCATATCAGACAATCTAGACATACAACGACCATACACAAAACCGGCCCCACCAACATCCATACAAACCCCCGTAAACAAAAGTAAAAAATGGTCAAAATTAAACTATGACAACAACACATTAAACTACTCCGTCATACCTCCCCCTCTCCCAGACTACCCAACTCATACCACACCAAAATTTAACCCCGCATACAGTTATTACACCGACGGCTCTTTTAAACCACCGGAACAAATTAGCCCGGGCTCTTGGCGCAGAGAAAAAGCTGGCTATGGCATATATAATTCTACCAAAGAAATTAAACTAGCCAAAAGACTCCATGGACTACAAAATATCCTCAGAGCAGAACTCATGGCCATTCACAAAACACTACAAATCATTATAACAAAATACAAAAATGAACCTGCACATATATTCACCGATTGCATAAATGCACTCTACCTACTAAACACTCAAATAACACACCCAACCCTTCACAACAGTCACCCCGACCAAACCATACTAACATCAATGGTACAAATGTTACAAAAACGTACACAAATCACAACCCTTCACAAAGTCAGAGCCCATGCCAACATTGATGGCAACGAACAAGCAGTCAAACTTGCAAAAGAAGGCCGAGAAAAAACACACAAAAAAGCCAAAGACCCTCACGAACATGCTCATGCCACCCCATACTACTTTCAAAAAGAAGATTGGCCTTCCAAAGAAGATACCCCCGACAAAGGCCCAATTAGATTTCTGGGCAAATATCTCAAAAAACAAGATCTCTACAACAACCTGGATACAATCTCAGAAAATATTCCTAACATAGAAAAATGGACTAACAATAATGACATAGACAATGAACTCTCTACAAACTTTTGGAAAAACCCCATCATCTCAGACTCACAAATAACGTGCCTCATCAAATTCCGTACGGGTCAATACATGGGAAACGCTCGCAAACAACTCTTCTTTGGAATAGAAAGATTCCCATCCATAACATGCCCCATATGCCCCTCAACGGACCCCGACACATGGCTACATGTGCTACTCAAATGCCAAAACCACCACATTCACTCTCTAATTGTTAAAAGACATAACAAAGCGGTATGGGAAGTCCGAAAACTAATCACCTCCTACAATAAATCGAGATGTTTCATACTTATGAACGCCGGCACTTTTAATAGCAATCCACAAGAAAACACGGTCCCCCCATGGCTACTTCCATGCTCATGTATGACCCAAAGATGTCATTGCAACGCTAGGTTCAAACCGGACATTCTTTGTGTCAAAGGTTTACCATACAACAACCCACCACCCGAGAACATCAACCAAGACTACACCATTCAATTCATCGAATTTACATATTGCAACGATAGATTCTCCCCGGAAACAATACAAAACAAAATAGATAAATACCAACCCCTCATAGACGACATCATTGCCCTCGGCTGGAATGTGGACCCCCTTATTGTTATCACATCCGGCGCTCGTGCCACCACCTTTATCCCATCTATGAAAACTCTCGAAGATACCTTCAAGATACCCATTGATACAATCAAAACTACCTTTAAAAATATCAACACCATCGCTATTCAACATGCCATGTCTATTTTACTGCATAAACGCAAAATCGAAAACAACCAAGTCCTCCCTGATAGGCAAGACCCCCCTTAGGAACTTCGCCACTCTGTCTCTTCCTGATTGGTTGCCTGTTTGGTTTTGTTTTTTGTTGTTTAGTTAGTTTGGTCGTGGCTGGTCGTTGTCGGTTGGTTTCTGGCTACTCGTTACATAGTGTCTACCTCCGAAAGGGGGAAGTAGTTCCAGTTCGCTAATTCCTTGTCCGGTGGGCATGGTCTTAGCAATGGAACGAACAGACACTTTATTCACGCCGGTTCCCTTCGGGAACCGGCGTTCTTCTTCTTCTTCCGGTTTGAATCTTGCATTACATTGGCATCTTTGAGTATGACAGATGCATGGTAATAGCCAAGAAGGGACCGTATTTTCTTGTGGGTTGTCATTAAAGGTACCGGCATTCATGAGAATGAAACACCGGGATTTGGTTGATGATATTAGTAGTTTACGAATAACCCATACGGCTTTGTTATGTCTTTTGACAATTAGTGAGTGTATATGGGGGTTTTGGCATTTGAGTAAGATATGTAGCCATGTGTCTGGGTCCGTGGTGTTGCAAATTGGGCATGTAATTGTAGGGAATCTTTCTATTCCAAAGAAGAGTTGTTTGCGGGCATTACCCATGTATTGTCCGGTGCGGAATTTAATTAGGCATGTAATTTGTTGATCCGTTATAATGGGATTTTTCCAAAAATTGTTGGACAGTACATTATGAATGTTTGGGTTGCCAGTCCATTTATCAATATTGGGAAAGTTTTCCGTAAGTTTTTCTAGGTTATTTACAAGATCATGTTTTTTGAGGTATTTGTCCAAGAAGCGTATGGGGCCTTTATCGGGAGTTTCACCCATAGAGGGCCATTCATATCTATGAAAGTAATATGGGGTGGCATGGGCGTGTTCGTATGGGTGTTCGGCATTTTTGTGGGTTTTTTCTCTTCCTTCTTTTGCTAGTCTGTCGGCTTGTTCATTGCCATCGATATTAGCATGAGCTCGGACTTTGTGGAGAGTAGTGATCTGTGTACGGTTTTGGAGCATTGCAACCAGAACTGGTTCAATGTTTGTAGGAGTTTGTAGTTTCATGCTGTATTGGTTCCATAGCCATTGGAGTCTAGTAGTGGGAATAGTGTGAAAGTGGTGGCCATTTGCTTCATATATATGGGCTTGATTGTTTTCTATTTTGATTGTGTTTGAAATTGTGATAATATCTTTTTCGGGATTACATTCCGTTGTGTAGATGTTTAGGAGTGGGATGATTATAGGTGGAGTTACGGATCTAGAGTCTTGTAATTGTTCTTGAGGGTGGTGGGCTTGAATTATCTCCGAGTAGAATTTATTTTGGATTCTTTGGTAATATTGTTTTAGTTTTTTCGATGTTATTTGTGGAGGTGTTGCAGTCGTGTCTTGGGAAGAGGTTTCTTTGTGGGAGCCATTTATTGAATGTATTGTTGCCGTGTTGCCATTGGCATAGGTATTTTATGTAGGTATTTTGTATTCTGTTAATATCTATATGTTGTATATGTTTATGTTGTATGATGTTATTAATGGGGTATGTGGTGGGATTTTTGGTGATGTATGTTGGGGGGCGGGGGTGGTATGGATATAAGGGGTTGGGGGGATGTATTGGTGGTAGGGTAGTTCTTGGGAGGATGTTGTTGTTGGTGGTGATGAATGTGTCTTGGAGTATGCAGGAGTATGGGTGTATGTTGCAAGCGGTATCACATGAAGTGGGGCATGTTGGATGGCAAAATAGTTGTTTGGCCACATTTAGGGCGCTTTTGATTAGTTTGGATGGGGTGAAGTGGAAGGTTTTGAAGTCTTCATAATTCATGATGTGTGTGCCGTTTGGTAAAGTAATTTGTTTTAATTCGAAAATGTTTTTTGAGAGGAGTTTGTATAAGAGTTTTTGAGAGAGTTGGGTGTTGAGTGTGTTATGGTTTTGTGTTTCTTGTCGCCATGTTGTTTCTAATGGTGTAGAGTTAAAAAGGAAATTTGGAATTGTGCTTTTAAGGTGAACTTTAGCTACGTATTTTAATAAGAAGAGTGTGCGTGTTATTGGTGATCTTATGCAATCCATTTTTTTAATTCTAGGTATATTGTCGGCACCACCATATTGAGCAAGAACATAGTGAGTGAGCCGATTATATATTTTCCTGAGTCTACCTTTGTCATTTAGGGCATTTTGTAGTTGTTCCCCTATACACCGTAGATAGGCATTTTTAAGGGAGAAAGCTTCAAGTCCAAATAGGTTATGTGGGAGTTGGGCTATTGCGATTGACATGCATTTGGGCATTTCACAGATGGTTTTTTGTATGGCTATAATTTTTTTGTCAAGTTTTTTAATGGCTGGCATAGAGTATGGTACTACGTAAAAGCTGTATGCTATTCCTGGGCGTATTACAGTGTCAACCATTTTAATTTTTTGTTTCATAGTGGCCGGGCATGTTGTTAATTCTTTGCATTGTTTAATGAGTTTTGTGGTTGTAGTGTGAGTTTGGATTTTCCATTTTAGAGTGGGGACAAGGTTTGTGCCTAGGTATACATATGATTCATTTTGGTGTAGAATGGGGATCGGTTGACCACGGTAGTTAATGTTAGAAGCTTGCATTAGGGCTTTAAATGTAGTTGGGTTCATTTTGGATTTGTTTGGGCATCCAGTAGCAGCGCATTTTGGGACGCCTACGTCCATACCCGTCCATTTGCAATATCTATCGATTTTATCAACTTGTGTTTGTAGAGATGTTATTTTGTTAGTTATAGTAGCAAGGTCATCGGCATATGCTGTAGAGTTTATGGTGATTTGTGATGTACCAAACGTATATCCATAATTGCCTCGTTCTAGCCATCTTAGTAGTGGTTCTAAAAATATTATAAATAGGTATGGACTAAGGGTATCTCCTTGTATAGTGCCTCTATGGATGGGGATGGGCTTAGTTTTACCAAAGTGCTCTCCGGTGTAGTAAGTAGATGATCGGGAGTAGATATTTCCAACTAGTGTAATTGCATCTTTAGGGTATCCAACATCAATCATTATTGCTAATAGACGTGCGTGGTCTATAGATCCAAATGCGTTTTTGAAGTCAACATATAAAACATATATGTCTTGGTTTGTGAATTTGGCGTCTTCTAGTGCAGCTATTATTGTTTGTATTTGTCTAGAGGTACTTCTTTCTGCTCTGAATCCTTCTTGGCTATCGTGTAGAATTTTGAATTTTTCACCGTATGAGGATAGTATATAGGTGAGTGTACTAGTGAAGAGTTTATATGTTGTATTGGCTAATGCGATTGGTCTGTGATTTGGTAGAATTGAGGGATCACCTTTTTTGTATAGTAAGATTGTTGCACTTGTTTTCCATGAGGCTGGTATTTGTTTTTGTTTATAACAATGAGAAAAGAATAGAAATAGTAGTTTATTGTATCTTGGGGGCATGTGTTTAAGTATTGAGTTCGGTATGCGGTCTGGCCCTGGGGCTTTATTGTTTCCGAGGTTGTGGAGACATGTGTCGTATATAGCTCTATTGAAGTATGTGTGTAATGGAATTTTGGGTTCGCCTCGTTTATCTAGAGTAAACCCGTCTAGGTCATGCAATGGATATTGACGTACTGCACATGTGCATTCGACTGAGTGTTGTGGTTGGTAGTTGCATGTTGGTACTGTGGGTCTATTGATTTTTGTCTGTTGGTTATATATTTCGTTTGCAGTGTCTTCCGGGCTAGTTAGAATGTTATTATGTTGGTCGGTGATACAATCTAGTGGTGGGGTTTCTAGTTTTTAAAAAACTTTTCTATTTATTTTCTTGGGGCTAGTTTCGTATAATTGTCTATACTTTGAGATGGCTTTTTTAATATTTTATTTTGAGTATTTTGTAGTTACTTTCCGGGCTTGAATATTGGAATTTTTCGCGATTAGTGCAATGTCTTTTATCCATGTATCATGGGGAAGTTCCGGAGGGGGGGGGAGCAGGGATTTGGGCTTGGTGTAAAGCTAGTAATTCGTTACATATAGGGTGATTTTGCCATTGTGGGTCGTTTTTTACTATTCTGATAGTTTTTCGTATCGTATGGTATGTAGTTAGGTGTTGTTTCCATATTTTGGAAAGTTTACGGGATAAATAGCCTCCTTGTTGTGATGTTCGGTTTGTCATTTGTGGTATTGGTTGGGCTTTGCAAGTTTGTTCTATTGTATTGGAGATATTGTTGATGAGTGTATCTAAGGTGTGGCATGCTTCATGCCATTGCGTTGGGGTGAGTTGGTTATTATTTTCGAGTATGTTTATGAGAGAATCAATTTGTATGGAGTTTTCTTCAAAGAACTTTGTGTTGAATTTTTCTAAATTATCTTTTGGGATGGGGTTAAGTATGCGTGTAGTAGTATTATTTGAGTTTATAGGGGTACGACTTATTAGTATGTTATTTAGGATGTGAAATTGTATGGGCGAGTGGTCCGAGTTGAGAATGATGTCTTTGTTTGTAGTAGAGGTGTATTGTGTATTATTATTTGTATTTATGTAGAAGCCGTCTATTAGGCTCCAGTCACTGTAGTTATAGCCGCTTTGTCTAGAGTATTGGGTGTCAGTATTTATGTAGGTAAAGTTTAGGTTTTCTGTAAAGTGTTGCCATTGGTAATCTATGTTTTGAGGGGGGGTGGTATGGTTTTCATTTTGTCTACCAATTAGTGTTGTGTCTCTGTTGAAGTCACCACAAAGCAAATAAGTGTGATTTGGATTTAAATTTATTTGTGATGTTATATTGTTTTGTATGTCTATGGTAAATCTAGTATCTTCGGGATATGATGGCATATACATGTGAAAGATTATCCAAGGTTGTAGTGGTTGATTAGAGATTTTTATTATTTGGAGGTAAGGAGATATGTGCATTGGGATAGGGATTTTTTTGATGTTGCCCGGGAAAGCATATTTTTTGTGTATTAGTGTAAGGAGGCCTCCGCGACCCGGTGTGTATGGTCTTCGTTGTAATATACATCTCGTTAGTGCATGTGTGTTATTAAAGATGAGTTTATAATCTTGGAATGTGTTTTGTATGTATTTTATAGATTTTGTGGCTGATATTTTTGTTTCTTGAATGGTTTTTAGGGCTGGTGGCGTTTGTGTATATGTGGTCAAAGTTTTTAAGCTAGGGAGAGCGGTGTTGAGAGATGATGCGTTCCATGTAATAATATTTGTATTGTCATTGTTTGTGCTAGTGTTTTGGTTTTGTGGGGGAAGGAAGAGGGGGGGAAGGGGTGGATGGGTGTATTCTATTATGGGGTCTAAGCATTTTAGTGTCTCGTTGATTAGGTTGTTAGGGAGGTACGGAAATTTTTGTTTTATTGTATTGTTGGAGGGGGGTATGGTTTGGCTATGTATGAAGTTGTATAATTCTTTGTGTATTGAGTTTCCGTGGTTTATGATATTTTCATTTTCTGTAAGGAATTTTGTAAATGGGTGTGGGATATGGATATGTCTTTCGGGTGGATTTTGTAGATTTGATAAAGTTTGTAATAGTGTGTCTGTCCATGTAGTTGTGTTTGGGTTTTGTAGGTTTAGAAGGTGGTTGCATTCGTTTATGTTTGGATGGGTGGTTATTATTAACGCATATAATATATGTGTTGATGGGTGGGTATTTTGTCGTTGTATGCATTGAGCAATATTTGGGTGTGTGGTGTTGTGTAAATGATGTAGTGCATGTGTTGTTTTTAATAGAGGTGCAAATGTTTGGGCGATATGTTTGTATTCCGGATGTAGTATTATGGTATTTGGTAAAAAATATATTTTGGCATTTTTCTTATGTAGTGAGGGATGAGTTTTTAGTATGTTAGGCATTGGTCCTGGGTTGGTTTCTATGTCTCCACTTAGAAGTAGTAGGAGTTTTATGTATGTGGATTTGGTGTTTTGTTTTGGAATTTTTGTTTTATGTGTGTATTTTGGATGTTTTTTTATTGTTTTTTTTTTAAAATTGTGTGTGTTTGAGTGTGTATGTGGGTCTTTGGTTGGGTATGTTGTTGTCCCATTGTTTGTGTTTCTAGTCATTGTAGGGGTATTGAGTGCAGACATGATATTAGGTATTTTTGTCTTTGTATTAATGTGTAGGGCTTTATCTTTTCTTGTGGTTATTGTGTCTATCTCATTTTTATTGTCTATTTTTATTTTTAGTTTTGTGTTGGTTTTCTTGTGGGACATTTTTTTGGTGTTGATGGAATTGTGTTTTTTGTCATTATGGTATGTTGTGGTATGGGTGTTGTTGTGTTCAACGAGGGTGGGGTTTTGTTGTGGATGTGTGTATAGTTGGTGTGGTGTGGTGGGTCGGTGCAATATGTTTGTAGGGTGTGGTGTGTTGATTTTGGGGGGTATGTGTTTGTGATAGTGTTTGGGTGGGGGGAGGTGTTCAGTTTTTTGGATGATGAGTGTATGTGGTAGTATGGTTTGTGATTGGTGTTTGTGTTTGCACGGTATTTGGATGGGTATATTAGGTATTAGTGTTGTTTTGTAATCTATTGGCAACGATGTGTGAGGGTGTTTGTATGTATTTCTTGTGGACAATTGTTTTTGTTGTTGGCAAGATTGTGGTGGTATTTTGTGTTTTTTGGTGTTTGGTATGTGTATGGTAGTGGAGATTTTGGTAATATGCCAATGCCATTGGCAATGACATGAAGTGTGTATATTTTTGTGGAGGTATTGATCATGTAACTTTGTCATAAGAGTTAGAGGAGCCCGTGAGAGAGGTTGTGGCCTTCTCATGGGTTTATACTCATACCAAAGACATGTGTTCACAAGGGAATACCTATTGGGAGCTACAACATTTTCTATGGAGGTAGAAGGTGTAGAAATAGTGAGTAGGGTGCTAAGTGTGTGGAGAGAACAATAAGAAGTGATAATAATGAGATGTATCACTAACAACTCTATAGGGTAGAGGGGGGAAAGGGAAGTAATGAGGTAGATATATGAAAAAATGGAAAGAGATGTGACTATCAAGGTAGATGTAGCTAGGTATGTAGGAGTTTGGTGATCACCATGTTGTTGAAGAGTTCGTGGGCGGTCTTTGGTCAATCCACGTTTGACGGGTCATCCACGGAGGGGAGAGATGGCTTTTCACGGTTTGACTTGATACCCTTCATCACAGACAACGCGGCACTCATTAGCTTCTCAACATCATCAAGTTTTGAGTATACCTCGGCGTTACGGGCGTCGGTGTATTCTCGGGTCTCCCGAATGATGTCCTTCTTGAGAGTTGCCAACTCTAGTCGAAGTTTTTTGTGGCCATCCGCCACAATAGCAGCCATCTCTTCACGCATGTTGGTGGAGGGAACGGTGGTGGGGTTAATGGCGGCAACCGTGTTCACCAAGGCGGTATTTATGTCATTGAATCCCCATTTTTCCACCAAAGTGATGGAGGGAGGATCAATGCCATCAAGACTGCGTCGGTGGGGTTGAATCTCAACCTGGTGACAACCTATGTTGAAGGTTTGGTTAAGGTATTGTCTATAGACAATAGGATTAGCGACTTGCACATTGGCAGAGCCATTGTGTTTGCCACTAATCTGTCGGTGGAACCAAATGTTAACAATGTTCTTGGCCTCCAAAGCTTTCGTGATGGCCTCCATGGTTTCAACCACGCTCAACAAAATCGGTAATTGAAATAGCGTGAGTGTGAGCGCATCCTTCTTGGCCCTGTCGGTGGTTGTAATGGCTCCAGAATTACTGGGTTTCGCGGGGATGATCTCATGGAAGGTCGTAATGTGGTGCATCGCCAGTTTCTTCGCTTGTGTAGGGGTTGGTGCCACAATCCATGCAAACGGCTCATTCTCCTGTTTCTCGACATCAGTAATTTCAAACTCAAGGTTACGGGTAAAGCCATTTAGAACCACGTTATGGAACAAGGTGTGAGCAGAAACACCACATAAATTGTCGCTCTTGATGTTGACGGATAAGCCTTGTCGGGCCACTACGTGCCATGTTTTGCAAACTTTACCCAATGTCACCGGTCCCATGGGATCAAGTTGTAGCATGAAATATCTTGTACCTTTGAGTAGAGAAATGGCATCGATTGCGGGATTGAGGAGGTGTAGCTTTATTAATCCTGAGAAGACATGTTTTTGCCCTTCCTTCTTCACTCCTTTGCAGTGGATGGCAAAGGGATCTAGAAGGTTGGTACCTAGGGGGATGTCCATCTTGGTAAGTCTATCCCTAGCAAGTCTTTTGACATCATCGTGAAACAATGGGGTCTTAGGTAGTTCGAACAGGATGGCTACATGGAAGTCATATGATAGGCCAGTTTCAGGGTTAGTGGCGATATCAAATGGGAGTTGTGTGAGGTTGTAGTGTTGCCCTTCAACACCATCTTCTCTTACCATTGGATATAGTCTTTGAGGGATTCTAGGGTAAGAGATTGTAGCACTCATGGCTTCCTCTGCTTCTGATTTGGGAACTCCTGTGGTCATCATATCGAGTACGCTCTCACCACTGAATAGTGGGCCTAGGTTTGCATCTTTCGCAAGTTTCTCCATGTTGGGGAAGCCTAGCCAGAAGTGGAATGTGGATTGGTCTGAGGTGCTACAACTAGGATTTGGGTTTGAGGTGATACCTCTCTGTTTCTTAGCAGGATGTTGTACTTCTAGGGGGTCTAGGAGGGTGGATTTGTCCTTGCAAGTCATTTTGATGTTGGTTTATCTATTTTCTATGTCCATGGCTTCGGTGGTGGTACTAGTCTCGTTTTGGAGCTGCTCCATAGTGTCACAGGGGATAGTCTAGGTGGGTTGGTTTATATGATCGGGAGATAGGGGAAGAGATGAGGTTTTCCAACGTCTTTGGCTTGTTCTAGAGAATATAAGAGGACCGTCCTCTTGGTCGTCTGAGAGGTGGATTAGGGGCTCAGGTTGTTCTTGTTGAAGTGAGGTGAGGTTGTTTTCCGAGGTCTTCTTCCTTCTACCTTGTGGTTTGGGGGTGAGGTCGCACTTCAAATTTGGAGTAGTTAGTTTCCTTGCAATCACTGGTCTTGTTTTGGCAGGTGTGGCTTCTACTCTAGAGGTATTGGTGGATTTGGTTTGTCGTGGGTGTGTATTGTTTTTGGGGGCTACTTGTATCTCTCCACTATTGGTCTTTCGATGTGCGTCTACGTCACTATCTTTTTCCTTAATGGTTTTACGGGGGGTGGATTTACATCGGCCTCCTGAACTCATGCGAGTTTGTCTAGCACTACTAGTGGTGGTGGTGGTATGGGTTGAGTGTAGAGGGGGAAAGGTTGGGGGGAGGGTAAAGGGGTTTAAGTGGTGTCTAGGGTAGTGTGTATGGTGGAGGAGGTAGTGCTTATGAAGAAGGGGGGGAGGTGGTAGAGGGAGAGGGGAGTTAGTAGTAGGGGGGAAGGTCGTTGTTATGGGGAAAGGGGGTCTCAGAGGGTAGTAATTGGTGTAGTGGGGAGTCGCCGGGGGAAGAGGGGGGGTGGTAGGTACTGGGGGTGGGTCGCAGAGAGAGGGTGGGGCGCAGTCGAGGGTCGCTGTCTATAGTTTTCCCCGCCTGGAGGGGGTCGCTGCGTGGGAGGTACTTTGTTTGGTCGTGGGTGCCGAGAATGGTCGTGTTGCGCTGGGCTTGATTGCTCGCGCGCTGCGCTGGATGGAGGACTCCTTGTTTAGGTTCTGGTGCCGAATATGGGTGTGTTGCGCTGGGTTTGTTCGCTGAGGTACTGCACTGGGTACGGGTCTCCTGAAGTGAGTTTGCGCGTTGTGATGCTGAATTCGAACGTTGGTTTGTCTTGAATTGGGTTCTAACGGCTTCCCTTTGTGAGTGTAGACGTTGGGCGCGCGTGGGGCGTGCTGCAACTTGGTTGCTTGGCGTTTCGGTGGCGTCGGGTTGAAGGGGTGAGTTGCTTCGCCTCACAGGGGGTGAGAATCGGGGAAGTTGAGTCGTAGTGGATGGTTTGTTTTGTCTTGTGGGTGGGTGTAGGCGCAGGGGTTGAGTCGTAGGGGCTAGGTTGTTGCAGTTCTTGGGTGTCTACTGCTTCGCTAGGTCGCGGACGGACCTGTCTTCGTGTTGAGTCATAGGCGAGTCTACAGGGGTATATCGCAGTATGAGTGTGGGATTCTTGGGACAGGGAATGATCGGGCTTCGGGCGCTCCTTGGTTTGGGTTGTTCGTTTCTTGAGTCTGCTCCTTGCTGCTCGTTTCGTGAAGGTCTGTCGGTGAGTCGGGGAGCTTGAATCTTGTGGGGGTCGGTGGATTGCAGGTATGGGAGGGGGGGTGCTCTAGCACGCGGGGTGCATGAGGGGTTTGTGGACTGCAAGTATGGGAGGGGGGATGCTCTAGCATGCGGGGTGTCTGATAGGTCTATGGATTACAGGTATGGGAGGGGGGGTGCTCCAGCACACGGGGTGCCTGAGGGACCTGTGGATTACATGTATGGGAGAGGGGGTGTTCGAGGATGCGGGGTGCCTGGGTCGATATAAATCCTGTTGGTGCGTCGAGGGGGTTGGGTCTCGGGGGAGTCTGGAGGCTATGGGTATGCGAGGGGGGTTGCTCCGGCTCTGTGGGGGGACAGTTAGCTGGGTTCAGGCTCATCTTTGGGGAGGATTGGTTTTCTGTCAATGCGGGGAGAGGGAGGGGTACGATCTAGAGAAAGGGGAGGGGAGGAAGGGGGGAGGGGAAGGGAGATGTGGGTGGGAGAGGGGAGGGGAGTGAGGGTGAGAGAGGGAGGGCAGGGTGGGGGAAAACCTGTTGCGGGAAGATAGAGGGAACCTGTTGCAGAGATGGGGGAACCTGTTGCAGGGGGAGAGGAGTTGAGGAAGTGATGAAGGAGGGTTGAGGGTTTTACAGGTATACTTACCTTACTTTTTGTTCGTGGCCTTGTTTTTTCGTGTTGATGAAGTGCTTGCCTCCGTGCTGTTGTTGTTTGGCTGTTGATTACTTGTCGCTGTCCATCTCCATGTCGTTTATTGTTGTTGATGATGGTCTGCGGGGTTGCGGTGGTGGTGCAGGCCTGTTGTTGGCGCGCGTGAAGTGTCTTCTTTGCTCCTCTCCTTTGTAATATAGTTCTGCAGAAATTTTGCCAGCGCTGCCGCGTGTGGCATGAAAGTACACTCTTCCTAATGTTGTGCCTAATGATTCTAGGGTTAGCAGTAAGGTGACTTTGTGCGGTGTTGTGACTATTGTATGTGCGGTGTTTATTGAGTGAGATCCACACTATGTAAAAGCAATGAGACGAGTAAAGTGTAACCTGAAATAATTGGAGACTGCTGCTGCGTACCTTTGTTGAGATGGTTTCTTGCTAAATCTTGCGTGTAAAGGAGTGTGGGTCGGGAAGGAGGAAGGAGCTTTGTGAGAGGTAGCAGCTTCTACTAATTCCTCACCAGATCTGTGTTAGATCTGAGTTCCAACGCCTAACAGGTATAGATCTATGCACCAACACAAAAGCCCTCGCTCACAGATCCGCTTTGCACAGACCTATCCCTCTTGTTCGTATCGTGATCAGCTAACTTCAGATCTGGTGTGTGAGCTCTTTCCAACACAAAGCACCGCTTCCCTAGCCTCTCAGCATCTCAGATCTATAGCTTGTGGGGGCTCTCGACAAGTCCAGCCACTCTTGTCGCCCACAAACCCTACTTCTGAGACTAACTCCTTCCTCCCCCCTCACCAGAAAAAACGGAGCTTACAAGCGGTTCATTTCCCCCTGGTTTCTGTCACAAGTTGTGGATTCATATATTGTCATACATTGTCGACCCTAAGAAAACCTCTTTTAATGCACCACCCATCTAACATGGTGAAGTAGGAAGCTAACAAAATAGCTTTGGAATGATATACTCCTTGAATTCTACTACTGTCGAAATATATTGTCAATTGTTACACCCAGTTCCATATTGATTGTATATATTAGCATAAGTTATCAATTGGTCACGATCCTAATATTGTGATGTATGCCACTATAGAGAGTGTACAATGTTGGCGTATACCAATGCCAATCACCATAGAACTTGACATCATTGAGTACTAAGGTAGACGGAGGAATCCCCATCTCAAAGGATTTGCCTATTTACCCCGGTCGAGCGGTGCACCAAGCCACAGGCTTGGCGGGGGTTGGGAGGGGTGGGACAAAACCTGCCCCTATTTTTGTATTGGAGTGGGGTCCTATTTAATCTAAAGGAAGGCCTCCGAGTGTAATTTGGGGCTGCATGCCCCAATTTTGTTTTAAAAAAAACCAAAAAAAGCATCTAGAACCCTAAAACGGGCAGGGCCAGAAAAATGGACCCACCCGAGGCTGAGGTTTGGTGCACCACTCGACCAGGGTCAATAAGGTGATCCCATCTCAAAGCTAATTACGGAATTGGTAAGTTCCAAGGTAGATCAAGGGATCCCCCAATGTCCTCTTCTCCTAGATCGCCCAGCGGGTTCACTAATCTTGACCTCTACTTCACCACAATATCTCACATGTAGGTAATGATCAACATTTAATTTCCCTCTTAACCCCTAAGGTACCGTGACAGTTTTACACCAGAAAGACTTCAAAATTGTTGGTTTCTAGTGCAATGAACAAAGAAGGAAACAAAAACTTTCATATCTTGTTCTGACCGTAGGATCTCAATTAAGACTTATTAATTAATATATATACAAAGTTTCATAAACTTTGACCACACAAATAGAAAGATTATAGTGTTTGAAGTCAAGAAAATGGTACATTTTTTTCCCTCATTCAATGGATCAACAAACTTTGACTTCACTTGGTGTCAAATTTTTGCACTACACAAGGTCTAAAGCCATTACCATCTTGTTAAGCATGATGTTAGTTCCTTGTACACCAATTTTTAGAGGTAGAGGACATGTGTAGCGTATTCAAAACAACTATGCAATGAGTAGAGGTTCAAAATTTGCCAATTCACACTTTAATTTTTTGTGGACTTAATATGATTTAGATTGATAATCCAAATGGTCAATAAGAAGGATTACACCACATGTTGTGGAAAAAATAAAAATTGAAAAGTATAAAGATGTCTAGGTTTTGTGTGGAAAGGAAGAAGTTTTTTTCGTACCTTGCCCAACAATGAGTGACAATGTGTGAAAATGTTTGACTTGGGTTGGTATGCCATTTTTTACTAAAGACAAGAGCTTTTTTTTGACATTATGAAGGGAAATAATATTACTTGCGAGTATTGAAAATCTCACATTCAATAGAGTGTCCTAGCAAAAGTTTTTGGAGGTGCCCGCTTTCCCCATTTGAAATCCAAAACCCTATAACTTTTTCATCAAATGTCCAATTTTGGAAAAAATTGTTTTCCCACAAAGGTCTTGATAATGCCTTTCTATACTAAAAATTTCAAAGAGGAATGTTGGAAATTGACAGCATAGGAACCTGACCGAACTTTCAAAAAGCCCATTTCTGACACTTGGTCCTTTAGGGGTTAATCATTTCACATGTTAGACTTAACTTTCATCCATATGTGCTTCTTCTGTTTGTGGTAAGCAAAGCTTCATGATAATGACATAAGGTAAGCCACCCTAAAACCGACAAGTTAAGGAATGAGCATATTTGTAGAGAGGAGATAATTATACTAATATTTTTCAGTGGTAGCCAATAGATTTACAAATTCAACCCAAGTGATTTCAGATTTTTCCAATGAAAATTGAATTAGTTATGAATTTTCAAACTGTGCAGCCATGTTTAGTGGGTGGCCAGCAGTAGGTACCCCCCATAAGCAACGACCAAAAGTAAGGGTCTTGACTAATAGCAAACCTCCATTTGGAGCTGAGGTGGTGGTAATGGGATGGAAGAGGGTTGGATACACCCCAATTTTATAGGCGTTGGCTATGGGATTTTGTTGGTTCTGGGGAGGCTTACCATAGTTGAATCACTGTGGCATTATCATGAAGGCATCCTGGATGCTCGCCACCTACCAGTGTTTGCACTTTCTACTCTCATTTCTGTTTGCGGGTCCAAGGAAGGTCTTTCTAGTAATGTTTCATCCGTGGTTCCGCGCATAAAAACACGTTAGAGGTGTCACTCTAATAATCACGGACACAACAACGCTTGGAGACAAACCTCATTCTCGTAGTCACGTGAATTGGTGGCACAAAGTGAAAAATCATTCTAATGTTGGAAACTATCACCATTAACAGATGAATCTTTTCTTAAATCTTTTTCCAGGAAATATATTGGCATCCTTCGGTGACCTCAGACTTCGCATCGGATTCAGAGGTTAAGGTAAGCTCCCCATAACCAACCAAAACCCATAGCCAACGCCTATACAATTGGGGTATATCCAACTCTCTTCCATCCCATTACCTTTAACTCACCTCCAAATGGAGATTTGCTATTAGTCAAGACCCTTACTTTTGGTCGTTGGTTATGGGGGTACCTTCTGCTGGCCACCCACAAAACATGGCTACACAGTTTGAAAATTCATAACTAATTCAATTTTCTTTGGAAAAATATGAAATCACTTGGGTTGAATTTGTAAATCTTATGGCTACCACTGAAAAATATTAGTATAATTATCTCCTCTCTCCATATATGCTCATTCCTTCACTTGTCGGTTCTAGGGGGACTTACCTTAATTCGAGAACAAGTTGGGGGCAAATTTGGCAGAAGGAAATGAAAAATTTTACCTTCAGTTTAAACTGTACATTCACTGACATACTTACAAAATTTGACCGCATGGATTGAAAGATATAGTGTTTACAGTAAAGAATATGGTTCATTTTCTTCCTTGAGTTGCGTGGATCAACAGACTTCGACTTCACTTGGTGTCAAATTTTTGTACTACACAAGGTCTAATTCATTATCATCATGTTAAACATGACCTAGTTCCTTGTCAACAAATTTTTAGAGGTAGAGACTTGTGTGTAGCATATTCAACACAATGGTGCAAGGAGTGGAGGTTCAAAATTTGCCAATTTAGTTTTTTTTTTGATGAACTTCATATGTTTAGAATGACAATCTAGATGGTCAATAAGAAGATTTACACCACATGTTGTTGTGGAAAAAATGTAAAATATAAAACATAAAAAAACCAAATAGGTTACCTCTAGGTTTTATGTGAAAGAAAATAAGTTTTTTCCGTACCTTGCCCAGCAACGTGTGACGATGTGTGAAAATGTTTGACTTTGGTTGATATGCTATTTTTCATTGAAGACAAGAACTATTATTTGACTATATGAAAGGAGATAATATTACTTGCTAGTATTTGAAATCCTACATTTAATAGAGTGTCCTAGCAAGAGTTTTTACAGTAGCCCAACGTGCCCACCCTCAAGAAGTTTTTCTTCAAGATGGCATAAATTTCTTTTCTTAGGTCCTATAATATTCCCATGTACCTCTTGTCTTCTTGCATCTTCATACAAAATTCCAAGAACTATAAATATGCAACCTCGGGAACGTGCTCAAGATTCGCAAAAGCCCACCTCAAGACTTTTATCATTTCGGGGTTATCGGTGAAACAAACAGACACTTCATTCATGCCAGCCCCTCTCAAAGAATACCAAAATCGTTCTCCTTCTTTAGTGAACTTTTACAATGACCTCTGGCCCAATTTCAAGTGGAGTTCTCCAATCTTCCACTGCCATTACTTACAGTTGACAAAAAGGTTGGCTTCCAATTTATGACCCCACCAACATTAAATGATGAGGGCACTCAACCCAACCCACCCTCATTGAATTGGTCCCCCATCAGCGCGAACCCCCATTCCCGTCCCCCCCTCCCCCAAACCCGCCACTCCACCCAAAACCCACAACTCTGGTTCGCAGAGATGATGCCAGAGCCTAAAACCAACACATGCTTAGAGAAAATCGATTCTGTAATAATTAATTTTCCTAGATTTGAAATAGGTCCAGGCTCAAACTCGTAGATTCAGATAAATCCCGGGAAGGCAGATCTACGTTTCGGATTTAGGCCCTCTCTGTATTCCGTTATCCGAAAACCGTCGCCGTAACCAGAATCTAGGAAATGCGTAGATGGAAGCTGAGGTGATGGATTTGGGTCGTCCCTCTCGAGCTTCCACTCTGTACTTAAAATTGTCACATGGTTGAATTTGTATTCTCGTCTTCTCGGGATCACGCACACGCCGACTCGCAAGTCGCTTGTCTCCGAGCTCGCGCAGTTGAATGCGGGCGCTGAGGAACAGGCAGCAGAGAGAGGAGCAACGCCTGAGCGAAACGTCAGCGTCGATGGAGTAATTTCGGGGACAGTGGAGAGAGCGAGAGAGAGAGAGAGAGAGAGAGCGGGGGATGTCGAGCCGGCGTCGGGCGATTGGCTTCTTAGCGGGCGTGGTGTCCGTCACAGGCGCGGGCATTTTCTCGGTGCACTCCATGCAGAAGGAAGAGCGGAAGAATTTGCACCAGGGCGTCATTCGGGATCAGGCGTTGATGGCGCTCAAGGAGCAGCAGCGCCGGGAGGAGCAGCAGCAGCGGCAGGAGAAATTTTCTGTGCAGTCTTGAGTTTCTCTTCACGGTTCGTCGTCATTTTTGGTTTCCGCTGCTGTGTTGAGGGCGTAGGGTTTTCATTTTGCAATGTGACAGGCTGCCTATGTCTTTGTTGTAGAGTGTGAATTATTCTTGATTTTGCACTTGAAATGCGTGTGGTCTTGTTTTGGTTAATTTCGTGATAGAAGTAGGTTGGAGGCAGTGGAAGAGTATGAGTTCAGTGCCTTTTCTTCTTTTCTCGTGTCGTCGTCTGTCCATCTGGACGTTTATGGAGAAACAAGTGTTGGTGGAATGCGTCTATGATAGCTTTTCTTATTGAACCGGCTACGTTTTTTTGTTTTGCGTCCTTGAAATTCACAGTGTTTCAGGGGATATTTTGGTCTCTCTGGCCGTTTTCGGGAGCTCAGTATCTAGTGAGCACGTGATTCTTTAATCCCAACAAGCAAATGTTTCGCTGGAAATGTGGACTTCCAAGTAGTGAGAGCCTATTACTTGCCATCTTAGTGTATGACTGTTATCAATTTCGAAAGAATGCTCGAAGTGCCGAATAGAGTACGATATCAATTGGTTACTGTTTTTGGAACACGGATCACCTCACAAGCACGACTACTTGTTGTCTTGTGGAACCAAAAGAGAAGAGAAATCCTAGGTTGTTTAGATTTCCAATTTAGCTAGCATCTGCTTTTAGATTGGTCCGCTGGCAGAGCATTTTTTTTTTGCATACCACGTGTGTGTTGTCGATGAATATCAAAGTTCTTCTCTGTAGAAGCGGTTTAAGGGCTTAGCTTAAAGCAAAACATACAGCCCTGGTGTATTTTATTTCTCTGCAAGAGCACTCTTGTTTATAATCATGGATTTAGTTCATTTTATACTTGATTTGTCAATGTTTCTTCTCCTCTACTGCGTCGGTGCAATTTTACGAAATGATTCTAATTATATTCTCTGAAGATATGCTTGTGTTTAGCTCCTCATGCTTTTGATATGATGCTTGGGCAGGTACCAGGAGGTTGAGTGAACGGGACAATCCAAAGATTTTTGGAGTGCGCATGCGCTTACGTTATCTTCTTATCACTGTCGACAGTTTTCTTTATCCGTTTCTTAAAAAAAAACTTCGGAGCGGGTGGATGTTACTAGGATCTACAAAGAATCAACAAAACGGCACAAGTTGGTGTTGCAAATGCCGTATTGAGCACGATCAGGATCTCCTCATGAGAAGCTGCAGAGTTTTGAAGACATATCTCTAGTCTGTCAAGTTTTGACAATTCTACAGCCATGCAGTTCGCCAAGCTTGATGACTCGCCTATGTTTAGGAAGCAGGTACATATTTGGCAAGCCCGTCCAGTTTTTGCATGAGGTTCTTGGTCAGTGTAGGCTGCTGTTTTGACAATATTGTGAGTAAATCCAAGAGATCTAAGTTCCGAGCTTGGGATTTTCAGCTGCAGGCTCTTGAGGAAAGCGCAGAGGCTCTGAGGGAGCGGTGTCAGCGTTTTTATAAGGGGTGTCGTAAGTACACGTATGATATCCAACCATGACCTCACTAGCGCCTGATAGCATAACGTCGTTACATCTGTGGGTCGACCATTTTTTTTTTCTGAAGGTAGAGGTATCTTTAGGGCTTGGTGATGTGGAGATGTGACACGGGCGGACAAGTCCTCTTTTTTCTTTTAGAGAAGAAATCTTAATAAAAGAATTCCAGGTGTTTAACGCATGGTTTGTAGTAACACAGGGATGGGTTGGGAGAAGCGTATGATGGTGACATTGCTTTCGCAAATGCACTTGAGACCTTCGGAGGAGGCCATGATGATCCCATTAGTGTGGCTGTTGGAGGTTCTTCTTCTGCACTAGTCTGTTGTCTTATTTGTTAGAATATAAGATAAAATTCAAATCATGACAGAATAATGTTACCAGCTTTGTCATCTGGGGCTTTTTCCCTTCTGACCTGTGGACCCTAATTTTCCTTTCACTCCATTTCAGTAATCATGGCTTCCTTTTTGTTTCAAGAGAGCAAATATTTTTCGCTTTGTTGTTTCCTTTAAATGCATTGTCTCCATCGTTATCATTTCCTTGTCTTTCACTGCTTAAATGTCTCGATTACATCGGGTAGGGCCTTCTGGTTTCTTTTAGAGTTTATTTGATTAATTCTAGTTCAGCGATCTTGCTCTCAGGGCCCGTCTAATGGAATTTACTATCGATACTTGACTCTACGTCTTAATATCGTCGCCTAATTAGAATATTGCTAGACGCCGAATTCTCATGATTTCTCTTTCTTGGCTTTATTACCTGGCCAATTTCATTGATATTAATATTCTACTTCTGAATTAAATAGGTGTCGTTTTCGCATCGGTATAAAGTGATGTTTCTGCTTAGATGGTGTTTTGTGGATAAGTGGTAAACAACTGAATCCAATTATGCGGACCGAGTATGATTTTGTGTGGAATTGTTTGGCGTGTTTCACTAGTTTTGAAGTGGTAAAAGTTTCTTTGACCTTCATGCTACTTGAGTGATCTGTCATAAATTTGAATCTTGTGCTCAAGTTGGGAAGCCAGACACGCATCCTTACGATAGTTCATTTTTCCCCTGTTAGTTTAGGAGGACCCCGCTTCCTAGTACTCGTTCTTCGACAGTGCAGACGAGGACAATGATCAACGTAGTTTTCAATTGAGAACTGGACTGTTTTAGTTGTATGTTGTCCATTTTTGGTAAGGAAGTACGCATTTAGCAGCGTTATCTGTTTTCCCTTCGGACTACTGCTGAGCTTTTTTTCCCTGGATTTTGAGCAGGACCTGTGATGACAAGATTCACTGTCGCACTCAGAGAGATAGGATGTTGCAAAGAGGTTCTTCGTTCACAGGTGCATCAGAGCTTCCAGTGTAATGTTTAAATATGTGCTCGTCTAGTAACTAAATGATTCCAAGGGTGCTTTTGAATTGGTCCATAACGTTGCTCTGTTACACATGTGGAAATCGCACCTAGCTTTCTAGTAGTGTAAAAGTTCTAAGTGTAATTGTTGTTCATTTGCAGGTGGAACACATGCTGAATGATCGTTTGACGCAGTTTGTGAGCACCGATCTTCAAGATGTTAAGGTTCGTTCCTTATCCACAGAAAAATGATGCGTCTGTCGTAACTTGAGTATTTCTGTACGCTATCTGTTAGTGTTTTTATATTTATGCTTATTTTATATATATTTTTAATCAGGTGGTCACATTGCAATGATATAACTAACAACGACTCGTTTGGTTTCTTTTTGTGTTTGTGATGACAGAATGTAAAGGTTAATGAGACGTTTCAGACTGAACACATGATGTGCATTTTCGTCCTTTGTAGCTGTGGCCATGGCCCTGTTTATTGGACGTATTGAAGTGCATCGGATCTCCGTTTTTGTCACGAATTGAAGTGAAATTCATCTGGCCTTGAATTCTCTACGCCAGCTCATTTCATCTTGCCGTAGCTATGGAGAAAATTTCAAGATTAAAATGACATTTTTGTGTCAGACGCTGTATTACATAATTTCGCCATAGAAACGAATTTAGGCGACGTTACACTGTGTAAGAGCAGGATTAGGATGCTAGCTCTAACTTTCGAAATTGAATGTGCAGGAACTCCGAAAGCGCTTCGACAAAGCTAGTGTACATTATGACCAGGTATTGACATGTCTCCTTTCGTCTCTAATGTCGTGTTCATGTGCAGGTTTTGTGTGAAGACTTTGTTTTCTCAACATATGATATCTGGATTTTATGAATCGTACTAAGTGTCTACAGTATACGATAATATCATGAAGTTTTTGGTCTATCTAGTACCGGTCTTAGCGGCAGCTTAATTTTGTCTCCGTGGATGGTTTCGCATTAGCAGTTTGTTATGCATCGAATCTAATGTTGTCGCTAAACCCAACAGATACGGGAAAAGTATTTATCCTTGAAGAAGGATACGAAGCCAGAAATTGTTGTGGAGTATGAGGAGGTATAGTAGCGCACCCTAAACTGGTTAAATTATTTTCTGTTTTTGAGACGCAGGTATTTACTGAACAGGCCCAAGTGAGGAGTTGCAGATATACAAGTCATCGAGTTTTTGAATGGAGCCTCTCTATTTTGTAATATATCATGCATTATGTTGTAGGAAGTTGTAATATTATCATGAATCGTTTATTATTTCTTTGTCTTCATTTTCTCAAGATTGATTCTCTATTGACTCTATTGTCATTTCCCCCAGGATTTACGAAATGTTAAGTCACAATTCGAGCATGCTCGATTCAATCTGGTATTTTCTCTTGGAAGCCATGAAATTACCATGATTGCGGCGCTTATGTATTGTTTGAAGTCGGTGCTTCTTATTTTATTGAAGCAAGCAAGTCTGTGCGCTGTGATTTGAAATAGTTTTGACCCTGTTTATCTTTATATCAGATGACGGCATTGTCCAACATTGAGTCCAAGAAAAAGTTTGAGTTTCTTGAAGCTGTGAGTGGCTCTATGGACGCTCATCTCCGCTACTTCAAGCAGGTATATTTCCTTTTATGTGAACAGCAAGCATGTAATTTTTTGACAGCATGTTGAGGCTCTCCATTTTCTTCAGAATATATTTTGAATTCTCAGCTTGTTGATTGTAAGCTTTTAGTTGTTGTCTTTGATTTGACACAGGGATATGAGTTATTGCATCAGATGGAACCTTACATTCACCAGGTAAAAGTCACATTGCACATCGTTGTTCCACATCTCTTCTTTGTTTGCTTCTTCGTGCATGTAGAAGAGCGGAGCCCTCATCATGTATGGTTTGGTTTTTGAAAGGTTCAGCTTTGCCTGCCTGCGGAAGTTAATTGTACTCGCTAATTATATGTGGTTTATTATTGGATGCGATGGGCCAGGTACTTACTTATGCGCAACAATCGCGGGAGAGAGCGAATTCAGAGCAAGTGTTACTTGCAGACCGTATGCAGGAGTACCGGCGACAAATGGAGAGGGATAGTCAACGCTTGTTTAGCGATGACGTCGCATCTGGTGGTGATGGAATCCAACTTGTTGGCCGGAGTTCGCACAAAATGATTGAGGCTGTTATGCAGTCCACTCCAAGAGGAAAGGTAGTAGTTGAAGCAATGAAGTCTTACGAATGAAGTTGTTTACAGTTTGAGTTCAGCTGTGAACTGATATTTCTGTATTATTTTATTTTGTAGGTACAAACTATCAAGCAAGGGTACATCTTGAAGCGGTCCTCCAATTTAAGAGGCGATTGGAAGCGGAGGTTTTTTGTGCTGGATAGTAGAGGAATGCTATATTATTACCGAAAACAATGGGGCAAACCGACAGTAAGTGGATTTTATAATAGCCTGCTTTGTTTAATATTGTTGAGGTAGTTCGGTCCCATGAGGCAGTTTCCACATTGAATTTCTCCCTCACAAATACTATCTTCTTCACGTACTTACGAACTACCATGAACCCACAGGATGACAACACTATCGCTCACCATACTGTGAACCTGCTCACTGCTACAATCAAGATCAATGCAGAACAGTCAGACCTTCGATTTTGTTTTCGCATAATTTCACCATCAAAAACCTTCACGCTCCAGGTTCATCTCTATCTTTCTGCCGATCTACTGTCACATGTTCAGATTTATGTCATGTAACCGACAGTGACATTATTTTTGCGTGTCTGAATCCAGGCAGAAAACGCTGTTGACAGAATGGATTGGGTGGACAAGATTACCGGAGTGATTGCGTCTCTTTTAAACAATCAAATCCCAGAGCAGGTGAGAGGCAGCTGTAATGAAGTATTTTCTACCTCTGATATTTTTGAAACGATGTTTAATGACATTGATTGAGGTACTATGATCAACTGACGGTACTACAATCTGCTGGAGGGAGCAGGCTTGAGACGGGCGACTGGATTTTTGTTTCTTTTTCCATAAGAATGCAATTCTGAAATTTCGTGATCTGTTGACCCTGTGCCAGCGGCCATATCCAAGTCCGACGGGGGCTCACCAACGAACAGGCAGTGAGAGTAGCACATTGAGTGCGGCATCGTCAGAGTACGATGGCTGTGAAGAGATGGGAACATCAAGGCCGTATTCGAGTGGATCACGCCGCGATCACATACCTCGGCGACCCCCCAAATCTCAAGAACGGCCCTTGGATGTTTTGCAGAGAGTTCCCGGAAACCGTGTGTGCGCTGATTGTGGTGCCAGTGACCCGGATTGGGCTTCATTGAATTTGGGAATCCTGCTCTGTATAGAGTGCTCAGGAGTCCATAGAAATCTCAGTGTGCAAATTTCTAAGGTGCGAATTCTTCGATTTCCGTTTTGCAGTTCTTTCTTTTGCGTATATATCTTTAGATATATTGAGATTGTGATGTAAGATAGAACGCATCTCTTGTATCACCGTTCAGAGGTCCTCGATTCATCTGAGGTAAAGTAGTGCATCCTTATCGTATTTTCCATCTCACACGTCGCTTGTAATGCTTACAGGTTCGATCATTGACACTGGATGTTAGAGTTTGGGAGCCTTCTGTAATAGCGTATTTCCAGTCTGTGGGTAATACGTATGCCAACACAATCTGGGAGGAGCTTTTGGCGTCGGATTCCAAAGGCACCGAGGACCAAGGCGAAAGGTGTGTTTCCAGTCAGTTTATAATTATATTCCTTATTTTCTGCTTATTTAAGGTGACTTAGCTGATATTTGGTCTGTTCAGAGGTGCCGGTAATAACGGAAATGGATCTACCAGAGATGTTACACGAGGGAAACCGAAAGCCAATGACCCTTTTGCTGTCAAGGAGAATTTCATTCACGCAAAGGTTCGTTGGGTTGGTTATGGAAACAGCTTAATTGATGGAAATTTTTTCTCATTTTATAAGCTGTGATGTTTGAACGACCTTCTTAATGCAGCCATTGTCAAGATGCTGGCACATATTGCAGTCTTCCCTCTGATTTGACTGATGGGGTGATCGCTTTCGCAGTATGTCGAGAAAAGATTCGTTCGGAAGTTGAAGGCTAAATCAGGGGCCCCTCCAGTGGCACGACAAATATGGGATGCTGTCTCAACCAACAAGCCGCAGGTCGTTCTCCGGTTTCTGATCACTGCCGATGCCAACGTCAACACGACTTTTGAGCAAGCCATGGTGGCTTCTGGGTCGTCTCGGTCGACGCTGGCAAGTCTCGCAAGTGCACTATCACGGAAGGGCTCCATTTCTTCAAGCAGTCGTAGCAACAACTGGAGTGGACCCCTCCTTCCTTCATCACGGAACTCGTTACGACCTCGTTCAGAAGCGTCGAGCCCAGTGCGAGGGCAAGGTCTTGCCGAGGCTTCAAGTTCTAGCGACGCTTCTGTTACGGACTTGAAAGATCTGCAGGGATGCAATTTGTTGCACCTTGCCTGCCAGAATGGGGAGCTAAGTTTAGTTGAGCTGCTGCTCCAACACGGCGCACAAGTTGATGCTGCTGATGCCCTCGGTCGAACATGTCTTCACCATTGTGTCTTGAATGGGAAGAACTCCTGTGCAAAGCTCCTCCTCACTAGGTAAATTTCGTAATTTATTTCAAATTTAAACTTCTCACCTTGCTGTAAACATTTTGCTAATATTTGAGTTATCTGTGAAGTTTCCCAAAGTCGCAATAAGATTACCCCCTCTTCTGATTTCAATACTACTATTTGTTCACCCTGTTAGCTAATAGGGTAATAGAAGAGCTTGGTGGTCGTCTTTAAACCCAAGTTAGATGTAGTTTTCGGTGCCTTTGAGAATAATAAAGAAGAGGTCATGTTGTGCCGTGAATCTTCGCCGGTTTTTCCCTAATCACAAGAATGTAGAGCTCTTTAGAACTGATCTTAAAATGCCAAATAAGAATTGTGCACATAAGAAAGTTATTATTAGATCTTAAGTTTTTATGTGCAATTGATGCTTTCTCTTATTCTGCCGAAAACTTTTTGGCATGCAGAGGATCAAAGCCAGGGGCATCAGACAACACTGGGAAGACTTCCCTTGAGATTGCAGTGGAGAAAGGAGCGATAACGGACGATGAATTATTTGTGATGCTCTCCGAACGCAACAGATAATCCTGTCGGAGCTCACGATTTGTTCTCAAGTTGATGAACCGAAAGGACTGGCGCAAGAGTCCTCTACTGCACAAAGGGCGGCACTTGGTACCCTTTGTCTTTGTGTATACAGTTTGTTTCCTCTTTTGTAGCATATGGTCATTGTGGAGATAGTGAGACACGGAGAGCTGATGCAATACCAGTAGATATTTACGACTTCAGAAAGCTTCAAAGGTTGAATACTCAGGAAGCTGTCGTGATAGTTCTCCCGATTTCTATCAGAAACCCAGGTGTCGGTTAAGCTTTGAAGTGCTAGGTAGTGTCTAATTAGAGCGCTCTACTTGGCTAATCTCCCAATTTGACCACATCCTGGGGTTGCAGATTCCCTGAGTAGCTCGGAGAAGAGACGAGTGGTAGCTTCGTCACGACGTTGGACGAAAGGATTCTTCTCCAATGGTTACGGATGTGTTGGAATTGCTCACGCGTGGGAGAGTTGAATAGTCTAACCGACAACTCAGTTATTGGTCGGTCTTGTGTGTTGCAATCAGTACAGATCAATTGTTTCTACTTCTAACCATCTGTGTCATTCATTTGTGTCAAGGTCGCTTACACATCTTCGGTCCGGTTTTCTATTTCTGCAACAGGTAAAATCTATCTAGTACTAATTAAGCTGGTGTGAAAATGTACGGGGACAGATTACTGCGATATGTACGTTTCAGTGATGACTTCGTCGTAGATTAGCACAGGTTATGATAATATGTGTTTAATATTCACATGTGTGGAGTCCTGTTTTGCAAGCTGATTGCAGCGGCCAACCTGTGATGGCCTTACAGAGAGTAATGAACATTCATCGCTGAAAGGAACAGGTTGACTCGGATGCACTTGCCAGGCAAAAGGAGGGGATTTGTGATCCAGTCAATTGTCCGAGGTGGATTGTGAAAATTTCCTCCATTTTCTATAACATGGCTGGAAACTACCTCTGGTACACTCTAACCTCTTCTACTTCACCTTTCATGATATCACCAAGCATGTGTACAAAATTGTGATATTAAGGTGGGTCATACACATTATGGTTTTAGTTTAACCCTTAAATGTCAGTCGGGAATTATTTATATAGGCACGTATTTTACTCTTGGTATAAAGATCCTTGAACTAACATCTTACATTTGGAGGTCAATATCTAAACCTTCCTATGTTCAAATACGACACCAAACATGCATAATACAATAGAGACAAGTGGTACCTTGTGACATTTAAGGGTTAAGATTGGTTCTTTGTCATTAACATCTTTTCAATGGGGAGATGTGATAGTGGAGTCCTTGGGTTCATGCTAGTGATTATAATTCAATTTCAATGTATAGTTTTATGGGGAAAAACTACCCTTGATTGACCCTTGTGTAAAAGAGCCCCTTTCTCCTGTTATTTGACATTTTGGCTTGTAAATGTTCAACTTAGGAGATAGGGATGCTTTTACACAATGGGTTGACTTTTGGGTACACACTAAAACTTCTATATTATCACTAGCTTGGGACCCAAGGACTCTACTATTGCATGTCCCATTACAAAAGGTTCTCTAGTTATGAAGTAATTTGGTTTTGGACTAATTTGTAGCTCTCCTTAATATCATGATTATGAGAATATACTTTGGATCTAAGATTTGGTGATATAATGAAAAGTGATATAAAAGTTGTTGATGTGACATATTACATAGATTATCTTGTTTGTTGAACTTGGACTACAGTGACTATCCCTAACAAGCTACCTATATCAACTACTATTTAATGAAATAATTATTCACGCATGTTGAATTTTTAACAAAGATTTTTTTTTTCATATTAGTACATTAAGAATAAAAATTATTTAACTCAAGGCTATAATTTTAAACTCAAACTCATGGTGTAACATGACCTTTTTCTTTCTCAAAATCGACTAAAATTCATTGTATAATGACTTTTTTTTCCTCAAAGGTGGCTAAATTTAGATCCAACTAAAATTTTGGAGATCATCAAACTCTTCTACATTCAAGGTAGAGGATACTATTACCAACACAATATATGAAAAAATGTCACATTTTTCATGTGACATTCCTAGAAATATGGTATTAAATCCAAAAGGACATTTCGCCTTGGTAGGAAATTTGTCATTTCAACTGGGTTCCTATATTGTCAATTTTAATCACAATTTTTGGTTTATTTAACCCTTAAAGGACCAGAGTCTCCTTCGGGGGAATTTCTGATTTTGGGCAGGTTCCCAAAATTCGAAGAAAATCCTTTTTCTCTGAAATTTTTATTCTAGATTGCCTCTGATAAGAGCTTCGTGGACATATTTTTATTTTATTTTTTGGATTTGTGGTTTGAAAGTTAGTACCACTTAAAGCCAAAAGTGGGGACACCGGGCACCTCCAAAAATTTTGACATATAAAGAATATTTCCTTTTTTTGGAAATTTTCAAAAAAAATCTTGTGTTTAGTGTAAAAAGGCATTTTATTCCAAGTCAAACATTTTCACACATTGTCGGGCAACGGGGGAAAAAATTCATCTTTTCTACATAAAACTTAGAGATCTTCATATTTTTCACTTTTTAGTTTTTCAACAACAATATGTGGTGAAAAACTTCTTATTGACCGTTTGGATTATCATTTGAATACATACGTAGTTCACAAAAAAATAAAACGTGAAATGGCAATTTTTGAACCTCCTCTCCTTGCACACTTGTTTTAAATATGCTACACCCCTTTTTACCTCCTAAAATTGGTGTGTTGGGAAATAACATCATGCTTAAGACAATGGTAAGAGATTTAGACCTTGTACAATGCAAAAATTTGATACAAAGTGAAGTCAAAGTCTTCTGATCTACTCAATGCAGGGAAGAAAATGAACCATTGTTTTGACTTTAAACACTAAAATCTATCAATCCGTGCGGTGAATTGCAACCCAAATATAACAACATGTTTATATAGAAGTCTAATTTAAGATCTTACGGTTGGAAATCCGATATTCACTTTAGAATGTGATTTTCATGTCTCTTTTTGGCAGTGGCATTTTGGACTGGTTTTAGAGCAAAAGTGGTGGTGGTCTTTTAGGGGTTAACAAAGATGTGCCATAGTATTATCTTCATGGGAATACAATTTGTTCTCACATTGGAATTCTAAAATATGAGTTATGCTATTCTAAGTGTGGATTGTTGGACTTTCGTTTTTGCACGTGGCTTCAAAAGTTTTGCCACAACCTTCTATACATATTGTAAATTATTTAGTCTGAGATTGTAAATTAAAATATGTTTTCTACCTCTAAACATTGGTGCACAACCAAGTGATATCATGTAAAACATGATGTATAAGATTTAGACCTTGTGTAATGCAAAACTTTGGCACTGTCAAAGTTTGTTGATCTTCTTAATGCACGGAAGAAATAGAATACTATTTACTTCAAACACAATAATACTATTATTCTATTAGCTTAGATTAAGATCTTATATTTTTAAATGGAAATAAGGAAAAAAATTGTCTTCATTCCGACCCTTTACACTAGAATCATAAATGGGCCATTTGAAGTGTTTTTGGTGTACAATAGTCAAGGAACTCAAGAGATAAATATATTAGCCTTGTTGGTGCCTCCAACCAAGTGAGTGATGTGAATAGCTGTCTTGTTACTATGATAGTTTCATATAGCATGTGAACTTTCCACGAATATACTATAAATATACACCATTTATAGTGTAGGATCCAATATACCCTTTGTCTACGAATTCCTTTATCTAACTCATTGATTCTTTTGGATCCAATAACCTTACACTTAACTATGGATAAAAATATTGCCAAAATGGTGGCAAGGGATTGGTGGATGGTATAAGTACAAGAACGGAATACTCTACTAACAACTAAGGTAACCCTCTTTAGGAACAGTTAAAACCCCGAATCCAAAACAAATATAATTTGAGGTATATCCAATCCACTCTCCATCCCATTACCACCCATTTAGCTCCAAATGGAAGTTTGCTATTAGTCAATTCCCCTTCCTTTTGGTTGGCTCTTGTGGTACCTATTAGCAACCACTTGCTAAACATGGAACAATCTTTGAAAACTTATAATTAATTCACATTTCATTGAAAAACATGAAGTCACTTGGGTTGAAAGTCTAATTCTACTAACTATCATTAAAAAATAATTCTATTATCATTTTCTCTCCATATGCACATTGCTTAAATTGTCGATTATGAGGGACTACCTTCCATGGTCTCTCCACGGAATAAATCCACTTGAATAATTCATGAGAAAATTGAAGCAAGTCATTTTTCAAATTCAGAAATGGATTTGAGCTTTCCACTCAGGGTTCAAAGTGTGGAGATCATTCTATCAATGTTGTGGGGATCATTAAGGTAAGCCCCCCATAACCAACCAAAACCCATAGCTAATGCCTATATAATTGGGGTGTATCCAACCCTCTTCCATCCCATTACCACCAACTCACCTCCAAATGGAGATTTGCTATTAGTCAAGACCCTTACTTTTGGTCGTTGGTTATGGGGGGGACCTAACGCCGGCCACCCACTAAACATGGTTGCACAGTTTGAAAATTCATAACTAATTCTGTTTCATCGAAAAAAATATGAAACCACTTGGGTTGGAATTGTAATTCTATTCGCTATCACTGAAAATTAACAATATAATTATATCCTCTCTCCACACATGCTCATTCCTCTACTTGTCGGATTTAGGGGGGCTTACCTTATCACAATCACGTTCCAAGGCTTCAATGTCCTCTCCCTTAACCCACAATCCAAGGCATTTCAGAGGAATCTAAACTCCATCAATCAAAAACCACCAAGATGAACTTTTTAAGAATGTAACCACATGATCTTCTTCTAAACTTACATGAGATGATGCGGTAAAAATAGTGTGCATTATGGCCGTTCAAATTGAAAGATAACTGCAGTGAAAGTGAAAAAGTTTGTACCCCTCAAGCAAACTTGGTCCTTGAGGGGTGAACTGAAGGATCCTACTTGACATAAATGCAGAATTTACGAGACAAGGAACGTGCATGAAAAAAATGTGCCCTTTTCTGTTTCAAGTAGTAATTTGACAATGGACACAATTTGCCAGAACCACTCAAATCATTGTACCACTATTATTGTAAATGCTCAGCCTCTGCTCCTTCTCATGCCATCAGTCTTTGGTACGCACATTACAGGCTTTAGTTCGTTGCCACCACACCTCATCTGCAGGCTACATGTTCCCTTTCTTCTTCTTTTTTAGTTTTGGTTGCTTGCATTGGAGTTTTTACAGTGAGTTGAAGGCGCTACAGGTTCTACAGACTTGTGATTAGTGGGGTTCAAACACTGGAACTTAGTTGTGGTTTCGTTCATGAGGTATTAATTATTAAATTATAGCACTAACTTCGCAGTGAGAAGAGCTTGTTTCATTCCATCTTTCTTTCTTTCTTGTGTAATTCGCTTTCGCAACATGAAGACTATTGTCGTGATTTGTTTGATCTGCTTCTCACTTGTGCCCTCCGAAGTCACTGCCTCCATTGCAACTCCAAGTGAAACATGTGCTTTTTCTGAGGAGGAAGCAGCTGCGGTGCAAACGGACACCAACATTATGAGCCATAATTGCCGCTTCGAAGCTCCTCCGAGCTGCTCTCATGTGCCTTCTGGATCCGTTTTCGGAGATGAGCTGAGGAAGGGGCGCAAGAGCCCAGAAGTGGGGCAACCCAGTCCCATTCACAACAGTTTTCCAGATTCTACAGAAAGTGGGGAGGAATCTCGGGGTGGAAAGCAGGGTGGATCTTTGGAGGAGGTTCTTGTTATGGCCAGGAACAGTAAGTCAAGTTCAGGTGCTGGGAGTCCTAGTAAAGGGCATAATAGTGTTGCATCAGACTAGGTGCTTCAATGTTTTATGATACTGTTATAAGCTCAGTGGTGGAATGAATAGACACTTTCCTCACATTTATGATACTGTTGTAAGCTTAGTGGTGGAATGAATAGACACTTTCCTCACATTTATGATACTGTTATAAGTTCAGTGGTGGAATGAATAGACACTTTCCTCACATTTCTAATACTCTTGTAAGCGCAGTGGTGGAATGAATAGACACTTTCCTCACATTTCTAATACTGTTGTAAGCGCAGTGGTGGAATGAATAGACACTTTACTCACATCGGTGTTTTTTTTCTTCTTCTACCTCGAGAAATTGTTGTCTCCTCTTGTTTTTTTTTTCCCTTAGATTGAGGTTCTCTTTTTCTGCACATTTGAAAGGTCTTTGATTGCAATGAACTAGGTCTCCTCTTATGTTGTGAAATTTTTGTGTTTGGATAGTGTTCACTACTGGAAAGATGGTATGAGTATACCAAATAGCCGTAATTTATACTAGAGCTAGATGTTGTATGGTCGTCTCATACCATGTTTCTAGCTATGGTTTATGTTAAGTTTGATGCAAGATGTAGGAGGCTTGGAATAATTAGTTTTCTTATGAGGTGGAGGAGAATATTATTGCACGGGACCTATCTCCGTGGGGGGACCTTTAAGGTAGCGGTTGATATTTCCGTGCAGTTCCAATTGTCGCACCCTACATTCCAGGGCTGTGTGTCAGAAACCAACCAGCCTGGCTTCAGAAAGTGTCCAAGCTTGTTCTAATTCCGCCCATGCTTGGGAAAATTGAGAACTTCTGATTGGTTCGAATTGGTGCACAAGTGCTCTATTTTCAGAATCCAACCTCTCATGAACACCATGACTCTATGAGCGGTTATTGGCTACTCTAGGCCTTCGTTCTTAAAAATTCATAGAAAATTGTAGAAATGCTCAAAAAATGTTTTTTTTTGGGGGATGCCTTTGCAATAGCTTTGCGAAGCATCCAAAAATCATAAAAATTTTCTTTCACAAGTCTAAATATGAAAACCTGAAATTTGCACGGGAATATCAACCTCTACCTTAGTTATCTCCTACAAGTATCTAACTCCAAGTGGACATGATTCAGTTCTCTTGTGCTTGATTATGGATCGAAACATTCCCATAATGGTGACAAGTGATTGGTGGATGATACACGAGTACAAAGAATGGAGTATTTTGTGAACAACTGTACAGATCTATTAGAATCTACTTCATAAGGAAATCATAACAAGTTATATTTCATATTTAAAAAGTGGGATTTGAGGTTCCAAATGTGGATATTTTTTTTGTGTTGTGGAGATCAATACTACTGTACCAGTACGTTGCATGACTTAAACTAATGGGAATAGTGTCCTCTATCTCAACGGAAGATGACTCGATTTCAACGCTATTTGTATAAAAATAATACTACTTGCAAGTGAAAAACTAGAAAAGAGGAACCTTGTAGAAAAGGAGAGGCTTTGGAAGTGCTAGTGCGGCTGCCGAAGTGAGCCCGAAAGTCAAGCAAGTGAGCAGCTTGACGCGCAGAATAATGGGAGGAAATTAAGTGAAAAATGGCAACAGAGTCGACATGAGATTCGTTTGGAATCGAACTATTGGATAAGACCAGATCGCATCCCCTAATCACCCCCCACCGCAAAATATCTCCCCTACTTGCAGCTGTAAAAGTAGTGGAATTTATTTCATGTCTAGCAAGTGAAAGTTCTTGAAAGATGAGGAAAAAATCCTTGGTTGTTTAACCCCCTAAAGCACCAAATGTTCAAAAATGGGCTTTTTGGAGGTTTGGTTAGGTTTCTATGGTATCATTCCTCTTTAAAATTGTTACTGTAGATGGGTGTTACTAAAACTTTTGTGGGAGTATAAATTTTTCTGAATTCCGACATTTAATGAAAAAGTTACAGGGTTTTCAATTTCAGATGAGAAGAGTGGGCAAGGAACTTTTTCCTTTAGAAACGCATAGAAATTAGGGTTTTACTTTCATTAAATACTCTTTTACTCCCAATAGATGAAGGCATGATATTTCTATCCACCGTTTGGTATTTAGATCCAACATATACATTTATTTATTTTTAAAAACGAAATTGTTTTTCCTGTGTAAATGTCTACTTTCTATATCCTTGGTCAGTGCATGTGCATTTCTCTTATCCTAAACACCTCCATTACTTGTGATTTTTGGCATGCAATGACCTAACTCGCAAGGTAGAAGGTAGATCCGTAAACTTTATCTAATGTGTAGCGGAAAATATGTATGCCATTATCTCGAGTCAAAGTACGCTAACCTTGTCCACGCAAGGAAGAAAAAACCCACGTAGTACTCTTCAAATACATCTATCTTACAATCCGTGCATTCAAATTTTACAAAAAAATTTAGTGTCTTCTTGAAGTAGGTAGCCATTAATCGTCAGTCTGTACCACTGGTGGCCACAATATTCTACATGTATGGTGTCATATCTGAACATGATAAGGTCCACATATTGAAATGACCTCCAAATGAAAGACGTTAGTTGAAAAATCTTCAATCCAAAGGTGTAAGTCTTGCTAAATTTGTATCCATTTTTTGAATTCTACAGAGTAAAATATGTGCATGTTTACACAAAATAGCAAAAAAGAAATTTGTATCGACAAGTCTTGCGACGTCTAATTGGTCAATTACATAAAAAAGAACTGATAAAATTAGTTCTCGAAAAGTATTGAGAAAGTATCAACGCAATCAAGCTTGTTTACTTTGACTTGGTTTGAAGTTTTCAGATTCTTTTTGTGGAGTGTGAGAATAACATAGCAAGAGGCGAAGGAGATTCTGCTCATGGAATTCAAGTGCGTTGAAAGTGAAGCCATCAAACAACTGTTGGATCCTCAGATTGGCTGCCTGAATTCAGTTTTCAACTCACAATTTGAAACAAATGAAATGAAATGGGTCAAGCGGACTTTGAACTAAGGTAGAGGCTCCCAATTCCGATCACTTAAGCGAGATGGGGACTCAAATGACATTGTATGTCGAAAACATTTATGTTGAAAGATGTGGAATTAGGAATGAAACTCTACAAGTACTTTTTCAAATTTAATCTCAAAGATTTGGAATTGATATAGAATTTAGATGCCTAAAAACCACTGGAGCCCATAATCAAATTACAGAGTAGTTGAGATCTTGTGCCCTCCTTTGCCCAATGCCAATAAGTGAGAGCGAGTAAAAAGAGAGAAGACATGCCATGGACAACCAACTCATGGAGTCACCCAATGCCGATCGGCCTTGTTTGACTTTCGAGGCAAGGCCACCAATGAGAGCTCAATTGAGGTGGAGCAACTTAAAATTGCACACTCCATGACCCAATGCCGATAATGACTGGAGTTTTCAGATTTTGAGTTATCGGTTTTGGGTTGCTTCATGCACCATTTCATGCATTTACCATTTTCATGCACCATGCCATGCATACTCTACTGATTGGAATTGGGTGTCTCTACCGTAAGTGACGGGTAGGTGACCTTGAATGGAGAGGAAAAAGGAAGAAGTGCTGATGAATCACAACATGACATTCTACAGCTTTGGGAACTGTTGCATTCTTTCTTGTAGACTAGAAACAAATGCGGTGGTGCAGGTTGGAGAATATCCCAACTCATGAAAATGATATTCCCAAGGCGATGAGCGTGGATACCATGCCAAGAAAAAAATGCACAACGATGAAGTTCACACTTTGATTGTAATTATCTTCATAATTTGTATGGTCAAGTTTCACAAAAGTCTTACCACATCATCTCATATAAGTGTAGAAGAAGATCCTGCATTTACAATCTCAAAAAGTTCATCTTGACAAGTTTTTTACCCCTAAAGGATCAAGTGTCCATTTGGGAGACAATTTTTTTTCACTTGGACTGCAATTATCTTTCAATCCATATGGTCAAATTTCACAAAATGTCTACCACATCATCTCATATAAGTGTAGAAGAAGATCCTACATTTACAACCTCAAAAATTCCATGTTATCTTTCAATCCGTATGGTAAAACTTCACAAAATGTTTACCACGTCATCTCATATGAGTGTAGAAGAAGATCCTACAATTACATTCTCAAAAAGTTCATCTTGACGAGATTTTTACCTCTAAAGGACCAGGTGTCCATTTAAGAGACAATTTTTTTTCACTTCGACTGCAATTATCTTTCAATCCGTATGGTCAAATTTCACAAAATGTTTACCACGTCATCTCATACAAGTGTAGAAGAAGATCCTACAGTTACATTCTCAAAGAGTTCATCATGCACGTTTTTAACCCCTAAAGGATCAAGTGTACAAATTGATTTTGGACAGGTTCCTAAAAATCCAATTTTCAAGATAACTTCTTAAAAATTTTAGTGAGTCTAATAGGAACACATGTTATCTTGGCGGGAGTTTTTTTTTTTTTTGGAGACTTGTAGAAAAAAAAGTTATGGTGCTTCAAACATAAAAAACATGTTTCTTTTGGCAGCTAGGTAGAGTATTATAGAGATGAATAGTGCATCTGTAGAATTGACAATTGCACTTTTTTGAGGCAGGTAGTGGTGAAGGAAAGTTCTTCAGAAAGAAGAAGAACTCCGGTTTCCAAAGGAGACCAGCGTGAATATAGTGTTTGTTCATTCTCTTCACTAAGCATATGGCCACGGGACATAGGCTAGTGTAATAGAACTACTCCCCCCTCTCGAGGGTAAACACTTTTCTGCACTAAGTGATTCTCTACACTAATTGCCTTAGCGACAACCGACATGTCATCTCCCCCAAGGGCTTTGTGGGTCCCCATACAACAAGGCCTTGGGACCTCCTACCATAATTGGGTGGACTATGGTGGTAGGCACCACGCCGGCAATAGGACTTGAACTCACAACCACCTCACCGGTGTGCCATCACCAAAACCACTACACCAAGGCCGTGGTGCTTCGTTCTTCACAAACTTCATTGTTTTCACTTAAAAACACATAAAAATGAAGGATTTTTCTTTTCTTGAAAATTATTTTTTTCTATTGTTAGAATAAGCCATGATAATTCTATTCACTATTTGGATTTTGAAACAACATTTATTTTTCTATTTAAAAAATAAAATTGCTTTCCTAAGTAAAGGGCCACTTTCTATACCCCTGACCGTTGCACGTCTATTTTTCTTATTGTAAACACATACATTACTTGTGGTTTTTGGCGTGCAATGACCTGACACAAGATAGAACATAGATCCATTGAGTTTATGTGATGTGCAGTCGAAAAATATGCCACAACTAGTATATCCCCCGTCGTCATCAACTGGAGGGGCAATCCCAAGTGAAATAAACGTATGTATATGAAAAAATCAAATTTACCCATTATATACGTATTATGTACTATATATACCTATTATTCACTTGAAATACCCATTATTTATTTCATATACATATTATTGTCTTTAGATAACTATCATTTATTTTATGTACCCAAGGTAGTATATTGTGTAGTTTCAATATATTGGAAATTAGGGTTTTATTTTTCTATTTTTTATACGTAATACAATTTTAAAACTCAATAAGCCAAATTTGAATAAAAAGGCACTATAAAGGATTCTTCCAAAGGGCACATATGGAGGATTCTTTCAAAGTTCACATTCAATTCAAATGGCAAATCCAAAGGTCACGTGACTGGGAGCGGCAGATTGACGCCTTTTATATAGGTAGATCTTGAGTCAAAGTACGTTGGCCCTATCCGACCACGGATGGAAAAAAAACAATTTTGCACTAAATTTCAAATGCACATGTCTTTCAATCCGTACGGTCAAACTTTACAAAAAAATTAGGGTGTTTTCCACTAGTAATTCGCTTGTAGATCCAACGGTTGAAAATTGACAAAACATTGTTCAAAAAAGTCCAATAATATCTCATCTCAAAGTGGCAGTTTTGGGGTGGCTTACAAAGCCCCGTCCTTTACGAGTTAATCAATGGAGCAGAGATTCCTCTAAAATGCCTTGGTCCTATGGGAGTCAAAAAGTTTCTTCCAATGGAATCTTGAGGACGGCTCCATCTCCACAGTGAACACCCATGTTTTTATTCTTTTTAATTTACAGAGGAATTAAAATTGGCTAAAAAAAGGGAGGGGAACTGAAGGAGAGAGAGAGAGTGTGGCCAAGTCAGAACACGGCATTGCACAACTTCTTTGCAACCTCCTTCACTCCTTCCTCACAAATCACCTCTACTGCTTGAAAATGCTGGCTTCGAAATCCACACTCTTCTGCCTGTGAATGTGTATGTGAGTACTCTCTTTTTCATGCCTTTTGAGATAGATATGGATCTTATTCTTCTTACTTTGAGTTAGATTCGAGGTCAGTTTCAAGCTAGTTCGGTTCTTCTTGCGTTTTTGAGTGTGAATTCAGGTCTAGTCGGTGGAGAAAATTCTGCCAAATCTTCTATTCAGTTGTGTCGGTGGAAGCGCTAATATGCAACAAGTAGGAGATTTTGGTGAAGAGGAACCAATTTCAGTTGTGGCGTGTGTTTTTTTGAGGTTAATTGGACTCGTCTCAGAATAATTGCGACGTGAAGGTGTTGGGACTAAACATGTGATTTTTCTGGAAGCTAGCTTGAATTATCTGCAAAAGAGACTGATTAATTGGCTTGAGTAGGCAGAGAAAGCTCTCAGCATTCTTTAGTGAGAATAGGGTTGTCTTTTGTTGCGTTTGTCATCCCTGAATTGTAATTCTCAAAATACGTCGCTCTTCACTCAAGCAGAATGCGGAAATGGGTGGTTTTTCTTGGCTTTTATGACGCACTTACTTCTAATATACTTGAAATAGTTCTTTGAAAATGTTTTGGTTTTTCGCTATTTCCAATGGGATGTTTACACTTTTGGTCGATCGAAATGCGCTCTGACCAGTTTAATTGCATGCACAGGCTTGAGGAGGTGTTTTGGAGAAGACGATGAATAAATTGCAAAATGAGGGAGTTGTGACGTCGAGGGCGATATGTGTTGCACTTCATCTCCCGGTACAAGAAGAGGGTTGACGTAGGTTTAGTGAAGGGACAGACACACACTTGATGCACGCCGAGACCGGAGTTCATCTTTCTTTGTAGTTGCTAGCAACTTCGATGGGTTCAGAACACGACCCCGCGGCGGCGGTGCCGTTGCCGATGGTCAGCCCTCGATTTAACCCCAGCATGGCGATCATCCTTGTGGCGCTCATCGCCGCGTGCCTGGTAGTGGCCATATTGTCGATGTACTTGAAGAAATGCATGCCAGGCGGCGGCGACGACGGCATGGCGAGGAGAAACCAGTCCATCCGATTCTACGACCGGCCCGGGGAGGGCCTGGAAAGGGCAGTGATAGACAGCCTGCCCATGGTCAGCTTCGCCGTGGTGAAGACGCTGAAGAACAGCAAGGAGGACCTGGAGTGCGCGGTGTGCCTGGAGAGCTTCGAGGACGACGAGCCGCTCCGGTTGCTGCCCAGGTGCAGCCACGTCTTCCACACCGACTGCATCGACGCGTGGTTCCTCTCCCACTCCACCTGCCCCCTGTGCCGCACCAGCCTCAAGGCGCCGGCGCCCGTCGGCGAGGTGTCGCAGCGCATCCTCGAGGCACAGGAGGAGCTCCTCGTCACCTCTGCGAGAATGGGGTCCGATATCGGCACCGTCATCGGCGAGGGCGAACTGTCGGAAGGTGGTAAGTTGATTCTAGCTCCTATGCCAGTGACACAACGACGAATCCATCCATCTTTTTGTTTCAAACCACAGAAAACCTTGAGGAATGGAAGCTCTTGTCTACGAGAATCTAAGCAGGTGTGTCATTCGGTATTGCCAGGAAGCGGCCGGGATATCGACGGAGAAAGTGCACGACACGCAACGCTGAGGAAACTCTACCAAAACTCAAACTCCTTTCGGCGCGCCGCGCGTGGAGTCAAAATCCAGGAGCGAGTCACGGCGCTTTCCGCCCGGTATGCCTCGTCCACTGATCACGTCGAAGAAGCTCCTCAAGGTTGCATCCATCTCTCTCTTCAACGAACAACCTCAAGGGGGAGCACATTAGACTTCTACAACAACTCGCCAAGCTACAGATTCCCTTTAGGCAGGCGAGGGAGCCTGAATGAGCGCGAATTGTCTAGATCCTCTTTTGGAAGGTTAGGGAGCCTAAACGAACGTGAAACACCCGACGAAGAGGAGGGTGCTTCCCTAACTCTAGAAAGTGTTGAACCTTCACTGAAAACTCTGGAGAAACCGCAATCTGGGAAAGTAGCAGGAACATGGGAGCAGAGAGTGAGGAGAGAAGGGGCGAGTTTGCGGCCGTTTTCGAGGTCGGCATCCGAAGGTCGAGGGCACATGTTCGCGTCGGAAGGTGACGGTAACACTTTCACCCAGAGGACCATGCAATGGCTTTCAGGTGAAAACAGGTCCGGCCCTTCGGAAAGGAGGGATGATCAGTTGCAGCAGATTGTCACTGAGTGAAAGTTTCCATTGGAGCATCTGTTTTTTTCTTCAAAGGGTAGCAACATCTCCGGAGGCTGCAAATCTTGTTTGGAGTTTCCAACAATTGATAGATTTTCAGGTAACATTCCACATCTGGAAATTTTCCTGAACCTAATTTCAACCTGTCATAATGGAGAGAGGATTCATATTCCTAACACTTTGTCTCTTTCTCTGCAGATCATATCATGCTGAAAAACTTAGGTGTTTTTCTCCCAGAATCATCTGAGGCCACTCTTTTATTCCCAAAGCGAGTGAGATTCAACTTTCTCATCAACAGAAGGATTTCCTGAAAAGCATACTTAGCAACAGGTTGAGTAGGAACAAGCAAGGATATCCATGGGATAGAGATTAATCAGCCACAACGTTGACAAAGAGTGTAATATATTTGCAAATGTCATGTAACCTCAAACTTGCACACGGTTCTTCTTACAGATGTGCAGGTGCACTAGGTGGTCTTGTCCATGAGCTGAAGAGGGTTGAGGATGTTTTGCTTGTTGGTCTCCACTACGCAGCCATTCATGACCATCTCTTCAAGCATGAAATGCGCTTTCTCCAAATGGAACATGATGTCCAATTCGCACTGCCAATCCACCAAAACGATTAGTTCACAGCAACCACAATTTGTTGAACAAAGTAAAGAACTAGTCTCCACACTAATACAAAATCATTACCAAAAAAAACGCAGCTGTGGTTAAATGCTAGATGACATCGCCATGAAGATGCTTGTGTAAGAATAACTTCATCAAGATCACGGTACTTTTAACTTCACTAAAATCACAGTGCTTTTAACTTCATTACATCACACTACTTTCAACTTCACTACAATCATGATGCTTTTTAATTTCACAAAAATCATGATGTAGCTACATTATCAAAAAGTTAAATAGTGCATACCACATTTCCAAAATAGCGATCCATCGTCTCCACCACGCAGTGGATAAACTCCAGAATCGCCAACTCATTCTGCACACATCACACAGTGATCAGTGATAAGAGGTTATTGAGCTAAGGTTAGTGATTATTAAGCAAAACCTCTTGAACGTAGTTCACAGCATGCATCTTTTGAATGAAACGATAACCATAGCTTTGAGTACCTCTTCCCCGTCAACACCGACCAAGAAGAAGAGCGACGCATAACGGCGATAGATTACTTTGTAATTACGATGCTCCACGAATGAACACTGCAACACACATTAATCCACAAACTCAACCATGGGAAAAAAACAAGTCCACTACCCATGGATCTCCTGAGCACATACGAATTGAAACATCCTGTACATCTCCCTAATAACCACCATTATCTCCTTCAGATTTCCTAAACCCTAAGTCATCCCTCTCTCAAACCCCCAAAACCCTAAAACAACAATCTGTTGATGTGATCCTAATCCACACTGCTTCCAATCAACCTTATCTAATCACTAATCGACCTCTTGTACGCCTCGTGGAATGGACATTTCAAGCAACAAACACGAGGAAAGTGTTGAATGCTTCTCACGACTCAGAAATAATCAAGGAGCTGCGAAAATCCTCAATCAAAAACACAGAAATAAAGCAGCAGCTGCAAGTTTTCACATCGATCGACCCCATAAAAACCACAGATAGAGATGCAAGACCAAATCCTCACACATTTCACAAAAACCCATAAAAATAAAAAAAAACCCTAAAAAAGAGGGGCACCTGGTTATCCGGCCTGGCGAGGCATTTTCTCACGATCTCGCCCTCGAGAGCGCGGCGCTCCTCGAGTGTGAGGTACTCGTAGTACTGCGCCAGGCGCGTCTGCCCCTGCTTGTTCACCAGCAGCACGAACCGGATCGTCATCTCTCACGAACTCCCCTCAATTTGGATCAATTCTACCTCAATTCGGATCAATTCTGGCTCATCTCAACCACGATTGCGGTCAATCTGAAGCGCTACAAACGTATTCTTCCGGGTACAAGTTCTAACTTCCTCTCTATGATTGTCGGTCGTGGAATTCTGGTCGCGATCGGAAGAGCGGAGTCGATGTTGAGATATCACTGAGAGTTAGGGCGGACGGTTTCGCTTGTGAACATGGCGAGGTCTGGAGCCCAGATTCCAGTCAGAACGGTCTTCTGAGACCTGTGCATTTACTTTCCATTCAATTTACCTCAAGCATACAGTAAGGTAGAGGCACCCAATTCCGATCACTTAAGCCAGTTCGGGACTCAAATGACATTGAATATCAAAAACTTTTGTGTAGAAAGATGGGGAATTAGGAATGAAACTCTACAAGTATTTTTTTCAAATTTAATCTCAAAGATTTGGAATTGATACATAATTTAAAAGCCCAGAAACCACCGGAGCCCATAATCAAACGATGGAGTAGGTGAGATCTGGCGCCCTCCTTTACCCGATGCCAACAAGTGAGAGTGAGTAAAAAGAGAGAAGACATGCCATGGATAACCAACTCATGGAGGATACCCAATGTCGATCGGCCTCGTTTGACTTTCAAGGCAAGGCCACCAATGAGAGCTCAATTGAGATGGAGCAAGCCAAAATTGCACACTTCATGACCCAGTGCCGATAATGACTGGTGTTTTCAGATTTTGAGTTATCCGTTTTGGGTCACTTCATGTACCATTTCATGCATTTACCATTTTCATGCACCATGCCATGCATACTCTACTGATCTCAATTGGGTGGCCGATCGGAATTGGGTGTCTCTACGTACTCCTACAACATGATCCTTATCTTCACAAACAATCAAGGTTCAAAAAATCACTTTAATAAACAATAAACCACATATTAGGCGGGAAGTGATTTAGTGATTAACTTTTATTTAATCACTTTACCACATAACTTTTCAGTGGTTTATAGTATGCCTTCACAGGTGATAGGGATTGTCCCAGAACAACTGGATGCAAGAGAGCACGAACTAAAGAATAGGGGTAGTCACAGTTGGAGGGAGTGGAGAGAGTCTCTCCACAAAGAACTTCTCCCAGCTGGTTTCCCGGGACCAATGGCGAGAGTTCTCCACTCCCCGCAACTGTGACGACCCCTTGTGCATGCTTGTGAAGAAAGGTAAAACAAAAGTGAGATGTGAAGAGTTTTCCAAGGAGACAACCGTAAAACAAAAGTGGGGACGGAGAATTCTGAAGAGATAGGTGAAACTTAGAGCTGGAAGGTCAAAAAATTCGCACGCGAAACTCTCTCAAAGGCTTCTCTTCACCTCCGGAGCAAGAGAGACGACCGTGCGAACCATTCGCAAAATATGAATATTCTCTTGCGGGGGCGTCATCGAAAGCCAATCTCATCCAGCCACGTTCGCAGCAGGTGGAGAGAGTCTCTCATTCTCACGCATTGTGACTACCCCTAATAAGAAGGGCATGGTGAGAAGGGAGAAGTGTACCTTTCTCGGCCTTTTGGCTAAGATCAAGTGTAGTATCTGTTCTTATCATTTTAATATCCGATACAAGGGACATTGTCTTTTATCATATTAATCTAATTTTTCAATGGGTGCGGGTCCACCGAGTAGCTTGCTGGCTGGACCCGCGTGCGTCGCCTTGGTCTTGCACTACACTAAACATCGCATTTAGTGTCGTCTACACTAAATACGAACCCTTACACTAAATGTAAGAATCACAATTAGTATAATGACACAACATTTCACTAAATGTGAAACATTACACTATATGTGAATGGCAGTAAAAATGGGTGTTTTTTTTTTTTACTTGTGCACAATTAGTGTATAAAAAATCTTGCCGCAATGAATAAAATCACTATTAGTGTATGTAAAAGCTTGCCGCAACTAACATTAATTGTGAACTTGTTCGCAAATAGTGTAGTAGGGTAATTACACTATTTGTGTGACTACGCTTAATGCAATGTTTAGTGTAGTAAACTTGGAAGTGCCATACTCTAGAAAAGCCTTTTGCCGCTCACTTGAGGAACGCCATGTGGATGTCAAACAACATGTTGTCTAGATTGATGCCAAGGATGCCCAAGTTAAACCAAGGTTTAGGTAAATTCTTTAGTAGTAGTATCCAACTCTATAGCGCCTTGCTCGGCCTACCCACCCTCCCTAAGGAATTGTTTTGGGCAATATATTTGTTTCATTAAATATCGGATTCAAGAAAGACTATACTTCCACAACCCTTTTAGGAATGTCCATCTCCAAAAAGAAATGTTATAAAATGACACCATAGGAACTTGACCCATTTTTGGAATTAAAAAAATGTATAAGAGAAATCAAGAAAATGGCCAAAATGCTCATTACACAAAAATTCCGGCAAAAGCAGTAGTATACCTCCTTACCAAGCCTTACAGTGACATATAACCAAACAAAATATGGATGAATGTTGATCCAATAACTGTACCGGGTACCATATAACACATGGTGCAAGAGATTTGAAACTAGAAGAAGGGTAGAAGAAGGGTTCAAGAGGAAAGCTAAAGAAGACTTGAATTTGAAAGACGAGTACCATGCTAGAAGCTCTCTGAAGTGATTTTGCGCTTCTCAACAATGACCGTCTTCAGGGAGTTGCAACCCATGCGAATAGCGGCCACACCCACTGAGGTGATACCATCACAACATATCATGTAACATGTATCTAAGCTCTTGCAATTGGTTACCAAGTGGCCTAATCCTACATCGGTGATCTTTGGGCAGAGTGACAGGATGACTTTCTTCAAAAGTGGGCACCCTTTTGCCAAGGCTGCAAGTCGTATCTTCCAAATTCTCGCACATCCTGACATCAAGGTGGATGAGGGAGGGGAATCCTAGAGCAATGCCTGATAAATCCTTGTTGCCAATGCCGTGGCATTTAGTCACTTTCAAGACCCGGAGTTGGTGACATCCTCGGCCAATTGCAATTAATGCTTTGTCCCCTATTCTGTCGCAGCAACGAAGGTTGAGAAAGGTCAACTTCTTGCAGTAAGTCCCAATTGACACTATGCCGCGATCATCAACCATCTCACAATTCCGAATATGCAACCGCCGCAGTTGGTGGCACAAGAAAACCTTCATCCGCGACGTGCTTGCAGTCGAACATGTCCAAGACCTATAATCCTCTGCAAGCTTGTGCTATAGAAACAAGGCCGCAACTTGTTATTGCAGAGCACCTAATGAGGCACAATTTCTCTAATCTCGGACAACCTTCTGCCAGGAGCTGAAGGCCCATGTCAGAAAGTAGATTGCCCAAACCAAGGTCATTGCTGTCATCTTCATTAGAAATTGCCAGTTGTTCGTTCCTCCGCCTTGTCAAGCGAACAATAGCTTGGATCGGGACTTGTGGATCTGGCAAACGACGGAAGAGCAGTAGAGTTTCATCCACACGCACTTGCCGCACGTTTGCAAATTTCCGCAATATCTTCGTCAAACGTGAGTCTAATTGCCCTACTTTCAAGGTGAGAGAGTGGCGACTCTCACTCTCCAACGTTTGCCATCTCTTGCAGACCAAGGCGCATGCCTCTCGGTCGCTGCTCTTCTCGTCCACATACTTCAGGATCTTCATCAACACATCCTCGGGTAACATGATGTTAATCAGATCCTGACCCATCATATTATTGTCGTCGTTGAACTCTTCCATAATATATAATTCTTGCCTCACCTCCTAGTATATATACTCAATATATTCTCACCTCAACTCCTATATATTCTCCAGACTAGGAAATACGTTTCCCTTTCACTTTTCATACCTCAACTCCTATATATACTATTACCTTTTACTTTTTCCTTTTACTTAAGAAAGTAACCTGACCATAAACAATATATGATGACCAATGAGATACTCTTTCAAATGACACTTGTGGCCACTTTGATAGCTTTCAAGGACTCATAAAAGTGAGCAATGTTGAAGTTGAAGTTTCAAAAGGAAACCACATTCAATTCTTTGTTGTGTATGAGATTGGAATACACATGAGGTGTACTTATGCAATGATCCGGTCCAATGGTGTATGAATAACGAGGCTTTGCAATATAGGAATTGAAGAGAATTACTTGAACGGGACTACTTCAGAATGCTAGGACTTGCACACGACACTAAACATCGCATTTAGTGTCGTCTACACACCCTTACATTAAATGTAAGAATCACAATTAGTGTAATGACACAACATTTCACTAAATGTGAAACATTACACTATATGTGAATGGCAGTAAAAATGGGTGTTTTTTTTTTTTTACTTGTGCACAATTAGTGTATAAAAAAGCTTGCCGCAGTGAATAAAATCACTACTAGTGTATGTAAAAGCTTGCCGCAACTAACACTAATTGTGAACTTGTTCGCAAATAGTGTAGTAGGGTAATTACACTATTTGTGTGACTACACTTAATGCGATGTTTAGTGTACTTCCTTGGCCGGCGCAGCCCCTCCCCCCTCCACCCAAGGAGAGATCCAAAACCAAATTTTAAATAGGAATGATAATGGGAGAGGCCCCAATACCAAACTTTGAGTATGAATAATGGTAGGAGGAGCCCAAAAGGTGTAAATTGAAAATCTCAACAAGGAGAGTTTTCAAGAAGGAGAATCATCACTGTATCTTCTCTGTATGTAAAAGAACACTACACTAAAGATGGTATTTAGTGTTATGGAATCAAATAGTGTAGTTCCCCCTAGGGCTTGACTTTCACTAAATGTCAGTATGCTCACAATTAGTGTTGAAACAAGTGTAATAATAATGTGCCTCCTGATTGTTGAGGTTGTTCGACGTGTTGAGCATGGCTTGGATTTCCATCTCAGTCTTGCAATTCTGCAACTTAACCCCTAAAGGACAATTTGTCCCTGCGGGGGACAAATCAATTTTGGGTACGTTCCTAAAAATCCATTTTTGAAGACAACTTCTTGAAATTTTTTAGTGAGAAAAGAAATACGGGTTACCTTTGCAGGGATTTTTTTTTTTTTTTTTTGGGACTTATAGGGAAAAAGTCATGGTGCTTCAAACATAAAAAGCTCAACTCTTCTGGCAATTGGGCGGGGTACTATAGAGATGAATAGTGCTACTGTAGAGTTGGCAATTGCACTTTTTTGAGGCCGGTAAAAGCAAAGGAAAGTTCTTGGCAATCTTCATTGTTTTCATTGAAAAATGCATCGAAATTAAGGATTTTACTTTATTTGAAAAATATTTTTTTCTATAGGTAGAATAAGTCATGGTAATTTTGTTCACTGTCGGATTTTAAATCCAACAATTGTTTCTCTATTTAAAAAATAAAATTGCTTTCCCAAGGAAAGGGCTACTTTCTATACCCCTAGTTGTTGCATGTCCATTTTTCTTATCATAAACACCTCCATTACATAAGATTTTTGGCGTGCAAAGACCTATTACAAGGTAGAACATAGATCTATTGAGTTTATGCAATGTGTAGTGCAAAAAATTGCAAGCATCTTGAGTCAAAGTATGCTGAACCTATTCGGGCACAGTAGAAAAAAACAATTTTACACAATTTTCCCAAGAAAATGGCTACTTTCTATACCCCAACTTTCTTTACCTTTCAATCCGTACACTCAAAGTTTATGAAATTTTTGGGTGTCTTCTTCTAGTAGATAGCTTGAAGATCGTATAGTTAAAAATAGTAATTTTTTATTTTAAAAAGTCTAATAATATCTCATTTCAAAGCGGCAGTTTTGGGGTGGTTTTGGTGAAGTACAAGGCCCGGCCCTTTAGGGGTTAGTGCCGCTTATGGAGAACATTGTGTGTTGCCTGTTGTTTTTTCCGATGTTGGGTTGGATGCCCCTCAGAATGTTCAAAGACGAGATGTGGAAGTTGGTACGAGGTGTAAACTACTTCATTATTATTAGGGGCTTCGTCTTCTGAATCCTTGGCACTCTGTCCTTTTCATATGACTTAGAGCATCTCCACTCCTGGCGGGGAAACTCCCATGCCAAGGGGAGATTTAGGTGTGGGCCAAGGGAGACGGGGGACAGTTATCCTCCCCGCACCCACAGCCAGCTGCAGCTGGCCGGCAGCTTCAGGATTTTTTTTTTAAATTTAAAAATAATAATTTTTTTAATAAAAAAAAATCTTTTTTGTCCCAATGTTTTCTTTTGTTTTTTTTTCCAAAAAAAATCGGAATATGTTTTTTATTTATTTATTTTTAAATTAAAAAAATTCCAACCGCTCCACTCCCGGTATGTCACATGACATGCGGGGAGTTGGGGGGCCGAAACTGCAAACCCCGGGGAGCTAGGTGCCGAACCCTAGTTCCCCGTACGGGGGCCTAGACAATGACAGTTTCCCGCACCAATGCCCCGTTTTGGGGCATGCAGTATGGGCGCTCCACCCACCTCGCGCCGCCAGTTTGGCGGTTTGCGATGCGGGGTGGAGATGTTCTTAGGATGGTGAGGAGTGCGCATGGAAAGGTTGAACATTAGTGTAAGTGCGGGGTAATAACTTGCTATCAAACTGGATTTACACCAACTTTTTTTTGCATATGAATCTATGGAGGTCTCCAGGACATCCGTCCACCAATCTTGGCTTGCTAATGTTGTGTCCACGATTCGGATGCTACTCTTGTGACTGAGCTCTTAGCATTTGTATTCTTCATCATCAAGACACCATGTATGTCCAATGTACCATATGCATTGGTCGGGTTCAGAGAGTCCCTGCCAAAATAATTATTTTTTTCCAATGTACAGTAGTTCGGACACAATGGGTATCACGTATGTATTACACAAGTATGACCTTGGCATTACATGGGTATCACCTTAGATAAATCCATTGAATTTCCAAAGTTTTTGGACAGTCTTCATTTTGAATGAATTATATACAAACCCGACCAACGCGTAGGGTATGTCCTGAAGGTGTTCAAGTTTGGGCAACGAAGCATGGGCAGTCCCCTGTTAAGTCCCCGCCCTCATCTTTGGAAACGCCACTCAATATCTTATAGTTAAGGCCCCCTCAAGTATATGCCTTGTGTCATCCATGGGCTTCATCGTTGTCATTTTATTATATAAAGAGGCATCATCAATATTAACACGTATAGTTGAAACCTCAACAATACCCAAAAGTACATAGCAATGCAAAACTGTTCCGCCTCATGTGCCTCCGTTGCATGGTAACTATACTCCAATACCCATACAACCTAGTTGTATGGGTTCCCACAAGGCCCTTGTAGAGGATGACATGTTGGTTATTTCTAAGGCACTTAGAAAAATGTAGGAAAGCAAGAAGAAGAAGAAGAAGAAGAAGAAGAAGAAGAAGAAGAAGAAGAAGAACACCAGACCCTTATGGGTTGGCGTGAATATAGTGTCCGTTCGACCTACCCTTGATGATATGCCCACAGGACATAACAACAGTGGTATAGGACTACTAACCCCTCTCAGGGTGGACACTGTATACCAGAAACCAAGAACCAGTACACTGTAAAGTAATTGTTTGGGGTGTATTCTGTTGTATAGAAGAAGAAGGTTGGTTGTGTTGGTCGTCACATTGTTGACATTTCCAGGTTGTTTGGAAAATACATGGTTGTGTTGTAGCGGTGGTCCGGGTTCGATTCCCGTTGTTCTCGTTTGAGCATCGTTACGTTCATTCGGCGCTATTGAGCTAGAGGGGCAGGAAATTTCAACACCTTGGGCCCTTATATTGTGACAAGGTTACTATTTATAAGTAAAGGTGGTTATATTTTATTACTTTTTTGAATAGTTGGATTTATGGTGGTTATACGCCTGTTGGTAGTGGCTCTCCGCTTTCTATTTTTCTTTTGTGTAGTATTATGGACATGGCATGGTGTATAGCAATTGTGTTTATTTCTCTAAATGTATTTTTTATAAGTTTCTTTGATATTTTGAGTTTGGTTTTTAGGATTTTCATAGGGGGGATGTGTGTAGATGCTCTGGCACCTGCTGTAATTACTATTAGTGGTTCAACTATCCAACCTTTGTTGATAATATCGTTGATGAGAGGTTGGTATTTTACTATCTTTCTCTCAATGGTATCTGGTGAGAATCTGTCATTACAGTATGTGAATTCTATAAATTGTACCTTTAAATTGATGTTGGGAGATGTAGGGGGGTTTGATTGGTAGGGTAGTCCTTTTATGCATAGTAGGTCTGGTTTTAGTCGTGCATTACATTGGCATCTTTGTTGTACGCATGTACATGGTAGTAGCCATGGAGGGACTGTATTCTCTGGTGGTTTATCATTACATGTGCCCGCATTCATGAGGATATAACATCTTGAATTTTTTGATGAGGCTAGTAGTTTTTTAATTTCCCAAACTGCTTTATTGTGTCTTTTTGTTCTAAGCGCATGTATATGGTGTTGTTTGCATTTTAGCAGTACATGTAACCATGTGTCTGGATCTTGGGAGTCGCATATTGAGCATGTGATTGATGGATATAATTCTCTACCAAAAAATAGTTGTTTTCTAGCATTGCCCATATATTGACCATGTCTTAGTTTTAGAAGGCATGTCTTTTGGGAGTTTGTTACCTGTTTATTAGTCCAGAATTCATTGGATAGTTTATCGTCAATGTCAGTGTTACTTATCCATTTATTTATATTGGGGAAATTTGTTGCAATGTCTGTTAAGTTATGTTCTTTATCATATTTAATAATATGCTTTTCAAGGAATCTTATAGGGCCTTTATCTGGGGTTTCGTCCATAGAATGCCATCAGTCTCTTTGAAAGCAATATGGTGTAGAATGTGCAAATTCATGTGGTAGGCCTGCATTGTGGTAATCTTTGTCTCTACCTTGTTTGGCTAGTTCGTCAGCTTTTTCATTACCATCTATATTTGCGTGAGCTCTTACTTTGTACAATGATGTAGGTTGTGTTACTATATCTTGTAGAATGGTTTTGTCCGGGTGGTTATTATGTTGGGTGGGGTGTTTGAGTTGTGTTTGAATATTGTACAAGCCATTTAAACAGTCTGTGAAAATGTGTGCAGGTTCATTAGGATATTTGGAGGTAATAATTTGTAGGGTTGTATATATTGCCATTATTTCACCTCTAAATATGTTTTGTAAACCTGGGAGTCTTATGGCTAGTTCTATATTTTTGGATTGATTGTATATTCCATATCCTGCAGTTTCACGAGTCCAATGATTGCCCATATCTTGTGGTGGGAGAAATGAGCCATCAGTATAGTAGCAGTATTGTGATAAGAATTTGGGTTGTTTATCATTTATGAAGTTAGGAATTGTTGTTGTATTGTAGTTTGTGACTAGGTTGTCTGTTGGGTATGTGAGTGTGTTCCATTCTTTGCTTTTGATAACTTGTGCATGTAGTTGTGTTGGCGGGGCAATTTGTATGTATGGTTGAGGGATTTGGAGTTTGTTAAAAATTGTGGTTAGGGCGGTGATTAGTTCATTATTTCCAACATTGGTGTTTTTATGGTGTACACATAATATGTGAAGAGCAGAAGGTTCTATTCGGGTTTTAGTAAGTTCGGGTGGTTTTGTTGGTTCTTCATATGTTATTGTATCTGCTGGTATGTATGTAACAACATGTGTGTCTGGATAGGGGCCTTTATGCGGTGTTAGATTATGGTACCAGTTGTTGTCGGGAGTAGTTATTATGGTAATGGTGTTTGGGTTGTTTTTTGCTGCAAGTCTAGCCCAGTGTATAGCTTTCTGGGTATCTGTTTTGTTATGTGGGTGAGCATAGCCTATTCCTTTCCATTTGTAAGAAAATGCTTGTCCCATAGATCCAAAAACTTTGTCTCTTTTGAATGGTGAGTAAAACTTATCTATTTGAGTGGAGCAAGTTACTGGTGAAGAAAAATACGTGTGAGTTATATTGAAAGATGTTATGATGTGGTCAAGTAATATTTTTGGCAAAGAGTAATGTGCAAGTTTAAGTGGGTCGGTTTTTGGAATTCTATATTTGTATCTTTGGTATAGCCATATTATTTCTGTTTCAAATGGTTGTGTAGGAGGTGTTAGTCCGTGTGGTGAATCTTTTGCTTTGGAGTATTGGTTCCATAGCCATTTTAGTCTGGCTATAGGTATAGTTGTGAGGTGCTTGCCTGTTTCATCGTAAAGGTGTGCCGTGTCAACTTTTATTTGTATGGTGTTTTGGTTGGTGTTGATATCTTTTGAGGGATTGCATTCATTTATATTGATATGTATAAGGGGGAGGGGCATGGTTGGAAGTATGTATCTTGTATCTCGGGTTTGTTCTTCTGCAAAATGGGTATTTATTAAATTTCTATAATGTGTATGTTGTTTTGTGGTGTAATATTGAGTAAGCAAGGAGGTGTTGTGTTGTATAGTTATTGGTATGTTTAGTGGGAAGAGGCCACTTTGTGGTATCCATTTATTATATGTAATATTGTTTGGTAATTTCCATTGGCATAGGTAGGTGTGGTATGTTTTTGGAATTTTGTATTTGTCTTTTGTTTTGTTTTCTTTGTGGTCTAATATTGAATGTATGGGAAATGTAGTTGGATTATTTGTGATTTTAATTGGTGGTGTCAAGTAAGGAGGATGTGGTGGTGTGAGGCGGTGTATAGGATTTGTGCCAAGGTTGGGTAAAATATGATGGTCGTGTGTTCTATATTCATGTTTTAGAGTTCGTGGTGTAGGGTGCTCAGTGCATGGGTTTTGGCATTGTGGGTTGCATATAGGATAGCAGAAAAGTTGTTCAGCTATGTTAAGGGCTTGTTTGATTACTTTAGTTGGTGTACTGTAGTATATTTTGAATTCATCATGTGACATTAGATTTAGACCATTTGGGAGTGTTAAATGTTTTATCTCATGTATGTTTTGGAGTAGTAGTTTGTTGAGGAGTTTGTGATTTTGCTTAGGGGTGAAGTGTGGTAATATTTCTGATGATAGGTTGAGCCACATTTGTTCAAGAGGTGTGGCTTCAAGTGGAAAGTTTCTTGTTGTACTTCTCAAGTGAGCGCCTCCACATCGTTTGATAAGATAGAGTGTTCTTGTTGTAGGTGATCTTAAACAATCGTATTGTTTAATTCTAGGAATCTCTTGTGCTCCGCCATATTTAGCCGGTATAAAATGTGTAAGACCTCTATAGATTATTCCCAATTTTCCTGTGTCATTAAGAGCATTGCGTAGTTGTTCACCTATGCACCTTAGGTATGCGTTCTTTAATGAGAATGCTTCTATGCCAAACATATCATGTGGCAATTGGATAATTACGTTGGGAGTGCAATTCAGTAGCCCACAGATTTTCTTTTGTATTGCTATAATTTTTTTGTCTAGTTTTTTAATAGTAGGTAGTGAGTATGGTACCGCGTAAAAACTATATGCAATGCCTGCTCTTATAACTGTGTCTACCATGCTGACTTTTTTTTAATAGTAGCTGGACAATTTACTAATTGGTTGCATTGTTTAATTAGTTTGGTGGTTGTTGTGTGTGTCTGTATTTTCCAATTCAATGATGGGACTAGTTGTATTCCTAGATATACATATGGCTCATTTTGATGTAGTATGGGAATCGGTTGGTTTCTGTATGATATATTTGTAGCTTGTATTAGTGCTTTGAAGACTATTTGACTTGTTTTGGATTTGTTTGGGCATCCAGTAATTGCACATTTCGGAATTCCTAGGTCCATTCCAGCCCATTCGCAGAATTTGTCCATTTTATTAAGTTGATTTTTTATTTATGGGAGTTTGTTTGTTATGATTGCAAGATCATCTGCGTATGCTGCTATATTTATTGTTGTTTTTGAAGTTCCCAAGGTATAGCCGTATTTTCCTCTTTGTAGCCATCGTAAAAGTGGTTCTAGAAAAATAAGAAAGAGATATGGGCTAAGTGTATCTCCTTGTATTGTGCCTCTTTGTATGGATATTTTTTGGGTTTGGCCAAAGTATTCGCCAGTAAAAATGGTGTTAGACTGTGAATAGATATCTCCTACTAGTATTACCGCGTCCTCAGGGTATCCTAAATCTTTCATAATGGCGAGTAGACGGGCGTGGTCAATCGAGCCAAATGCATTTTTGAAATCTATATAGAGTAAATATATATCTTGTGTTGTTAGTTGTGCATCTTCTAAAGCCGCTATTAGTAATTGTAATTGTCTAGATGTGCATCTTTCGGCACGGAACCCTTCTTGGCTGTCATGTAGAATTTGGTATTTTTCTCCGTATGCTGAGAGTATTGATGTTAGTGTACTTGTAAAAAATTTGTATACAGTGTTGGCTAGCGCTATAGGTCTGTGATTTGGTAGTTGAGATGGGTCACCCTTTTTGTATAGTAGTATTGTGAGGCTTATTTTCCATGATGCTGGAATTTGTTTTTGTTTATAGCAATGCTTAAAGAATAGGAATAAGATGCGGTGGAAGTTTGTAGGCATGTTCTTCAGGATAGAGTTGGGTATTCTGTTCGGTCCTGGGGTTTTGTTGTTTGCAAGGTTTTTTAGGCATAAATCAAAAGTTTCTTGATCAAAGTATGTATGCAGCGGAGTTTGTGGATGACCTCTTTTATCTATTACAAAGCCTTCTAGGTCATGCCATGGGTATTGTCTAACTCCGCATGTGCATTCAGGAGGGTATTCTGGTAAGTAATAACATGTTGGAACAGTGGGTTTATTAATAATTGATTGTTGTATGTAAATTTCATTGGCAATGTCTTGTGGGCTTGTTAGTATGTTATTATTGCGATCTGTGATGCAGTCTAATGGTGGTGTTTCTTGGTTTTTGAATACTTTATTGTTTATCTTTTTGGGCTTATTTCGTATAATTGTCTGTATTTGGATATAGCCTTTTTTATACATTCTTTAGTGTAATTTGACGTGATTTTTCTTGCTTTTTTGTTTGCGGTCTTGGCTAGTGTAGCTAGATCATTTATCCATGGTTCAATAAGTAAGTCGTCATTTGGGGGTGGTGGGATCTTGACATGGGTGTGTTTGTTTAATTCATTGATAATTGGATGTGATCGCCATTGTGGTGTGTTTTTTGTGATATATATTGCTTTTCTAATTAGGTGGTATGTTGCAACATGTTTTTTCCATGTTTTTTGGGTTTTGCGTGGTAAATATCCTCCTTGTTTTGAAATTCTATTATTGAGTGTAGGTATGGGTGGTGCGCTACACGTATTTTCTATAGCTTCTGATATTTTTTGAGTGATTTCGTCCATATGGGAGCATGCTAGTCTCCAATGGTCGGGATTTAGATGTTCGTGTGATAGTATGGTGTCTAGGTCATTTAATTGTAAAGCGTTGTTTTCATAAAAGTTTGTATTGAATTTATCTAAGTTATCTTGCGGTATAGGGTTGAGTATTCTAATTGGTCTCGAGGTCGGTGGTGTGGGGTGGCGTGCAATAAGTTTGTTTTGGGGTATGTGTAGTGAAATGGGTGCATGGTCAGAGTTAAGATTGGCTTCTGTAATTGTGGTACATGTGTATAGATTGTGATTTTGTGTTTTGATATAAAAGCCGTCTATTAGACTTGTATGTGTATAGTTATATCCACCTTGTCTAGAGTAGTTTGTATTTGTTGGGACATATGTTAGTGCTAAGCTATCAATATATGTTTTCCATGCAAAATCTTCTTCTTGTGGTGGTGTGGTATTATGTTCATTTTGTTGTCCTATTAAAGCTATGTCTCTATTAAAGTCTCCACATAGTATGAGAGTGTGGTTAGGATATGTGTTAATTTGTGTTGTAATAGTTTGTTGTATTATTGGGATTAGTACAATATCTTCATGATGTGAGGGCATATATAGGTGTATTAATAGCCATGGTTGTAATGGATGGTTTTTTATGTGTATAATTTGTAAGTAGGGTGAGATTTTTAGAGGGGTTGCTATTTTGGTGATATTTCCTGGGTATGCATATTTGTGATTTATTAGTGTAAGTAGTCCTCCTCTAGCGGGTGTGTAAGGGATCCGTTGTTGAATGCATCTAGTTAGTGCGTGAGTATTGTTAAATATTAGTTTATAATCTTGGAATAAATTTTGTATGTACTTTATTGACTTGGTGGCAGTTAGTTTAGTTTCTTGGATGGTGATAATGGCCGGGTTTGTATGTAAGGCAAGTTCTTCTAAACTAGGTAATGCAGTATTTAGTGTAGCTGCATTCCAGGTAACAATGTTAGTTTGATGGCTATTGTTATGTGTATTGGATTGAAGTGGTGATGAGATATGGGTCATTGGTGGGGGGTGTGTGTACTCAACTAGGGGTTCATAAATTCTTAGTGTTTCTTCGAGAAGATTGTTTGGTAGAAAAGGAAATTTAATTTTTAGCATTTGTATTGATGGTGCATTTTGTGTTTGGTGTATGAAATCATATAATTCTTTGTGTATACTAGATGAGGGGTTTATTATTTTTTGATTATTTGTTATATATTGTGTATATGGGTGTTCGATGTGAATATGCCTTTCGGGTGGGTTTGGTAGTGTAGACATCTTGTTTAATAACTTGGCGGTCCAATCCGGTTCGGGGAAATTTATTAGTCGGTGTTCACATGAATTTATGTTAGGGCTGATGGTTGTTATTAGTGCAAATAATATTTGTGCTAAAGGGTAATTTCTTATTTGGTTGAGATATGTGTTTAAGTGTGGGAGGTCTCTAATAGTAATTTGGTGTGTTGGTGATCTTGTTTTAGTATGGGGGAGAAACTTTTTGCAAGGTGTTGATACTCAGGTTGGAGTTTGATTGTACAAGGGATGAAGTACGTTTTGTATCTACGTTTATGAGCTGATGGGTGGGTTTTAAACATATCTGGCATAGGGCCAGGGTTGGTTTCAATATCCCCACATTTGATTAGATGATGCATATCATTATATTTGTAATAATATATATTGATGGTTGTCATGGAAACATATATTGCGGTAGTGTTAAAAATAATTTTTTTATAACAATATGTTTTGGTCAAAAAGTAAGTAGGTTGAAATAATGGGTTTTCTAAAAGATTTGTTTCTAAAAATATTTTGTCTAAAAATATGATTTCTAAAAACAGATTGATATATATTTCAAAAGGATTCATATATATTCTTACTGTAATTAGAATTTCTATTTTTAGTAAGTCTATTTTTGGCACCTCCGGCGCCCAACCGGCCGGTGAGACAATAATTTCTTCTCCCATTTTTTCCCTAATTTTACACATGTTCGACAAATTCCTATTCTTTAATCGCAAACTTTTCTCATCTTTATTTATCTCAAGTTAAATTTTACTATTAACTTTGCTATTATCCCTATAATTTAAATTCCAATTTCTATTTTTAGTATGCCTAATTCTATTTTTAGTATAACTACTTCTTTTTCCATTAAAATTTGTATTCCTCAATACTAGTTTGGTTATTTTTTCATCCCAATTCTTTATTTTCCTTAGAAAGCACATTCTATTTTTAGTACTATATTTTGTTCCTATGTTCTTATTATTTGTATTCTTATAATTTCTGTTTCACATTACTAATTTGGTTAATTTTCCAACCCATATTTTTGATTTTATTAAGAAGCATATTCTATTTTTAGAACTATTTTTTCCTCCTATGTTCTTCTTACTTATATTCTTATAAATTTTGTTTCTCATTACTAATTTGGTTAATTTTCCAACCCATATTTTTGATTTTCTTAGTGAGTAAATTCTATTTTTAGAACTACTGTTTGTTGCTATGTTTTCATTCTCTGTATTCTTAAAATTTGTATTTCTCATTCCTAAATTGCTTAATTTTCCATCCCATATTTTTGATTTTATTAGGGAGCATATTCTAATTTTAGAACTTATGTTTGTTGCTATTTTCTTATTATTTGTATTCTTAGAGTTTGTGTTTATTGTTGCTAATTCGATTGATTTTCCATCCCTTAGTTTTGTTTTTCTTAACAAGCATATTCTATTTTTAGTACTCTTGTTTGTTGCTATCTTCTTATTATTTGTATTCTTATGATAATTGTTTCTCATTATTAATTTGGTTAATATCTCATCCCTTATTTTTGAATTTCTTAGGAATCTTATTCTATTTTTAGTATTGTTTTTTGTTGCTACTTTATTATTTTTATATTGAAAATTTAATCTATTCCTTTGATTAATTTTTTCTTTTTCATTTATTATTATTATTATTTTTTTGGTTTTTATTTTATCACCTTTTCTACTTTCTGTATTATTTACTTTCTTTGTTTTATTTCCTTTATTTAGTTTTATTTTATTTTCTTTGTTAGTTATATCTTCTCTTGTAGTTTTTCTTTGTTTCTTAATATCCTTCTTAATATTTTTTTGTTTTGAATCATTTATAATCTTTGTTTTCCATATGTTTTTCATGTAAGTTCTAAATTTTTTATTTCTCTTTGTATTTTTTACTTCTTTACTATGTTTAAAATTTTTTCTTACTTTTTCTGTTTGTCCTTTCTTTTATTTTATGATTTTGGAGTTTGTTGCTTGATTTTGGATTTTGAGTGTATATGATTTTGATGATGTACCTTATGGATGTATTCTGTTTAGCAATCAAACTAATTATTTTCTTCATCTGAATCTAAATTTTGACATTTTCTTTGTATTTTTTTACACTTTCTGGGTCACTTTCTTTGTATTTTTTGTCACTGTTTTTGTCATTTTCTTTGTACTTTTTGGTAATCATTTGTATAGTATCGCTGGTAATCTATATTACCTTTTTATTACATATCTTTTTTCTTTTTTGCCTATATATTGTCCTCCTCCTATCTACTTTATCATCTACATCTCCCCTCAGCAATATTCTGCTAACAACGCTGCTGCATCTGCTAGAATTCCCCTCTAGCCTATTACTTAGTAATCTCTCCATATTTTGTAGCTTAATATCGCCATCTTCCCTTCTCTCGTCTCTTTTTCTGCCTGCTATGGTTTGTTTCCTACACATACTCAGAAATCCGTTACAGCATATCTGCAGGTTGTTTTTCCATATTAGTTTTCCAACCGTGGTTGAGGTAGTGCACAGAAAACGTCAACTGCTGAAATGCAAGCTCTAAGTTGTTTCTTCACTTCCTCCATCTGCATTTGCATCGCGTTCTGCAATTCGTTCGTCAGTTTCTGCGCGTGGATGTTGGCCTCCTTCACAATCTCCTCCTTGAAGACGCCTAGCTCCTCATGTATCTCTTCTTTCAGTTTCTCGTTCCCCTTGTTCACTGCTTTCTCCACCAATTCTACAATTTCACCGTGTGTGATGCTGCCCCTCTTCTCCTTTGGTGCGTTCTGTGTAGCCTCCAGCGTACTCACAATAGCTGTTGCAATGTCACAAATGCCAAAATTTTCCTGTTCTTCTCTAGTTGGTGGTAGTGTACCTTCCAGGCTACGAGGATGAGGTGTGAAACTTACGTGTTTCCCCAGAATCTCCTTCGTCTTGCCTATCCATTGTCGATAGACAATGGGGTTCAAACATTGGACGTTCGCTGCTCCCTTGTGCAGATCTCCAACCTGTCCCGGAAAGAAGAACGTCAGAATGTTCTTATCTCCCATTGTTGCCTCAATCGACAGCCTTGTCTCTTCCACTTTCTTCATCTTGTGTAAACCGTATAGGCACAGCATTGTTGCATTCTTTTTCTTCAACTCTTCCTCCGTAAGTCCTTCTCCACGAGCGCCTCGTTCAGCCTTCGTGGTTTTTGGTGTAATCACGTGTAACAACTCGTTCTCGTACGGTACCATGTACTGAATTATCTTGTCCGCCTGTGACGGAGTTGTAGCAACCAGCCAACCCCAGGTCTCCCCTTCGCTCTTCTGCACACTAGATATCTCATAATCGTGTCCTCTTCTGAAGCTCTCCCTTAGGACATCTCTTTGAAGTTCAGCTGCGGTTACTCCCTCCAACTTCGAATTCTCTATCTTTGCAGATAGTAGAGAATTCCTTGCGATTGAGTCCCAACTTTTGCATACTTTCCCCACAATTGTTAGTTCATTATCCAATTCCAAAATAAACGGTCTGGTACCTTTCAGGAGGCCAATTCCGTCGACTCCCGGGTGTTTCAGGTGGAGTTTGATCGTTCCTATCCAAAACTTCTGCTTACTGCCTTTCACCTTCTCTTTGCATGGGATGTAGATTGGTTCTGCCATGTTCTCCCCGACTTCTATCTCCATCTTCTTCAATCGTTCCCTGATCCTGGTGAGTATTTCATCGTGTGTGAAATCAGTGGCTGGTTTCACAAAGAAAACAACAACTTGATAATCTAACGACAGCCCACTAGCATCGTCCACCTCTGTCTCGATAGGTAGTTGAGTCAAATTGTAATGTTGTCTTCCTTTGCCGTCTGGTCGCTCCAACGGGTACAGTTTCTGTGGTACATGGGGAAATGCCACTTCCGCAGCATTGTGAACTTCTTCTGTGTCCGCCCTTGAAAATCCCTGCTTCACTTTCTCAGCCACGCTTTTACTCCTCACTCCTTCTCCTTCAATTCCTCCTTCCTTCATCGCCAACTGCTCCATTGCTATAAATCCCAACCAAAATGTTTTCGGTGTTTCCTGGATTGCTGTAGTGTTCTTCTTCCTTTTGCTGCCACTACCTCCGGTGCCTTCCTGGATACGCTTTGTATGTTGGGTCTCCATCTGCGTCACCCTGCAATCTTCAGCATCAACATCCACCATGTTCGTATCCATTGTCTTCCCGGGTGCGATTTCGGTCATGATTGCGTTGTGCACTGCTTTCCCCCTGTTCGCCATCTGCATAACGAATTTCTCGTATACCTTTTCTGTGTTTCTTCTGAAATACCTAATGTTAAAACTGTTAACTAACTCCTGCTTCAAATCTGTTCCCTTCTGCGTGTGCATAGGGGCTGTACACAGATTGTTGGCTCTTCTTATCTCATTTAATCTTGATCTATTTAGAGAATTTGATCTAATTTTTTTATCTTCAATCCTTGCTATGGTCTTCTTTTCGAATGTAATGAACGAAAATGAAATTGGGGTTAGATACTTACCTGTGTAGTGTTGTTCGGAAATCTCTTCTCTCAGGCCGCTCGAACTGTTCTTCGCGATTTCTAGATTTCCACCAGCGCTTGATTCAGTGCCCTTCAATGTACTCGACGTCGCTCTTCTCTTCTGCAAAGCCCATAAACTAATCACCCAAGTCGCCGACGGCGACTGCAAAATTGCTGGATTCAGTTCTACAACTATTTTGCGTCTAGGGTTTCAGATCTGGACAGCAACGCTTTCAGCAATCAGAATCTTCAGCTACAGATAGTTTCTAGTCCTTCAATGTTGGATCTGAGCTCTATTATCCAGCCAGCTCTATCAGATTTACGAGATTCAGCTCCAACTACTCAGATCCTCATTCCACCACCATCAACTATCTTCACTACAATGTGTGCATTCGTGATGCGGTTTGATCACTCCTAACACTATTACACACACAGATTACAATCACATCATCGCTACCACACCAGATCTGATCCCTATCCGCGCCCTACTCCTTTCTCTCCATCTCTCCTTGGCCTCCGAAGGGGTCTCACATGTAGAGCCACCCCAAAGTGTGTGCCTTGTGCCAAAATATACGGGCTATTGCAACTTCTACGACGCTTGTGGACTTTGTAGGAAAGCACTTAGTGTAGAAAAGTGTTTATCCTCCAAAGGGGAAGTAGTTTCATTACACTAACCAAAGTTTGGTGCCCATAGGCTTAATTAACTCTCTTAGGCCTACAAGGGTGACCATGCCAGGGAAAATCAACAAGTCTAATAGATCACGTAGATCATGATCTATACAATGGATATATTTCATCGCAATTGATCAGAATGGAAATCACTATCGTTTGCCCATCAAACTCCAACGCACATTCTCACTACGTTGGATAGAAGCGCACAAATCCTCAAAACTAAACTTGGATCAAACAGAGATGAAACATCGGTCCACTAAATTTGCAAATGATTCCAAAGGTGACCACCCATGGGCCTTGTAGTGGTTACTTTTTTGATATGATGTTGTTTCCGTGGTTTAAGTGTGAATAGCGATACATTATCAACTGGATATTAGATATGAACAATAATGTGAATCAAACAGATGGATGATTTGGTTTAAGTCGTTAGAATAGGAAGCGGCTTAAAGGAGAAGTTAAGATGTGAAGAGGTGTGATGTGTAACTACCTAGGACTATATAACAGATCAAGAGAAAGAGAAAGAACACTATACACTTAGCACGATAGCAATACACCACATAGTGTTAGTCACCACTTTGCTTTGAATCTATTTGATCACTTCATCAGCTCTAGACTTTTCATAGCATAAGTGATATAGTTGCCTTGTGACAATCAACTAGATTATCATGAGTATGTTATCAAGTTGATGTTGTGGCCAATCGGATGTGAGTTGTAATGCTATATATGTTTGCTATTATATGTGACTTCATCAAGTTGATTTGTTGACATACATACTGATTACGGAGTGGTCCAGGAATTGGAGATGTTGAACAATCAATTCTTTGAGTTATAGAGGAAGTAAGAGTAAACGAGAGTCAACTTGATCAGTGTCATCAAGTTGAAATAATAGAAGGTCCATAAGAAGTCCGAGTCTGTGAGGGAGTTACAATTGTGACTATCTATTGGATTAAAAGAAGTTAACCGTAGAGATGACAATCTTGCGATAACTATGGTACGATTGACTATCAATTGGATATATGTGTATGTTGATTGATAGACAAGTCATAGCTAGTAGGAATTGTAGATGATTAATTAAGTTATATTCTATTTGATGACATCAAATCTATTTTAAAGATCCATTTCCAAATGTAACCAGTAGATATGAGTAGGCATATTGGGCACCTCCAAAAAATTTCACTAGGACACTCTGTTATATGTGATATTTTCAGTACTCACAAGTAATATTATTTCCTTTCATACTGTCAAAAAAATCTTGTCTGTAGTGAATAATAGCATATTAACCCAAGTCAAACATTTTCACACACTGTCATACATAGTCACACAAGGTTCCAAAAAAACTTCTTCTTTTCCACATAAAACTTAGAAATCTTCATATTTTTTTCCTTTTTATTTTTTTCACAACAATAAGTGGTGTAAACCTTCTTATTGACTACTCAAATTATCAATCTAAAACATATTTAGTTCAAAAAATTAAAACAAAAATTGAAAGATTTAGAACCCCTACTCCTTACATTGTTGTTTTGAATATGCTACACCCCTTCTCTACCTCTAAAAGTTGGTGTACATTACCCTCACACAAGTATACGTACTTTTTGCTTTTGTACATTTCCACACTACACTACTGCCAACTTTGGCATCGTCCTGAGGGCTAAACATTTGTCAATTTACCATGAAAAATTTGGCACACGATCAGTTTTATGTTGAAAACATGTGTGCCAAATTTCAAGGCCAGAAGATTTATACAAAAAAAGATATCCAAGATTTACCAATATGGGGTAGCTGTAAGAAAAGTTTCACAGCTGCCAACTTTGACACCCTTCCAAGGATTGAAAGATTTTTTTTGCCCATGTTATTTTTAGCATGAGACAAACTCTATGTTGATTATATGTGCGAAAATTTTCAAGTCCAAAAGATCCACACAATTAAAACTACATCAAAAGCTAGCAACATGTGTAGTTGTGGAAAACATTTCACTCCTAGCCGACTTTGGCACACTCGCAAGGATTGGATTTTTTGGTATTTTCCCATGAAATTTTTGACATGAGACTATCTCTATGTTGATCACATGCGTGCCAAATTTGAAGGCCAAAATATCTACATATCAAAAGATTTTTGAAATCTACCAACATGTGTAGTTTTGAGAAACATTTCACTGCTGCCAACTTTGACACCCTCCTAAGGATTCAATTTTTTATTTTTTCCCATGATATTCAGGACATTAGACCAGATCTATGTTGGTTATACATGTGCTTAATTTCAAGTCCAAAATACCCACAAAAGAAAAGAAAGAAATCTAAATCTACCAACATATGTAGTTGTGAGAAACAATCAGAAAAACCATTTCACTATTGTCAACTTTGGCACCCTCCTTAGGTCGGAAAAATTGTTAATTGACCATGAAATTTCTGGCACAAGATCACCTTCTTATTGATAACATGTGTGCCAAAATTCAAGGCCAGAAGATGAATACAAAAAGCCATCTTCAAAATCTACCAAAATATGTAGCTACGAGAAACAATTTTGAATATCCTTTATTCTTTTCATCATGTGGCCTTGGAATTTGGCACACTTATTATAAACATAGAGGTGGTCTCATGCTAAAAATTCCATGGACAAAAGAAATTCTTTCAATCCTTGGAAGGGTGTCAAAGTTGGTTAGCTGTGAACGGCTCACAACTACACATCTTGGTAGATTTTAAATATCTTTTTTTGTATTCATCTTCTGGCCTTGAAATTTGGTACACATGTTATCAACATAAAGGTGATCTTGTGCCAAAAATTTCATGGTAAATTGACAATTTTTCAGCCCTCAGGAGGGTGCCAAAGTTGGCAGCAGTGTAGTGTGGAATCGTACAAAATCAAAAAAGTACGTATACTTGTGTGAGGGTACTGTACAAGGAAGTACCATCATGCTTAACATGATGATAATAAATTTAGACCTTGTATAGTGCAAAAACTTGACACCAAGTGAAGTCAAAGTCTACTGATCCACTAAACCTAGGCAAGAAAATGAATGGTTTTCTCTACTTCAAAGTCTATAATCTTTAATCCGTGCAATGAAAGTTTATGGTTTTTCTAGGAATTTAATTAATAGGTCTTAATTGAGATCCTACGGTTTGATGTAGTGATAGAAGTTTTTGTTTCCATCCTTACTCATTGCACTAGAACAAGCAGTTTTGAAGTGTTTTTGGTGTGAAAATGCCTTGGGCCTTTAAAGGATAACACCTAAATTTCCTTGACAATTTTACACCAAAAACACTTTGAAATTACTGATTTTGGGGCAATGAGTAAGAAAAGAAACAAAAAGTTTGATTTCCAATTTTGACCATAGGATCTCAATTAAGACTTATAAAGTGACATACTCACAAAACTTCATAAACTTTGATTGCACCCATTGAAAGATTATAGTGTTCAATGTTGAAAAAAATATCATTTTCTACTTTACGTTGAGTGGATTAGCAGGCTTTGACGTCACTTGCTGTCAATTTTTTGCACTACACAAGGTCCAGATTCATTACCATCATGTCAAGCATGCTATCAATATCTTGTACATCAATGTTTAGAAGTAGAGGAGGGGTGTAGCATATTTTAAAATATTGGGCTACAAGGAAAGGTTCCAAAAGTGCCAATTCAAGTTTTAATTTTTTCTGAATTTGATATGTTTTAGAATGAGAACACCGATTTTTTTTCATTTAGGGGTTAAAGGGTCAAACACTAAATTCACATTGGTGCCCTCCGAATTTCTTCCGCGTATACTTTTCAATATTTTTTAATGTTACACATTGGTAGCTAGCACATGGTGCACACCACAACCTCCTCATCCCCGAAATCCATCCCCGAACCAGCCCGAGTATCACCCAGACATCACACCAACATCACCCGGATATGACTCCGAACCTACCACTCCACGTAAGTCCGGAACTACCCGAGTACCACCCAAACCTCACCCCGATATCATCTGAGAGGAACGGAAACCGACACCTCCAACGAAGTCGGCAACCACCCAAGTATTACCCAGGTACCACCCCATCCCGAGGCTGCCGTCCTCCGTTTGCAGGAGCCCGAGTATCGTACTAGTATCACCTAGATATCACCCACGTATCGCCTAGTATCAACCAGATGTCAACCGAGATGGATTGCTTTTTGAGAATACCGTGCGTTGCACTCTTCGCATTGTTGCCATATTGCTTCCACTCCATCGCCATCGCCATCGTCGCACTCGTCTTTCACTCGTCGCAAGCGCCGTCGTCTTCTGGTACGCTCGCCCCCTCACGCGGCCGCCGCGCGCACGCCCCGAGATCGCCAGTTTTGGTGCAGAATTGGAGTTGGGAGAGGCCACTAGGGTTTGGTGTGTTTACTTTGGCCTGCTTTTGGTGTTTGCGCAGGTGAGGGCCTCAGTTTCTTGTTATCAGCGTCCCGCGTGCGATCATGGCGAAGAGTTCGTTCAAGCAGGAGCATCCCATGGGTGAGTTTTCGTGTTTTCTTAGAGGGGAGAAACTTAAATTTCATGAGTGGATTATGTGTGAGTGGCAAGGGTTTGATGTTCTCTTTTTTTTTTCTTTATGTTTTCTATGGTATGGATGTGTATGTGAAGTGATAATTAGTGAGAGGTGAGAGCGCTTTGCGGTGAGAATTACGCCATCGGTTCGCGTTAGGGTCGCGTAGACGTTACGATTTCTGAGCTGTGAATTTTACGTCTGTTCCTCACACTCCTCGGTTTGATCGTGTGCAGAGAAGAGGCAGGCGGAGGCGGCGAGGATCCGTGACAAGTACCCCGACAGAATTCCCGTGATTGTGGAGAAGGCGGAGAAAAGTGATATTCCGGATATTGACAAGAAGAAGTACGTTTCAGATTTTTCCTGTCTTACTTTAGGGTTGTATTCTCCTGTGCGTTATTGTTTTTTGTAGGTGTGCTGCGAGATGGAGATTTGTTGTCTTACTTTCGCAATCGTATGTGTACGCAGGTATCTTGTGCCAGCTGACTTGACGGTTGGACAGTTTGTGTACGTCATAAGGAAGCGCATCAAGTTGAGCGCGGAGAAGGCCATTTTCATTTTCGTGAAGAACGTTCTGCCTCCAACAGGTATGAGATGGGGTGATAGTTACTCATGTACCTTTCCCTTTCAATGACAATGCAAGAAACAGATCTCGCATTTTATACTATGAGACAAGGACGTTAATTCTTCCGTCTTTTAATTGTGGTGCTTTTCAGCGGCCATGATGTCATCGATCTACGATGAGCACAAGGACGAGGACGGATTCCTGTATTTCACCTACAGCGGCGAAAACACGTTCGGAGACGACGTCATCGCCTGTTAGAAAAGAAAAGCAATCAGCGCATTGCTGGTTGAAGGTGTGTCTTTTCATTCGTAAAATGCAGCTACTTGGACCGGAGCCCCACTTGTTTTCTTTTCCACTGAAGCTTATGGGCAGTCAACGGGACTACTTTCACGAACAGCTGAATTTTGTTCTCCGCACAAGTGATAGCTTCAGTTAGTATATGTTATGTCTCCACTTTGTGTCGTCACGAAGCGGCTTCTGTAAGTTTGGTTCGAAATTGTGTTTTCATGTACAGCAACAGTGGACAGAATCAGACAGATGTACATATTTTGATTTCCATCCTGTGTTTCCTACACAGCGTATAAATAATCACCTGCTTTTTCAACCTGAAATGTTTTCTCTTTTGTGTGTTCTGCAATTTTGCAATACCACATGTTTCAAGTTTTTTGTTTTATGCACATCTTTTTCCAACTCCTTTTGTTGTACAATTTTTGAGAAGTACTCTTTGTAAATATGTGTACTTGAGGTGGTGGTATCAAATTTGGCTTGAGTTTCCTTCTTGGTGGATGACATCCTTTAGTTGGGAGTTCAAAACTTTATATAAAATTCTACAGTCAAATTACATTCCTAATCATAATAGTTACATTTGATCTTGTTTTTCGTATCATTGAAACCCTTTATATTTAACACTTGGATATGGTTTTTATTGAAAAGTTCATGACAGACAAAATGGCAGTGTTTTGTTTTCAAATCCTTTTACAGAATGTTTATTAAAAATGTAGTCCACACATTCTCTTACATCTAAACTTTGGTAAATAAGAACTTGGTAACATCAATAAACTTTGGTAAATAAGAACTTGATAACATCAATAAACTTTGGTAGATAAGAATTTGGTAACATCAAATAGATTTTGATGCTAAGATTCCTGAACCAATACTACATGTTTTTCTATAGTAGTTAACCCCTTTACCGCCTAGGACCTGTTTTTGGAAAACCAAGAATTCTACTAATTTATTTTGGAACTCAATTTGATGGAAATAAAACACCTAATATTGATATCTGACCTTACAAAATCGAACTTAACCCATGACCTGAACTTTGGGGAAATATTGCACAACATCCAACGATTGATGGAATAGATTATAGTGTTTAGTTACCGTATATTGGCAGTGATAAATGTGGATTTTTGAGGGTGTATACTTTAACCATCAATAGATTCTTGCAAGAATTTTTTTAATTTGAATATGAGCAGTTCTCATGTGCACTAGGTTGATAGCTTTGCATTGAAGAATGTCTTAAAGACAAAGTTCAATCAAAATTTATGACCAAAATCAATGTGCATGTGTGTGAAATGCATCATAATATGTGGCATGGTATTCACTTTATTCACTATATTTTAGTGTATTTGATGTATTTTGTGTTGTTTTCCCAACTTTTCCAAGAGTTCTATAAATCCAAATCATGATCCAATTGTTGGAGAGTGTTCATGTAATGTGTGCGCAAATCTGAACCTCGTATCTCAAAGCCTAATTCTTCATAGATTTCATGCAAATTGAGTTTTAGCACCTTCGGAGTCCCATTTCGAGCGCCTTCTAAAAGCTTTGTAGGTATGCAAAATTTATTTTCTAAATCAATCATTTGATGAAAAATTTATTCTATCCAAAGCAACTTTTGTGAGAAGACATGAATTTTGGAATTTTCCAAATCACTTAAAATTTTTTGAGATTTTTTATACAACTAATTAACGTCACTTCTTTTGTGATTTTAACTTTGCAATAAAAATATTTCAATAGTGAAAGAATTTTACACCAAGAGGCGTCAAAATAAATTCTAGGTAGTGTGCAAAAAACTTAAATTCTTTGACAAAAATTAGGCACCAAATTTTGAGATTTTTGTAGGCTTCTTTTTTCCTACCTCTAAAAACCATAATTGAAAGCGTCAAAACTGCTCTTCAAAATTGAAAACACTGGACTCTCATCTTCCTTCACGTGGTTGAACACATCTTCCTCTTTCCAATTGTGATATCCACTCTGAAGGATGCCTAAGACACAATTGACCACCCAACATCTTTAGTGCCAACGGATGGTAATGCTTCTAACCAATCCCATCACCTTTTCTGAAATAACATTGTGTTTTGCACTGCATAACCACATCCTCATCCACTTCAATCTTGGGCTCTCCATGGTGTAGAAGCAAAGCCCTTGCTTCTTCTTCCACAAGGTCTGGCATTGCAAGACAATTGTCCATCTTTATGCCCAAGTCTTGCAATTCACCAAGTGCCCGAGCAGTCACCATCACAATTACCCCTTTATTGTATTGTAGCCTCAAATATTTCCTAGCTTCCTCACATACTTTGCTCTTGGCCGACACATTGTCAATTGCCAAAACAACCTTCTCCAATCGCAAGAGATCCTTCAACCGACTCCAACACTGCATTCAACCATATACATCTCAATAAAAAAGTTCAATGCAACAAGAGAAATTTGAAGATATTCCATACACCAAAAAAACTTTGAGGAAAGGAGTAATGCGCATTGATACCTCGTCCAAGTTTTTCTCTTTCAACAATTCCTTGTCAGTACTCGTTAGCCGCTTCAAAACCTCTTGTACCCTGTCTAATTCACTTCTATCATCTCCAAACTCTATGTGACAAACTCTTCCATCGAACTTCAAAGCCAGGTCTCTGCACAAACACTTGCAAGCTATTGTCTTGCCAATTCCACTCACCCATATAACCCTACAACTTGCACTCCCTTCTCCGATATTGTTGTTTTTGAAATTTTCACTTGAATGACCTACCACACCAAAACAAATTCCATACATGTGAGCGTCTCAATTCCAAAGATATCACTATTGAAACTATAAATATTCTCAGATATACGACTACATATTGAAATCAACCACATATGCCTACTAAGTGCAAACAGAACTTGTTTCATTCATTGTCATTACCTTGCTTATCTAAGACTTGCCTTGCACATAAGAGTCATCCCACACATGAAACGGTGATACAATCTTGCATATTTCCCTCACAATTTCTTCTCTAAACTTCACCACACCAACCGAATGCTTGTATACTAGCCCATTCAATGGTCTCAAGGACTATAGTGTGCCCTCCCACTCTGGTACATCTGCCCTCCTCTTAACTTTTGTCCAACCCTCCCACTTCAACTTCCATTCTGCTAGGGTTCTTCTTATTTGAGAGGTCCTCAGGTGAAATGTCCAAAAATATGGGCATTATTCGCCTCCCACATTCCACCATTTTCACCACCTCAAACATAGGCCAAGGTGACCTCATGAAAAACTCCTCCGAGAGAAACACCACTCCAACTTGGCAAAGCTCTATGGCTTGGAAGATGAGAAATGGGAAGTTGTCTCCGATTGGCAAGCTATCCCGATCCTTGTCAAAGAAAGGGTATCGGTCCACACTCCTCAAATCTTTGTCCAACTGCTCCACAAATCCTTTCTGAGCCCCACTGTGGCACAAAAACACCCTCTGCTTGGGTCCCAAATCCCTAGGGTCCCTGCTCATACACATCACAACCAAATTTGAGGGTTATTATTCATCCACAAGGAACAACACAACAATAACACAGAAATATCAAGAAGTTGCAATAAAACAATCTAATATTTCACATGTGGGGATTATATTTCTACATCCCACATATATCCACATCCACCAAGTGCTTTGCAAGTGAGTGGATGGTCCACACCAAAGTTTGACTACATACATGGGTTCTTGGGCATTGTGTAGAGACATGGCTTCACATCAAGCTTTGTGCATACGCTCAGACCGCTTCGTGGAAAGGTAATGACAACGTTGATTGTTCTCAGTTTGCCTGCATCCACACAACACAAGATGTGATTATCAACTGTAGAAAGAAACGATTTCAAATAGAGAGATAATTCCAAACATCTCGTGAAAGAAACCTTCAAGTCACACTAAGTTGAAACTCATCCCTCCCGCACAAGTCTGCAGTGGATCCAGCCAAAACTCACACAAGAATCTCAAACAAAGGACTTGGCTGACGCTAATCTGTTTGATCATCATTCCTTTCTGGAATGAACTGGTTTCACTTGTGTGCAAGGAAAAATTAGGGAAATTAAATAAAAAAGTGATACCCGAGAGCCAAGTGTAGAGCCAGAAACTCAGCAGCGAACAGATTGCAAATGAAAAGCAACTGATGACAAATCACTCCACCTCAAGATGCTTCCGCTGGACCTCCAAAACTCCTCACTGTGCCCTTCACCTACATCCACATGAAATTTCCCGAGCTTCGATATCAGACACTGCGACGGCTCACAAACAAATATTCACAATTTCCGAGTTCAGGAAGAAGAAACCGTTACAAAGGCAACGAGTTTCATGGGTTCCGAAAAGCTGAATGTACAGCAGAAAACGCAGAAACACATAAAAAACAGATCTGAATCCCAGACGAACCGAGATATCGTGGTTTGGTTTGATATAGCAAGGAAGGTAGCACATGTTCTTCAAACAAAATTGGCATCGATGATATTTTGTCATGATTCTGAGTCCTGACTACAAGACTTTACTCCAGTATGTTTGAATTGGTAAAATTCAAGCCGGTTCCTGTAACAAAAAACCATCATAGGATTTCTGCCAAACATTTGATATTTCAACCAGGCCCCCCATTGATTGTAAATACTTGGTAATTACTCTTTAAGTGGTAAACGCTCTTGAATCTACCATTTTCACCACCAATACTAGACACAAACTTCAATTAGTGAACTGTGAAAAAACTATTCTTCGATGAAACTCTCATCCGGAATTAGCTGGAGGAGGTAAAGTCCAGCATTGGACCTCTTCTTTGCTATTGCTCACAGAGGTGGATATTGAAACACTGGACCCAAGAATTCTGCAGTTTAGAGTATGATTGTAAAAAAATATTATACATAATGTGAAGCTTTCTTGTTTTTCAGTGTCAAGACTATATTAACCCCAGGTCAAAGTCTCTCTCAGAAACTATCTCGTGAATCTCCAACAGTTCAGGGGCTGTTTCTCCGTAGTATTAAGCATGTTCACCGTCCAGACATGATACTATCTCAGAAGTAGGTGGCAAGCATCCACATCCTGTCCCAACCCGGACACTTGCATTAATTCACTTGACGATTATGGCTCCACAATCAAGTCTTTTATACTCGGAACTGACTCTAACCAATTTCTTCAAAACATTCAATTTTATCCAATATTACTGACCCCCAATCCAACGTGGAAGAACGTCAGCTTCGGTTGGGGGTGGCCGAAGTCTCTCTCGGTAGGAGGCTAGAAACCAATCCTTCTCGGTAAGAGGGTACAAATCAGTCCGCAGCTATATATTGCGATGTATTGCACCTGCGGCATCACTTGCATGTGCATGGTTTAGGTCGAGTTGAGTCTTAGCTTCCAGAGAGAGTCTGGAATATGTTTGACGTACATATGGAAGTGAGCTCAGAGATTAGTTGCTTTCTGTGTGTTCGAGAGCCTGCTTTTCAGTTCACGTAACTTCTTTGTTACAACGTCTAGGTTTTATGTATTGGAGTACTACTACGTCTAGTTGAAGTTGCTCTTCTTTGGAATTGTGTTTCACGTACATATGGAACAGTAGCTGAGCTTAGGAGACGGTGAAGACGGCGGAGTTTTCAGTCTGGAACTAGACGTTGCTTTTTCCAATTTCTGCATTGCTTGTTTCGTTGGAGCTGCTTCTTGGATTTACGAACTTCGGCGCTTTAGGGCCAAGAGTCTCCTTCGATCTTCAGGTAAACTAATCTTTTGCCAGGAATTGTAGCTTTAATCGGCATGAGAATGACCTGGACACATGGGGGTTTAGGAGGTCAGCTTTTTATGTTTTTTTTGGATGCATTTCATTGTCTGCGGTACTAGTATATTGCATGCTTAAAATTTCTGTTTTCGTGCAGAGACTCGATCATGGTGTCATTGCGAAAGCGACGCCTTCGAAGCCCGAGCTCAGTGATGGCAGTAAAGAAAGCACACATACGCCAGCTCGAACTGGACCTGGAGCGGATGCAGCTGGAGCTGGAGGTGATGATGCTGGAGCTGGAGCTGGAGAACCTGGAGCGGATGGAGCCGCAGCGGGCTCTAGCGCAGGATCAGTTCCCGGAGATGCGCCAACAACTAAAAGCGGCGCGGAAGAAGGCGCAGATCTTCGTCAAGCCAATTCCGTGGTACCAGAATCAAGTGGCAGGTCTCGAGCACCGCGTCTGCGAATTGGAAGCCCTCGTTGATCACTAGACAAGGAAGTATATCTATGGTAACATCTAGTCTTGGACCTCATATTTCTCGCATACAGAGCTCAGTTATGTCAAACATTCAAGTTCTTTATATGTAAATGATATTATGCACTTGTTGTGTGTCAAATATATTGTTCCTCGGCATTCACCTATGATTCATGTGCAAATTTTAGACGGACGTCGAAAGTGAAATCAATCATATTTCATTTGGGACTGATAGATGACAATAGTATGTCATTATTAACAATCACATGATTTGGTTGAGAAGTGAGTCTAAGAAGCCGGCTTAATTTTTTCCTCTTCGGCAGCCTGATCTACATGATGCTCGGTGAGTGGAAAATCTGCTTCAGAGTCTGTAATTGTCTTTCGTTGTATAAAATATTGCTTTGAAATGTACCTTGCAATTACGATGGTAACCTTATTGGACTTCGATAACCATTCTCTACCAGGTGTCCATTTCCTGTACTAGCAATCGAAGGGATGGAGCCTGTGAAGTGTAATGGCAGGGTTCGAATTTGACTCCCTCTCAGTCAATGATGTCGATATGATGCATCGCACTTCACGCACTAATTCTTTTAGGACAAGGAAAATGCACATATTCTACTCTTGGTTAGAAGCACTCTCAATACTAGTACACGTCTAGATAATCCATCTCCATGCCTGCCACGTGAATGTTGCCTTCTGTTCACAGTGTGCACCTCAAGAAGAGTCATGATGGCACACATGGATTAATATCATGTAACCATCTGCAGTCCAAAAAAGGACGGCACACGTATCATGTTGATAAGTTGGACACCAGAGTCGCATTCGGTGCTAACTAATAGACAGTCACACAGCAAAGTGTTGTTGTCTGTTCAGTACCCAAGCCATCCTTATCGATGTGCACATGCAACAGTTTGAAAATTTGATTCTGCAAAAGCATATATATGGATCTAGCGAAACTCCAATGACTTGTGGCGACGTGAGTACGTTAAATGATTCGACAAGGGAGAGCGAGAAGGACGATAGAGGGGAAAGTGGAGACGGAAGGGAAAGGCAGATGAAGAAGACGAGGCGCCGATGGTAGGTTGGGTGTCTGTTGTAGTGGGTGGGTGGATTGGTGATGGTGTATACTCCGGTCCAAGGTGAACACTGAGAAGCCGGATCATGCGTCGCTGGAGGCAGAGTAGTTCTCTCCAGCCACTCGCTACTTCAGTGGACGTTGGGTCCAGCACAAACTTGCCTCTCCTCATCCGATCAGGGGTGAGCTGCTTGATTGAAGTCTTTTCAGGAACAGTTATTGTAACTTTTAAGATGCAAACTCTAGGTGCAAACTCTAAGACATTTTATGCATTATGCACATGATTTCATTCGAATGAACCTATTCAGAATACATAAAAGACATCAAATTTTAGAATTGCAAATAGAGTTACTACTACTGTAAGTTCTAAGAAGACTTAAACCAAGCAGCTCATTTGTGATCGGATGGGGTGAGACGAGCTTGTGCTGGACCCAACGTCCACCGAAGTAGCCAGAGGCCGGAGTGAAATACTCTGCCTCCAGCGACACAAGATCAAGCAGTTCCTGCTTCTCAGCGTTCACCTTCGACGTGAGTATGCCTCGGATGTCAATCAGGAGACATTTGCCTCCTGTCTCGCCTTCAGCTGGTGCTTTCACAAACTCAAACAGAACAAAGCTGTGCAACAACAATCGTGTATTGGACCAAGTTGCTTTGCAATTTGCAATTGCCACCAAGTTGTCTCCATGACGCTCCACATCCCAGCAAATTCACTAACTGGTATCGAATTAGCAATCATATGTAGCTAGCTGCAGACTCTTTGAGACTTAACCTCTGCAAGTTGATACTATTTCACTTGAGTTTCATGTGAACAACAGTGCTAGACAAGGCACTAATTAAAACCACCGAGTCTGATGAAATTGTAAATAATGAGCTTCTAGAGTTATCGACATCATAGAGACGGTTGTGAGTATGCTGACCTTTCCTTTGAATCCCCAAGGGCAGTTACACACCGGATGCTCATATATCTCATACTTGGTCATGTCAACCATCTCCCACTTCATGATATGAATCTGAGGATTCAACTATGCAATTATGCCATGGACTGTGAGACTTAGGTTAGATATTTACATACCATATTGCGTAGCAACATGCACTTGGAACAGTACACGAAATGCTAACCCTTCACAGCGGTCTGAACAGGACTTAATCAAGTGTTAATTGCATGGCGAAGATATCTAGATAAGAACTCAGGTAACTTGACGAAACATCGACAAAGTGCATGAGAGTTTAATTACCTGGCAGAGAACCGAGCACTTTCATGGTCACGTGCTTCTAACTAAGAGTACTAGGATATGTGCATATTCCTTGCCCTGTAAGAATTGACGTGAAGTGCAATCCATCATATTGATATCATTGACTTCGGACAAGGCTCTATCTCTAAGCAACAAGTTTTGAGTAAGATATAATGCAATCTACCACCGGCATATTGATATCATTGACTTCGGACAAGGCTCTATCTCTAAGCAACAAGTTTTGAGTAAGATATAATGCAATCTACCACCGGGTAACGTCTCTTTTATTTGTCTAGTATAGTGTTCTCTCATCATAATCCTGAAGAGTTTTAAATATGGTGAAAACGTGAACTAGCCCTTAAGGATAGAGCTCACAAAACATATTTAGAAACAAACAAACCTTTCTTTATTGCGAGTACTTCTCCGGGTAGCTCTTCTTCTGAATTTCCAAACACAACCTCGCCTTTTCTTACTAAAGAAAGGAAACTTATTTAGAATTATTTGTTGCAACAATTATTGTGAGAGAAGTCGTTTTGCAAATAATTGCCCCTATTCTTTCTATGCCTCTTCAATGGAGTATCTAAGACCAAAACCAACACGCAATTATGCAATTATGCACTTAGCCAAGTGCACTGGTTGTTGGTTGAAAGCCGCAAGTTATTTGCTCATAACTTTTTTTTAAATCAAAATTTGGCAAAAGTTTAGTATGTTTTTTGTCACAAAATTTTGGTGTTCGTTGAGTCGAACATTGGCATCTTCATGTATATATCAGTAATATATTTTTTACATTCCCTACCTTTTTTAGAAAATATATGATTTCTAATCTAGTTTGCAAATCCTGCTAAAAATTTATAATCATGTGCCCAAAGAGATTATAAATGTGTTTTGAGTTATTACGGGATTTTAGAGTACTGCACTATAAATACAATGTATAAGAGATACAAAAATATATAAGCAATTTCCCAAGACAGTGTAAAGTACCTCACTGTATTTCATAATGCAAAAACATACATAATCAAGCAATTCCACACTATTGCTGAGAGATTCTAAAATCAAACATATCATATAGACCACCCAATATATAAATATATACCACCCACCGAACGATAGACACATCTTAAATTGCATTATACTAACGTACTTGCCACCTAAACTGCGTGCATGCTCTACTATAGTATATAGCTTCAAGGCTCAGAACTCATCTTCTGGCGCAACGACTCCCTCCACGTGTCCAATGGCGCGACCTACCATAGCGGACAGTTCATGATCCTGCACAGGACGATCTTCCACATCTTCGATGCCAATGGACGCGACCTACCATAGCGGACAGTTCATGATCCTGCACAGGACGATCTTCCACATCTTCGATGCCAATGGACGCACACTCATTACAAAACGATAGTCACTATTAATATGGAATAAGAATTTTTGAACCACCAGTCATTGCACAATTTATTTAAACATGCTACACCCCTTGTCTACCTCTATAAATTTTTGCACTACACAAGATATAAATCCAATACCATCGTGTTAAGCATGTTGTTAGTTCTTTGGTGAAATAGCATATTAATCCAAGTCAATTATTTTCACACATTGTCACACATTTTCGGCCAAGGTACCAAAAACACTTCTACCTTTCGACATAAAACTTTGAGATCTTTGTATGATTCACTTTCGATTTTTCCTACGGCATTATGTGATGTAAAACTTCTTATTGACCATTTGGATTCTCATTTAAAACAATATCGAGTTCACAAAAAAATATAACGTGAATTGAGAATTTTTGAACCTCCACTCATTGCACAATTTTTTTGAATATGCTACACTCCTTCTCTACCTCTCAAAATTGGTATATAGCAAACTAACATCATGCTTAACATTATGGTAAATAATTAAGACCTTTTCTAGTGCAAAAATTGGACACTAATTGAAGTCAAAGTCTGCTGATCCAGTAAACGCAGGGAAGAAAATGAGCCTTTTCTCTACTTCAAACATTATAATCTTTCAATCCATGCGGTAAAACTTTATGAAATTTTGTGAGTGCATTATTTAATAAGTAAGGATTGAGATCCTACGGTTTGAACTACAAAAAAAAACTTTATTTTTTCTTCTTTGCTAAATGCACTAAAAACAAGCATTTTTAACGATTTTTGGTTGAGATATTCTCAACATCATTTATGGATCAAGGTACTTTGGGTATCAATAGCGAGGGTATCACCACCAGGGTATGAGTTTTAAGTACCAATACCTGGCTTACAATCGAGGGTATCAATTAGGGTTTGGTATTAGGGTTTTGGAAATGAGGGTATCATTGAAGGATATCAATCCTTCAGCTTTGGGGTAGTCCTACGAGGGGTGTGCGCACGCACATCCCTGGCAGTAGGTGTGAGGGAGGCTGTAAGTGTGACAGAGAGGGTTTGGAGGAGGGAGAGGCTTGTGTGAGGGAGGCTGTGAGTGTGACAGAGAGGGTTTGGAGGAGGGAGAGGCTTGTGTGAGGGAGGCTGTGAGTGTGACAGAGAGGGTTTGGAGGAGAGAGAGGCTTGTGTGAGGTATGTGGGTTTGGGAGAGAGTAGGAGATGGTGAGAGTTTGATGTGAGTGAGGTTGAGGTTGGATTCAGCGGCGTCAGTGATGGGGTGGGCAGCGCAAGGAGGCGCAGGGGTAGGGTTTATCATCGTGGGGTTGTTGCAGGGTTCGCGCGTACAGAACGTCGGCGTCTCGACTGGGGTTCGCGCGTACAGGAAGCGCAAGCATGCCGCAAGCATGACGGGAAGCTGAAGCATGGCGGCAGGGATTCGTGCGACGCCGACCAGTACGTGATCGCCGTGTTTGCGGGCCTACGTCATCGTTGTGTTTGATGTGCGCGACCTGTTGACGATCGCAGGTGTTGCACAGTGCAGGTGTACAAATCACGATCACGCCCTCGTGCTCCTCCAACCATGCACCCACGATCTGCACTAGCGTTCTGCACCTGCGACCACGATGTGCACGATCGCAGGTGCATGGTCTGCGACCACGATCACCTGCAAACACTTGCGATCACGTTCTGCACCTGCACGTAGTCTGCACACCACGACCACGATCACCTGCGATCACGTTCTACACCTGCACGTAGTCTGCACACCACGACCACGATCACCTGCGATCACGTTCTGCACCTGCACGTAGCATTCTACACACCACCGCGACCACCTGCGATCGTCAACAGTGATCGTCAACAGTGATCGTGGTCGACCACCTGCGATCACCTGCAACCACCTGTGATCGTCATCGTCATCGTGTGCGCCCCGCACATGACCTAGACGCACCCCATCGCTGATCGTGTGCGCGCCATCGCTGATCATCTGCGACCTGGTGCGCGGCATCTGCGACGCCATCTACAACCTGGTAGTGAGCGCCTCCGACCTAGTGCCTGCGCCGCAACGAGGGCTGCCGTGAGGGCCACTGCGCCTCGTTTTAGGGCTTTGATGTAATGCTGGCATGCGCTGGAAACTCACGAATGGGTTTTTAGCCTGGATGTTTTTTGGATGGATGGAGGAGCACCAGCAGTTGGAGGTGTGCGCGCGCACACCTCCAGTCTATGGTTACTCCAAGACGTGTCGCGCGAATTCCATGGGATCGGCGGCTAGGGTTTTGGTGTGGCAGCTAGGGTTTCAGGTAGTGCGTTGATGTGCCGTACTGAGGATTTAGTGCCATACTATTAGCTACTCTCTTGACTTCAATTCTGTGTGGTATTGGTGTATTTATTTCAGTTGAACGAAGGCTGAACTCACTAGTTAACTGCTACATGTGTATTCATTCAACTTTGTTGAATTTGCAATTTTGTACGTACTCAAGTTGGTGTCATCATTTGTATATTCAAATATTGGTGTTCACCTAATACTATCGTGACTCTGAACTTCAATCATCATGAACCTAACCTTGGAATTCCCTCTATGCAGAATTGAAATAAAGTCAGAAGCTTATAAAATTTGCAAAAATCTCCTCGATGTTCAAATTTCCTCCAATCTACACAGTACACAAAGTTGACAGAAATTAGTGAATGAAGAGAAAATGCACATGGCCTTGAGCTTTCAATTGCAAGAGAGCTCACCTGAGAAACTCGGAAGAGAAATGACCTCTAGATTTGCATAGAAGCCTTATATCCATGTTGGAACCTTGTGCCTCAAGTTTACTAGTTAAAATTAGACTTTTAAGTTATGAACTTTGGACCTTTTGCTTTTTTTCTCTTTATGTTTAAACTTTTTACATATTATATTAAAATTTTGGGCTATATGTAATACAAAGATACTTAGGAGTTTTTATTATTGCAACAATAAGTATCTTCGTTTTATCATTGCAAAGCGAAGTATCTTAGTTTTTAGAATTAATTTTATGCATGTGTTGCAGGTAAAGTGGAAAGGGTTGAAAATCATGTTCAACAACATCGACGGAATGGTGATTTAATGTTGAACGCCATCAAGCATAAGTGCGTATACCGCTAATACCTGCAACGTATCTTGAGGTAAACATTTATTTTTATACAAGTTTAAGATTGATTGTTGATTGATCTTCTATTGTATGTTGTTTGTAGAATAACCTTTAAGTGGATGTACAAACCTTTTTTTTTATTAGCAATTGTAACAAGTTCCAATGGTGTCGGTAATAGCAAGTAGACAACATGGTTCATTTTCTTCCCTAGGTTCAGTGGATTCCCTTCGTTTCAGTTCACTTGGATTCAGAAGATTGCATCACAGATGATTTAGATTCATTATCATCATGTCAGAAATGATATAAGTTCCATTTTACACCAATGTTTAGGGATGCAGAAGAGGTGTAGCATATTTAACCCCTAAAGGATCAAGTGTCAAAAATGGGCTTTTAGAAAGTTCAGTCAGGTTCCTATGGTGCCAATTTCCAACATTTCTCTTTGAAAATTTTACTATAGAAAGGCATTACCAAGACTTTAGTGGGAAAACAATTTTTACCTAAATTGGACATTTGATAAAAAAAAAATTAGGGTTTTGAATTTCGAATGGGGAAAGCAGGCAAGTCGGGCACGTCCAAACACTTTTGCTGGAACACTCTGTTGAATGTGAGATATTAAATACTTGCAAGTAATGTTATTTCCCTTGATGTTGTCAAAATAAGTTCTTGTCTTTACTGAAAAAATAGCATACCAACCCAAGTTAGACATTTTCACACATTGTTAGTCAGTGTTGGGCAAGGTACAAAAAAAACTTCTTGTTTTCCAATTAAAACCTAGATATCTTTTTATTTTTCACTTTTATTTTTTCCACAACAATATGTGGTGTAAACCTTCTTATTGACCATTTGAATTACCAATCTAAAACATATTAAGTTCACAAAAAATTTCAGTGTGAATTAACAAATTCCAAACTTCCACTCCTTGCACAGTTGTTTTAAATATGCTACACCCGTTCTCTTCCTCTAAAAATTGGTGTACGAGGAACTAACATCATGCTTAACAAGATGGTTACGAATTTAGACCTTGTGTAGTGCAAAAATTCGACACCAAGTGAAGTCAAAGTTTGTTGATCCACTGCACGCAGGGAAGGAAATGAACCATATGCTTGACTATAAACACTATAATCTTGAAGAACGAGCCGAAGAAGGAGTAATGTATGAAGGTAATCACGACCCATTTCCACCATTTAATCTACAATCTGATATCTGTTGTGGACAATTTGTAGCCTTCAGTGTTGATCGAGCAGAAATAGAAGGCAGTGTATCATTCTATGTGGGGAAAGTGATTGAGGAAGGAAAAAACGGATGGAGGCTTAAGATAAAGGTTTGTTGGTATTGCCCCATCATCCAAAAGGGGGTTGTTGATGGACATGGGTGTTCTGCACAACGGTATGCAAATTGCATGGACTCATTCTAGGAGCCATCTGGGGAGAGCCATAGTTGGGTAGAGAAAGATGCATGCATTTTTTCATGGGTAGACACATCGGTAAGAACCATGTCCGGGGCCAATGGGTGGAGAAAGCGCAATATATTTGGAGTGCAGGTTGAAAGCAGGATTTGCATTCTTCAATCGGCAAAGGCTCACAGACTACAATATATTGCAATGCAAACCGAAGCTATCGATGACGACCGTTTGCAAGCAGCCCTAAATTCTATGGAGTAGGTAGTGTGCATTTATGAGAGTATATTAGTTGTGTATGGTAATTGCTATATAGTGTATGTGTAGGAGTAGTTTATTCTAAGGGTGGTGTAAGACGTTATGTCATTAATCCTATAGAGTGAAGGTGCTTTTACAATTGGTGCTAAGTCCATTTGTAGAAGAATCTATATTTAGTTTCCTCCATTGTATGCATTATGTACTACGTAGAATATCTTTTAATCAACTGCCAACCCTTGTATAAAGTATGTTTTTTATGATTACGCCTGTTTGTATACTACAATCCTTCAAATCTATCTTTAAAATATTGTGAAACTATATTAAATACACATTTATCTAGTATTAACGAGGGGCCACCAAAAATTAGTTGAAAATGCCAAAAAATTGCTTCCAATATTAACAACCATGATTGTACGTAATATTGTTGCAGAAGCTCAATTTTTTTTCCTTTGAAAAACATTTTTTTTCTTTGATTTTTATTTTTTTTTTGCAATTTTGCCACTTTTGTTCCCAATGGCCGCCGTTGTACCCAAGTGCACTTTTAAATGGCCAAGTGCATAATTGCTTAATTGCGTGTTTTTATTTTTATTTTTATAAAAAACACAATTACATCAATGAGACAAGATTCATCATCATCTATGCTAATATAGTTGATGAACTCTCTTAAGACGAATTGGATGAAAAAATGTAATTCTTCATCTAGTTTCATGCATTTAAAGTCTTCCAAGAAGCCACATTTTGGCTCCTTAAATGATCTAGGGTTAATGAGAGGTGCACTTCACGATCATTATTTCATGGTTATCATCCTCATTCATTATCCTTGCAATGATTTCTCTTGATGATTGTATTTTACCTTTAATCCTAGGACAAGAGGCCCATAGGTGGTCACTTTTGCAAATTGATGGGCCAATACTTCATCTATGTTTGATTCGCAACGTAACTTAAGTACCTTGGATTCATGTGCTTCCGACAAATGCGGTGAGAATTTGCGTGGGAGACTCACGGGTAAACTGTAGTGATGTTTGTAGTGACAAGTTGTGATGAAATGTACCCACTTGTGGCAGCTCCCATGCCTGATCGCAGGTGTAGTCCTCAAAGATTAATGCTGAAATAGGGCTAGCTCTGGTGCATGTGAATTATGCCATGGGGACTACAAACGCAAGGTTTTATGTTAGATCTAATGATCCATTTGTTGCATAATTTATGAAGTAAATTCATACTGAATTTTTTTGAGGAATGTGGAAATGATAAGAACCTTTGTGATATGAAAAGGAAAAATAATAAAACCACCTCCTGCAACTACCAACAATAATACTTAAATACATAATTCTGAGAACGAAAGCGGGTTAATAGTAAGGAAAGGATAATTATTGGAGGTGGTACTAAATCTCCTCTAAATAAAATACGAGGCATTAAGGTTTCTCATATGTTCAGCTCCTCATAAGATGCCTTACCTTGTTACGGTAAAAAAATTATGAAGAAAATTCATACTACTCCTTAAATAAAATCAGTCTTTAGTAACATTATTATAAATTGAGGAGGTGGAGACCCCTATTTATCATACTGCTAAAATCATAATCTACTCAGTGAACCACACGACGATCAACCACGCAGTCAACCGTGCAACGAACTATAGAAACGCTGCAACCAACAATGCAGTCAACCGCGCAGTGAATCATGTTACCTTTATTTTTTATATTGTTTGCAATATAAAAACTATATTCAAATGGTTGGCCTAATGCGCTGCAAAGCAAGCGCCAATTGCTAGTACATACTATTTAAAATCATAGAGTATGTCACGTAACACATGATATGGTCATGACACCCTGGAAGAATGCCATCGCTTTTTCATGAAAGCAAAGGCTCTAAGCTCTCCAAATGGACCCCTAATCCCCATTAATCCTCCAATCCCAAAACAAAAATAAAAACATTCTAGTCACAAAAAGAGCCACAAAAGCATCATTCCATTATTGCCCCTCCCAAAACCTAACGTGACCATTCAAAATAAACCTATACTCATGACGTCGATGATCTCGTTGGCGTACACAAGAAGAATCAATGAACGAAGCCCAACGTCGTGTTAGATTTCGTTGGCCCACACTTGAGGAATCGATGACGAACAGCAACGTCGTCGGAGCCAATGAACGTCGTCGATGGATCTCGTTGGTCCGCACCTCAGAACTTGGTCAAGAGAACTCGACGTCACGCTCCCAAACCCCAAACACGTCACAATCTTCACCTGTGTAGATTCACCCCAGATAAATCTACGAGTTTCTCAGAAGAACATCGTCCATAACGGATTCACGTCCCCTGACGGCGAAGGACCTAGCGTACTCAAAGACGTCACAGAGCAGAAAGCCGTCTGGATCTTCAGAACGTAGATTCTTGAGAGGATATGTACGAGGGCGGATTTGTGGGTGCGTGACGGGTTTTGGTTCTCGTCTCCGATGGAAGGAGTGTTTCTGTTTTCGCGGCGATGGCGACCAGGATCACGACTCCGACAATGGCCTGATGGCGGGCCCAGGAATTGCTTGCGGAGTTCTCAGGCGCTCTCGTTTCGCCGAACTTGCGTGATGAAGACGGCGGCGGCGGCGGCGGAGGAGGGGCTCATGTTGTTGAATGCGAGGAGCTTGTGGTCGGTGATGGGTTTGTGGAGGATGGGCTAGCAAGGAAGGAAGGAAGGCGGAGTGAGTGAGTAGAGTTGGTTGCTGCGATGGGCTCCGAGGATGACCTGCTGATCCCGCCGCTGAATTTCGCCATGGTCGACAAGGGGGTCTACCGCTCCGGGTACCCTAACAAGAAGAACCTCCCGTTCCTACACAAGCTGCGTCTCCGCTCTGTCGTGTACGCTCTCTCTCCAACCAACTGCAATGCTTCTGGACGCTCTCTTTGCTGCATTGAAATTCGGCTGGTTCCGTCGATCTGTGAGACTTTCGCAATTTTGGTCTCAATTTTCAACTATGCTGTTATGAGTTTTCCTAGATTTTTCTTGGAAAGTCCACCGAATTTTTCAAGAAGATGCCTCCTTTTTTTTTTACGACTCTTTCCTCATTCTTAATAGTTTATAGAGCTTGGTGGTCTTTTGATTAGAATCCTTCTGAATTGAGTATGGCAGTCTCTAAAATTTGTTCACTCTGAATAGCTGTTAGATCAATAGAAGAGTTTCGGAGGTCTTTTGATTAGAATCCTTCAATTGAGTATGGAAGAGTCTCTAGTTTCAAGTGCTCTTAGGCGCCTTGAGTCTGAAGAAAGGAAAGTTATTTGTGAAGCTGGTTCTAGTTTTAATAAGATATCCCTCTTTTGATTAATGATTCTACGAATTCTTCATTCTATATAAGTATTAGATCATTGAAAGAGGTTGCTGGTCATTCGATCAGGATAGAGTTCATTCAATCCACTATTGGAGCACAAAGATGTTTCTAGAATATCCGAATCACGATTCTAGTTACGGCATCTCACACAATTCATCACCAACATCGCCTTGTGGACTTGTGTTGGTGATTATCTCTCTGATTTTTTTGGGTTGATATTTCGTGGCAGGTATCTTTGTCCTGAGCCTTACCCTGAGGCGAATATTGATTTTATGGAAAAAAACGGCATCAAAATGTTTCACTTCGGTATTGAAGGAAACAAGGTGAGAACTACTCACATAAACAATTTCCATCTCCTATTATGCTACATGATTCCCCACTTTTTTTTAAATAGTGATTTGGTTGTAGAAAACCACTTTCGTTGAGAGTTTCAGCTGAGGTTGAAGAAATCCATATCCATTGGCGGCAGGGTTAAGTCAAAATGGTGTTGGGATGATGCAGGAGCCCTTTGTGGACATACCTGAAAGCGTTATAAGAGATGCATTGAAGGTTCTGCTTGGTCTGTGTTCTTCACCATCCTTTCATTTGATCACATACTCTGATATAGAAGTTGATGTATTAGGCTGTTGGCATTCCTGTCAAGATCATTAGAGCATGCTATTCTAATGGCCCAGTGCTTCTTTTTTTGTATACAGATGTGAAAAACCAGCCTATTCTTATTCACTGCAACAAAGGGAAGGTACGTTGAGTGTCCTTTACCATAGCTCATGAAACCTCAAAATAAATAACTAGAAGCTTCCAGAAAGGGCCCAAATAGTATATTACAATAGATGATCTTGTTCTAGTCTGACTCAGGCCAATAACAAATCCTGAGTTGGATTAATTGAGATAACTTGTAGGTTTCATCAACAACTCGTAGATTTCACTTTGTGTTACCTGTAGTATAAGGTTAGATTCATTGTGGCTCTCGGAGAAATGCTCATCTGCGTGGAAAGGAGAAAAATTATCTTACAACGTGGTGTGCTTTGGATGCACTTCAGGGTAAAGTGGTTTTCTTAGACAATTTGTAGGATATCAAGCTAAAATGAAGAGACTGGTATCTTACTTTTATTTCAAATGGAACGTGTTGCAGCATCGCACGGGATGCCTTGTCGGTTGCCTGCGCAAAGTGCAGAACTGGTCGCTGACATCCATCTTCGACGAGTATCGCCGCTTCGCCGGAGCCAAGGTACGCATGCTGGACCAACAATTTATGGAGCTCTTCGACATCTCCACGTTCAAGCAGACCGGCCGGACCTGGCTCTACGCCAAGAACCGGCCGCAGCGCAAGGAGACGCAACTCGCTGTTGCAGCCTCTTAACAAACAGCAATGACCTGTATGAGATCATTGGAAAGAGTATGATATTTATCCTACGCCCCTTTCTGTAGAGCATTCTTGGACCAGAAGTTGGGTTGTTGCGATGTTTAGTGCCTTAGTTGTTCCTTCTCTGAAAGAGAGTTTTTGTCCTTCCTTGAGTTATTTTCCTTTTTCTGAGTTTTGTCATTCACAACCTTATATCTGTTGAATGCTTTTTTGCAGCATCTTTATTGTTCAAATGATTGATTTGCGGAGGATAAGTGAAGGGAATTATATGCTTCCTTATGAAATTGTAAGCAAGATGAGCATTGCCCTTGTTCTGGAGAGCGATTTTGAGCTACTGTAGGTAGTCAGTACCTTGATTACTTTTGTTCCTTCTCGGAAAGAGTGTTTTGGCATTCACTGCATTGAGTTTGTTGAATTTTCTCCTCTATATGTATGTAATTGTTTATTTACATTTTAATTTTATTTATTTGGATTTTTTGGATTTTTGGTGTCAGGGTTTCGCATTTCATTGTATTTATGTTATTTTATGCAATCTCAAAAATAACACTAAATTACGAATCAATGAGGAGGTTAATTTGGCTTCTGTATTGCGACTTACGATATTTATAGATTCTCTTACACAAATGTAGATCCCTTAAATCCGCCTTTAGACAAGTAATTGTCAGTGATTTGCAAAAATCAAATGTATCCGTTATATACTTGTTATAAACTTTATTTATCTTATATACCCGTTATATACCCGGGCACCCCAGTTTCGACTCCGGAGTCCAACCAGTTGACAAGTTCAAGCATATGTCGTCACGACTGGCATTTTCATCACGCACTTCCCCGGTCATTGCACATCAAAATCACATCGAAATCACTGACTCACTCCAGTCAACACTGACCCAAAGTACACTCATTTATCAGTCTATCAATCTGTGCATCTATCTAGTCAAGGCTAAACTGACTAAGTTCTGTACAAATCGATGAGCGAATATTTTACAGCTGGAATGTGAGTTGATTGGGATTCGAGGACTAGAGACGTCTCAAAGACGCAGACCAATCCAAGAGCGCCGGAAACAAACTGGGCGAATGCTAGTAAGCTCGTTCGTTTGAAGTAGAGGCCACCAAACTACTTCACAGGTGCATAGATAAGTAGTCCATTTCCAGCTAGAACCTCTAACCAAGTGCGTTCATTAGAACTCAAGAACTAGACAAGTCTCAATGACGCAGAGCAAAGAGAAGAGAACGTGAGAACCAGAATGCTAGTGAGCTTGTTAGAAAGCACCGACCTGGTTTGCTCTAATTTACAGAAAGAACATCTACCAGGTGCATTGATTAGGATGCAGACACAGACCATATTCAAGCACACCAAACAGAAAGCGAGAATGCATGTGACAGAAGTGATATTCTCTACAGAAGCACCAATCTACTTCAGAGGTGCATGGATAATTTATTACAGGGAAAGAAGGAAAAAATGGTACAATGATGCTGCAAAAATGTTGACAAACTCACAAGCTCAATGCGGGCCGTGCATCATCCCGCCGCGCTGATACCCGTGGCGCGACAGCCGCGGCAGCTTCAACACGGCGATGATCCCCGCCGCCAACGCGCAAAGCGACGCAAATCCGAACGCAGGCTGATTCCCGCCCCCCCACAACGCGTCCCAGGGCCCTGCTCCCAGCGCCACAATCGTCTGAGGAACCACCACGGCCAGGTTGAGAATGCCCATGGCCAGGCCCTGCCCGCCTCCGGAATCGGCAGTGAGCTCCGCAGTGATGGAGTACGGCACACTGTACGTGATTGCAAGAGGGAAACCGAGGACAGTGAAGAGCGCAATTGCAGCGATCCTGTTCCATTCGTGCTGCTTGCGCCCGGTGGGAGTGGAAACAGTCGAGGTGATGAGCCCTGTGCAGCCCATGGCGACGAAGACGATGAAGTTTCCCATCGCCCAGAGCGTCTTGGACCCGATCTTCCTGCACAGGAGGTCGATGAAGAGGGAGGAGATGCCCAGGACGACTGAGTTCAGGAGCAGCCCGAGGGCGCCCTCCTGCACGCCGCGCTGGTACGCGTCCACTTGGGTCGGTGTGCCCGTGGGATCGCCCTCGAAAACCTCGCGCCCCATCCAATCCGTGTCGAAGAGGAAGAACGGGAACCATGACAGCCAGCAGAGCGCCATCACCATGAGCACGAACTGCATCGATCCCGAGAGCTTCCGGACGCCGAGCAGCAGGTTGATCATGACGGAGCCTAATCCTTTGTTGAGGCTCTCCTGGGGTTGCGCTTCATGGAGGTGGACGTGATGTTCCGGAGGATGTCCATTCGGTTGATCCAGATCAACCGAATCCAATGTCAAGTCATGGAGACTACCGTTGCCGTTGGCCTGTTTGGTTAGTAACAGAGGCGAGGAGTCGGCTTCGTGAGGCTGCTTCGGATCAGGATGATCAATCTCTGCGAGCTGCTGTTCCTTGACGACTACGTTGATAGGAGTTTCCTTCTCTGCGAGCTGCTGTTCCTTGACCACTACGTTGATAGGAGTTTCCTTCGCCGCGACCATCGTGATAACAGTGCAGACAGCGAGGAAGAGGATGGCGAGCAGGAATGCGGCTTTGAGATTCGCGCAGGGAGCGCAGCAAGCTTTGCTAGTCAAAGAAGGGAAGTGCTTGTACCAGTTCCCGTACGCGCCCGCCGAGAACCCGAGAATGTTCCCGACCGCCATCCAGAGGCAGAAGATCGCGTTGGCCGCGTCGCGCTGCTCGGGCCCGGCGAGATCCGCCAGGAGCGCGCGCGCGGGCCCGCCGACGGTGTTATTCGCGAGGTCCAGGATCCAAAACCCTAGGATGAACACCGCCGCGGCCCGGGGCCGCACGCCCTTGTAAACCTGGCAATCCTCGCTGGAGTCGCCGAGGAGCGCCCCGATGTCGGCCGCGAATCCGATCACCACCACCGAGAGCATGATCATGACAACGCCCACGGCAATGAACGGCCGCCGCCGCCCCCACCGCGACGTGCACTGGTCGCTCCACATGCCCACGCACGGCTGCACCACCAGCCCCGTGATCGGCCCGCACAGCCAGATGAACGACGAGAACGCGTGCTCGATCCCGAGCATCTGAATGTAAGGCGTCAGCAGCGAGAGCTGCAGCGCCCACCCGAACTGGCACCCCGCAGCCACAATCGACGCCAGCGCCAGGTTCGCTAACCCTAATTGCTGCGGCCGCGCGTACGCCGTCCCATCCTCGTCCCACCGCTCCACGCCCGGCGATGGCGGCCTCTTGTGATGCACACCCTCCTCGCTCTCCTCGATGTCCACCGCCGCCGCTAGCGTCGCCAATTGATACTCCCCAGACCGCTTCCTCACCACCTCGTCCCCCGCCATCTCTCGTCTCCTTCCACCCCCTCACCCCGTCTTCTTCCTCCTCCTCACCCAGGCAGGCTCACAATCTCCTCCGCCATACACCACACCACTACAATACCTCGCATCCTCCATCTACCATCTCAAGCCTCCATCAACCTCTCTTACCCCCCACAATTCGATGGCGAGTGAGTGAGCTCAGCGATGTCAGATCGCGAGCTGCAAAACCTCGACCTAGATCTAACCTTGAAACCTTCTTCGATGATTGAAAACACTCCAGAGCTCGAAACTGGAGCAAAAATCAAGCGGAAAAGCTCGTCGAAAAGCGAAAAGTTTGGCTTGTGAAGGAATTGAGTTAGTACATGTGTAAGCGCCGACCATGAACTGCTCGCCCATTGAATGATTGCGCTGCAGCGACTCCGGCGAGTAACGCGAGAGCTTCGTCGCGCGAGCCGAAGCACTACTTTTCATAGACTCGCTCACTAGCTCTGCTAAACTCATAGATGTAAGCGGTTTTGGGATATAGTAACGGCTTTGGGATAGATGAACGGTTTTGGGATAAATAACAATTTTCGGATATGTAACGGTTTTGGGATAGATAACGGTTTTGGGATAGATAACGGTTTTGGGATATTATGACACTTGACATCTACTCCATCTCTAGACTTCTGCGTAGTACCATTTCTCTTTTCTAGAGAAAAACGTAGATGTGTGCGGTTTTTGGAGGCGTGGGGTTTGCGTGGGGGGTTCTACTTTGTACGTAGATTTCGGGCCTAATGGTGGTGACGGTTATGGGTTCCTGGGAGAAGGGATGTTTGGATATCTTTGCCGGTCGTTTTTGCTGACGTGGGCGGTGGTGTGACGGGGAGAGGCGGTCACGGGTTGACGTGTGTGGCTTGGAGGTGAGGTGGGGCCGGTCGGAGGAGCGGGTTGGTCCGGTGAGATGGTAGTAGTTGGAGGCAGGAGTAGCGGAACATTCGGGGATGTGACCATTATTCAATGAATGGCGAGTTGCCAATTATGTTGGTACTTTTGAGTTGAAGTGGTTCGCGTATTCCAGATTATGATGTGATGGGTTTACTTGGACTTGACTGCTTGCTGTGTTGATGGATTTTCGTGTCTAGGGTTGCTATGTGTATCGTACTACTGTACACAGTTTTATTGTAATTTGTACAGGTCGTAACCAAAACCCACACTAATCTGAAATAAATAATAATCTGGAAATTATATAGTCTGAGAAGTACATCTATATAGTTTCTTCTCTTACAGTAAAGAAAAGATTAGTGTCCATGTGTCTGTTTGCCCAGCAAAGCTTTAAGATTATATATTTTTACTTGAGTTCTTACTTAACATATCTAGGCAACCCAACTTTATAATGGATGTTTATAGTAAATGATGGGCATATGTTTACGTAATTGGGGATTGCCAAAAAATGGTTGTGGTGGCTGTAACTTGCTTAAAGTTCACCAAAGAGGGACCTAATGTACTTTAAGAAAATAGTGTGCTCTTCAGGTGCAACAAGTACAGCCGTACATTTATAAATAATTATTTAACTACAATGATTGCATTAAAAAAAACTCAAGCTCATCCAATCATTTCTATACAATACAGATGGAAGTCTAAAAGTTGCAGCAAGCACAAACATTACCATGACTTGTGAAAGTTATGGAAGTTGGACACAGAATTTTGCGGCAGAGCTCAGTTTTAAAAATATTGCAAGCAGGCTCATCTAAAGAATTTCAGGCAATGAACGATAAACTGTAACCTTTCACAGAAGAATGGACGCAGTTGTTGTTCTTGATCGAAACATTCAACTTCACAGAGATGAAGCTGTTATACACCAAATCTGAGAAAAAAGGAGAACCATTCGTGGACACGCATGAAAACTAAAGCATCAATGTGTGTTAAAAATCCACACAAGACAAAAGCAGGTGTATATACCTTGAAGTAAATCTGAAGACATGAATATGCGGCGTGCCCACACAATTGAGTAGGGCTCACACTCACGTAAGCAAAAGCCTCTAAAAACCCTGTCCATCAGCAGACCCAGTTGTGCAGCAGGTGATGTGTAGCCAACAGAGGGAGAGGATGCCTGCCGCTTCATCAAACAATCAGGTGAAAAATGAGAAGGGGAACAACAGGTCAATAAATCATGCTGGCGCGAGAGCAGATGTATCCGCATATCATCCCCAAAATGGCGCCTGCACCCACTTGCAACGGCGTGTGGCCCAGCAGCTCCTTCAGCTTCTTCTCGCTCACTGGGTGCCCTTGGAACAAATCCTCCACTATCATGTTCAGAACCTGCATCCAACAACAGAAGATACTACGTCAAATCATCAAGAGGAATGTCTGATACTTCGGCAGGGCGGCTCTACACTCACTTGTGAAGACATGAAAGCTATTTGCGGAGTCACCTGGAGTTTGGAATGATTATAATCACGTGTAAATAGTCCTCGGTTGATCTAAAATGAGCTCAGAGGAGAGAAATGAGGCTAGCATTCTTTCTTCACTTTCAAAGAGTGCTAGAACTAGTTAGACTTAAGTTTCGAGACTGACTACCAAGCTCTTCCATTGACTGAATTGAAGGATGAGACCATGAGATTGAAAGTAAGGAAAGAGCGGTAAGAAGAGGAGGTGAAGAGAACTTTAGACGACCTTACAAATAGCTTTCTCTTTCTTCACTCTCAAGGGCAGCTAATACTACTTTGAATTGAGTTTCAGAGACCACCAAGCTCTGAATTGAAAGAGAAGATCACCAAGCACTATTTTTATCTATTTAGAGTGAGGAAAGAGTAGTAGAAAGAAGGGGTGAAGTAGACATGCCAATTACCACAATATACAATGTTATATGAGATCTTGTTGAGTTTGCAAACAAATAAGATAGGATTGGATCAACTGACCTCGGCCATGTATCCAGCATGCCGCCTCACGCCTGCAGCGTCGTACATGACGATGAGAGTGAACCCTAAACAGACAGGGAACAAGCTGTCGCCCACGCCATGACACAGTGCAACCGCGGTGGTTAACCCCACGCAAAGGGCGGAGTGGGAAGAAGGCATGCCTCCTGAGCCTACCAGCATCTTCCAGTCCCATTTCCTCTCCACCCAATACTTGGTAAATACCTTCAAAACCTGAGGAAGCACAAGGAGAACTACGTGTTTTCAGAAGATGTAGCAAAACCATTCCAGAATCAACAGAGGATCCAAAACCATCAAAACATTCGAACATAAGGAATTACAAGGTAACAGCAGAAGGTCGCAGGATCCAAAACCATTAAAACTTTCAAAACTACAAGGTCGCAGGTCTGTTACAGAATTCCGGAAGAAGTGACGGAGTATCCAAAACCATCAAAAACTTTTAAGGCCTGAGGAATCATGAGGTAGCACACATTTCCAGCGGAGAATCCGAAACCACAAAAACTTTCAAAGCGTTAAGGCTGCAAGTCTGTTACAGATAGGAACAGAGAATCCAAAACCATGAAACCTTGAGGAATCGTAAGGAAAAGCAGGTCTGTTACAGAATTCCAGAAGAAGCAACGGAGAGTCCAAACCCATGAAAACTTTCAAAACCTGAGGGAATCACAAGGTAGCACCAAGAAGAAGAAACGAAGAATCCAAAACCAGAAAACCTTTCAAACCCTGAGGAATTACGCAACACATTTCTCGAAGAAGTGAAACGCAAAACCATAAACCCACCTGCGCAAGTGCCCACGCGACGAGGCCGGACATGAAGGTGGGGTTCGCCCGGAGTGTGAGCAACACGGGGCTAATGCGATCCCTCGCAATGATAGACGTGCTGAGCAGCGCCATCCCCACGCTCCCCCCCTGCTGGTTCAGCAGCGCACCATCCCACTCCTCCTCCGATTCCTCACACAAAACCTGCAACCTCGAGCGCAGCGACGAGAACGCCGCAACCGCAAATGCAATGGGGTGGAGCGACGAAATCCGCCCCGAGGACTCTCCTCTCTCCTCCACTTCCGCAAACCCACCATGGCACCGCAGCAGAGATTTCTTCCTGATAAACTCGCTCTGACTGCAGCTACTTGTGTACACTACCGCTATTCTCTGACGACAACAAAAGTCCTGCAACACCCCCAATCTCAGCACACAATGCGGCCAAATCGCAAAACCCCCCAACCAGATAACGCAATCCTCCAACCCACAAACACACCTGACGCAGACCGGACTGCAACGCAATTGGCGCCTGCCAAGCCCTTGAAAGCGCCAGACACGCCATGAAGGAAGACGCTCAAGCTAAGTCGAATGCAAGGCTAAGATCTCATCGCAGTGACAGCGTGAAGGGACGCATGAAGAACTCTTCTTCTCAGGATAAGCATCAGAGATAACACTACAGTACACTGAAGAGAACAACAATCTCTCTATCTCACTCAGATTGGTTTGATTTGCTCAACCCGCTGCCTCTCCCACTAACAAACCTCTGTTTCTGCCTCGAAGACAAGGAGAGAAGCTTTGGTTTGTGTTATAGCACCGGGACGATGAAGAAGATGCCAGTTAGATCTCATTCGCACCTAAAGAGTGCTCCCTCATCCATCCAATGTTTCACCCAAGTCTATTTTAAAACAGGCAACTGTTCATCATCTGTACGCCACATATTTTAAGCAAATCCCTGCGTCTGCTACTTCGTCAAATCGTTTCTCTCCCTTCATTCTCTCGTTGTCTGATTTGGCAGTGATTGCTGGCCACCATGTTGCGTCGGGCTCGCGGTTTGTCGTCTGTTGTGAGCAGATTTTCGTCGCATCGTTGCCACCAGAGTCGCGCCACCGGTGTGATTGTGGAGGAGCGGGTGGAGCGGCCGCGGCCTCCTGTAACGGTGTTGAGGCCGTGGGAGCAGGCTGCGGTGGCGGTGGGGTCGGCCGTGGGCGCGCTCATCAACCCCGCGCGCGCTGATTTCGTGGCCGCGCTGGGCGAGACCACGGGCGGCCCCGCGTTTCACCTCATCTTGCAGCGCATGAAGGCGTCGCCTGAAGGCCAGGTGCGAATCCGTTAGGGTTTTGCAATTGAGGCGTGATTTTAAGGTTTGCAGATAGGTGTTCTCGATCTCTGATTTGCAGACGATGTGCTTGAATCTTTGTGTGATTCATCTCCACACATGAGCTCGTTAGGGTTTGGAGAATTATGGGCTGATTCTTTGCCTCCTCTCTTTGGGGTTTTTGCAGCAAATATTGAAGGACCGGCCTCGCGTGATCGCGTCCCAAGTGCAACATGCGTGGGACATGCCGGAGACCACGTTCGGAGGCGCGTACGCCAAGTTCATGGGCGACCGCAACTTCTCCCCAGACGACAGGCCGCCGGTGCGCTTCTTGGAGAGCGAGGAGTTAGCCTACGTCGCGCAGCGAGCCAGAGAGGTATTCCAATCGCATACTTCTCAAGGAGAGTTCCAGCTGAGACGTGAGGGTTTTAGAGAGAGCCACATCGTCCTCGCCATCCAGTATCTCATCGCATTGTTTTCTGATGTGAGAGTTGTGCTACTCGTCCAGTTCCTACATCACTCTCCTGATTTCTACTGATTTTTCCTGAACTTTGGCATTTTTTAATGCAGGTTCATGACTTCTGGCACGTTCTGTTCAACTGTCCGACGAGCGTGGTGGGCGAGCTGGCGCTGAAGATGGTGGAGTTCCAGCAGACGCTGCTGCCCATGTGCTTCCTGTCGGTGGCGGGCGCGTCGTGGCGCCTCAAGCCGGAGCATCGCGCCGTGCTGTTCACGCACTACGGGCCCTGGGCGGCGCGGGCCGGGAAGTCAGCCACGGACCTGATGTGCATCTACTACGAGAAGCACTTGCACGAGGATCTGGAGGAGGTTCGCAGCAGGTGGGGTATCATCCCCGCTCCCCCTCGCCCCAAGAAGAAAACGTCGGTGTAGATACTATTATGCTCACAACACATCATTATCGCTCACAACACCACCACATTGCGGCCTGCTCGGTTGCCCAAGATTCACCCATGGCCTCCAATTTTTTTGCTGGAAACCTGACTGCCCATGTGAAGATCAATCAATGAATTCATCGGAGGACTTTCAAGGTTCTTCACCAAGGTTCATGAAGCTCCTGCAGAAACCTTGCTATAGTCTGCTTGTTTTACATGTTGATTCTCGTGTCTATTCCAACGATTAGCTCATGTTACAGGATTTGGATCTCTTAGGTCTTGTTGCAGGAGATTATTATTCAAGTTTCTTCACCGAGGTTCATGAAGCTCCTGCAGAAACCTTGCTAAAATCTGCTGGTTTTACATGTCTATTCCAACGATTAGCTCATGTTACAGAATTTGGATCTTTTAGCTCATGCTGCAGGGTTTGGATCTTTTAGCTCTTGTTTCAGATTGTTACTAGAGGGGTTGAAGAAGGTTTCTCCAAACCCTGACAGGTGTGGTGTTGCCTTGTGCATGCCCTGGTTTTAGGGTTTGTTTCACCTCGTGCAGAAACTTTACATGGTTGATGTTGCAGGGTACACCTCAAACCCATCACATCAGGCATTGATATAATGTAAGTTTAAATATATGTTAACAAGAACAAACTTTATTTTACTTGCAACCACGGCACGGATGCTTATTGAATGAAGTAAGTGCGAAATTTGCACTCCGTAGCCAAGCTTCCACTAATACCTCAGCCCCTTGGAGCATGAACTGTTCTGTGGCAAGTGCCAAACCTCCTCACACAACCTCCTCACACAACCTCCTCACACCACCTCCACAAGCCCCAGCATGAGTGCGACACAGAACGCGCAACGCAGTACCGAACAAAAGATTGATGGCTCAAGTCCGATAAACTAAATGTGCCTTCATAATCTTGGTTCCAACAATCTACCAAGACCCTCCACAGCTCTCTCCACCAATCTACGAAGCCCCTCCACGCCACTCTCATCTCGCCAGGCACGCAAAAATAGCGCCCCACTCAGCTTCATCAACGACAAAATCAGTTCCCAGCATCCGTATAAAGACACTAGCACGAGACAAACCAATAAAAGAACCATCTACAAATTAGCCCCGACACCAGGACGCAGTCGAATGCCACTGCGAACACGAAGCAGATGGGTGCACCTGCGACCATCAGAGACGCCCCACCTAAAATGAGGAGCGCATGCGGCGCACTCCCGACCAGCATTCCCCACGGGCCTCGGGCACCAGGCGCTTGCCAGAAGCGCGAACCGGAGACGGTCGTAGAAGCCAAAATTGGTGGAGCGAAATCAACGTGTAGAGAAATCGGTGAGTGCTGTAAGTAGTCTACATGTGAATAAGGCTGTGACCGGTGTAATCTGAAGTCTAGATGCTTGTCATAATCTACATTGGTCGCAAGCATGTTGTTCTTATTTACTCTTTTGAAACCTTTCCAAAGAGGGTGAGTCAAGATGGACCCTGACAAAAAAACCTCGCCCTCGTATTAATGACATTTATAGTTGAAAAATCTCTAATCCAAAGGTGTAAGATTCTTCAACTAACATCTTTCATTTGAAGGTCATTTCAATACCTGAACCTTGTCATGGTTAACTCCTAAAAGCCCAAGGCATTTTCCCTCATGAAACACTCCAAAACTGCCATCATCAACAAGTGACAACGAAATCTAACGGTAAAGTCTAATTTTAGACTTTTAACCATGCAATCTTAAAATAGAAATGTACATGAACTTACAACACAAATTTGGTTGCAATCCATCGCACGGATGTAAAGATTATAATAGCGTTTGAAGTGTAAAGAAAAGTATTTTTCTCCCCTTGCCCAGCAAGGTCAGCCTACTTTGACTCGGCATATTTTATAGTTTTTACATTGAAATGTGATCAAATCTTTTACTAATATGACTCATATGTTGTTAGCTATTTGTGTGCAAAATTTGAGGTCAATTTGAGGGGTAATAGATGTAGAAATATATACTTTAGTGACAGGGGGTACAAAATGATGACAATTACTACGTAAGTGATATGAAATTGTTTGTTTCATACAAGTTGTTGCATTTGAGAATCCCAATAGTGGAAACTTTCAATTTATTTTTTCACTAATTTTAGAATAAGAAACAACTAAAATTAGTAAAAACCATAATTTTCATGAATATATGGAATAAATAAAGCATTATGGGAAAGGGCAGTGCTGGAAATTGGGTGGCCAATTCATCCCACTGTTGACAGCCCTTGCAATTGGACAAAGAAAATAATGATAATAATAATAATAGTAATAATTTAAAAAATAAAAAATCTCAGGAGGCCAACTGATGGCTGGTTGTTTGCTATTTTTAAAATTATTTTAATATCTCTTTTCATAATTTTCAAAGCTTTTTCCACTTGGACTTCGTGCATAGAAGTCTAGACTCCTTTCCTCGCCCTTTCTGTCCCAAAATTATGCCCCATTTTTCTCCTCAAATTGCATTGGTTGACATGGTTGCCCCTATAGTCCGGACTCCCCATTTCGACCTTGGAAGGCTAATAACTTTTGAACCAAAAGTCCAAAATCATATTTGAAAAATTCCCCATATAGATTTCATCAAGAACAATGCAGTGTAAAATTTTCATAAGAATCGGAGTATTTTTTCCACTCAAAGGTACATGCCCAAAATCCAAAGCGTATGCCCCACATACACTTGGGCTCTAAGGGGTTAAATACGACATCATACATGTAGAACATTGTGGTAGAGTTGGATGCCTCGCCCGGTCCACTTGGTCAGGACAACGTCTGTCTCTAAACTCCGCAACTAGGCTTCGTTTACAAAGGTTGCTGCAAAACATTCATACTAAAACATTCATACTCCGTGTATAATAAACTTTAATTGTTTTTGGTGTTTATTATATAATTATTTTTGGTGCATAATTCTTTGGTGCATTCAACAAAACATAACATAAAATATACTGGCTCATCATTCTTTGGTGCATTTAAAGAAAAGAGGTCCCGGCGAGATTTGAACTCGCGTTACTGGATTCAGAGTCCAATGTCCTGACCGCTAGACTACGGGACCTGTACCATGCACGAGATCCTATGACCAGGAATACACGGACCGAAGACCGTGCCACTGGGATGCACGATAAGCGTGGTTTAACCAATCTATTGATTCATCTAAAATACTGAGAAGGATCATAATTTCCTGTACAAAGTAGGTGAAGCTCAAGCAAATTTCACTGATTACACCTAGTAGGAAAGGAGGATTATTGTGAGAATTTGGTGAAGATAATCTCGGATTTCTCATTATCAAGGATCTCGGTGCTTTGGAGTTATGAACAACCCTGTGGCTGCCGAAAACCTTGAGACGGCGAATTCAGTAGCTCGTGCTTAGTGCAGAGTGAGATTCAATGGCTACTGGTGCAGAAAATACACACGTATTGCGTTTCCTTCATCCGATCAGTGATGGAACTGAAGCCATATCGATGCATAAACAGAAAGCTTAACTCCACAACAAGTCGAGGCAATTTTACGGCATTAAATTTACTGTGCTTGAATTTACGACATCAACAGTCATCTCAAGGTCTCAACTGATAATTATATACAGGAAAGAGACACAAAACTCTCTCCATCACTGTACTCTAAGGTTGTAAACAATCCCTGTGGTTGTGGAAACTTGAACAACGAACGCTTACACGACTTGTCCTGTGAAGCTCAATGGCTCGCAGAGGTAGTGGCAGCGTGCTTCTGCAGCGACTTGGCCAACTCCTCCTCCTCCATGGGAGTGCGCGTCTGATTCTCGTGCGCCTTCGCGTCGTGGTTCACCCCCTCCACGAGCTTCGTGGCCTGCTGGCGCGCCGCGACCTCCTCCTCGGGCTCCAGCGAGTGCTGGATGGCCTCCCGCCCGGGCTTCAGCACGCCCCCCAGCCCTAGCTCCAGCGCCGCGTACCCGAGCGCCACGCTCGCCGTCGCCACCACCGCGTTCGCCACCGCATGGCCCTTCTTCTCCTCCTTGCCCTGCCCCATCGCTACCAAACTGCCACTCCCACTCTTCCCTGCAACGATCGATGCCAACCTTCTTCTCCCCAACCTTCTTCTCCCCGACCTTCTTTCTCTCCGACCTTCTACTCTCCAACCTTCTTCTTTGCAACGATCGATGTCGACCTTCTTCTAGAAACACTATCTTCACAGGTTTGTTGTCACTAGTCTCGCGATGTTGAAGAACGGGTACTGGGGTGGTTTCGCAGGAGTATTGCGCGGATATCAACCGAGTAACAAGCGTCTGTGCGGAAATGGCTTCGTTAGGGTCTGACTTGGCTGTCTTTGATTGGTGACACGTGGAGTGGTGGCGGTTGGCTGAGTTCCGAACATGTGCCATCACACATGAACGTTGATGTATTGACTCATGATTCATTCGGCCAGTGGGATGGCGACACGTGTTGTGAGACGGTGGGTGGTGGTTAATAAGTTTAACATTGTAACTTTGTGACTATACTAAGGAAAGAATTTTTTTTTGTTTGAAAACATTGGATGAAATGAATATATGAATGAAAACCCAATTTTAATGTTTGGGTTGTACGAAATTCTATAACTTCAAATAGTGTAGTTTTATCCGATTTGTATTAAAGATGTATTGTAGGATGAGGAAGGAAAAATGATAAAATGAGGTTTATGAAATGAGATAGAAACCTCTTTTGAGGTCATACTAAATACCTTCAGCAAACTTTGACCACCTTCCATGGAATTTTTTTGCACTATGGGCCGTAATTTTCTAATTTTAACTAAAATAAGATAATATTAGATATGTGTGCACCAAATTTTAGAAGTAGATGAGGGTTAGAGGATGTCCCTATAAATCTTACAATGCAACTATGTGGTGAGAATTAACAGTAGACTATCAAGTTTTGCACACAACATCTCCTTCTCATATTTTTGAAACTTACAAAATCCCTATGGTAGATGCAAAGATTTCCATTTCCTTTCCAAGAGGAATTTTTTTATTTGTAAAATGAACCAAAACTCCAATTTTTATTGAACGTAGAATTAATTCAAGTTTTGCTACACTATTTGTCATAAGTCACACTAAATTGCTGCACTATTTGTATATCTCGGTAAAAATTGTTTGTAATTAAGGAACCGTGAGTCGGATTTCTACAAAATGGATGTCAATAGAAAGCTAATAAAAATTTGTCTGTTAGATTCAACATCTCAAAAAAATCATGTCAAAATTTGAGATTGAGGGACTCAATTGAAATCTAATTTGTCCCTTGAGGGGACAATTGTCTTTTAGATGTCAATTCAAAATGGAGAATGTCCAAAGTATTTGGAAATTTCAAGAGATTTGTCTTGATGATACTTGTGTAATGCCTAGGTGATACCCATTGATAACTATCAAATTATGTGTTCGAACCACTACGATCTAGAAAAATAATTAATTCGGCAGGTAGGGTTCGAAAGTGACCACGCCATATGGTACATCCTAAATCGGGTTTGCAGGATCGTGCGTTGCTTAATGTGTGCCCTTTTTCTTCTTACAAATACTATCATTGGAGATCATTAGGGTAACTATTGTTTCTTGCTTGAGGTAGATGCTCCCAAAAAGTACTAAAAGTCTAGCAAGTCTTACACCTTTGGATTGAAAATTCTTTAACTAACATCTCTCATTTGGAGGTCATTTCAATATCTCAACCTTATTATGTTCAAATACGACATTATACGTGTAGAATACTTTGGCCACCACCGGCACCTCTTGACGTTTAAGAGTAAAGTTGTGGATCAAATAGTGAGGAAGTATCGGTCCACCAAATTCGCAAATAACTCCAAAAGTGATCACCTATAGGCCTCTTATTCTTAAAATGTTAATCCTAACTTTAGCTCTTCACCATGAGCCCTTACTTTGGCCATAATCCAATGCTGGTGTGAAAACTTGGACCATTATATTTCAGTTGATGTGAGATCAAAGATTAGTGAGACGATATGCTATGAGAGCATCTAAAATAGAGGCACTCAATTCCGATCACTTAAGCCAGTTGGGGACTCAAATGACATTGTATGTCAAAAGCGTTTATGTAGAAAGATGCGGAATTAGGAATGAAACTCAACAAATATTTTTTCAAATTTAATCACAAAGATTTGGAATTGATATAGAATTTAAAAGCCCAAAAATCACTGGAGCCTATAATCAAATTCTAGAGTAGGTGAGATTTGGTGCCCTCTTTTGCCCAATGCCAAGAAGTGAGAGTGAGTAAAAAGAGAGAAGACATGCCATGGATAACCAACTCATGAAGGTACCCAATGCTAATCGGCCTTGTTTGACTTTTGAGGCAATGCCACCAATGAGAGCTCAATTGAGGTGGAGCAACCCAAAATTGCACACTTCATGACCCAATGCCAATAAGGACTAGAGTTTTTAGATTTTGAGTTATCGATTTTGGGTCGCTTCAAGCACCATTTCATGCATTTACCATTTTCATGCACCATTCCATGCATACTCTATCGATCGGAATTGGGTGGCCGATCGGAATTGGGTGCCTCTACCTTACACCCTTTGCTCGGCCAAGAGGCACGCTAGGTGCGGTTGGATGTGTCTGACTCCAGTCATACAAATCGCCGGCTGTCTTCCCCGGGTGTAACCCGTAGTGGCACTGATCATGGCCTTGATGGTCCATCTATAACTTTCTGCCATGTTAACCTCACTTTAGTAAAGTCAAAAAATCTTCTCGAGAATTATGTTTTTTGAGCGAGCACGACACAAATTGATGTTTACCTAAGTTGTAAGGCTTTTTTTTTCAAGGCTCGACAACCTATATGTTGTTGACCGGATGTCGTTGCGGCGGATTATTCACCTTTGTACCGTGGCCAATCACGTAGCTACGGCCTGGTTGGGCGTACGGATGTTGTGAACATGTATGAGGTTGCTGCAAATCATCCCATCATGGATTAACCTATAAAGGACCATTTGTACCTACGGGGTACAAATCAATTTTAGGCAGGTTCCTAGAAATTCATTTTTGAAGATAACTTCTTGAAATTTTTAGTGAGAATAGGAATACACGTTATATTTGTAGGAAACGTTTTTATTTGTTTTGGGACTTATAGGGAAAAAATTATGGTGCTTCAAAAAATAAGAAGCATATTCCTTTTGGCAGCTGGGCAAGACACTATAGAGATGAATAATGCTACTGTAGAGTTGACAATTGCACTTTTTTGAGGCGGGTAGTAGTGAAGAAAAGTTCTTAATAACCTTCATTGTTTTCACTTAAAAACGCATGAACATTAAGGATTTTACTTTTTTTAATTTTAATTTATTGATAGAATAATTCATGATAATCCAATAATTATTTCTCTAATTAAAAAATAAATTTGATTTTCTAAGAAAAGGACCACTTTCAATGCGCCAAATTGTTGCGGGTCCATTTTTCTTATCGTAAACACCTCCATTACATGTACTTTATGGCGTGCAATGATCTAGCACAAGGTTGAACATTGAGCTTATGCAATGTGTAGTGGAAAAAGATGCCATTATCTTGAGTCAAAGTACGCTCGCCTTGTCCACGCAGTGGAAAAAAACAATTTTGCACTCTTCAAGTGCATGTATCTTACAATCCGCAAGGCCAATTTTAATTAAAATTTTTGGTGCCTTCTTTTAGTTGTTAGCTTGAAGATCCTAGGGTTTAAAATAGTAAAAAGGTATCTTAGTGAGTCTAATAATATCTCATGTTAAAGTGGCAGTTTTGGGGTGGTTTTGGTGAAGCATAAGGCTCGGTCCTTTAGGGGTTAAAACCCAAACTCTAAACCCTAAAGTCACCCTAACTTTGAGCAAAATGTACAATTGCCATGGGTTGAATTCTAAACCCTAAACCCTAAACCCTAAAATTACCCAAAGTTTAGCTATAATGTATCGCTGGTTTTAAACTTAAACCATTGAGATAGAGATGAGACTTTGTGCTGTAGGAGAATGAATTGCATCTCAAGGAGCACTCAACAAAAACTCATGATTGGCTCTCAAATCCTGTACCCTATCTTTAGGAATAATCTCTAAAGGACCAAGGCATTTTAGAGGAATTTCTACATAGTCTAATGATTTAAACATGTTAACATGAACTTTTTGAGAATGTAACCTTGGACTTGTATGATATGATGTCGTAAAAGTTTTTGAATTTTGACCATATGGATTCAAAGATAATTGCACCCCACAAGTACATAAATTTGTACCCCACAAGTACACTAAGTGGTCCTTTAACCCTTAAACGTCGGGGCGACCAAAATCTGGTTGATGGAAGAATGTAAAATGCTCCTACGCAATGATAAAACATTTCATTCATCCAAGTTTTTGTGAAGGTGTTGTCAATGAATGCATGTACCACATGCACCGTAGATACCCTTCAGAGAGTGTGTAACTTTTTCTTTAAACAAGAAAATGTTTGTGACATGGAACTCAACGTAGTGTATTTTTCGGAACTTCTAGCTTTAGCTCTAAATCTGAATTTGAGTCATTAAAATGATATTTTTTGAAATTGATTCCAACTAATGAAATGAAGCTTATCAAATCTAGTTTCCAATCCAACTTGAAAATTTGAAAAATACATAAAATTGAGTAAATTGTTGCAATTTGAACTTTGGGCCTATTACCATGGATGTCCAATTTTCTAATTTTAGCTGTACACGGAAGTTTCATCTACACCACAAGTTTGAGCACAATAGAGTTTTCCTGAAAGTGCTTCCTGAAGGGGCAAGTCAGGAGGAATATGGTGCTAGATAGTATGAGATGTATAAACGGAAAAAAAAGAGCATGAGGAAATTTCATATCGCCTTTTTCTGCACCAATGAAATGCTTTGTAATCAATGTTCTTGGGCCCTACCCCATGCAAGCTAAAGTTCCCCTATAGTACCCTGAGGGGGGTTTCACACTAGGGGCCGAGCTCGAGGGGCCGAGCAAATCTAGCAATTTGATTGGCCTAGAGTTGAAAATCGGCCCATGGGCCTTCACACTAGGGGCCAAGGGCCAAGGGCCAAGGGCCGAAGGGCACCAAAATGCTTACATGGCAGCACTTTTTGAGAATTTTGGCGCCAATAGTTCGGCCCCTCGAGGAGAGTTTGGGTCCAACAAGAATAGAAACCCAAACTCTTGTCGAGGGGCCGAACATTTTCTCATTAAAATAATTTTATTAATTTTTTACAACTCCAAAACTCGGCCCCTCGGCATAGTTTGGTCTTCAATGGAGTTCGGCCCTTGGGCTTAGTGTGAAACGCCCCTGAGTTCTCAAAGTGTTGACCAATAGTTCCCCCAAACCTTTCCCAAGGCAAGACACCATGTCCATGTGGTCCCGGTTACTAACATAAGACCTTAAGATTCGGGGTACCTATCTTGTATATGTTGTTGACTTTCAGGAAAACTCTAGTAATGTACACATGTACTGAAATCATCATATTTTTTACACAAAATTTGTATATGATATGAATATTCTTCAAATTTTCTTCAGAAAATCATAATAATTAGAAAATTCGCTTTGGCAACTGCATGAAAGTAAGAAAATTCAAGACATCATGATACTAGAAAAGGAGAGATACAATACCATCGCCGAAAAGAATCATTTCCCAGCAGCGCATGAAAAGCAAGGTGGTCGGTGAAATAATGCCGGACCCACTCTTCAGTTATCAGTTCTCACAAGATCGATCTAGAACTCGATCACTGCTTTTCTCTTCAGAGAAAGCTGTAATCTCAATCCCTGTACATACTCGCCGACCTTCGACCTCTTCACAAGAGTGTGATCTCGGCTTCGACAAACTCTCGAATTGTCAAGGTCGAGCTCGGAGGAGGTCGATCGACTGGTTTGCCGATCTCTTCACAAGAGTGTGATCTCGGCTTCTACAAACTCTCGAATTGTCAAGGTCGAGCCCGGAGGAGGTCGATCGACTGGTGTGCCGATCTCTTCACAGCAGTGTGATCTCGGCTTCTACAAACTCTCGAATTGTCAAGGTCGAGCTAGGAGGAGGTGGATCGACTGGTGTGCCGGTCTCTTCGTAATCTCGACTACTGGAGGATGGATTGGGTGACGCGGAATGGGCATCAGTTGATGGTGGGCGGGAAGCCCGCGTACGTGAACGGGTGGAACTCCTACTGGCTCATGGTGCAAGCGTCGGATCCCGGCACCAGGTCGCGCGTGGACAAGGTCTTGCGTGATGGCGCCGCGCTGGGCCTCACGGTGTGCCGCACCTGGGCCTTCAACGACGCCACTTACCAGGCGCTGCAGATCGCCCCGGGCAAGTACGACGAGAAAGTTTTCCAGGTGAGAAATATCACTTCCGATTCCAGGGGAGAGATTGATTGTCTAGGGTTTGGACTCTTGACGCACGATCTAGATGACTTTCTCTGTTGCTAGTTGTGTTTTGGGGTCCAAGTTTAGGTGACTTTTAAGGATGTTTGTGGGGTGGATGTGGCAGGGTTTAGATTATGCGGTATATCAAGCGCCACGGAACGGCGTGAGGTTGATGCTGAGCTTTGTTAACAACTGGAAGGACTACGGTGGCAAGGTGAAGTATGTGGAGTGGGCGAAGGCGGCCGGAGACGGTTGTGCCTGTGACGATGAATTCTTCCGGAGCCCCAAGTGTCGGCAGTGGTACAAAGACCATGTTAAAGTAACGCCGAAACTTCTCTGCATAATGTGCACTTGATAGGCTGTAATTGTAGAGGTTTCCTGCAACGAATTGTTCTTTGTTGAGACTCTTTTCTCATTCTTACTAGCTTTCAGATCAAAGGAAGAGCATGGTGGTCTCTTACCTCAAGAGATCATGTGGTATCATGAACCTTAGCTGCCTTTTTCCTTTTAGATTGAGTTCTATTTAGGGTTGATGTTCATAGTTCAAAATGGAAGGACAGGTCGAAACTCTTTGGCTTACTCTACAAACAACTCTGTTGTATGGTTCGTTTTGGCAGGCTGTCCTCACTAGGGTCAACACCATCACCAAAGTGGAGTACCGCAACGACCCAAGTATATTCGGGTGGGAGCTTATGAATGAACCGCAATGCGCATCAGATAAATCTGGAGAGACTCTCAAGGTGCGGTTCCTGCTGAACATTTTCACTTATTGTGACATTTTAGAATGCTACATGACACTAGTTATCACTTGATCACATTATCTTTCAACGGTGGAACTTTGAGCGTTTTTGCAGGCATGGATCGCGGAAATGGCTTTTCATGTGAAGAGCCTGGACAACCAGCACCTCTTGACAGTCGGTGGAGAAGGCTATTACGCATCCAACAGCAGCGGATGCTGCAGCTCAAATCCCAACAGCTACTGCGGCACAATCGGCACCGACTTTGTGCGGGATCACCAAATATCCGGCATTGATTTTGCGACTGTCCACGCTTATCCGGATCAATGGTTATGTCTCTTGCCCTAAACCCTAAAAGTTTTTGTTTCACATTTGCAGGGTAAATAGTCAGCTAGAGATATCCCCCTTTTTCATTTATTATATTTCTCTTTTCTCACTTCAAATCCTTGTCTTATCAGATCAATAGAAGAGCTTGGTGGTTTTTCACTATGATGATCTCTAAGTTCTCCTGATCTTGGACCTATGTTTGAGAGTGACGACTTGAGAGCTCTATGTATGAAACTTTGATGTGTTTTTTGTGCAGGCTCTCTTCTCAAGACGTGGACGACAAGCTCAAGTTCTTCTACAACTGGGTTAAATCCCACACCGAAGACGCAGAGAGAATCCTCCACATGCCAGTGCTCTTCACCGAGTTCGGCCTCACCGACAAGAAACCGGGCTTCTCCGAAAACAAGCGTGACGAGTTTTACAGCATCGTGTATGACCAGGTCTGAGTTTTCCAAGCCTACCCTTTAACATCTACAGTTTTGGAAAAAAAGAACCGGATCTCACTCAAACATCATCTAGGTAGGACTTAGACCTTTTGTAAACTCACTCAAACCTTGTGATAGAGCTATCCCCATTCTACACTTATTTCCTCACTCTTAATTGAGAGATTATGAATCTTTGCCGCCTTCCGCCTCAACAGCATTCCTTATAGGAAAGTAAAGTTATTTAGAGCTGATTTCAATAACTCAAAACGGAAAAAGATAGCGTTGCCACAGTTTACAAAGAACTCTATAAAAAAAAAACCATGCCTCATACAAAGAACATCTTGGTAGGAATCCGGATGTATCAAAACTAGTCTTTATGAGCAGGGACGGAAATGGAATACAGCCTAAAGTCTAAGGTTTTCCACCGGCAGTTTGATTTGGCTGCCTTCACACTAACTCTCGGATCTGTTTGTATGGGACCAGGTATACCAGAGTGCGCAGCGCGGGGGCGCGGCGGCGGGGGCGCTCCAGTGGCAGCTCCTCCCTGCTGAGATGATGGACTGGAATGACGGGCACGGGATTGATCCGGCGAGCGGCGCGTCCATTTGTAAGCTGGTGGCGCAGCAGTCTGCAAGGCTGAGTTCTGTGTGTGGCAGCCTCGGACCGTTCACTTCGTTTGGGCAGGGAAGCTACGGCAATCAGACGGGGTCGCCGCGGCGACATACCGTCTCCAATCTGCTCAAGAAAGGTCTCAACCATATCTTCAAGTGATGCAGGTATGTGTGGAGTTTTTCTTCATGTTTGTGAAGTGGTTGAAGTGAGTTTGCATTTGGTAGCTCCACTTTTAGATCATTATTCTAGTAGAAGAGCTTGGTGGTCTTTCAATTACAGTCAGCTCCCTCTACAATAGCCTTGTTTCTTATAACAGTAGAAGAGCTTGGTGGTCCTTCAATTACAGTCAGCTCCCTCTACAATAGCCTTGTTTGTTATAAGTCAGCTCCATGTTACAACAACCCTGTTTGTTTTCGTTATAATAGTCAACTTTCTCTACAACAACCCAAGCCGATTGTTATTTTATGGAATGGTTGTTGTAGCAGATGTTCTTGTAGAGGGAGGTGATTGTACAATTATTTAATCAAGTCAATGGAAGAGCTTGGTGGTTTCTGAACGCATATCAAAGGAGTTTTAGTTGTTTGTCTTTCTGAGTTAAGAGGGGCTTGAATCATATCTTCAACTCATGGAGGTACACTTAGCTACCTCTACAACAACTCTGTTTGTTGTTACAATCATTTATCGTAACAGCTAGATCCCTGTTACAATTGTCCTGTTTGTTTACATTATAACCATCATTTCTCTCTGCAACAACCCAAGCCGATTGTTTATACATGAAGTGGTTGTTGGAAGAGATGCTCTTGTAAGAGGAGCCAACTATATTTGTGGAAATTTATTGGTATGTTAGTATGAATTTCTTAAGTATTTTAGAGTTCGTAAAGTATTGTCAAGTTTGAGTGAGATCTCTCTTTTGATTTATTGTACTTCTGTTCCATTACTCTAAATAGTTGTTTGATCAACATAAGAGCTTTGATGGTCTTTTGATTAGAATTAGAATCCTTTCAATTGAGTATGAAAGAGCGCGGTGATCTCTAAACTCCAGTCAGAGTAGTTCCAACCTTCTTCAAGAGAGTGAGGAAAGTGTTTGAATGAGATAATACATAAAACACTTTCAGCAGTCTTGGGAAAGAAATGTCGGTTGCGGAAAGAAAACAAAACTCTCCAAACACTTGATACTCTCAATTGTGTCGAGATCCATTATGAAAACCCTGCAGCTCCCATCGGTCATGAAACCAATAAAAAATATAGCCTTCGAAGAAAACAGAAACTCAGAATCCTCAAATCCTGAAAACAATCTCGAATGTGTCGATAACCGTTGTCAAACTCTGCAGCTCTCATCCATGAAATCCAACTAAAGACTGCCCTCAAACCAATTCAGACACTAAGAACTACTATGTGTCTGAATAGGAATGTTCACAAGAACTAGAAAGGAAAGCATTTCTTTAAAAACATCTACAATTACGCCTTCAAATCATTACTATTACGATCTCTCCGCCTTCAAATCATTACTATAATGATCTCTCCGCCTTCAAATCACCTTTAAGGCTTTGTTCTCAACCCTTAAAGGTTTGAGAAGCACATTTGGGTTGCAACATGATGTTTTCTATGTATTTGATATACAAGGTGTGAGAATTGATGTTTATGATAGTTACAAAAGTTTGTATTCGTTGTTGAGCCCGATCCAATGACATATGACAATTTCAATTTAGATCATTATTGCACTTGTGATGTGCTTGGGAAGTTGCAAAATGGTCATGTATTCTACATGTATTGTGTCGTATTTGAGCATGATAAGGTTTAGATATTGAAATGACCTCCAAATGAGAGATGTTAGTTGGAGAATCTTCAATCCAAAGGAGTACGTCTTGCTAAATTCTAGTGTGTTAAGAGTAAAATATGTAACTGTATATATGGTCCCCCATTGACCTTTAAGGGTTAATATAATAGATGAGTTTGAGTGTATATTAGTTTCTCACAAGCGCAGTTCATAGCTTAGACAATGCAAGTGTGTCTAAACCTTGAGTGCCTTTAAGTTTGCTCTCATTTAGTCTCAAAGTGAAGCAATTCTGATTGTTCTCTACAACTGCCTAATTTTTAAACTTGTGCCTTTCAAATTCTGGTCAATGTGCATCTTTCAAATTCTGGTCAATGTGCATTTGTATCTTTGGTAGGCTCTGTTGAAATTTGTTTACTGATTATGCAATGATCGTTTTTGAAATGTTTTCTATTATATTAACTTTTGCCAATGTCAACAAGTGCGAGTGAGTAAACGAGAGAAGACATGCCATGGATAACCAACTCATGTAGGGTACCCAATACCGATCGGCCTTGTTCGACTTTTGAGGCAATGCCACCAATGAGAGCTCAATTGAGGTGGAGCAACCAAAAATTGCACACATCATGACCCAATGCTGATAATGACTAGTGTTTTCAGATTTTGAGTTATCGGTTTTGGGTCACTTCATGCACCATTTCAAGCATTTGCCATTTTCATGCAACATGTCATGCATACTCTACTGATTGGAATTGGGTGGCCGATCGGAATTGGGTGACTCTACCTTAGTGGCATCCTTGTTGCATCCTTTATTATTAGCAAAATCCTTGCAAAAATCCTTGGATAGCGTGCTTGTCTTTGTAAGCATGAATGAAATATTGTAGATCATGGAAAAAATGATGAACAAATGGAATGCATACAGAAAAATATGTGACATGATTGTGTGACAATTTGTACTTGAAAAATAGATGATTCAAGCCATAATATGAAACTTTTTAATGTTATGTATAGTATTAAGGGCTTGTTCGTACTTGGTGGTTAGACATCCATGGAAACTCCCTACTTCCAAAAAACCAAATTAAAAGATTTAATGTTTTCATACCAATAAACAAACATTAGTTCCATTTGCTAAACAAACATTAGTTCCATTCGCTCAGGAGCAGGTAAGATTTGCAACCACAAGAAACCTTGTATACATACCAAATCGCTCCACACATATCTAAACTGCCACTTCTAGTATATTTTCCAAAGTTCCTTTGTCTTTGTTGTGAAACATCAAACAATTGAACAAATTTTTTCTACCTTCGACCTAACCCTAATCTACCTTGGCAATCTTTGTCGTGATTCATCCACCACGTTAGATGCTAGGTCATTTATTTCCTCTCCACCATTCTTTGTACATATGCATGACTTTGTACCACCTTTCCACCCATCTAAACAATATCCAAGTTTGAACAGAACATAAAAATATAGTTTTTATCCAAGGGCAGCAACCAAATCACAACAGCTAATTGGTTGCTGGCTAACGAAGTCACTATTTCAGTATCTGTCACTGTGTGATTGGCTAAGAATTGTGTACGGACTTCACTTAGAAGAATAATGCATCTTCATTTCTCTTTTGTGGTATGAATCTCAATCTCCACACATTGCTTCCCTTTGTTCCTGATCTCTCTGTTTTTTTCCATGAGTTTGTTTGAGATTGTTGTTGAAATCTCTCACTGGACTGCCCACTGATTTTTCCCCTCCAACCTCATCGTGGTGGTAAACTAGGTGATTACAAAATGAAAGACGACAGGAACACTCTGTTTTTGCTAGAAGGATTTTTGCTCATCCTCTTGTCGGGGCTCCGTTTTGAGGTGAAACTTGTAGAGAATGTGGTGGTTGCGAAACGGAGCCATTCACCACAAGACCCGTTTCGGCGAATAAAGTTGTCCAACAGGTTTGGTTGGAGCTTCGGTTGTATATCTTATTAAGGTAAGCCACCCTAAAACCGACAAGTTAAGGAATGTGCATGTATGGAGAGAGGATATAATTATACTATTATTTTTCAGTGATAGCCTATATGATCGTAATTCCAACCCAAGTGATTTCATATTTTTCCGATGAAAAATGAATTAGTTATGAATTTTCAAACTGTGCAGCCATGTTTAGTGGGTGGCCAACAGTAGGTACCCCCCATAACCAACGACCAAAAGTAAGGGTCTTGACTAACAACAAACCTCCATTTGGAGCTGAGTTGGTGGTAATGGGATGGAAGAGGGTTGGATATACCCCAATTTTATAGGAGTTGGCTATGGATTTTTGTTGGTTATGGGGGGGCTTACCTTAGTTATCATTGTTCCAAACCCAAGGTTGATCGGTCAACTTTGCCAGGGTGACGTTGTCAAATAACTTCATAATTTTTGGGGTCCCGCAGAATCCTATTCCATTAGCTAAATGTCACCATGATCTTTAGAATACAACTGTTGAGATAGCAATCCTAGGGCTACTCCAGAGTTGCTCTAACTACTACATAGGGTAGCCTCTGTAGTTATCACCCAGTCTCGGTAGTTAACTCCTAGTTAACTCCTAGTGAAGTTAACTCCTAGTGAAGTTAACTCCTAGTTAACTCCTAGTGAAGTTAACTCCTAGTTAACTCCTAGTGAAGTTAACTCCTAGTGAAGTCTCGGTAGTTACACAGTAGTCTAACTACCTCTTTATCATGCACCACACAATCTTACTATATATATGAGCTCCTGCCTCTAGCAAGATAAACATACTGTGTATTTCATTTCTCTCTCTCCACAACACGTAATGAGCATGACTTGTCTCTAGATCCTCAATATAGTCTTTTCTTTTACTTTTGCTCTTGTTTATCACGCTTAGGTTTCTATTCCTTGAATTTATTTTTTTTGGCACGTTGTACGTGCAATCTAACAGCCCTTCCATTGAAGCCGCCTCGAGAGGCACGAGTACAACCTCTTCTATTCGATGCCCTGGAGCGAGATGGGAGCAATTACTTCGAGTGGAGCAAGGATGCCAAGGCGTTCTTGTGCGCGGAGAAGTTGGATCACGCACTGGATAGTGAAACCGTCGAGGAGCTGCCAACACATCACCGCTAGCAAGCCCTATTCATACTACATCGTCACATCGATGCATCCCTTTGATAACAGTACATACAGACAGACAGCCCGGCGGAGCTATGGCGTCATCTTCAAGAGCGCCTTCATCACGAGGATACGATGTTCTTACCTCGAGCGCGGAGCGATTGGATCGACCAGCGCGTCCTCGACTTTCTTGATTTCCTTTCATTCAATGCCAAGCCACGCCAAATCACTGCACAACTCTAATTATGCGGCGATCAAATCACAGAACTCTATCCACATTTCCTCCGGCTACCGCTATCATAGCCCAACAATATAGGAACATGCAATTCAAAAAGCATTTTGAATTAATGTCGTGCTTACTACTTGCTGAGAAGCAGCAACTGTTATAACTGAAGAATGCACAAGCTAGGCCGCCTCGGGAGGTAAATGTTGCAGAGACATCAACAAAAACGCCACATAGGGATAGGGGGTGACCGCCACGAAGAAAAAAATTTCGTGAGAAAACTAAACCACCCGGTAAGCCTCTCTCATCACATAGGAACGAGAATGTCCCCCGTGGTAAAGGTCATTGTCACAACTGTGGTAGACCGGATCATTTAGAAAAGGAGAGTCGAGTGCCACCGTATCTCGTTAAAGTCTATCAGGAGCTTCAGACCTTAAAGAAAGGTCAAAGGGAAACGCACACCTTAGATGCTCCTTCGTTCTCCGATGTAGAGCCGGAAAATTTTATGGTAGGCAATCGTGAGGCCCTGTTTTCGGCAGACATAGGTTTACCCGGTAACCCTAAACCCTAAACCTAACCCTAACCCTAAACCCTAAACCCTTTCCGATATTTCCTCGTATTAGTAGATGCTTCCGATAGACACTCAGAAGTATCTCTCCTTACCACCCGGAACATGGTATTTCCCAAGCTTTTAGCTATGCTTATTAGGTTCCGAACCCACTTCCCTGATCACCCACCGAAAACCTTACGAATGGATAACGCTAAGGAGTTTAGATCACATGCGTTCAAGGATTTTTGCGTAGCTTCGGATATTACCCTTACCTACTCCGTTCCTTATGAGCACGCTAAGAACGGACTAGCAGAGGCCCACATTAAGAAGATCCAGCTGATCACTCGGCCTTTGCTTATTCACGCAAAGCTACCGACTTCTATGTCACTACAAGAAAACCAGCCCAATGTGACTGGATGTGACTAAGCGCATATGACTGAGTAGTCACCTCAGTCATTGGTTTAGTCTAAAATCAGTCCTAAGAGGGTCCAGTCATGCACTAGTCATATATGTAGTCATATTTTTGAGGACCTGGGTGGGAACGGCTACGGGAATGGGACATATGTTCTCCTGCCCGGTTCCCAGAGTCATGCTCTGAGTGCTTACTATGTGTAGTCATAGTAATGTAGTTATATGGTAAGGGTAATTGGTTTATGTATGACTTATTGTAGTAAGAGAGTTGGTTTGGGTGACTACACACAGTCATGTAGTAAATAACCTGACTAGTAGTAGTCATATATGTCAATCAGATGATTTTGAAGTCCTTTACTCGTTGGCTCAATAGGTGAGTGCTGTGAAATTGGAGTAGGTCCATAATCTCCACTTACATAATAACTTCCCTGTTCAACACTACTATGTTTGCGCGCAAACATTCTAGGATGTCATTTTAGGGCACCATTCTAGAAACACTTTTAAATACACCTTCAAACATTAGTAACTAATTTGCAAGAGAGTCCAAAAATCATGATTCCACTTGCTCTATTCTAAAGGGTACCTCTCATTGAGAATGATGTTCTGTTAATCAAAAGCTTCCTTCAGGTTGTGATTGGCCAAAAAGCCCGCCTTTGCAATCTGCCTTTGCCTCTGGAAATGGATACCGTCACCTGTAGCCTTGGTGAAAAACAACAACATCAAGTAAGCCCTTAAGGACCTGGGACTCATTCAAAACTCATAAATCTATCACATTCTAAACCATAACGGATCAAGGAAGCAGTGTTATCCCTATAAACGTTATAATTTCATGAATGTTAAAAAAAATTGACTTCCCTACAAAAACACAATTGGTAAGACTAGTGAGTGTTATGTGTTAAGTGTTATAACATGCTCTACTTTCTTCTTTGCTACTTGCACCTCTATAAGTGTTAATTTTGAAAAAATCAAGGTAATAACATATGAGAGCATACATTTGAAACATGTAATCACATTTATCCCATATTCTTTGCGAACAAGTGTCATATTCTCTCTTATTTAGAGATGCTTCTTCCTTTAGAGTATGACTCAATGCGTGCAATGTATGACTCAATGTATGACTCAATGTATGGCTCAATGTATGACTCAATGCGTGCAAGATCTCATTACTATGCGCAGTGATAAAACCAATCATGTATTAACTGATACCTCACTACATTTAGTCATACCATTTGGAAGCTGTTTGAGTATTTGTGACTAGGGGTTGCCAAAAAGATGTGACTCCAAAGAGTCACGTTCTCCCAACTCAATGAATGACTCAATTTAGTCACCATCTCACTACTATGCGTAGTGATAAAACCAGTATTATGTTGACTTATACCTCACTAGAAATAGTCATTCATTCAGTCACTATTTACATATGGATGACTACGTGTAGTCATACATATATGACTATATAGAGTCATATGGACCCAAGTCCCACTGCAGGTCCTGTTTTGAGGTCCCAAAACACTGTGGGAACGTAGTATTGGGAACAAGAAGTGTCTGATATGACCCCCAGTCAGATTGTCCGAAGCGACTAAGTCAAAATGACTAGAAACAATGCTAGTCACATTTTGGTTTATGCCCAACTGTAGTCATAAAACCTAGTCACATTGGGCTGGTTTTCTTATAGTGTGTGGAGTCATGCGGTCCTACATGCCGCTACTCTCATGAGATTACGCCCTATCCTACTGAATTCTCACACCTCGCTAGAATTACTATCCGGGCAAGTTCCTAAAGTCTCTCATCTTAGAACGCTCGGATGTCAACTCTTTGTACCAACAACTGAACCTCAGAGAAAGACTATTAGCACCCATCGTCACGAGGGTATATACGTAGGATTTGACTCCCTAAGTATCATCTGATACGTATCTCCATCTACAGGAACCCTACAACATGCTAGGTTTTTAAACTGTAAGTTTGTAGAGGATGTCTTTCTCTCGATGTCCATAGAAAATCCATCTCTCAAGCTAGAATTCTGGGCTTCCGAAACATTCACCTTCAATCCAAATCCCCAAACTGCTTTATCTGAAACCGAAGTGAAGAAACTTCTTCAACTTCACACCTTAGCCGATAGGCTTCCCGATAGTTTCAATGCACGACCTCACATCACTCGAAATCCTCTTCCAAGAACATGATTTCAGCCCATTAGTGTGCTTCTGGTCAAACAAAAATCTGACCATCCCTCCCCTTCCTCGAAAGTTCCTCGAACTCTACCCCTAAATCTACATTTTGAGGTAGATCTTCCTAACTCCGATAAGGTAGAAGCTTTCATCACTAGGCTAACGTTTTCAGATGATGAGCCTCAAACCTTAAACGAGGCTAATGCGAGTCCTAATTGGCCAAAATGGTCTAAAGCGCTAGCAGCAGAATACAACTCCCTCCAAAAACGGGAAGTTTTTAGCCCCTTAGCCACTAACCTATCAAGTAAACCAATTGGGTTTAAGCTTATCTTTACCCGAAAACGAGACGAAAAATGAAATGTTTTTTGTTTTAAGGTACGCTTAGTTGCTCAGGGATTCAATCAACGACCAAGGATTGATTTCAAGTTTACATATTCTCCGGTTATGGACAGTACCTCCTTCCGATATCTCCTTAGTGATGCTGTCGACTTATCCCTAGAGACCCAATTATTAGATGTGGTGACCGCATACCTCAACGGACCCTTAGATGCTGACATCTATATAAGACCCCCTCCTAATTTCATTCATGAGACCGAGCTGGGGACAACAACGCCTACTTCTAATCCAGGCAAATTCTCTCGGTTCAAGCTACAACGCGCTCTGCATGGACTCAAACAAGCCGGACGAATGTGGTACCAACACTTACGAGATTTCTTATTGAACCATGGTTTTTCAACATGATCCCACTCTCCCGTGTATATTCACATTCAAAGACAGTTAGGGTTTTGTGATCACCGCCGTACACGTAGATGACCTTAATCTCGTGAGGACAACCCACGCAAGCAAATACGCCGTGACTATACTCACGCGCCGATTCGAGATGAAACTCTTTGACAAAACGACATTTTGCCTAGGTCTTTAGATTGCTCACCTTGTCGATGGAAGTATCCTCCTTCACCAGACAACCTATACCCAATGTCTCCTAAAGACCTTCAATATGGATCAAACGAATCCACTTACGGCCCCAATGATCGGTCGGAGCAAGACATTTGAAGATCCTCATTGTCCTTGCGAGGAGGAGGAGGAGTTTCTTAATAAGACCAAGTACCTCGCAGCGGTTGGACCTTTACTTTTTCTGTCAACCTGTACAAGACCGGACATATCATTTGCTACAAGTGTACTGGCGAGACATAGCCAGAAACCAGCCGCGAGACACTAGAACGGAGTGAAGCACCTTTTCAGGTACTTACGAGGGACGGAGGACCTCGGACTTGACTACTCGAAGGGCAGGACACTTGAGATGATTGGATACGTCGATTCCGAATTCAAGACCGATGAGATCTCCGGCAAATCCCAGACATGTTACATCTTCCTCAAAAACAACTCCCTGATTTCATGGAAATCAATCAAGTAGACCATAAGGGCTACATCCACAAATCACGTGGAGCTAATTGCACTTCACGAAGCGACGCCAGAAGTTGTATGGCTGCAAACGATGGACATGATTCTCATGCAGCAATGCGGCCTCAATTCAAGGAGTGGACCAACCATCGTCTTTGAAGACAACGCAGCGTGCATTGCACAAGTCACTGCGGGATTCTTCTAAGCCAATCGTATCAAACACATCAGCCCACAAATCTTTGGATTCATCCAAGACCAACTTGAATCAGGGCAGATAGACATCAAGAAGATTGAATCAGCATACAATATCTTTGACATGCTCACCAAAGCGCTACTTGCCTACAAGCAGAAAGAACTTGTGAAGAAGGCAGGGATGCGACCTCTACACCATTTCCTTTCCTAGTAAAATACACTCTTTTTCTTCCTTGGGAATTTTCCTCAAAACATTTTTCCTCGGGTAAGTTTTTTAATGAGGTTACCCTAGATTGAGGAGGAGTCTTGAGATAGCAATCCTAGGGCTACTCTAGGGTTGCTCTAGCTACCTACATAAGGTAACCTCTATAGTTAACACCTATTCTCGGTAGTTAACTCCTAGTTAATTTCTAGTGAAGTTAACTCCTAGTGAAGTCTCGGTAGTTACACAGTAGTCTAACTACCTCTTTATCATGCACCACACAATCTTACTATATATATGAGCTCCTGCCTCTGGCAGAATAGACTTACTATATATTTCATTTCTCTCTCTCCACAACAACGACGTTGCACTTTTAGCAAACAGGCCGCTTTTCACTCTCACAAATCACCAAACCACAAAAAGGGTTGTTTTTCTATGTCCTTGACCAAAATGACTCGCTATCTTCCCAACCATCGCAAGTCTAAGAGCCATCGAAGCGGTACAAACTTAGAAGAAAAGATGAAGTTTTTTTGGTACCTTTTCTACAAACTTCATCTTGAAAGTTTGTAGATCTCAATGTAGAAAAGATGAAATTTTTTTGGTACCTTGTCCAACAATGTGTGAAAATGTTTGACTTGGGTTTAAATGTTTTTTTACACTAAAGACAAGAATTTTTTTTGACATTTTCAAAGAAGGTAATATTTTCTACGTGAATGGAAAATCTCAATGGCAATAGAAACTTCTAGCAAAAGTTTTGGAGCTGCTCGAAGTCCCCAAATTAACTTTGAAGGCTAATAACTTTCATATTATGAATCCCCAAAAAAAATAAAAAAATTCTACAAAGCTACTATCAGGGACAATTAAGTATAAAGCTTTTAACAAAAAAACATTTCTTTTGAATTTTAGGAACCTGCCCAAAATGCAAATTGCCCCCAGGGTTAAATGGGCTCTTAGGGATTAAGGACGTCACTTACGACCAAGCCTGGGAGATGCCACAAGTAGGTACATTTCATCGCGACTAATCAGTACATCATTTATACAGTGGGTACATTTCATGGCGACTGGTCACTACAAATCTCACTATAGTTCATCCATCAGACTTTGGTGCACATCCTTACCGCATTTGTTGGAAGCACATGAATCCAAAGAACTTAAGCCACAAAGGCCCAAGGCATTTTCACACCAAAAACACTTCAAAATTGCTCATTCAAGTTCAATGTATAAAGAGGGAAATAAAGACTTTTATTTCTACATCTAACCGTAGGATCTAAATTAAAGCTCACTAAGTAACATTCTCACAAAATTTCATAAACTTAGACCGTATAGATTGAAATATTATAGTGTGTAAAGTAGAAAAATGGTTCATTTTCTTCCCTGCGTTGAGTGGATCAACAAACTTTGACTTCACTTGGTTTGAAATTTTCACTACAAAAGGTCTAGATTCTTTACCATCTTGTTAAGCATGAAGTTAATTCCCGGTACACCAATTTTTAGAGGTAGAAGAAGGGTGTAACATATTCAAAACAATTGTGCGAGGAGTGGAGGTTCAAAAATCACCAATTTGCATTTTATTTTTTAATGAACTAAATATGTTTTAGAATGAAAATCCAAACGGTCGATAAGAAGGTTTACAACACATCTTTTAGTGGAAAAAATAAAAATTATAAAATATAAAGATCTCTAAATTTATGTGGAAAAGAAGAAGTTTTTTTAGTACCTTGCCCGACAATTTGTGACAATGTATGAAAATGTTTGACCTGGGTTAATGTGCTATTTTTCACTAAAGACAAGAATTTTTTTTGATGACGTGAAAGAAAATGAAATTACTTGCCACTATTAAAACTCTCACATTTGATTGAGTATTCTAGCAAAAGTTTTTGTAGTTGCCCGACGTGCCCGCTCTCTCAATTAAAACTTCAAAATCCTATAACTTTTGCATTGAATGTCAAGTTTGAGAAAAATTTGTATGCACACAGAGCTCACAGTAATGTCCATTTACAGTAAAAATTTCAAAAAGAAACATTATAAATTGACACTATAGGAACTTGCCCAAATTCTTAGAGTTCCTCAAGGGGACTCTTGGGCCTTTAGGAGTTAAATTAAGCCACAAATCAAACAAAGATGAAGTATTGGTCCACCAATTCGCAAATTACTCCAAAAGTAACCACCTATGGACTTCTCGTCCTTAACAAGTTAATGCCTCGTATTTTATATTAGAGGAAATTTTGTACGACCTCTACTAATTATCCATTGTTTTCTATCAACCTACTTTCTTTATAAGAAATATGTAATTAATTGTTATTGTTGGTAGTTGCATGGGATGATTTTCTTATTTTTGCTTTTCATATAAAAAAGATTCTTCTCATTTCTACATTCCATTTGGAATATGTAAAATTGTAAGTTATGCCTCAAATGTTTCATCATATCTAATATGAAACTTTGTAGCCCTTGGGGGGAGGACATGTTGGTTGTCTCAAAGGCACTTAGTGTAGAAAAGTGTTCGCCCTTGAAAGGAAAAAGTAGTTCTATTACACTAACCTATGTACCGTGGCTTAGTGAAGAGAATGAACAAACACTATATTCACGCCGGTCTCCTTTGGAACCAAAGTTCTTCTTCTTCTTCTTTGAAACTTTGCAGTTGTAGTCGCCATGACATAATTCACATGCACCGGATACTTTTTGCTAGCCCCTATTTTAGCATTGAAGATAAAATGCAGTCATCAAGATTGCTCGTATGTTTGTGCATAGAGCCGTTTGCAAAAAGAGCTGTGAGATGAGAGAAGAGTAGCTCCGCAAAACCTGGTGAGGAGGGGTCTTCTTGGTGTTAGGCGCAAATACAATGCACACAACAATGAGGGTTGCTGGGCTCATTGTAAATCCCTGTATGCATTCCTTTGTTGCTGAACGGTATTAGGATGGTGTAGAGAGTTGAGAGGGATTGCAAATCTTAGTTCTACTAACAAAAGTATGTATGAGGATGCAACAACCTAGCACTAGTTTGGGAGAGTAGATCTGAGGCGGGGCTCTGTGTTGGCCCAGTTCTAGATCTAGAGGTTGCAGCCTCCATACCATGCCCTAGTCAGTCAGATCTAGATCTAGGTTACCACGACACCATAGAAATACCACACACCAAACCCCCCCCTCCTCAACTAGGATTCTAGCACTACCGTGAAGATGAACTACTGCCTACACAAGACTAGAACCAGCCGCCAAGACACAAGACCGCACCAACAGGCACCACATTCAACAAAATCAGATAAGTTACCCTCTTACAAAATGCAGCATACAATGTTCCTTGTTAGAAAATGCAAAGTAGACGCATGCTGCAAAATACACCTCGTAATATTTCATTTCTGGTATTGCAAGTTAGTTTTACATAAATCAGGAATAGTGGTAGAAGTAGGTTCACTCTATAACCGCGCAGGCACAGAGAAGCACAATAGCCACCTGTTGCAGGCACAAGAAACCACTGGATCGAAAATGCTACACTCAGAGCCCACCCAGGCACAGCAGCAACTCAACACCGCCAAGGAGCCCTACCGGGCACATCAGCAACTCAACATCGAGGAGGAGAGGAGTCAAAATAGTAAAGGCAAGGATTCACAGAGATTGCCCCGAGCTAAAGCAGCAGCAATACACCTGCACCAACAACAACAGGCATGCGTCAGAGAAGACACGGCGACAACCTCAACTAAGGTAAGTACTCTACCCACATTTTCAATTTTCAAACTACCACTAACCCCTCCCAACAGATTCAAACGCGCCCCCACGAGATGGCTAGCAATAGACAACAAAAACCCGAATAAACAACACAACATGTACCAACTAGCAGCAGACATGCAAGTGGAGGACTTACAAGAACCCACAACAGAGCCCCCTGTTGGCCACCAGCGATGCCGCGGCCTGCCCACGCATGAGGCAGATCACCAGAAACTCACAAAGGAGCCCCCTGCCGACCATCACCAACACTGTTGCCTGCACATACACGAGGAAGCCTTTCAAGAACCAACACTGGAGCAGACCCGCGCGGTTGCGAATATCGTCAACATACAAGAACTGAACCTCGAAAGAGAAGGCAGGGACGCACCACAACCCCGACGAGCCCAAACACACAACACCCACGAAGAACATACAGGTAAGTATCTTTCTAACTCCAACTCATTCCTTTTCTCTTTTCACATGATTCCTTGCACACCAAAACTCTCTATAATCACCACAGCACCTAGACAACGCACAATATACAGGCACGACATAGTGAGAAACACAAGATGTATAATCTCAAAAATAAACAAACACATAAGAGTAGCTATATTAGCCTATAGAATACATATGCATGTACATGGAGAAACATCATTTCAGGACGTGCTGCAAAACGCCAAGGAGCGACATTACTCCAGGATGCGCAACCGAACTTCGCTCCACCGACCAATGGCACCTGCACAAGGACCACCTCAACTCCATCAACAAGTGAAGATCAAGTCAACAGTAAACAACAGCAACAGAACAACAAAGCGCCGAATGGAGAGACACGTACCAGATAGTCGAAGTTATCGCTGCCGCGCACCTACACAGGGACCACCACAACTCCATCAAGACGCGAAGATCGAGCCAATAGTAAACAACGAAACAATAGAGAGCCGAATAGAAAGACACGTACTAGATGGTCAAAGGTATCGTTGCTACACACTCCATGAAACAGATGGCCCCCACTGCTACACCTGCTGTCCACAATGCGCCAAGTCCAAGAACGCCCACCTGAGACATACAGAGCACGCCCAAGAACACAAGATTCAGTCATCATCAAGAAAACGACGACAAGCAAAGAACAACTTCATCACCATTAAGGTAAGTTCTCCAACCTCTCTATCATTTCACTCTCCTATCAAAAAATTACCCTAGAGAATATGTGCAGAAAAGCACAAGGGAAGATGCTGCAGTGCCCAGACATGCAAAAATAGCAAAGTCAGAGCATCAAACAGACGCTCCAACAGCTCCCTTGACAGCCAAGACTCCACGCTGCCCCGCTCCAAGCCATCTTCGCCAATAGAAAAGTTGGCACACAATGCCACCCATGTGACACCCCAAATCCGGCGCACAGCAACCTGGCAAACAAGATACCCACTATTTTCAACTGAAAGCCAAAGATCAATCCAAACGCCAACAAACCCTAGAATGAGGAAGGTGCAGCAACGGCGCCTCTTTTCCCCTCACGACTCCCCTAACAAAACCCTACTCCCAGCAAGTAAGTATAAATACTCTTCATACAAACTCTTCTGCTCAACCTTCTATCTAGCCTCTCACTACTTAGACCTTCCTAGACATCTCCATAGTGGCCGAACAAAGCAGACAAAGAAGTGTAGAGCTCCTGTGTGTAGGCAAAGAGCATCTTACCTTAGAATCACGTACGTAGCATCGCCCTAGTTCTCCACTCAGGACGCCACCCCACCCCTAGGCAGCACACAACCAGATCCGGAGTACCCAAGAACCGATCTCCAAGACGTTGCTCCCCCACGCTGTAGGCCAAGCAGACAGAGTGGTCGACCAGCTTTTCGGAGAGTGGCTTCTCGGAGAGCCATTCAGTGCGGCTGCCGAAGACGAAGAAGTGCCCGACATCAAGCCGCTCTGCACAGTGTTCGGCTTTACTACTGCCCAAGACGTCCTTGCTGCCGCCCAAGGCGGAGGAGTGCTCAACAACAAGCCGCTCCACACGGTGATGCTCGCCTGCACCACTTTCCAAGACGTCTTTGATGCTGCCCTAGTCGGAGGAAAGCTTAACATCAAACCGCCCCGCACGGTGCTGCTCATTCATGCTGTTGCCCAAGATAGAGGAGAGCTCGGCATCAAGTTACCCAGCATAGTGCTGCTCGTCCATGGTGTTGCCCAAGGCGGAGAAGAGCGCGGCATCAAGCCGCCCCGCACGGTGCTGCCCGTCCCTGCCGCTGCCCAAGACATAGGAGTTCCCGACAACAAGCCATTCCACAAGGTGCTGCTCGCCTCCGTTGCTGCCTAAAGACTGAACGGCATTCTCAGTCAACACAACTCGGCGGCGGAGGTGCACCATCAGGCAGCAGCTACTGGACTAGGAACCCTAGGACGGCGAAGTGGTGGGGTGAACAAACTCGGAGTCAAGAGGAACCGCTGAACACAAGGAAAACCAGTGCGAAGGTCCAGCAGAACCGAAACGCGGCGTTCAAGAGAGAAGATCAGCCTCCACAAAGCCGAGCAGGAGTATCGCCCAACGTGGGTACTAGCGGCCCGAATCAGGCAAGCCCCTGCGAGGTACGATTCAGAGGCGGCCTCGCCCTCCCAAACCCTCGTAAGGTGTTGGCACAGGAAAAAAGACGTTGGAACGGTACAGAACATGCTGTGGGGTACTGCGTAGGAGTAAATTGGAAGACGCTTGCTCAGGTGGAGATAAGCGGGTGGAGGTACTACAGAGCAAGATACGGTCGGAGCAAGACATACGGTGAAGAGGTGGCAGCCGTGCGGAGACACTGTGAAGCTCGCCGCCAAAACAACCATATGCCCAACAGTGTTGGTATACACTACAGAGGCAAACATCGTACTATCCCCTTTCCCCTGCATCAAACGCCCCTCCATCAAACAGGTAAGCACTCTCTAAGTCCCAAATCCTTTCTATATGTTGCATCAATTTTTATCTTCTCATGCTTTTACTTGTTATCACGACCTGCAAGCCCACAAAGTAAGTTGTGGGATGGAAGTGATTACATAGTACCCCAAAGCAACTCTACACTTGAACTCGTAGAAAATGCTAATAACACCCTCTTACCTTTGACATGCAGAATGACAGAAACTACCACCGCCTCCTCTTCCAAAGGACCAGACCATATGCTGGTTGATTTTACTGTCCCCCCTCACAATGGTCCTGTACTAATGGAAATTGTTGAGGAAAACACATGTGAGATTGTTGCATTGCACAAGAGGACCAATGATGAGATGGAGAACACTTCTAACCTAAAGAAGGTTAGAGCATCAAAATCTTCTCGTCCACCTTATTGGCTGGGTTTTAAGACACTTAATACGATAGCTTTGCATAGTGGTATCACCAAGGAACCTGTCCTAACAGTCTCCGAAATGATTGAAATGGGAATGTCTGATACAGAAGCACAAGAGAAGGCTGTGGCATTGCCTTCCTTCCCCTTTGTCGTCCAAGAAGAGTGGCCTTTGCGAAGGACAGATGGGAAAGAAGGTAATCACTTTAACCCAACCCAGGTACCCAGTGAGGTAGAGACTGATGAACATGGATATGCATTAGATTATCAAATAGCCATTTTCTTTGAAATAGGTGAACAAATTTACTCAATAGATGCAATCTATGCCATGGTTAAAATGCGACTTCTTCACATGAACATTGGTTTAGGAGACTTGTTAGGTGAACCAATTGCGATTTTATGCCACCACAAGACGGATAGATGGAGTGGCAGCATCAAACTCCACCTCAAAAACCCTGGTGTGGACGTTAAAGGGCTTCTCAAAGATACGAGACCCTTCATCTTGAGCCTTAATGAGGGCATTCCTTGTAGAGGGAAGGTATGCAAGAGTTATGATTCCCTAGCTCTTGCAAACCTTCTATCCGTTAAAATCTCTGGGGCTAACTTGGCCCAAAAACCATGGTATGTTTTGCATGAGGAAATTGTGAAGGAAGGGTTTGTTAGAGGATTTGAGTATGAAATAACAGATGTTCAAAAGAAACTAGAACTAGAATTCGCTTGGTTAAAAACCCCCTCCCCCGAACAAGCTCAAAAGGTGAAAGACCAAAAGATAGCTTTTTCGAACGAGATTTTCAATCCCTATTTTGCTAGTAAAGGGAAGATGAGTGAAAATGATAAAGCCAAAAAGAACGCCCTCATCTTGATCGCTAAAAACTTAAACAAAACAAAGACTGTTTGCGCGCTAGAGCAAGGTATCAACGCATTTATGGGCAAGGAGAATGTCGTGGACATCTATTTCAAGCTCGAACATGGTCGACATGTTGGGATATGTAACATCCAATGCTTGAATGCGGCAGTATACAAAAAATTAGTAAACACCAGCGGTAAAATCTTAGGTAAATATGTGGAATTTACCCCTCACCCGAAAAGCCTGAACGGAAGTTGCGCCCCTTCGGATGAATGTGTCACAAAATGGGGTTTCAATGAAGTGAACACGGCGGTCGCTAATGCAGTCATTGCACTAGAGAATGCTCCGAAAAATGGATATAGCAAAGAAGACCTTCACAAGATGGTCCAAGAGGAGGTGAAGAAAGGCACCAGTAGTACCATTATGGAGGTAAGAAAGGAGATGGCATCACTAAAGACAGAGATTGTACAAGAAGCTTAAGTATATGCAGACAATGTCTTAGCTAAGACAACAAAGACACTTCGAGGGGAGATGTCTTCGCTTCGCATGCACCTCGTTCAAATAATCCAAGCACATGAAGAGGAAGCCTCAAAAGAGTCATCCATGGTTGTCAAACGACCGGACTTGTTAAACTAGTTCCGACCCACAACAAGATAAAATACCTAAAAGTATATTTATATACTTATTTACCATCAAACAAGAAAATCCAAAAAAATAAAAATAATACCATCGTAATATATTCAATAGTATATTTATATACTACCTCAAAAATAAATAAAAACTCACCAATATATTTAAAAGGGAACCTACATATTTCTTTAAAACCCCATATCCGTAGAACAACTACAAAAGCAAAAACATATCCCAACCCCAAACATATGACAATTAACAACAAAAATATGACAGACCCATTACTATACCCTTACACCCTACACAACAAAACCAATACTAAAAAATACAAAAATAAAAAAGACATACATAAAACATCAAAAACCAAAAACAATAACACAAAACCAAAACTCAACCACTATAAGAAAATATCAAAATCCAAATCATATCATCAACAATACACTCTCAACCCCAAACTAAAAAATACATACCACAAACATTACCATCACCCCATAACTTACTCCCATACCCCTACCCCTAGAATCCACCACAAATTAATCAACCCCTCCACCAACCATCTTATCACCAAAACATACTACAAAATAGAAATTAGACACAAAAAAGAAATATCTTACCGCCTACCCTATACTACCACTCTCACCCCACTGAAACACTTTGTCAACGCCCCTAAACTCACCCACAAGAGTAATTTTGCCAAAAATACGCACTACATCCTAATCACACCTATTGATAAACATATTTCTTTCCATAAAACATCAACACCAAATAACACACCCACCAATTTCAACCCCCACATAAACACCTACAAACCAAAAACTCAATACCACACTACACTCATTATAAGTAATACCCCAAAAAAACATACATACCCATACACTAAACACCAACCACCAATCTTCACCACTCAAAACAACTGTATTTCTATTATCGTACACCACATAAAAATCAGCTATAACTATTCCACTATACATTACACCTCTAACCTCCTACCAAAACTCCTCAAGCGAAGTATACCCACAAGTCCTCATTTCAAAACTATTACACCTACAAACACATATTTCACCAATAAATAAACATACTATAACACCCCCCCATCAAAAAACAAAAAATAGAAATTCATTACATATTGATAAAACCCCCCTTATCCGATTACGGAGAGACAGTAAACAAAATCTTGGGCCAATCCCAAGTAATATCAAACTCCGACCAAAATACCAACAACAACAACAACAACAACAACAACAACAACAACAACAACAACAACAACAACAACAACAACAACAACAACAACAACAACAACAACAACAACAACAACAACAACAACAACAACAACAACAACAACAACAACAACAACAACAACAACAACAACAACAACAACAACAACAACAACAACAACAACAACAACAACAACAACAACAACAACAACAACAACAACAACAACAACAACAACAACAACAACAACAACAACAACAACAACAACAACAACAACAACAACAACAACAACAACAACAACAACAACAACAACAACAACAACAACAACAACAACAACAACAACAACAACAACAACAACAACAACAACAACAACAACAACAACAACAACAACAACAACAACAACAACAACAACAACAACAACAACAACAACAACAACAACAACAACAACAACAACAACAACAACAACAACAACAACCACAACCACAACCACAACCACAACCACAACCACAACCACAACCACAACCACAACCACAGCCACAACAACACACGCCCCCCCATCTAATGCCCATAAACATTACTCATTGCAAACTATTAATTATACTCGGTGGAGACATAGAAACTAACCCGGGCCCAATGCCAAATGTCTTCCATAACCATCCAAAAAAACACAAAAGATCATCAAAAATATATTTCATACCGAATACTATAAAACTCCATCCCGAATATCAACATCTAGCATCTTCCTTTGCACCACTTCTAAAAAATAATCACATACTTCACCAAACATACTCTACCCTCTACCCCAACATATCTCACTACATACACCAAAAAAACAACTACCCACCCACACATATATTATTCGCCATAATCACCACCCTACACCCTTCAATAGACGAATGCAACAATATCACCAACCAACATCCTTCCAACACAAACCCCACACAGTGGACAAACATACTACTAAATACCCTATCCTCTCTACATAATCCCCCTGAAAGACATATAGATACACCCCACCCATACACTAAATTCCTAGAAGAAAACCAACACCTTTTTTAACACAAAACCTCTCTACACAATGACCTATACAACTTTATTCATAGCCAAACCACACCTCCTTCCCCCGGTGAACTACAACGTCATTTTCCCTACTTCCTGCACAATCTTATCCTTGAAGCTCTTAGATGCTTTGAACCAATTTATGCCTACACACATCCCACCCCGATACCCACATACATTTCCCCTCCACTCTGTAACCATGACATTATAGACAATAGAAACACACATATAATTACATGGAATGCGTCAACGTTAAACACTGCTTTACCATGCATCCACAATCTGACCGCCCACACCAACACACCACCCACCATAATTGCCATACAAGAAACTAATTAACCGCTACTAAATCCACAAAATATATCCAAAAAACTTTCCCCGATTATAAACTTATATTCAATAATACTCACTCTCTCACACGATGCATCCAACAACGAAGGCCATATACACCCGCAAGAGGAGGTCTACTCATGCTCATACACCAATCATATGCCTTCCCCGGGAATATACTAAAATCCCTACCTCGGCTAATATATCACCATATCTTCAAATTATTGAAATGACTAACAAACCCCTCCAACCATGGCTCATTCTCCATCTATACATGCCCTCACACATAGAAGACTCTAGGCTTACCCCGGAAATCCAAAATTCCATCACTTCACAAATCAACACACACACTAACCATACAATATTACTTTGCGGAGACTTTAACCGAGATATTGCCCTTATTGGACGACAAAACGGAGGGCTTTTTACCCCCCCACTTGACATAGACTATCAATGGCAAAATTATACGGATAATCTAGAATTACATTTAATCCCAACCAATACACAATACTCTCGACAAGGAGGTCCTAATTACACACATACTAGCCTGATTGATGGATTTTACATCAAAACACCTAACCATACCCAATATACATCCATCACCAATACCACAACCAACTTAAATTCGGACCATTTCCCAGTCCAACTAAACATACCACACAACACCCTTATAAATAGACCTCCTCCAATCATCAACTCAAATGACATTAAAATACTTAACCCCATCCCAAGAGAAAACCTTGATAACTTCAACACAATGTTCTTTGAAAAAAACTCACTTCAAATAGACTCCCTTACAGATATCCTTTCTAACCACCAACACCTCACACATATACAATGGCAAGAAGCTTGCACAACTCTTGACAAACTTATTAAAGAAATTTCTACTACATTAGAAAAGACTTGTAAAGCATCCCCGATTCCACAACTCACTCCTAGAACCTCGAAACAAGGGGGGTATCTCCCAAGAAAACTAGCCAAAAAATGGAAACAACATCTTGTCACATACCACACTATTCGAAAAATAATATATATTGTTAAAAGTAACCAAAATTGGCGAACCCATCCCATACTCTCCGAACTACAAAACATTTGTCACCCCCAAATACCTCAAGTACCACCAATCAACACCTCTCACGAAGATTGGCTAAAAGACATTGCAACCATTGCAAAAGTCGCCAACAAAGAAGCTCGGAAAATTACTTCAAAGTATGCTAGAGAATGTGTCAAAAAAGCCATTTCGAAATATCGACAACTATATGAAACTAGCCCAAAAAAGATTAATAGAAAAGTCTTTCAAAATAACACAAACCTGCCACTAGACTGTATTCTAGATCAAAACAACAACATTCTAACTAGCCCAGATGACATTGCAAACGAAATACATATTCAACAATCCATAAACAATAGACCAACCACCCCCCCATGTCACTTTCAACCACAATATACAACAACATGTACATGCGGAGTTAGACAATACCTGTGGCATGAGCTAGACGGATTTACTATTGATAAAAGGGGCGAACCAACAACACCTCTCCACACATATTATAACAGAGACACATACAACATGTGCCTAAAAAATTTGGGGACTAACAAAGCCCCTGGCCCGGACCACATACCCAACTCAATTCTAAAAAACATGCCCCCAAGATTCCACGATCTTCTATCATTATTTTTCCTTCATTGCTACAAACAAAAATCCATTCCCGCATCTTGGAAAACAAGTTTAACAATCCTATTATACAAAAAGGGCAACCCATCCGTGCTACCTAACCACCGACCTATTGCCCTAGCTAACACCATTTACAAATTATATACTAGTACACTCACATCAATATTATCGGCCTACGGAGAAATACACCAAATATTACATGAAAGCCAAGAAGGGTTTAGAGCCGAAAGAAGTACCACACGTCAACTTCAAACCCTCATTGTCGCTCTTGAAGATGCTAAATTCACAAATAAAGACATTTACATACTCTATATTGACTTCAAAAATGCATTTGGTTCCATTGACCATCCTCGATTGCTAGCCATTATGAATGATCTTGGATACCCGGAAGACGCAGTCACACTAGTTGGCAATATATACTCCCAATCTACCACTACATACGTCGGAGAATTCTTTGGTAAAACACGCCCTATCCCCATCCAACGTGGTACCATCCAAGGCGACACATTGAGCCCATACCTCTTTATTATTTTTCTAGAACCTCTACTGAGATGGCTTCAAAGAGGTAATAACGGCTACACATTTGGTACCTCTAAAGTCACCGTAAATTCCGCCGCATATGCCGATGATCTAGCGGCCATCTCTAGACGACTTAAATCACTCCAAATTCAATTAGACAAAATAGACAAATTTTGTCTATGGACCGGGATGGAACTTGGGGTCCAGAAATGTGCCGTAACCGGTTGCCCAAACAAATCCAAAATAAACCCGACCGCCTTCAAAGCCATTATTCAAGCTACCAACATCCACTATCGTAATCAACCAATCCCGGTTCTCAACCAAAACCAACCCTACATATACCTTGGAATAAACCTAGTCCCATCTCTAAAATGGAAAACTCAAATCCACGCTACTACTACAAAGCTTATTAAACAATGCAAGGAACTTTCACTCTGTCCGGCCACATTGCAACAAAAAATAAAAATGATTGATACCGTCATACGTCCGGGTATCTCATATAGTTTCTATGCGGTCCCGTATTCCATGCCCGCCATCAACAAACTAGATAAAAAAATCATAGCTATACAAAAGAAAGTATGCGGACTCCCTAATTGTACGCCCAATGTCATAACACAACTCCCCCACGAACTATTCGGATTAGAAGCTTTTTCCCCAAAAAAATGCCTATCTACGTTGCATTGGAGAACAACTCCAAAATGCACTTAACGACAAAGGCCGACTAGGACTAATTTACAGTGGACTCCTCCGGCACATCCTTGCCATTTATGGAGGTGCACAATACCTCCAAAGACTTAAAAAATCTGATTGCCTTAGATCTCCGATCACCCGCACACTTTATCTACTAAAAAAGGAAGGCCAAACATTTCTAAAAAGCACACTAGAAGATTTCTTATTAGGCCCCGCACCACTTGAACAAAATTGGGCAAATGAAATACATAACCTCCCTAGACTTGACCGACAACTATCCGACAAACTCCTACAAAAACTTTTCTCTGTAAACATTATTGATCTAAAACAAATTACACTACCAAATGGAACACAACTAATGGACGACAAGAACTACAAAACATTCTACGGTACCCCTCACAAACTAATAAAAAGTGCACTAAATATTGCTAAACAATTATTTTGCCACCCCCCATGCCTCCCTACATGCCCCAACCATTGTACCACTCACGCCCCACCATACACACTTAAAGACTCATACATCATCAATCACAGTGACACCCACCCCAGCATCAACCTCCCACTAACCCCTCCAAACTCACCACATTCACGTCCACATACCCCCCCACCACATATATTAAAAAATCCCTCCATACACCCAATAAACAACATAACCGCGCACAAACATAGAAAGTACATTGACTCTTACAACATAAGCAAACAATATACATCATACCTATGCCATTGGTCCCACAATAACACCTCCTACGCCAAATGGCTCCTACAAAGAAATCTTTTTCCTTGGCACAACCCAAATACTTCCTTACATAACACCAAAATCCTCACACAATACTACCTTAGAACTCAAAATAACTACTACCTAAATATCATACAATTACACCACCCTCAAGCACAACCTCGAGATAATAGATTTGTCACGCCAGCTCTTATTATCCCCCTCCTTAACATCTTTACAACCGAATGCAACCCCGAAACAGACATCCTCGCACAAACAAATACTATTAAAATACAACAAGATAATGCCCTCATATACGAAGGTAATGGGAGACACCTAATAACCATACCACTTGCTAGACTACAATGGCTATGGAACCAATTTCACAATGCACTACAAACCCCCATTAGCATTGAACCAATACCCCAAACATTTGAAACCGAAATTGTTTGGCTATACCAAAGATATAACTACCGCATACCCAAAAATGACCCCCTTAAAAATGCACACTACACATTACCTGATCCTATCTTAGACTACCTTATTACATCCCTAAATATCACACACTCATACTTCTCATCCCCCGTTACATGCCCCACAAAAATCTCCAAATTTTACTCTCCATTCGAACGCGATATGATTTTTGGTTCTCTTGGTAAAGTTTTTGATTACAAGTGGAGTGGAATAGGCCTTGCACACCCTCACAACAAAGAAGAAACACAACAAGCAATACATTGGGCACGCCTGGCGGCAAATAATGACCCCAACCACAACATCACCATTATTATCACTCCCGATACTCATTGGTACCATAACCCTAACCCACACTTAGGCCCATTCCCGGACTCCCACATCATAGTATTATTCGAAGCGGACTCTATGACATACAAAGAACCCACTATTCCACCGCAAATACAAACACCCCGCCTGGAACCGGCAACTCTACGTATCTTATGTATACACCAACAAACTTGTGAAATAGGTACTCTAGACAACCTCACTCATCTCACATTGATAACAAGAAATCTAAACATTAACAAGGTATACACCGCAATTGCTTCTCCCACACCCATTTCAACCCGGGTTAATCGCAACAAAAAATGGTCTAAAACCCCTCACACAAACATCTCCACATCACAAATTACCGAATTAAGCCTCCCCCTCTCCTACTACCAAACTAATACAGACCCCAAATTTGACCCCAACTTTAGCTACTACACTGACGGCTCTTTCAAAGAACCAACCGAAGTAAGCCCGGGACATTGGCACCGAGAAAAAGCCGGTTATGGGATATACAATTCAACCAAACAAATTAAATTAGGTAAAAGACTACATGGACTCCAAAATATTCTAAGAGCCGAAATGATGGCTATACACAAAACCCTTAAAATAATCACCATCCAATATCCAAACGAACCGGCTCACATTTTTACAGATTGCATAAATGTATTATATCTCCTTAATACACATATTAAGCACCCTACTTTACACAATAGTCACCCGGATAAAACTATCCTTACATCTATGGTTGAAATGCTCCAAAACCGTACACAGATCACTACACTCCATAAAGTCCGTGCGCATGCTAATGTTGACGGTAATGAACAAGCCGACAAACTAGCAAAGGAAGGAAGAGAAAAAACCCACAAGAATGCCGAACACCCATACGAACACGCCCATGCCACCCCATACTACTTCCATAGATATGAATGGCCCTCCATGGGTGAAACTCCCGATAAAGGCCCCATACGATTCTTGGACAAATATCTCAAAAAACATGATCTTGTAAATAACCTAGAAAAACTTACAGAAAACTTCCCCAATATTGATAAATGGACTGGCAACCCAAACATTCATAAAGTACTATCCAACAATTTCTGGAAAAATCCCATTATAACAGATTCACAAATCACATGCCTAATCAAATTTCGCACCGGACAATACATGGGCAATGCCCGCAAACAACTCTTCTTCGGAATAGAAAGATTCCCTACAATTACATGTCCAATTTGCAACACCACGGACCCGGACACATGGCTACATGTCTTACTCAAGTGCCAAAACCCCCATATACACTCACTAATTGTCAAAAGACACAACAAAGCTGTATGGGCTATTCGTAAATTACTTATATCATCAACCAAATCCCGATGTTTCATTCTCATGAATGCTGGAACCTTTAATGACATTCCACAAGAAAATACGGTCCCTCCGTGGCTATTACCATGCATCTGTCATACCCAAAGATGCCACTGTAATGCAAGACTCAAACCGGACCTACTATGTGTTAGAGGACTTTCATACAAAGACCCGCCACCAAACCACATAGACCCTACTCTCACCATCCAATTTATTGAATTCACATATTGCAATGATAGATTCTCTCCGGACACCATTTCAAATAAAACAAATAAATACCAACCACTACTTGACGATATTCAAGCATTAGGATGGAAAGTAGACCCCCTCATTGTCATCACCGCGGGTGCTAGAGCCACCACCTACATCCCATCAATGATAACTCTTGAAGAAACCTTTAAAATCCCCATCACTTCAATCAAAACCACCTTCTCAAATATTAACACTATTGCTATTCAACATGCTATGTCGATACTCCTACATAAACGTAAACTTGAAAACAATCAACCCCTTTCGGACGCTTTAAACCCCCCTCCATAGATCTACACTTGCATGTTGAACGTCACCGTGCTTGCCCTCCCTCTTTTAGGACTTTTTGGGACCTTGGGTCCCCTGGGATTGGTTACTTGTTACTGGGTACATAGTGTCCACCCTCGAAAGGGGGAAGTAGTTCCATACTACTAACCCATGCCCGGTGGGCATGGGCTTAGTGGTGGAACGAACGGACACTTTACTCACGCCGGCCCCCTTCGGGGACCGGCGTTCTTCTTTCTTCTTTCTTTGCAATCATCAAGAGAAGTCATTGCAAGGATAAAGAATGAGCATGATAACCATCACATAATGATTGTGAAGTGCATTTAAGGAGCCAAAATGTGACTTCTTGGATAACTTGGAAAGCATGAAACTAGATGAAGAATTACATTTTTTCATCAATTTTTTTTAAGCGAGTTCATTGAATATGTAAGCATTAGATGATGATGAAACTTGCCTCATTGATGTAATCCTATTTTTATTCTAAAAAATAAAGTGTTTGTGACACAAATCTCAATGTAGTGAACCTGTGAAACTTCTAGCTTTTGCTCTAAGTTTCAATTTGAGTCATCACAATGATATTTTTTGAATTTGAATTGCACTAATGGAACAGAGTTTCTTTAGTTCAAATCTTTTGAGTTTGTAAGCAAGGTTTCTCTTTGATAAGAACTTTCTTCATTTTTCCTTCGAAAAATCACAAATTTTCACAAAAAATCTGTGATTTTGGTGATATATACAAGATATTTCATCTCATCTCTAAAAAAAACAAAAAAACAAAGGTTCTACTCATATTTAACCCCCAAGAGCCCATTTAACCACAGGGGGGACGTTTATCATTTTGAGTAGGTTCCTATAATTTGAAATGTTTGAAATTTTTATATTAGATTGTCCTCATAAGATCTTTGTGGAAATGGTTTTTTAATTTTTAAAATTCATGATATGAAAGTTATTAGCCTTCAAAGTCAAATTGGGACTCTTGGCAACTCCAAATTTTTTCTAGAAGTTTCTATTGACATTGAGATTTTTCATATATGTAGAGAATATTACCTTCTTTGAAGATGTCAAAAAACAATTCTTGTCTTTAATGTCAAAAACACTTTAACCCAAGTCAAACATTTTCACACATTGTCGGGCAAGGTACCAAATAAAGTTTTTCTTTTCTACATAAAACTCATAGATCTTCATATTTCACGTTTTATTTTTTGACAACAACATGTGGTGAAAACCTGCTCATTGACTGTTTGGATTATCATTATAATCCCAAGAAGAAATAGAACTCCAATCTCTGAAGGCGAGCGGCGTGAATATAGTATTTGTTCATTCTCTTCACTAAGCGTATGGCTACGGGTCATAGGCTAGTGTAATAGAACTACTCCCCCCTCTCAAGGGTAAACACTTTCTACACTAAGTGCTTCCCTTTACTAATTGCCTTAGAGATAACGGACATGTCATCTCCTCCAAGGGCTTTGTGGATTCCCATACAACGAGGCCTTGGGACCCCCCACCATAATTGGGTGGACTATCGTGGTACGCACCATGCCGGCAATAGGACTTGAACTCACAACTACCTCATTGGTGTGCCATGACCCAAACCACTACACCAAGGCCGTGGTGCGTCATTCTTATTCATATTAAGTTCACAATAAAATTAAACGTGAGTTAACAATTTTGAAGGTCCACTTCTTGCAAACTTGTTTTGAGTATGCTACACCCCAGCTCTACCTCTAAATATTGGTGTCAGAGGAACTAACATCATGCTTAACACAATGGTAAAGGATTTAGACCTTGTGTAGTACAAAAATTTGACATCAAGTGAAGTCAATTCCTCTTCATCCACTCAACACAAGGAAGAAAATGAACCATTCTCTTGACTTCAAACGCTATAATCCTCATATTCGTGCTGTGGATTGTAGCCAAAATGGCATGGTAAGTATATATAAAAATCAATCTCAAGATCTTATGGTTAAAAGTCAAAAAATGTACTTCAAAATTAGATTTCTTGCCACTTTTATTGATAGTACCAGTTTTGGAGTATTTCTTGATGGAAAATCCCTTTGGCTCTTATGGGCTAATGAAAAATTAGAGCACACATAGCAAGTAGAAATTGGGATTGATGCCACGGTCATGCAAGAACTTGGGATTGATGCCACGGTCATGCAAGTAATGGGATTGATGCCACGGTCATGCAAGAACTTGGGATTGATGTCACGGTCATGCAAGTAATGGGATTGATGCCACGGTCATAGGCTCTGACCTAGAATGAGTGCGATACCGACAGAAACCCTCTTCATCACTTCAAGTTTACAAAGCGGCGATTATTGCTCACAGCGGCGATGCTTGCTCACAGCGGCGGTTCTTGTCCACAGCCGCGATGATTAGTTGCAGAAGTGAGCTTGAATGGCTTTGCAAATAGAAGAGTCTGATCGTTGCATCCTCGACGATGCTTAGGATTGGGTCAGGGAACTCTTAGTTGTTTGTGGCAAGTGAGGCTGTTGCACTTGCGGACTTGCTCTGATCCATCGCTCTACTCCACTGGCTGTATGCTAGGTGAAGTCTCAGCAATCCTCAGTGGGATGAAGTCTAGTACATGTTGTTGATGTTTACCGACACATGCTCATCTTGCTGTTGGAGCCGCCGAGAGTAAATCTCCTTCACCTTTCGGTTCGTCAGGGCTTCAGATCTGTTTTATTTTGTGTTTTTGCGTTCTGTGCTGTACATTTAGCTTTTCGGAACCCATGAAATTCGTTGCCTTTTGACGGTTTCTTCTTCCTGAACTTGGAAATTGTCAGTATTTGTTTGTGAGCCGTCGCAGTGTCTGATATCGAAGCTTGGGCAGTTTCATGTGGATGTAGATGAAGGGCACAGCGAGGAGTTTGGAGGAGCGGAAGAAGCATCTTGGGGTGGAGTGATTTGCGAAGCCATGTCTGTCCGCGATGCCCAAGCTCCTGTGTAAGCAGCTTGAGGTTTGGAGTAATTAATCTTCGGTCGCTATTTATCTGCAATCTGTTCGCTGCGTCCCATGCTGAGTCTCTGGTTCTAGACAGGGCTCTCGAGTATCAGTTTTTTTTTCATTGATTTAGTAGTCTTTTCCTAACACATAAGTGAAACCAGTTCATTGCAGAAAGTAATGAAGATGAAACAGACAAGCCACAGCCAGGACCTGTCTTGGAGATTCACGTCTGGGTTTGGGGTCGTGCTGGATCCACCTCAACGCGGCGTGGAGTAGCTGAAGCGCAGGCCGTGGAGCGCAGATCGTGGAGCGCGGAGGGATGGCGACCCAGGGAGTTTCCGCGAGACGAAGTGCGGCAGTCAATTAGCTGAGTTTTGTTGGGAGTAGGAGGAAGAGCCCGGGGAGGAGTTGGGCGTGGTTTTTGTGCGTGTGTGCTTTCTGGGTGTGTAGCGGGAGTGAGAGAGCCCGAGAGAGAGTCCGGTTGTGTGTGTTTGAAAGCCTCGGCGTGTGTAGTGGGAGTAGCGTAGGGGAGAGCAGGAGAGCCAGGGAGCGAGGGTCGTGGGTGAGCGTCTGTTGGTGCGGCGAGAGAGCTCCGGATAGAGCCCGGACAGCGTTAATTGTGTGTGTAGGAGTTGGTCGCGGTGTCGGCGCTGCGTGGTGCCGGTGCCATCGAGAAGCGAAGGCAGCAACGTGGCGGAAGAGCGGCGGCAGAGGGCGCGGGTGGCAGCGCGCGAGACAGCCAGGAGGCCGCCCGAAGGGCACTGCGTTCGGAAGTTGCTGGAGTCCTTCGACATCAACCTGGACGTGCCGCAGTGCGTGGTGGGCGACGAGAAGCGGCTGCTGCAGATGACGCTAGACATCATCGGGACGCGGTGAAGTTCACGCGGCAGGGGTTCGTGTCGGTGTCGTCGGGAGAGGTCGCGGGGAGCTGGACGTGCGGCGAGGCGGCAACCAGGCGGCGCGACCTGAGGTGGCGAACAGGGGCGGTGTACCGCGGCACCGGGAACGGAAGCGGCAAGCGAGCGCGGCGGCCCTGTTGTTTTTTTTGTTGTCTTCTTCTTCGGTTCAGCCTCTGTGTGTGGTACCGGAAAGCAGAGAAGCTGGGGTCGGAGGCGCGTGCCGGCCTGTAAGGCCAGGCGCAAGGCTCCGGTGACCCTTGCTGGAAAGTCCTCGTGCAAGCTTCAGGCGCTTCAGGCGGCAGAGGCGCGCAGCTGTGACTGCAGGGTTCTGTGTCATTTTGTAGGATGAGTAGGATGTTGAAGTTTACCGACACAGGATCATCTTGCTGTTGGAGCCAACTACAGTAAATCTCGCTCCACCTTCGCGTCCTCTGGGATTCAGATCTGTCTTTTATGTGTTTTTCGATTTTGTGATGTTTTATCTAGAGTTTTTGTTGTTTTAGCTTTTCGGAACCCGTGAAATTCCTTGCCTATTGCTTATTTCTTCTACCTGAACTCCCCGAAACTGTCGCTATTCGTTTGTAAGCCATCGCATCTTGTGAGTCATAGTTTGAGAAATTTCATGTGGACGTAGGTGAAGGGCACAGTGAGGAGTTTGGAGGAGCGGAAGAAGCATGCTTGAGGAATCGTTGGATGCGAAGCCATGTCTGTCCTTGATGCCCATGTAAGTAGCTCGAGGTTTGGAGTGATTTGTCATCAGTTGCTATTCATTTGCAGTCTGTTCGCTGCTGAGTTTCTGGCTCTACACTTGGCTCTCGGGTATCACCTTTTCATTCAATGTCCTTAATTATTCCGTGCACACAAGTGAAATCAGTTTATTCCAGAAAGGAATGATGATCAAACAGATTAGCGTCAGCCAAGTCCTTTGTTTGAGATTCTTGTGTGAGTTTTGGCTGGATCCACTGCAGACTTGTGCGGGAGGGATGAGTTTCAATAACTGAGTTATTTGGAAGCCATTCAAAGTTTTAATAAGATACTTGTCGTTTGATTTACAGCAATACTATTTATTCACTTTTAATTGCATATATAAATTTATCAAAGAGCTTGGTGGTGACGAATCTTTTTGAAGTACGAAAGAACTCAAGTTAGAAGTAGTTTTAGTAGAGGCCATGTTCTTTCAAGAATCTTGGCTGAACCTTAGCCCCATTTTCCCTTTAATGGTTCTCACATATATGTAGACCTGGTTTTACTTATTGATGATGAAAAAGTGGTCAAAACTCACAATATGTGTGCCTCATTTAACAAATCACATGATAGTTTTTATGTTGAAAAGATATCAAGTGCAAACTCTAGTATGGCATAATTTGTATGTCCTGAGTGTGTTAGGCTTGGTGTTGATGTTTACTAACACATCATGATCTCACCGTTGGTGTCCTCAAAGCTCTGACTTCACTTGTCATAGTCTTTGGTTTGTCTTCAATTTGGTTTCGCTATGTTCTTGAGGATTCACTTTTGTGATTATGTGTTTTTCATTATTGTGTTGTTTATGTGAAGGTTTGTTGTTTATGCCTAAAGGTTAGCTTTTTGACGCTCAGTGTGACTTCAAGGTTTCTTTCACGAGATGTTTGGAATTATCTCTATTTGAGATCGTTTCTTTCTAGAGTTGATAATCACATCTTGTGTTGTGTGGATGTGTGGATGTAGGCAAACTGTGAACAATCAACGTTATCATTACCTTTCCACGAAGCAGTTTGAGCGTATGCACAAAGCTTGATGTGAAGCCATGTCTCTACACAATGCCCAAGAACCCATGTATGTAGTCAAACTTTGGTGTGGACCATCCACTCATTTGCAAAGCACTTGGTGGATGTGGATATATGTGGGATGTAGAAATATAATCCCCACATGTGAAATATTAGATTGTTTTATTGCAACTTCCCGATATTTTTGTGTTATTGTTGTGTTGTTCCTTGTGGGTGAATAATAACACTCAAATTTGGTTGTGATGTGTATGAGCAGGGACCCTGGGGATTTGGGACCCAAGCACAGGGTGTTTTTGTGCCACAGTGGGGCTCAGAAAGGATTTGTGGAGCAGCTGGACAAAGATTTGAGGAGTGTGGACCGATACCCTTTCTTTGACAAGGATCGGGGTAGCTTGCCAATCGGAGGCAAATTCCCATCTCTCATCTTCCAAGCCATAGAGCTTTGCCAAGTTGGAGTGGTGTTTCTCTCGGAGGAGTTTTTCACGCGGTCACCTTGGCCTTTGTTTGAGGTGGTGAAAATGGTGGAATGTGGGAGGCGAATAATGCCCATATTTTTGGGCATTTCACCTAAGGACCTCTCAAATGAGAAGAAGGTTGGGGAATGGAAGTTGAAGTGGGAGGGTTGGGCAGAAGTGAACAGGAGGATAGATGTAGAAAAGTGGGAGGACACACTACGGTCCCTGAGACCATTGAATGGGCTTGTATACAAGCATTCGGTTGGTGTGGTGAAGTTCAGGGAAGAAATTGTGAGGGAAATATGCAAGATCGTATCACCGTTTCATGTGTGGGATGACTCTCATGTTCAAGGCAAGTCTCGGATAAGCAAGGTAATGACAATGAATGAAACAAGTTTTGTTTGCACTTAGTAGGCATTTGTGGTTGATTTCAATATGTAGTCGTATATCCGAGAATATTTATAGTTTCAATAGTGATATCCTTGGAAATGAGACACTCACACATGTATGGAATTTGTTTTGGTGTGGTAGGTCATTCAAGTGAAAATTTCAAAAACATCAATATCAGAGAAGGGAGTGCAAGTTGTAGGGTTGTATGGTGTGGGTGGAATTGGCAAGACAACAGCTTGCAAGTGTTTGTGTAGAGACCTGGCTTTGAAGTTCGATGGAAGAGTTTGTCACATAGAGTTTGGAGATGATAGAAGTGAATTAGATAGGGTACAAGAGGTTTTGAAGCGGCTAACGAGTACTGACAAGGAATTGTTGAAAGAGAAAAACTTGGACGAGGTATCAATGCGCAAAACTCCTCTTTTCAAAGTTTTTTGGTGTATGGATTACCTTCAAATTTCTTTGTTGCATTGAACTTTTACCTAAGATGTATATGGTTGAATGCAGTGTTGGAGTCGGTTGAAGGATCTCTTGCGATTGGAGAAGGTTGTTTTGGCAATTGACAATGTGTCGGCCAATAGCAAAGTATGTGAGGAAGCTGGGAAGTATTTGAGGCTACAATACAGTATTGGGAGTATTGTGATGGTGGCTGCTCGGGCACTTGGTGAATTGCAGTACTTGGGCATAACAATGGACAATTGTCTTGCAATGCCAGAGCTTGTGGAAGAGGAAGCAAGGGCTTTGCTTCTACACCATGCAGAGCCCAAGATTGAAGTGGATGAGGAGGTGGTTATGCAGTGCATAGCACGATGTTATTTTGGAAAAGGTGATGGGATTGGTTCGAAGCATTACCATCCGTTGGCACTAAAGGTTTTGGGTGGTCAATTGTGTCCTAGGCATCCTTCAGAGTGGATATCACAATTGGAAGAGGAAGATGTGTTCAACCACCTAAAGGAAGATGAGAGTCCAGTGTTTTCAATTTTGAAGAGCAGTTTTGACTCTTTGAAGCTTGAGTACCAGATGTTGTTCATGGATGTGGCCTTGTTTGACGATGGGGGTGTTTTAAAGAATTGGAAAATCAGACATTCTCCGATTAGTTCAGAAGGTCAGAGTTGGTACACCATCTTCAACTGGTTGAGCATGGTTCATGGATTTAGCGTGGACAAGGTGAAGAAGCGGGTAAGTCTTTTTATGTGGTAATGTTGAAAATTGATGCATAGTTTTGAATATGTATCTGTGTTGTTCTCGATTCCCTCATAATGTCTAGGAATGTTTAGCGAGTGACCACTTTGGAGTGATGTACCAAGTTGCATACAAGTAGAGGATATTGTGTATTAACTTCATGGTTTGAATGGTGGGATGTGCCACAGTTGAACGAGTTGAAGAGGAAGTCTTTATTGGAAGAATTGGGTGATGGTACAGGCCAGATAGGGATGCATGATTTGTGGCGGGAGTTTGCGATGATGAAAGCAAAACATGAGGAGGAAAATTCCAAGTGGGTGTATGAGGATCATATTGATATGGGTGAAGGAAGTGCGGAGTCTTGCATGTCAGGTGGTGGTTGGAAAAGTTTGCGTCGAATCTGCATTTTTGGGGGATTTATACACTCCATAAAGTTCAATGACTGCTCGAAAGTCACAGTGTTGAGATTATACCATGTTTCTGTAGGGAACGAAGTGCTTGACTTGAGTCGTTTGAAGTCAATCAAAAGCTTGGAGATTGTTCACCCTCTTAATTTGAATTGGGCTCCTGGCAGCGACTACTACATGGAGCAAGAAGTGAGTGGAATTGGGCAACTTTCAAATTTGGTGGTACTTACATGGCACTGTATCAATAGCAAACTCTTCTGTGTTGGAGAAATCTCCTGCCTCACAAACCTTCGGGTCTTACATTTGGATATAGTTTCGGATTTTGCTTTTCGTCCAACTTCATTGAATTTAGAGCGACTTAGGTATTTACAGGACGTGAGAGTGTGTTATCCAAACATGGATAGCATATCAGGCTTCAGCTCAAAAATGAAGGGCTTACGAATTCTTGATCTTGCGGGTTGCTATGAGCTAAGGAGGTGTGTGGGTGTGGGCGATGTGGATAGCTTGGAAGTACTCTTGTTACGTGGGTGCTGTAAGCTAGAAGAGTTGCCAAACCTTGGAAATCTCACAAGGTTGCGGTTCATGGATATTAGTAATTGCAAGTTACTAAAGACCTTGCCGGGCTTGGGGAGCTTGGTTGCCTTGCGTGAGCTTCGTGCTCGAGAAGGCGTCTTTGCTATGAAGGAGTTGCCAGACATGAGCAACCTTGCAAATTTGGAAGTATTGGAGTTACAAGGTTGCCATGAGTTGAAGTGCATTCGAGGCGTGGGCTATTTATTTGCTCTGCGGGAACTTGGAATTCATTGTCATTGGTTGCATGACTTGCCCGATCTAAGGAACCTGCAGAAGTTGCAGAAAGTGACAATTTCCGGCAAGATTCATGGGAATGAGAATGATTCCAAGTTGGGCAACCAAGTGTCACAAAGTGTTGTGAGCGTGGCCATGTTGGGGTCTGTTTCTACACTTGAAATTCGGAATGTGGTTGGTGAGGTGACGAATCTTTGTAAATTGACTGCGCTCAAGAATCTTGTGCTAGTTGATTGCAAGTTTGAGAGATTCCCTGACATGGGCAGCTACATGAGATTGGAGATGCTTAATCTTAAGGTATATGGTGTACGGCGTGGCTTTCAAGTGGATTCATTCTCCAATGGACCTTTTGGTAATGTGAAGGAATTAGATTTGTGTCATTTCCCACAACTTAGGATAGTTAGAATTGTACAAATAGTCAAAGATAAAATTCCTCGGAGTCCAGACTTTGTATTGCACTGCCGCGCCAACCATGTGCACCTTGACACTTTGGACATTTGGGGCTTGGGGATCAAAGAGCTACCCGATCTGAGCAAATTTCCTTCCTTACAACACCTTCAGATTCGTTCGTGTGATGAGCTAACAAGCTTGGCAGTCAACGAGCCCTTGTTAGCGTTGAGAATAGTAAAGCTTAGTGAGTGCAAAAAGTTGTGCACCGTTCCCAATATTAACCTCTTTCCGAGACTTACTTATTTTATGTTCCGAGATTGTGGAGTGCAGTTGAATGAGCATGAGGTTCAGGAGCTGAAAGCCCGTGGCTTTCGAGATTACAAGCATGGGAATTATGAGTTGTTATCATCTAGAAATGTAGATCCCCTTCCAACCATGGCCCTTAATTGCCGTGGAGATGAGGAGGTTGCTGTAGATGCACCAAAGGACCTCAACGTAGCATCGGAGCCTTGCACCAGCAAATTCGTCCCTTACGATGAATCCGTGTCCGAGTCTGGGAGAAGTCCCGTCCCCAAACCGGCATTGGAGGTGGGCAGCCGCAGTGGCACTCATGAGGAGGAGCAGACTGAGATAATCGAGGAATCCTTGTCCGAGTCTGGGAGAAGTCATGTTCCCAAACGGGCGTTGGAGTTGGGAAGCAACAGTGGCACTGATCAAGAGGAGCAGAATGAATCCCTATCCAAATCTGGGACAAGTCCCGTTCCCAAACGAGTGTTGGAGGTGGGCAGCAGCCATGTCATTGCTCAGGAAGAGCAGACTGAAAAACTCAAGGATGATGAGTTCCTGAATCTGTTTCTATGGTGCATTCCGTGCCTTGGTGGTTGAGATCTAATGATACACAAATGGAGAAGAAACCAAAGCCTATGTACATGGAATTGCTTGTTTTGGAGGTGGGCATGGTCACTTCATGTTTAGTTCTCATGATAGTCAATGATTTTACCTTAGCTTGTTATAGGACTATACACAGTGCAAGAGAATATTAGGTTGAAGTATACAACAAGTTATTAGAGGTACTTTTGAAGTTAGCTAAAGTTCCGATGACATATGGTGTTTTGATTTGTAATGCTATTGGTCTGCTCATGATGTATACGAGCTTGGTGATCTCGAGCCGAGAATCCTTATTTAAGTATGGAAGAGCTTGGTGATCTCTAAGATTTGCTCCCTCCAAGTAGTGATCTTGTTTTGTGGACCTGGGTTATGCTACGTGAAGCTCTCAGCGTTCCTCAGTAGGATGAAGTCTAGTGCATGGTGTTGAACTTTTCCGACACATGCTCATCTTGCTGTTGGAGACGCCGAGAGTAAATCTCCTTCACCTTTCGGTTCGTCAGGGCTTCAGATCTGTTTTTTTATGTGTTTTTGCGTTTTGTGCTGTACATTTAGCTTTCCGGAACCCATGAAATTCGTTGCCTTTTGACGGTTTCTTCTTCTTGAACTTGGAAATTGTCAGTATTTGTTTGTGAGCCGTCGCAGTGTCTGAAATCGAAGCTTGGGCAGTTTCATGTGGATGTAGGTGAAGGGCACAGTGAGGAGTTTGGAGGAGCGGAAGAAGCATCTTGGGGTGGAGTGATTTGCGAAGCCATGGCTGTCCGCGATGCCCAAGCTCCCATGTAAGCAGCTTGAGGTTTGGAGTAATTAATCTTCCGTCGCTATTTATCTGCAATCTGTTCGCTGCGTCCCACGCTGAGTCTCTGGTTCTAGACATGGCTCTCGAGTATCAGTTTTTTTTTTCATTGATTTAGTAGTCTTTTACTTGCACATAAGTGAAACCAGTTCATTGCAGAAAGTAGTGAAGATGAAACAGACAAACCACAGCCAGGACCTCTCTTGGAGATTCACGTGTGGGTTTGGGGTCGTGCTGGATCCACCTCGACGCGGCGTGGAGTAGCTGAAGCGCAGGCCGTGGAGCGCAGATCGTGGAGCGCGGAGGGAAGGCGACCCAGGGAGTTTCTGCGAGACGAAGTGCGGCAGTGAATTAGCTGAGTTTTGTTGGGAGTAGGAGGAAGAGCCCGGGGAGGAGTTGGGCGTGGTTCTTGTGCGTGTGTGCTTTCTGGGTGTGTAGCGGGAGTGAGAGAGCCCGAGAGATAGTCCGGTTGTGTGTGTTTGAAAGCCCCGGCGTGTGTAGTGGGAGTAGCGTAGCGGAGAGCAGGAGAGCCAGGGAGCGAGGGTCGTGGGTGAGCGTCTGTTGGTGCGGCGAGAGAGCTCCGGATAGAGCCCGGACAGCGTTAATTGTGTGTGTAGGAGTTGGTCGCGGTGTCGGCGCTGCGTGGTGCCGGTGCCATCGAGAAGCGGAGGCAGCAACGTGGCGGAAGAGCGGCGGCAGAAGGCAGTGGCAGCGCGCGAGACAGCAAGGAGGCCGCCCGAAGGGCACTGCGTTCGGAAGTTGCTGGAGTCCTTCGACATCAACCTGGACGTGCCGCAGTGCGTGGTGGGCGACGAGAAGCGGCTGCTGCAGATGACGCTAAACATCATCGGGACGCGGTGAAGTTCACGCGGCAGGGGTTCGTGTCGGTGTCGTCGGGAGAGGTCGCGGGGAGCTGGACGTGCGGCGAGGCGGCAACCAGGCGGCGCGACCTGAGGTGGCGAACAGGGGCGGTGTACCGCGGCACCGGGAACGGAAGCGGCAAGCGAGCGCGGCGGCCCTGTTGTTATTTTTTATTGTCTTCTTCTTCTTCGGTTCAGCCTCTGTGTGTGGTACCGGAAAGCAGAGAAGCTGGGGACGGAGGCGCGTGCCGGCCTGTAAGGCCAGGCGCAGGGCTTCGGTGACCCGTCCTGGTGCAAGCTTCAGGCGCTTCAGGCGGCAGAGGCGCGCAGCTGTGACTGCAGGGTTCTGTGTCATTTTGTAGGATGAGTAGGATGTTGAAGTTTACCGACACAGGATCATCTTGCTGTTGGAGCCAACTACAGTAAATCTCGCTCCACCTTCGCTTCCTCTGGGATTCAGATCTCTATGTATTTTTCGATTTTGTTGTTTCAGCTTTCGAAATCCGTGAAGTTCCTTGCCTATTGCTTATTTCTTCTACCTGAGCTCCCCGAAACTGTCGCTATTCGTTTGTAAGCCATCGCATCTTGTGAGTTAAAGTTTGAGCAATATTATGTGGACGTAGGTGAAGGGCACAGTGAGGAGTTTGGAGGAGCGGAAGAAGCATGCTTGGGGAATCGTTGGATGCGAAGCGATGTCTGTCGGCGATGCCCATGTAAGTAGCTCGAGGTTTGGAGTGATTTGTCATCAGTTGCTATTCATTTGCAATCTGTTCGCTGCTGAGTTTCTGGCTCTACACTTGGCTCCCGGGTATCATTTTTATAATTTATTTACCCTAATTTTTCCTTGCACTCAAAGTAAAACCAGTTCATTCCAGACTGGAAGGAAGATCAAACAGATTAGCGTCAGCCAAGTCCTTTGTTTGAGATTCTTGTGTGAGTTTTGGTTGGATCCACTGCAGACTTGTGCGGGAGGGATGAGTTTCAACTTAGTGTGACTTGAAGGTTTCTTTCACGAGATGTTTGGAATTATCTCTATTTGAGATCGTTTCTTTCTACAGTTGATAATCACATCTTGTGTTGTGTGGATGTGTGGATGTAGGCAAACACTGAACAATCAACGTTGTCATTACCTTTCCACGAAGCGGTCTAAGCGTATGCACAAAGCTTGATGTGAAGCCATGTCTCTACACAATGCCCATGAACCCATGTATGTAGTCAAACTTTGGTGTAGACCATCCACTCACTTGCAAAGCACTTGGTGGATGCGGATATATGTGGGATGTAGAAATATAATCCCCACATGTGAAATATTAGATTGTTTTATTGCAACTTCCCGATATTTTTGTGTTTTGTTGTTTTGTTCCTTGTGGGTGAATAATAACCCTCAAATTTGGTTGTGATGTGTATGAGCAGGGACCCTGGGGATTTGGGACCCAAGCACAGGGTGTTTTTGTGCCACAGTGGGGCTCAAAAAGGATTTGTGGAGGAGCTGGACATAGATTTGAGGAGTGTGGACCAATACCCTTTCTTTGACAAGGATCGGGATAGCTTGCCAATCGGAGACAACTTCCCATTTCTCATCTTCCAAGCCATAGAGCTTTGCCAAGTTGGAGTGGTGTTTCTCTCAGAGGAGTTTTTCATGCGGTCACCTTGGCCTATGTTTGAGGTGGTGAAAATGGTGGAATGTGGGAGGCGAATAATGCCCATATTTTTGGGCATTTCACTGAAGGACTTCTCAAATGAGAGGAACGTAGGAGAATGGAAGTTGAAGTGGGAGAGTTGGGCAATAGTGAATGGGAGGATAGATGTAGCAAAGTGGGAGGGCACACTACGGTCCCTGAAACCATTGAACGGGCTAGTATACAAGCATTCGGTCGGGGGTTGGCGATCAAAGAGCTACCTGATCTGAGCAAGTTCCCTTCCTTGCAAACCCTTGCTATTGCTGATTGTGATGAGCTGACGAGTTTGACAACCAGCAAGCCCTTGCAAGCGATTAGCATAGTAGTGCTTAGTGGGTGCAAAAAGTTGTACACCGTTCCCAATATTCACCTCTCTCCGGTGCTTACTTCTTTTGAGTTTCGAGTCTGTGGAGTGCAGTTGAATGAGCATGAGGTTCAGGAGCTGAAAGCCCGGGGCTTTCGAGATAACAAGGATGGGAAATATGTGTTGTTATCCTCTAGAAATGTAGATCACCTTTCAGCCATGGCCCTTAACTGCCGTGGAGATGAGGAGGTTGCTGTAGATGCCCCAAAGGACCTCGGCGTAGCATCGGAGCCTTGCACCAGCAAATTTGTCCCTTACGATGAATCTGTGTCCGAGTCTGGGAGAAGTTCCGTTCCCAAACCGGCGTTGGAGGTGGGCAGCAGCGATGGCACTGATCACGAGGAGTAGAATGAGAACTCTGAACCCTAAACCCTAAACCCTTAAACCTTAAACCCTTAAACCGTGCCTTGGTGGTTGAGTTCTAATGATTCACAAATGGAGAAGAAACCAAAGCCTTTATGCAGAAACACTTTGAAGAAGTAGTTCTCCAGCTTCGCTTGTGCTGAGATACTTGACCGAGGGCCAACTCGTCTTTGGACCCAAACGAGGAGAAAGAAGTTATCAGCAGAGACTCGACTTGTATGAATTCCTCTGTGATCTCATTAGAACTGTGTCCTCCAATGTTTGCTTACCCTATAGAAGCTTACATGCACAACGAACGTCTGCCGACTCTTTGTGCGCTTGTTTCAGTTCAGCTTGCCGAGGTAAATTAGCAGCTGAAGCAGCAGAAAGAGTTGGTCGCTCAAGAGGAAGCCAAGTCACGTCTCTGCAGGGAACCAGACTTGAGGGCTCAGTTAGCTCTCTACAATGACAAATTTGAGCAGTTTCAGGCAAGTAACCCTAAAACCGACAAGTTAAGGAATGTGCATATATGGAGAGGAGATAATTTTACTATTATTTTTCAGTGATAGCCAATAGAATCACAATTGCAACCCAAGTGATTTCAATTTTCTCGATGAAAACTGAATTAGTTATGAATTTTCAAACTGTGCAATCATGTTTAGTGGGTGGCCAGCAGTAGGTTACCCCCATAACCAACGACCAGAAGTAAGGGTCTTGACTAATAGCAAACCTCCATTTGGAGCTGAGTTGGTGGTAATGGGATAGAAGAGGGTTGGGTTTACCCCAACTTTACAGGGGTTGGCTATGGGTTTTTGTTGGTTTTTACCCCAATTGTATAGGCGTTGGCTATGGGTTTTTATCGGAGGCTTACCTTACTTGTTTCTTGCCTGTGGAGGAGGTGGTGCTCTTGCACGACACCATTGGTTTGTAACAGTCATTATTGTTTCAATTATTATGCCATGGCGACCTTGCACAAAGTTTCCAGAATTTGGAGGTCCGAGAGTGTTATGCTTCACATTATTTGAGAGTTGAACAATGGTTTCAGGCATTCTGTTGTCTTTCAAGTTCTCATGACAGCATCATTTTGAGGATACTTGCCAAGGGTAAATAAGAACAACGTCCTTGCGACCAATGTCGATGTGCAAGCGTAGAGTATGACAAAGAATCTTGACTGTCATTTACACAGGTCAGAGATATTCACATAGTTACAGCACTCACCGATTTCTGTACACACTGATAATATTCACAGCTCAAAGCCAGGCTTCCTTCGGAACGACCTCTCTACTTCCGCCGCATGAACGCTAATACCCACACACCACCTCTGGAACTGCAAACTGGCTCGGCCTCCTGTCAAGGCACGGCGTCAAGCCTGAGCTCCACCACGAACTTGGACAAGCAAGCCGGCTCCACGCGCTGCTCCGTGACATCAGTCCACGTCTTGGTCTCCATGTCCAGCATCAGCATCAGGTTGTCCTCCCCCCCACTCTCATCATACGAGTCGCTGTAGAACAGGTGCCGCTTCTTCCCCAGCAACAGCATCACTTCCCCGCACAGAAACACGTTGAAGAAGTAGTTCTCCAGCTCCGCCGCCTTGGGGATCCGACAGAAGAGCTCCCACCTCGACTCAGCCCCGAGCTCCTCTCTCGCCTTGCGCTCGTGTGTTTTCAGCAGGAACAGGCTGCCTTCCTCGGCCTGGAAGAGGAAGGAGCCCTCCACTTGCGCCACCATGTCGTGCTCGAAGTCCGGCGGGTACAGGATGCTGCTGGAGGCGCCGGGCTGGATGTCGTACGTGTGGATGCTGCCGTGGTACACGTTGACGAGGATGTAGCGCCCGATGGCGAGCCCGACGGCAACGGGTTGGTTGCTCCAGCCCTGGCGGGTCCATGAGTTGGTCCTCGAACTATAGACGTGGAAAACCTTGGGCTCCTTGATGTTAGGAGAACCTGCAAGAAAAACGAGAGAGAAACAAACATCCTGAGGAAAAAAACATCGTATTTCATCAAGGAAAGGAAAAATCAGGAGGACATATCAATGGTATAGGACGCTATTTCCTGCTTGTAGAAGTGGTACCTAAGAATTTGATGGTGTACTCCCGCGTCTTCACGTCCACCTTCATCTGCACCGCCCTCGGAATCATCTGCACTCCCACCGCACTCGGAAGCTCGCGCCAAGCGCAAGTGATCGGATTACACACCACCACCTGCAGGCACTCCTCCGCTATCCCATACTTAACAAAGCAGAGCAGCCCTCCATCCGCCGCCACCAGGTACGAGAACGGGAGGTAATCGAAGGGCACCCCGTGCCACTCCCTGGCCGTGGCGTCGTAGGCCCACACGCGCTTGGGGCTGGTCCTCTCGCTCTCCACCACCGCGAAGCCCTGCGGGCGTCGGTCGCGGAAGGCGTGCTGGAAGGAGGGCGCCGTGAGCAGTGCGCGCCAGTGCCGCGAGAGCAGGCGGAGGCGGAGCAGGGCGGGGAGCGGCAGGCGCGCGAAGATGAGCTCCACCAGGATCTCCGGGAGCGCGCTCCAGATCGCCGGCTCCATTGCGGGGGACACGCTCTGCCACAGAGAGATTCACAACCCACAAAACACTTTCAGCAATCCCGAGGCAAAAAAAAAAGCTCGACATTCTCCAGATCCATCATCAAAACTCTGCAGCTCCCATGAAACCCAAACCTGCAAAGAACAAGGAAAACGCAGAACCCCCAACTCCTCAAAACACTCCCAAAACCCATCGTCAAAGTCCGCAGCTCCCCTCCAATCAAAGACAGCCCCCAACCCAATCCAGAGCTCTCTCACACAAACTGCTTTTCACATCCCACAGCAACCTCACATGTCACTTACAACTTGTGGTTGAAATTTTCACCACCAGTTCTATCACACACCATATTCCTCCATTCATCCTTTGGTACTTCACAAAACAGCAGATTCAAATCCCCAAATCCTCTCAAAAAACAATGTCGACTCCCAAAAGAGCTCCTTCCAGAAAACAACCCCGAAATCACCCAGCGATCCCACTCACACCTCTGATATCCACATCTTCCACTTCAAATTACTGATACACATCCAAGCTCTACTTGAGACTGTTGAAATCCAAGAGGTTCAGGGAAGGCACAACCGACATGGAAGAGCCTGTTCACCTGGTGAAACGATGTGGCGCGTCTCTTCTGGCAGCTCGTTGTCGTCTCCATGAGCTCCATGAGTCTACCGCGTGAACTGCAGGAGCTGTTTGGTAGCAGACGCGGCGGCAGCACCGCAGCGATGAGAGTGGAGCGAGTGAGGAGCTGCAGCGATGAGAGTGGAGCGCGTGACTAGTCGTGAGTCATGTGCTCTGCTGCCTCGTTTGCGATTTGCCACTTGGCTGGGATTTGTCACTTTGCTTGTATATGTGACAGGTCGGAATGGAATGTGCTTGTATATGTGACAAGTGTAATCCTAAATTTTCATCTGAAATTAATCAATACATCAAATTATAAATATACTAGTGGGTACCCGTGTCCTTTGGACACCTTTCTTGTTGGATAATTTTTGTTGGATGAATTTATTTACTGGGAACGGACGGACTGACATCAAGCTTAGCATATTGTATGGTTGTTAGTACCACGGCAAGGACAATCATTAATATCTAGGTTTGCAAGGTACAATTGAGGTTAATGGGCAATTATACATACGTTCACATAATTTACTCTTGAAGCACAAAAAATGTATTAAAGTGAAGCAAAATAGAAGTACCACACCATACATGTCGACACAATATAAGACCATTTTTTATACACGTAGTAGGTGAAATAATGATATGAATTTGAAACACCATATTTCCTTGAGTTGGGTTCAATACAAAAACAAAATTCTAACACTATTGTATACACCAATTCTTACTCATTTGTATTTTATTAATGTTCTTTAAAATTCAATGCAATAGAAATGGGTTAATATTTATTCATCATAGGATCCTTTTACATATGTGCGGCCTTAGCATTGTTCAGCGCAACGCCTCGTTGTATACCACGTTGCACAGGATTTGATCATCGGCCCGTTCAACTAACTCTCCATCAAGAAGAACCGAAACATTTTCTGGAGCTATTGCACACGAGAAAGCAACATGCAACTGCCCGTGGGAAAAGACATTCTTTGTAAGGCATATGCCGACCTTAGGTATTGTCTGCCCTTGTAACAGAATCAGAGGACCGAATTATACAAATTCCAGTGGCTACATCTACCTGCATTGCGGGCAATCTAAGTCGTCGAGCTAACCAATGCTACAACCCGGAAGAAACTCCAGCACAAGACTTATTCCGAATTCAAAAAATTACAAATGGAGCTGCACATCCTCCCTTAGTGATTTCGCTCGCAAAATCCCTACCAACTCAGACATATTATACAAACCTAATCGTCGTCCTTGTACTCGCGCCGGTCGAGGTAGCGCAGCTGCACGCCCGTGCCCTAGCATGTGGTGCACGTCAGGGACCCAGAGCCCTCACAGTTGATGCAGCGTGAGGCCTCGCGCTCGCCGCCGCCGAGCTCTACCGAGATGTTGCCCGCGCCGACACAGAAGCAGACACTTGCGAGCTAGTTCCCTTGTACAAGAAGCATGGCTGGTTGTTCTCGCACTGCTCCGAGCTTTTCACCTGCGACTCGTTGTCGCTGTAAGGGGAGCATCATCTTGTCGCAAACCCTAACTACGGCCGTTTTCATCCAAAAGCTCCGAACTCTTCACCTGCGACCTGTTGTCGCTGTAAGGGGAGCATCATCTTGTCGCAAATCCTAACTGCAATCGTTTTCATCCAAAAGGTCGTTTTTCATCGACGCGTTCATCCATCCGGGATTGTTTGTCATCATGTATTCTTTATGAAATACAAGTTGACCCATAAAGGACGGGCTAGGGATAACCCATGTCCTCCGGACACAACATTTTTTTGTGTTGAGTCCCCACCTCCCCGTCCCCTAGCCCTTTCCCTCCAATCCATCGTCCCCCCGTCCTTGTCCCCTTGTCCCCCGTCCCCCGTCCCCCGTCCCCGTCCCCGTCCCCGTCCCCGTCCTCGTCCCTTGTCCCCCGTCCCCGTCCCATCCTTTTTGAAAATGTAATCGTAGAATCTTCTAATTCTTTATGAGATGAATAATGTGGTAGATAGATAGTGTTGTAAACTATATATATATTTTTTGTAATCTTTCTCAGTGAAAATTAAAAGTGTCTTGCAAAGCAAAAGTTCGTAAAAAAATAAAAGCATGAAGTATGAAATCTTCCCTAAACTTAGATAACCTTGATGGCACAGACGGGAACCAATTCGTTGTCGTTGTAAGGGGAGCATCAGAAACCCTAACTATGACCATTTTCATCCAAAAGCTCATTTTTCACAGCACGTTCATCCATCCGGGATCATTTGACATCCTGTATTCTTTTATAGATACAGATATAAGCCAAAACAAAGTAAAATCATGTCTTTACAAAATTTGAAAATAATAGATAAATATAGATATAAATATGAACATACTCTTGAGTACCCAAAACAAAAACAGAAATGACACTTTTAACATCAAAAACATATGTTCATCCAAGCTACCTCATATCATAGACCATGATTTCTTATTTTAATAACATACAACCCAACCCCTTTCTAAAGCTTCTTAAAAAGCTGTAAAATCTAAACCTTTTGGTACTCTGATGAGCTCAACTACACCCTCTCTCAAAACCCAAACCAAAAAACTCCTACTTACGGAGGATTTCCAGTAATTATTGTCTTCCAATTACCAAAATCATAGAACAAACTCATCATCCTACATAAAATAGACCCCAAAAACCCTAAGTCCTTTGAAATTTAAAAAAACTATAATATGGAAGACTTTCAACGAGAGCGTCCAAGATCATTCACAATCAATCGCTGTAAACCTTGGCCAACATGAGAAGTGGCACTCATGACTCCCAATGGCTCTCGCAATGTAAACACCACTTCCTTTGTCTTGCCAAAGTACACCTACACAAATCAACCACTAGCCTTGTTACACCATTTCCTAAATAAACATTGATGTGAAATGGAAAATAAAGGAACACTTATGAAAAGGTGACCATGAATTACTGTCTTCCAATTAACAAACTCATAAACCCTGAAAACCTTAAACCCTTCAAATGTTGATGTACCTGATCCAATCCATTGCGCAGCTTGCTCTCCATCTCCTCAACCAGCCGCCCAATGTTGCACAGATGTCCATTCTCAATGGACAGATCCGACTCCATCTGCAGCCAAAGACAGACAATCAGATGGTATATGTGTCAAGAAAATCTCAGTTTCATCTTGGAACTCAATTTCTGACTTGTAACTTATGCTAAAAAAAATGTAGGAAAGTATGCTACAATAGACTGTGTGGACAGAGATTCTGTAACAGAAGTGATACCTGCCGAGTGATGGAACCTGACAGACTGAATGGCCCGGATGCCTGGTTTGCAGTCGTGAGAGCCAACATCACAGTGCTCGTCAGACAGTAGTGACCAAATTGGCGATCCTCGTCTTCTTTCACCTGAAAATGCCATTGAGTTTCTGATAAGAAAGTAGCCAGAATGTACAAGAGTTATAAGGAAATCATCATGTTGACTAAGAAATGGGGTAAGGTGCCATAGAACGGTTATCTCAACAAGATATCCCCTGTTTTTACTACTATTTTCTCCCTCTAAATAGTTATTAGATGGTGGTCGTTCAATAAGAATCCTCCAATCAAGTATGGAAGAGCTTGGTGGTCTCCAAACTCAAGTAGTTTTACTGTCTTTGAGATAATTTTAGATTGATTGAGAGCTGATTTTAATGGGAAAAACAGAGATATCTTGTTCGAGCAGGAATGATATTTCTTGCCTCAATCACGTGGATGGCGTCCCAAGAGCCCTCTTGCAAGAGACCACGCCGACCATCGCCAGCATCTGACCCATCTGCAACAACCATCACCGGGTGAATTCAATCACTTGCTTAAACAAATAACGTGAGAACAAGGCTGATGAGAACACACATGCCTTTCTTGATCAGGACACAAGCGAAAAACCATCATTTTTGACTAAGAAATAGGGAAGGTGCCATAAACCTCAACGATGATTCTATCCAAACTCAAGTAGTTTTTTAGCTGTTTTTTGAGAGTGAAGGAAGAGTTTGCATGACTGTTTACCACCTCTCTCTCTCCATTGATTGTGATTTCGATGGAAAAAACAGGGATATCATGAAAAACAATCTCAGAAAGGCAAATGTGATGAGAACACACATGCCTTTCTTGATCAGGACACAAGCGGCAAAACCTTTTCCGTCTTCTGGATCCCATACATACACTGAAGAAATCCCTCCCTCGTAGTACCTGCAAGCCAGGAACCCCAATATTATTTATCTTCATCAGAAACCTCTCAAGAGTGGAGAGAAAACGGGGCTCACTGGTCACGGTAGATGCTGAACACCTCGTTGGCTTCCTGCTCCAGTTTCCGCAACGCTGCCGATGGTTGCACCCCGTCCTCCAGCTCCGGCTTGTACTTGCTCGACCAAGGCGACCTGATCAATAACCGAAGAAAGAAAAAGAGTTTAGTGTAAGAATATCAGCTACAAGGAGAGAGAGCGAGAGAGAGAGAGAGGTGGCTTATCATCGTGCAAACTCTTTCATCACTCTCACAGAAGGATAGAACTACTTCGGCCTGAGTTTAGAGACCACCAAGCTCTTGAAAAATCATACTCTTGCTTCACTAGTTTGACATGAGTGTAGAGATCATTGACTGAAGTGAAGGATACGACTACCACGCTCTTCTATGGATCTAAGAAGTGGTGAGAGGAAGGAAAGAGTAGTCAAAAGTGTGGGTATCTTCTTTGGATACAAGATGAGCCAGACCTGTACGAGTCGCCGTCGCGGTTGTAGTCGCAGAGAAGATAATCCTTATCAAACTCGTCGTCCCAAGCCACCTGAAATTCCAACGTAAGATCGATCTTCTCATAAAAGGAAAGGACCTTATGCGTCAAAGAGCACAGACCTGAAGAGGTTGATCGATTTGAGTGAGAAGCTCCGAGGAATGGGCAGGCATGAGCGCCAGCAATGAGTCCAGCGCCTGCGGCGAGAGCGAGGGCGGCATCCTGCGCATCAAATCCATGGCGGCCTCCATTGATCGCAGCAACAGCACCAACCCCTCAAACGCTTCACTCTTACATCAACCACCTGCGTCGAAACCCTCGAAGAAACCAACATATGAACAATCACAAAGGATGAACTCTCAAACCAACCAACCTCACATCAAACCCTCACAGAAACCTGCGAGCTCAAGCTCTCTTCTGTAAAGATTTCAGCGTTTGAAACAGTGATCAACGAGGGCATACTCAAAGTGTGAGTCGGTAGAGTAGGGTATTCTTCTTCGGCATTCGCGGGTGGTGTGCTTCCATCTACATTTCGTATAGATTTCGTGATGGAAGGCACGTGAGGTGCGCCGCCTGGATCGGATCGGAGGTCAGGAGGAGATGGAGCCCGCTTCTGTGTGTGGATTCTGATGCTGAGGAAGAAGAGAAGGCGAGAGACTATCTGGGTGCATTTTCCTTCTCGCAAGATGAGGATGCGGTAGGGTGGCATTCCGCAGGTATTTTGCGTTGCGCTCTCTCTTTTCCGTGTTGGGTTTGTTAGCAAAGAATCGAAGCCCGGAGCATGCGTTAGGCAGAGGATTGAGGCGCAGGATTGACAAGATTCGTAATCAGAAGATTGAAGCGCAGAGCAAGTGTTAGGGTTTGTAGTTTGAGGATTGAACTCCAGAGCTTATGTTACGATTTTGTAAGAAGCGCAGAGCGTGTGTTAGGTTTTGTGATTAGAAAATTGAAGCGCAGAGCAAGTATTAGGGTTTGTAGTCAGAGGATCGAAGTGGAGAGCATATGTCAAGGTTCGTATTCATGTGTCCGGATTTGTAAGTAGACAATTGAAGCACAGAGCATGTGTCAAGGTTCGTAATCAGACGACCTAACCCTAAAGCATTTGTTAGAGTTTGCAAGCAGAGCATGTGTCGAGGTTTGCAACCAGTGGATCGAAGCGCACACCACATGAGTCGAGGTTTCTAACCAGAGGATTCATGTGTTCAGGTTTGCAAGCAAGGGTTGACGAACTCCGGAGCATGTGTCAAGGTTCGCAGTCGCAATGGAGCGAGGATGCAGCCAGTTCGAGGATCCGCGCCACAAGTGCCAGGGGTACCCGCGAACCGCCTGGAAGAAGGTGGTCTACGGGGGGATGCAATGCGGGTACGCCGACAACTACATAGACGCGTCGTTCCTGGAGGCCATGGTGACGAACGCGAACGTGGTGAAGCGCGACACCGCCACAGTGATGGTCGACTCCCTCGGCATCGCCTCGCACGTGAGCGTGGTGGCGCTCGTCGCCACCGTCTGGACGCACGCGCTGAACAACACGCTCCCAGCCTCCACGCTCCTCCTGCTCGACACGCTGCTGCTCCTCCTCGGCTTCTCCGCGCTCCTGGCCACCATCAAGTGCGTGTTCTCGGTCCCCTTCGCGCTCCAGATCGCGCGCAACTTCACGCTCTTCGTGAGCGCCATCTACGTGCTGGCGCCCGTGTTCCAGACCCTGACGCGCTCCATCAGCTCGGACTCCATCTGGGCGCTCACCGTCAGCCTGCTGGTGGCGCACCTCTTCTGCCACGACTACTCCCCGCTCCCCAAGAAGAAGATCCTCTCCGCCAACGTCTCCATGAACGCGGCCATCGTCGCGTCCGTGCTCATCGCGTCGCGCCTGCCCACGCACCTCTACGTGTTCGCGCTCATGCTGTTCTCCCTGGAGTTCTTCCTCCTGTTTCCCTTGGTCACCCACTGCGTCAGGCAACGCTCCGTCAACTTGCACCTCGGCTTCTCGTGCCTGCTCATCGTGTTCACCATGGGCTTCATCTTCCCACTCAGTAGACTAGCGTTTGTGCTGTTCGTCACCGTGATCGTGTTCATCACGTTGGTGTGTCCTTACTGGTTGATCCGCATCCAGGAATACAAGTTCGAGATCAACGGACCTTGGGATGAAGCCAAGCTCTGCTTCGATCTCGATTGATTTCTCTTTGCAAGTGTCCATGATTTTCCCTCATGTCTGTTTTCACTCATCTTCATGACATTCTAACCCAGCTTGTGTGTTGATCTTGACAGCATATTTTGACCTTCCTTTTTCCATGTGCAAGAGTTTGCGATGATTTGCTCATCCTTCGCCGATCAAGCAGTGGGCGGAGTCCTCGTTCTACCTGCAAGTTACATCATAACAGTTACTGGAGAGTGTGAGTTGTGCACAGTGATGTCGATACCAGTGCCTGGTCTGCATTTCCAGGGAGAAGATGTTGTACTATTAAAGAGACCGATGTCTGGGAGTCCTTGAAGTTGGTGTTGCCGGCAAAGTTGACATCAGCTTCTAGCAAGAGACCATCACACGCGGTGAGCAAGGACATAAGGTACGCCAATTCTCTGCACAAGAGCTCAAGAGAGAGTGCTTTATGTTTTCTTCCATCATGTTTGTTGTGAATACTATCTTGTTCTTGATGCCCATTCCACGAACTCCAAGTTATGCTTACAGTGTAGAGTGATTCTTCTCTGAGAGTGTACACATATCAGCTGATATTGAGCATGCAACGGATGCTCTAGTGATGTTTTTTCTTTCTTTTTTTCCTTTATTTGCAACGGATGCTCTAGTGATGTTTTTTCTTTCGTTTTTTCCTTTGTTTACAACGGATGCTGTAGTGATGTTTTTTCCTTTGTTTGCAACGGATGCTGTAGTGATGTTTTTTTGGTTTTTTTTTTCCTTTGTTTGCAACGGATGCTGTAGTGATGTTTTTTTGGTTTTTTTTTTCCTTTGTTTGCAACGGATGCTGTAGTGATGTTTTTTTGGTTTTTTTTTTCCTTTGTTTGCAACGGATGCTGTAGTGATGTTTTTTTGGTTTTTTTTTTCCTTTGTTTGCAACGGATGCTGTAGTGATGTGTTTTTTGTTTTTTTTTTTGTTTTTTTTGTTTGCAGGGGACAGTGGAGAAGGTATGACCGGAGGAACTATTGCTGGCATTGAGATCTCCAGCCTGATTCTCAACACAGAGCATCCATGGATCGATGTGTACAGTCCGGGTTGGTTTCCTGATGTTTCTACAGAAATCTTGTCCTCTGCTGTTACAGAAAGTTAAGAGAATCTTGAAGTAAGTTCATCATTCCTTGCGTTTTTTTTCCTCTCATAACGCACGTCCAGGCACGTATATTACTCTCTAGAATACAAAAGAATGTTTTAAAGGTTATCAAGGCTTACACGTTTGGATTGAAGATTCTTCAACTAACATCTTCCATTCGGAGGTCATTTCAATATTAGAATCTTTATCATGTTCAAATACGATACCATACATGTAGAATACCGAGGCCACCAGTGGCAACTTATGACGTTTTAGGGTGAATGAGTTTTCTGTCAAGAGAGTTTTCCTGAAAGTGCTTCCTGAAGGGGCAAGTCAGGAGGAATATGGTGCTAGACAGTATGAGATGTATAAATGGAAAAAAAGAGGGCATGAGGAAATTTCATATTGCCTTTTTCTGCACCAATGAAATGCTTTGCAATTAGTGTTCTTGGGCCCTATCCCATGCAAGCTAAAGCTTCCCCATAGTACCCTGAGTTCTCAAAGGGTTGACCAATAGTTCCCTCAAACCTTTCCCAAGCTAAGACACCATGTGCATGTGGTCCTGGTTACTAACATAAGACCCTAAGATTCGGGGTACCTATCCAGTGTAATTTGGTGACTTTCAGGAAAACTCTAATGTGTGGTACGTTTCATGGAGTGTTTGATATGCTTATCAAACAGCTTGCATGTATGTATGTATGTATGAATATATATATATATATATATATATATATATATATATATATAATTGGTAGATTTAGGTGCTAATCCAACTAAATTATGAAACACTTTTCTTTGGAGAGTTTTTTCTATTTTCACTATAAAATTATAAATCACAAGGTGGAGTGATGTGTGGAAGTATTAAATTTAGAGAGAAGAAATTAATTAATGTTATCTTAACCCCTAAAGGCCCAAGGCATCTTAGATGAATCTCTATTTCGTTGATTAAAAATTGTCAAGATAGACTTTTTGGGAATGTAACCGTAGGGTCTTCTTCTAATCTTACATGAGATGATGTGGTCAAAATTTTGTGAATTTTGACCATACGGATTGAAAGATAATTGGAGTCAAAGTGAAGATTTTTGTACCTCGAGGTACACTTGGGCTTTTAGGGGTTAAATATTGTCTCCTTACTTGTCTCGCATTTTGACCTTTACTGCCCGTCCAACACGGGAATGAAGACTACATCTCATTAGCATGCAAAAGTACTACATGACACACACATATGTGTCATGGACTTTTCATCCGCCGAGGGCGAATTGACCCCCTCGTTGGTACGTATCCGAGGTGGGCCCCATTATAATTGCATGGGGTCATTTTTTTGGCCCCTAATTTTTGGGGGGGTCCGGAGGTTTTTTTTGGATTTTTTTGGACAACTTTGAGGCATGTGGCCATTGTTTATTCCTGGAGACCCTCCCTTACTATAATTAAGGCCCCATCCAAAAACAAAATAGGGGCTAGGTTTGGGCCCACCACCTCATGGCCCCCTTGGGTAAGTATCAACGAGGGGGTCAATTCGCCTTGGGCTTTTCATCCGGGACTTCTTTCCCATTTTTCCCATCTAACACTAAAATATAAAAAAGAACCATTTTTAAATCAATCTAGATTATTGAGTATTTGTGCTCAACCTTGATATCAGGATTATAAAGATAGTATAGTGGATAATATTTTCAAGGTTGAGTGGTTGACTTTGGGAGCCTAGCATGTGATTTTCCGTGCCAACTTGCCAGCAAACTTAAATGACAAATTTTTGGAATCTCTCACATAATTAGTAACTACTATTTATCACATTGGCACAAGAATCACAGGTGCCACTGTCTTCATTACTTTTAAATGCAACTGTCGGCAATAGGTGGTTATTTATTTTTTATTTATTAAAAGAATTTAACTTACCGTACCCAACTGTGAGGTTTGGAAGAAAAAACAAAAAAATTAAAAAGTCCAAATGTAGTATGGGCCCTGAAACCCTAAACCTAATAGGGGCCACACCAGCTATTAACTTGTTAGATCATAGTTTAAACTGTAATAAAAATTTCCAAGAATAATAAACTACTACCAATGACATAGCAGGATTTTGGTAAATATATTCACTATTACAAAGGAAAAGATTTATCTAAATAAGGGTTTGTTTGCACATGGAGGTGTAAATTGCTTTTTAGGTCGGCGGGATGGAGGTAGGAATTGATGCATTCACACCATAAATAGTGGGGAGGAAAAAAAATTACGTGGCATCTTTTGTGGTGGATGAAATCATGTCAAGGATTGTGGAGGTAGACTAGATGGAGCTTGGAGGTAGGAAGTATTTGCGCAGCTTCTTGGTACTTCACAATTCTTCCGAAAATGAACATGTCCACCCTTACTATCTACGAGTAACTGCCATTATAGTGAAGGTATATAGGGTATGCAAGAAGTGGCACTCTAGCTATTTGTAAAGTAGTTTGGTGCGTACTTACGATTTCCTAGTTTTGTAAATGTTGACTTCTTGTCAATGAATGAAACTATTTCCTATCCCCGAGTGTGAAAAGATTTCAATTTATCAAGTTTCCATAGAAATAAGGATTTTTCAAGGATGTACAAACCTCCAAATGCATGTTAATAAACAGACCCTAATGAATGTTATATGAACTTCAAAGGTACAATGATGGCAACAAAACAAACACTCTATTCACGTCGGCCTCCTCCAGAGACCAAAGTTCTTACTACTCGATGTGTGGACTACTATTGGGAACATACAATTAGTGGAAGGAACAAACAAACACTATTTTCAAATAATTCATCTTTCCTTTCATTCTTACATATGTAAACTATGTGAATGAGGTCAAATGATTTTATCTGGAACAAAATATTGGATGCTTCTATTTTAAATTTTTTAAGGAATTGACTCAGCATACCGTAAGCCTGACTGTGTGCACTGGTGGACATGAAGTATACAGTATCTGAAATAAGCATGTTTTAATACATATACAGTATCTGAAATAAGTGGAAATTACACGTACAAATAATAAGTCATTACTTAATATTTGTATTCGGTAAAAATAGAATTGCAACCCTCTTTTTCTGCAGCTTTCTCTTACCTTTGGTACGACCTACTCCAATACAAGACATGACGTTTTGGTTACAATATTTGTTAGGTTTAGGCAAAAATAAAAAAAAGACAAAGAACTCCGGTCCTCAATGACGGATTGGAGTGAATAAAGTGTCTATTTGTTTCACCACTAAACCAATGCCCACGAGACAAAGATTTAGTAGTATGGAACTACCCCCCCCCCTTCTCAAAGGTAGACGAGGGAAAAATACCAAGAGTTTTGACCTCTTTTCTCTTTTTGGATATTAACCCCTAAAGGCCCAAGTGTCCCCTGGCGGGACGATTTTGATTTCGGGCAGGGTCTTAAAATTTGAAAAAAAAACCTATTTTTTAAAATAAAATTTTTAAAACTAGATTTTCCCTAATAAAAGCTCCATGAAGATATTTTTATTATTATTTTTGGATTCATGGTTTGAAAGTTAGTACCACTCAAAGTTGGAAATGGAGACTCCAGGCAACTCCAAAATTTTGTTAGAAGTCCCTATTGACTTGAGACTTTCCATACATGTAGAGAATATTACCTTCCTTGGAATTGTCAAAAAAAATCTTGTCTTGAGTGTAAAAAAACATTTTAACTCAAGTCAAACATTTTTACACATTTCGGGCAAGCAGGGAAAAAACTTCATCTTTTCTACATAAAACCTAGAGATCTCCATATTTTTCACCTTTTATTTTTTCAACCACAATATGTGGTGTAAACCTTCTTATTGACCGTTTAGATTATCATTCTAAAACATATTAATTTCTCAAAAGAAAAAATCGTGAATTGACAATTTTTGAACTTCCACTCCTTGCACACTTGTTTTGAATATGCCACACCCCTTCTCTACCTCTAAAAACTCGTGTACACGGAACTAACATTATGCTCAACACAATGGTAAAAGAATTAAACCTTGTGTAGTGCAAAAATTTGATACAAAGTGAAGTCAAAGTCTGCTGATTTACTCAACGCAGGGAGGAAAACGAACCATTTTCTTGACTTCAAACACTATAATTTTTGTGTAGCCAAATTGTATGAAACTTTGTGAGTATGAAACTTAGTAAGTCTTAATGGAGATCCTACGGTCAAAAGGATAAACATGAGGTTTTATTTCTTCCTTACTCATTGCACTAGAATCAACAATTTTGAAGTGTTTTTGGTGTGAAATTGTCACAAGCCTTTAGGGGTTCAAATCAGCCCTAAATAGCTCTCAATTTCAACAATCATGTGAAAGAGGAGAAAAGCAAGTAAGATTCATGACCTTTTTATTTTCTTCTTAAAAGGGGGCTAAAATTACTTCTAACCTCAATGTAAAGAACACCAAGTTCTTCTATGCTTAATAAGGATTATAGTCAAGAGATCACCAAACTCTTCGTATTTCTAAAGCTATGAAGAGTGAACAAATAGTAGTATTTTAAAGTAAAAAATGGATGTATTATTTGAAACTTTGGGTGACTTTACAAATATCTCTATTTACACCCTAAAATTTCTCAATCATTTTCACCAAAAACACCTCAAAGCTGCACATTTGAGTGGAAAGAGTGGGAAAGGAAAAAAATGTCATTTTAAACCATAAGATTTAGATTTAGATTTATAGAATCACATGCTAACAAACTTTCAAAAACCTAGACCGCATGGATTGGAAGATTAGAAACTTGTGATAAAGTTTGACATCATAAGAACCTACTTAAATCATAAAAGTTTTCCGAGGGGCAAATGTTCTTTGGGTGTTTAATATATGTTTGGACCTAAATACAAATGGTATTTTAGAGAACATCAAGTTAGATAAGGAGAGAGAAAAGACAAGAGGCCTACCACAATCAAAGTATAGTAGGTTCCATCTTTTTATCACTTCTCCAGATGCCCATCTTTAGCCAATGATGATCTACAGTAGAAATTTTCAAACGGTAGAAATATTGAAATGATCTCCAAATGAACAATGTTAGTTGAAGAATTTTCAATCCAAAGGTGTAAACCTTGCTAAACTTTGATACATTTTTGTATTCTACAAAGTAAAACACGTTCCTGTTGACACAATATCCGCACATCCTATTGCACCCTCTCTTTTTACCTGAGCCACCCTAGGAAAACACGACTTTGAGGAAAAATCTATTGGAAGGGAAATTTAGACCTAGTCCTAGTCCTGAGTTCATCACCTTCCCACCATTTCCACCAAAATACCGTAGGTGAACCTCTAACTTGGCGTTTATTAATTAGAAAAATGCTTGCCAAATAAAGTGGAAAAATATTTAATGAAATTTCCGAAACTATAGAAAATATATATTTTCTAATTTGTCACATTCAAACACATCAAAAGGGAGTGGGGCTTGGAAAAGCCTCCATTTGAGGTGGTGCATGCATGGAGGCTTTGATCTAGAACCCCAAGGTCTCAGATTCAATCCCCACGGTTGTCAAGCGCTAAATACAGGAATATGCGAGTTCTTGTTGAAAACTAATTTATTATTATTTTGGATGCCGAATGGCCTTTTCTCACATTAATTAATTATTCGGCATGGAGGTGCCGAACTAGAGGTTCACATACAGTAGAATGGTGATACTTGGTAATTCTATCATATGTGAAAGCTGTCAAACAGGTCATTCTCTTGAATGCACGCACATGCAAAAAAAACATATCATTCATCTTCATTATGCAAACTCAACATCCAACCGACCCTGTCACTTTGAATTAATGTTGCCCAATCAACCAGAGAAAGTTTCTATGTAAAAACGAAACAAAACAAAAAAAAACTCAACTCTTAGCATGTGTGTTCCTGACACTCCTTTTAAAAACAGTATTTGAATAACCCAATTTCCAACATTTCCTTAGAGTACTAAAAACATGGTATCAAGTGTATACCATTGTTTGGTAAAGACTTAGGTTTTATGGTCATGATTTCAGGGTTTAGGGTATGATCCTAATCCTAAAACCTGTTGATCTTCTCATACCACTTTTCAAACATTTCCATTTTATTAACCCCTAAGAGCCCAAATGTACATGGGGCGTACATTTGGATTTTGGGCAGGTTCCTACAATTCAATTTTTTGTTTTTGTTTGGGAAACCCTTGTACTAGATTTTCCCTGATAAGAGCTCCATGGAGATATTTTCATTATTATTTTTGGATTCTTGGTTTGAAAGTTGGTACCACTCAAAGTTAGAAATGGGGACTCCGGGCAACTCCAAAATTTTGCTGGAAGTCTCTATTGACATTGAGACTTTCCATACATGTAGAGAATATTACCTTCTCTGAAGATGTGAAAAAAAATTCTTGTCTTTAGTGTAAAAAAACATTTTAACACATTTCGAGCAAGCGGGAAAAAAACTTCATCTTTTCTGCATAAAACCTAGAGACCTCCATATTTTTCACTTTTTTTTTTTCAACAACATTTGTGGTGTAAAGTTCTTCTTATTCACAGCTTCGATTATCATTCTAAAACATATTAGATTCTCAAAAAAATAAATCGGGAATTGACAGTTTTTGAACCTCCACTCCTTGCACACTTGTTTTGAATATGCTACACCCCTTCTCTACCTCTAAAAACTAGTGTACACAGAACTAACATCATGCTCAACACAATGGTAAAATATTTAGACCTTGTGTAGTGCAAAAATTTGATACAAAGTGAAGTCAAAGTTTGCTGATCCACTCAACGCACGGAGGAAAACGAACCATTTTCTTGACTTCAAACACTCTAATCATTTGATCCGTGCGGTCAAAGTGTATGAAAATTTTGTGAATATGTTACTTAGAAAGTCTCAATGGAAATCCTACGGTCAAAAGAATAAATACGAGGTTTCGTTTCCTTTTCTTCTCATTGCACTAGAATCAACAATTTTGAAGTGTTTTTGGTGTGAAATAGTCACGGGCTTTTAGGGGTGAATTGAATCCAAAGTACCTAGTTTGGGACACCTATTCTTACATGAATAATGTAGTATTGATTTGATGGGTTATTATAAGGTACTGATGTTGCCATCTACAGGGACAATCATATGTTCCACAAGTGTACCCAGTGGAATTATGCAGCAGAGTAATAATTAGAATGATTTACCGTCAGAGTCCACTCATCTCCACGTCTCACTCTTCATCGTAAACCGTAAAAAAAAACATCCACCTCTCGTAAAAACTCTCCAAGAATTTAGCAACAATCAACCCCAAAACTCTCAAGCGTTCACAAATGAAACCTCTCATGCTTGAATTCTTTCACCATCTCTACCAAAAAAAAAAACCTACAACCTCATGGAAAGACCCACACTCAAGGACCAAGGTAAGCCTCCCCATAACCAACACAAACCCATAGCCAACGCCTATAAAATTGGGGTATATCCAACCCTCTTCCATCCCAATACCACCAACTCAGCTCCAAATGGAGGTTTGCTATTGGTTAAGATCCTTACTTTTGGTCGTTGGTTATGGGGGTACCTACTGCTGACCACCCACTAAATATGGCTGCACAGTTTGAAAATTCATAACTAATTCCGCTCTCATCGAAAAAATATGAAATCACTTGGGTTGGAATTGTAATTCTTTTGGCTATCACTGAAAAAAAAAATAATAGTATAACTATCTCCTCTCTCCATATATGCACATTCCTTAACTTCTCGGTTTTAGGGGGGCTTACCTCGGAGGGAATTGAGGATGAGGCAGGCAGTTGACTGCAGCCAATGTTGTCGATGAGCTCCATGAGTTGACTTGTTCACAGGAAACTTCCCACGTCAAGCAAGTTTTTAACTCCAAAGAAATGGAAACCCTTTAAGGCATGCACTCTGGAGGGCCCAGAGCTCACAAGAGCCACCCAAACGATCTGTTTTCCCTCTCACATAATACTTTTCTATCACGTCTGCAGTGCCGGGAAGAAACCTGACCTCCGTGTGTTGTGTGTGTGTTGATCCACCAACGTCAAGCTTGGTGGCGTAGTACTTGCAGGGACCAGGGCGCTCGGAGCTCCAGGTGGACGTGGAGAGCATGTGTAGCACTCACGAGAGAGATGGTTGCGCGTTGTGAGGTTTGGAGCTCCGAAGGCGGAGTTCAGGACAGGTTTTGGAAGCGGCTGAGGTTTTGGAGGGCATGGCGGTGGGAATTGAGTCGGTGAGAGAATCAAGGGCCGAGGAGAGGGTTGAGTTTTGTTTTTTTTTTTCCGCAGGTGGTAGCGACAGGTTGTGAGAGATGAGGGAGAAGAGGGGTTAGTTTTGTTTTTTCAGGTGTTCATGATGGTCAAGGTGGGACTTGGCATCGGGATAGGAGTGATCACGCTCTTCTCCATCTGCTTCTTGTGGTGGGCGGCGTGGAAGCTGCGCCATTGTATGCGAGCCAAGCAGGTCTTTGCCACACTGGAAGAAGTTATCGTGAGTGTCAGGAACCCCCTTCGTTCAGAAAGTTTCGACGCGTACCCCTTTCTGAGGTTTTACGCCTGATGTTGTGTGGACCGTGCTCAGGTGGAGAATCGCAAGGGGCTGAAGAAAGATGTGGTGCGCGCCTTCCCCATCGTCAAGACTGGCGACCTGAGCGGCACCGACTCAAGCTCCAAGCTTCAGTGAGTGGGAAGAAACCCTCAGGTGATCTGTGGTTTGAGAAACGATTTCCCCTGAATTGTGTGCGACCTTTTGATTTGCAGGTGTCCCATCTGCTGGTTGGCGTTTCGTGACGGTGAGGTGATGCGGCAGCTCCCGCACTGCGCGCACGTGTTCCACCGCCACTGCATCGACCGGGTGCTGGAGCAGCAGATCATCTGCCCCGTGTGCGGCACCGTGCTCACGGACAGCCCCAAGCCAGGAACGGATCGCAGAATGGGACTCGGCAGCCCCAGATCAGATGGCTCCACTCCCTCGTGGGTGCTCGTCAACCGGCCCGTGCCGCTCCCGCAGAGCGCCCAGGAGAGCGGCTCCAGCTCCTCCGACAGGTTCGAGATCGAGCTGATGACGAACCTGGGCGAGGCGCCCCTGCTGAAGCACCACAACGGCAGCCACGACGCGCCGGACTGGAACGATGAGCAGAACTGCATCGACATCAGCTTCACGTTCGGGCCCGGCACCGACATCCCGGTGGAGGCCAGGCAGACGTCCACCGCGGCGAAAGATGTGGACTCTTTCTCGTTTAGTACCTTGCAGGAGATGGCGTCCGAAGCCGCAGCTGTGTCGGATTTTAGGTCGCAGTTGCGGCCAAGCCGTGGGAGAGAATCGATGAGTTTCAGCACCGAGAGCAACAGCAGTACCAGATTCTCCAGGAGCACGTCCAGAAGCTCTAGGGTTACGAGCTCCTCGTCTGACTCCAGCTTCCAGAAGTGGGAGTTTGCGTATCCTCAGCATCTGCCCAGTTTGACCGCGTCCCCGGAGCACTGTTCCTTCGACGTGTTGCCTGTTATCACTGATTCCGGGACGAACCGCATCACGAAGTACTCTCAACAGTAACCTGGAACTGCAAAACGTGAGAAATTCTCGCAGAATGATGGGAAATTGTGAGCCATAACTCTTCAGCGTCCCTCGTGAGCTCCACGGATCGAGAGCCTTCACAATTCTCATGAATTGTGGAGGCACACGTTTTTCCTCTCGACCAGGCCACTGTGGGAGCATTTGAGCTTTCCATCTGATCCGAGAAGAGTGATTCTACTCGAGGTATCCTTCGACAATACACTTGGAGTTGGAAAGTGAGGAGTTTAGGTCCTCGCCATCCGATATGCTGGTTGTACAGTTCCGAATTTTGAAATCCTGTTTTATATTCACAGCATTGCGTGGTATCAACGCTGGTGGCGTTTTTGTTGCAATTTGTTCCGCAGCGTAGAGGGGTGATTATGGAACTACGAGTTTTTCACCAACGTGTCTTATGTCACTTCTGGTCCGCGGCCTCTGTCTTGCAGGTCAACACACGTGTGCGTGAGAAGATAAACGAACGATTCAGTGGTATACGTTTGTTAATGTTACTGTATTGATAAGTTTTAAATTACATGGAGTGCGAGTAGGAAGACTTCTGACCCGTCGCATACAGATTCTGGCCAAATGGACATACTCTCAACTGCTACAAACCCTCTTTTGGAAGTCTGAGACACCGTATCCGTCTTATAAGATGCATGGGAGAGGGAACCTTGGCGATGCAAAAATAGATGAAGGAGAGATGCGGACGTCCTTACATCACGACTCCTTTTCCAAGGCCGAGGTTGTTCAGGGATAGCATTTCCTTCTCCTTCGCATCCGCAATGCGCCTCTTTCGCAGACGCTCAGCGATGATGAAGGCCAGTTCAAGTGACTGAGAAGCGTTCAACCTCGGGTCACAATGGGTGTGGTAACGGGAGCTCAGATCGTCGAAGGTGATAGTGCGGCCGCCTCCAACGCATTCTGTAACGTCTTGACCTGTCATTTCCAAGTGTACTCCTCCAGCGTGCGTGCCTTCTTGCTCGTGCACATCAAAAAAGGCCCTGACTTCGTCCTAAATCATATACAACACCGACTCGTCAGAACGACAAAACAATCGACATAACGGACCAAGGTCAATTACATGACGGATGTGCTCCATAAATGCAAGGGCGCGTGAAAAAAGACGCTCACCAAGATGGCATCGAAGGGACGAGTCTTGAATCCTGTGGGTGCCTTGATAGTGTTTCCATGCATAGGGTCACAGACCCAAGTAACGACAATACCTGCTTGGCGTACAGCCCGAACTAAAGCGGGATATTTCTGTCGCAGTTTCTCAGCTCCCATTCGCACGATAACTGTCAGTCGACCTGGCTTGTTGTTTGGGTTTAAGATCTCACACAGCTTCACCAGTTCGGCCGGATCCATCTTGTCACTCACCTGTAAAAAGAAGCTCAAAGCATCAGTGCGGTTGATGGGAATACTACTTGTCTGAAAACGTATTCTTAAAACTTAGTCATCGTGCTCTTCGTTTCTCCAGTCTCAAATTTCAAACGGAAACCAATACCTTCACTCCCAAAGGATTGCCAACTCCTCGCAGAAACTCAATATGCGCGCCATCCAATTGCCGTGTTCGCTCACCCATCCACAGGAAATGCGCTGAGCAGTCATACCAGAGTCCCGAGGTGGAATCTTCCCGGGTCATTGCTTGCTCGTAGGGAAGAAGCAAACACTCGTGGGAAGTCCAGAATTCAGTAGTAGCCATCACCGGATGATCCAGAGCCAATCCACAAGCAGTCATAAACCCCAGTGCTTCATCCACCCTATTCGCAAGCTCGCGGTACCTTCACGTATTATTCAGTATTAGACCCCTCTTCAGTAGCCAGAAACAGCACCAAACTGCAAGAGACGTCTCTACACCCTAATCTGCCTATTTACCTGTCACCTTGCTCACTGTTCGACGCGAAGTCGAGGTTCCAGTTCTTGATCCTCTGCATGGCAGCGAAACCTCCAGTAGCAAAAGCACGAAGAAGATTCAGAGTAGAGGCAGACTGGCTGTAAGCACGGACCATACGCTCGGGGTCAGGCACCCTAGCATCCATCGTCTCAGCATCGCCGTTGATGTTATCCCCTCTGTAACTCGGCAACTGCACTCCATTCACGTCCTCGAAATCCGAGGACCTAGGCTTGGCGAACTGCCCTGCCATCCTCCCGACCTAATCCCAAACCCCGAACTCTGTCAGAATTGAATGCAAATTACGAAGACTCTCTCATCAAAATTCTTAAATACAGCATTCTCATGCCCAGCTACAACACTTTATGCTCAAATCGCAACGATTTAAAGGTCAACTACCAACTAACTAACTCCTAGAACCAGGAACGAAACACATAAACCACTGCAAGTTGCGAAACACTATCGCTCTCTACAAAATCCTACATCAGGCAGAAGAGTCTATCATCAAAATTCTCAAATACAGCACTCTCTAAACCACAAAGAGAAAAACGATAATATTTTTGAAAGGCAAACTAGCACATAACGAATTCCGAGAACAAGGAGAGCGACACAAAACGACTTGGAATCCTTAAACCCTTAAGAAAGTTTAAAAAAAACCAGAAAACTTCAAGATTCATACCTTAACCACAGGCAGCTGCCCGCCGAACATGAGGACGACGCTCATCTGGAGCAGCAACCGGAACGTATCCCTGATATTGTTGGCGTTGAACTCCTTGAAGCTCTCGGCGCAGTCGCCGCCCTGGAGCAGGAACGCGCGTCCGAGCGCGGCCTCTCCCAGGCGCTCTTCCAAGCTCCGAGCCTCCCCGGCGAACACCAGCGGCGGGAAGCCCTCCATCGACTTCACAACGTCCGCGAGCTTCTGCGCGTCGGGGTAGGTCGGCTGCTGCAATGCCGTGCGCGTCGTCCAGCTCGCGGGGCTCCAGTCCTTGGCCACCCCGGGGATGTCCAGCTCCGGCGCCTTCACCGCCCGCACCGCCACCGCCTTCCATCCCCCCGCCCTCGCAGCAGCACTTCCCCTCCCACGCAGCGCACTCACCCCCGGTGCCTTCCACGCGCTCTGCTCCACCCCCGGCGCCGCCAGAGCCCGGCTCGCCATCGCCATTGCGCCTGTGTGAGCTCTCGCCAACAAAACCTGCTCCAATTGCCTCTCAAATTGACGCGCTAAACACATCCACAGATGGTGATCTCGCCGCCCAAGCGGTGACGACGACGACGACTTTAAACCGTTACCATCTACGAATCCAGTACATTCTCTTTCTAGGGTCTACGTAAATGTCGATAAGGCACGATCGTCGAATTTGGCATCGGACCCTCAAAAATGTATACGCAGAAGCGTTACTTCGTCTTGTGTACCAAGGACATACATTTAATGGAGTAGGATCTACCAATTGAATGTGGAGTTTCTTTTGCGGGGATGTTGGTTTTGGCTTCAAGGGTTTTGGGTTCAGGATGTGCCGGGCCCGTGCCCGTCACGTCCACAGATTGTGCAGTGGTCATAACTGCCAAGCGGTATAATTGTCGATAGATTGAGGTCGACTCTTAAATCCGTGACTACATCCCAAATACCGGAACTTCATTTCTACCCTTCGTGTACATTCTTTTGTCATATATCTACATTTTGCTAGTTGTGTGTTGCGTTTGCAAGCTTGTCGGATTTCATGTTTGCGAAGGTCGGATTCAATGTTCGGGGGTGTTAACCTAGAAGCGTTACTTGGCCATCGTCTACTCGCTGAGTTCATTTAATCATTTTTTAGTTCTACGAAGTGAGGTAAGCCCCTAATAACCAACGCTTGTAAAACTAGGGTACGATAAGCCCCCTAAAATCGACAAGTTAAGGAATGTGCATGTACGGAGAGGAGATAATTAAACTATTATTTTTCAGCGATAGCCAATAGAATTGCAATTCCAACCCAAGTGATTTCATATTTTTTCGATGAAAAATGAATTAGTTATGAATTTTCAAACTGTGCAGCTATGTTTAGTGAGTGGCCAGCAATAGGTACCCCCATAACCAACGACCAAAAGTAAGGGTCTTGACTAATAGCAAACCTCTATGTGGAGCTCAGTTGGTGGTAATTGGATGAAAGAGGGTTGGATATACCCCAATTTTGTAGGCGTTGGATATGGATTTTTGTTGGTTATGGAAGGCTTATCTTATATCCAACCCACTTCCATCCCACCCTTTCAACTTCAAATGGAGTTTTTATTATTAGTCAACACCCCTTGCTTATGGGAGGTACCTATTGGTGGCCACTCACCAAACATGACAGCACACTTTAAAAGTTCATAACTAATTTCAAAAAAATTCAGAAAAATATAAAATCACTAGGGTTGAAAGTGCAATTTCATTGGCTATCACAAAAAATAGATTTATTTTATTTTCTCTCCCCATACATGCACATTGCTCAACTTGTCGGTTATGGGGGTTTTACCTTATGATGTGTGGATTTTGTGGAGAATGTGGGTTTTGGGGTCTATGGTTTTGGGTTCCAAGATTCGCGGATGCAAACTAGTGTCCACAGATTCACGGCAGTTGTTTTGGCCTGGGTGGAGAGGGTGTTAATGGATCTCAATAATTTGATTGCTCGAGCCATTGGAGGAGGGGGGTGGGATAAAACCTGGCCCCTATTTTATTTTTTGTATGGAGGACTAAGTTGTAGCTAAAAGGGGCCATAGGCGGTTAATTTACCAATTTTAAAAAAAAAAAAACTCTAGATCCCCTGAAATGAGAGGGCTAGAAAAATGAGAGGGTGTCATTAAGACGAGGGCCCACCTCCCCAACATGGCTCGAGCAACCACAATATTGAGATCCGGTGTCAATCAGGCTGTGCCGGGTATGTGGAGATTCGGGGGACATATTCCGGCTGTGACTTGGCCGATAAGCATGCATGCACTTGCCACAGAGTGCGTAAGATCTATCCCTCATCATCTTTCTCTCATGATCTTTCTGTCCTTTTGGACAAAAATTCAGGAAAGCAATCACAAATATCACCAACTTGCTTTCTTTGGTAAGTAATTCAAAATTTACATTTCCATTTCCAAATTCAAATCCAAATTTAATGAATTCTATATAACTTGGAGATTGAAGCTGATGGACGGGAAAGAAAAAACAATTGGTAAGATAGTTATTTGCAAAGTAAGGCAAAGATACCATGAACTTCAACTCTATTTCATTTTGAATGACCCCTCAAATTTAAGAGAATTCCATGCAGCTACAGTTCTTAGTACAACATTATATCTCCTGCAGTTTCAAAAGTGGGTAAAATTACCATAAATGCTGTTTTCCTAAATTTTCTTTAGACAAGTATATTTTGTTTTCATTGTTACTGTGACATGTTAGGTTTAACAAACATCATGGGCTTACAAAGAGACTGTGTCTAGATTTCAAAAACATGCATTGAGATTTGGCAGATAGTTTTAGGCCCATCATACCAAGCCTTGTGGAAATACCACTTTTACCACTACTAACACACAATTACATCCCATAATCTTGCTTGAATTGCATTTTATCTACCTTGCATTTCATTCACCTAATTTGTAAAATTTTCTCAAACCTCATAATGATTCAGGCATTGCCCAAACATTATGGTAGATAATCTTAGTTCCCCATCGTACCACAAAAAGGAGATAATCACCAAGTCCATAATCTGTGAAAATTTCTTGAACGTCACAACGAAATCAGTTTCCAAACAAAGGGAATGGACAGAGCCACATATTCATCCCTTCATAACCGAACAAACCAAATGATGGCAACCGGCTTCGAAGACGGAAACGTCGAAGCCAACCTGCACAGACTCGATCGAAACAGCGTCTGATCGCTGGTAATCACTGCACATAATTTCAAAGATGGTGTATAAGAATGAAGAAAAGAGATGCATAAACCTGCAAAGATTCAATCAGATTGAATTCTGATGAACCAGTGATGTTGCTGTCGACGTTGCCGTGCTTAATTGGTGAAGCTGATTAAGGTGGAGGCTCGAGAGGTGAGGCGCAGATCGAGAATTGCAGAGGCTTCATCAGATCAGAGTCTGAATATTTGTTGCTGCATGTGTTTGGTTCCGTTTTCTGAGATGGTGGAAGAGAGACTGGTCTGATCGGAGTCTAGTCCGTTTCTGAGGTGGTTAATTACGAGGAGTGAGAACCGAGGCAAAGTGATGGACTCGATCAGTATCGATACTGTTGCGATTGTTGCAGATTTCGTTTTCTCATGAGATGGTGGAGGATTGAGAACTGAGACGGCGATCGAGACGTCCTAGAGCTGATCGAAGCTCGATTGCGTTGATTGCTGCGCATGGTTGATTGGTGAGATCATGGCGGTGGAGGAGGATTGAGGTGTGGACGATGGCGGATCATCATGCGGGGCGGCGGTGCGAGGTGGTGGTGGTGGGCGACGCGGGCACGGGCAAGTCGAGCCTGATCATCGCGGTGGCCACGGACTCGTTCCCGGACCACCCGCCGCCCGTGCTGCCGCCCACGCGCCTGCCGCTCGACTTCTACCCCGACCGCGTCCCGCTCACCATCGTCGACACGTCCTCCCGCACCGAGGACGGCCTCCGCCTGCACATGGACTGCCGCCGCGCCCACGTCGTCGTGCTCACCTACGCCTGCGACCGCGTCGACACCCTCGAGCGTCTCGCCACCTTCTGGCTCCCGGAACTTCGGCGCCTGGAGGTCCGTAACCTCCACTTCTTCTTCCGTGTCTGATCAAGCTCGACGTGGAATAATTCATTAAATTAGGGTTTCCGTTTCAATGCAGATCGAGGTACCCGTCATTGTGGTCGGATGCAAGCTGGACCTGCGAGACGACCGTCAGTGCAGCCTGGAGCAAATCATCTGCATCGGTCTCATGCAGGAGTTTCGCAAAATCGAAACGTGCATAGAGTGCTCTGCTCTCAAACAAATCCAGGTTTAAACCATGCTTCGAATCAATGTGCAGGCCTTCAATATGAGGGAAGAAATGAAGCTTGATATGGCGATGTGATGCAGATTGCGGAAGTGTTTTACTACGCGCAGAAGACGATCCTGCACCCAACTGCTCCGCTCTTCGACCAGGCGACGCAGACGTTGAAGCCGCGGTGCGTGCGCGCGTTGAAGAGGATATTTACACTTTGTGATCGTGACAAGGACGGCGCTCTCAACGTTGCAGAGCTTAACGACTTCCAGGTTCCTGCAACAACTTCTCAAATGTGTAACCTTCTTTGTATTCTCATTTTTTTCCCCATCTGTGCAGGTCAAGTGCTTCAACGCACCTCTGCAGCCATCCGAGATAGAAGGCGTGAAGAACGTGGTGTCCGAGAAGATGGCCGAGGGCGTGAACCCCATCGGCCTCACTCTCACCGGGTTCCTCTTCCTGCACACCTTGTTCATCGAGAAAGGACGCCTGGAGACAACCTGGACCGTGCTCAGAAAATACGGCTACGACGATGAGATCCAGCTGCGCGACGATCTGCTGCAAAACCCATGCTTCAAGCGATCCCCGGATGCGGTAACACAACATTCAGTAGCTGGATAAACCTTCTCATGATCTTGTATCTCTCTCTCTCTTCTGTAGATCATCTTTAGTTATGAGCTTCTCTTCTCTACGTGTTTCATGTGTTGCCTGATCATTGTGGTTCGCAGTCTGTGGAGTTGACTGAGAAAGCGTTGGAGTTTCTGAAAGAAGCTTTCTTCGCCTTTGATGCAGATGTGGTAAGCATGCTGATTCTAACCCTGCTTTTTTTGTTGAAAGTTCACCTTCTCTGGAGTTGCGCTTGCGAGGTATCATGAACATAGCTGTTGTGATATTATTGCTTCCTGAGGCTTGAGCGTCTAGTGGATTCTAAGGTAGGAGCGCTCATGGACCTTGTTGGAAACGCAGGATTGTGCGTTGCGGTCAGAGGAGCTGGAAGAACTCTTTTCTACCGCTCCCTCCTGGTCTATTTCTTCTCCCATGCAACCAGGTCTCTGTAGAATTCACATTATTGTTTCCGCGTGAAAGTATGTGATAAGGAAACAAGGCTAAGTTCGTTTAGTATTGACGGTTTTCAGCAACAGTGGCAAAGCTTTCATATCAAGACATTTAGTGAAAATAAGTAGAAATTGGTGATCGGGAGAGTGATAGCACAATTGATGATGTGTAAATTGCCATAAGCTCTGGTTGGTTTAGTTCCTGCTCTGATTTGCAGTTGTTGCAGTCCTTGGTTTGAGGCGCCGTATTCTGACGCTGCGGAGACAAATCAAGCGGGAGCCCTCACTTTAGACGGCTTTCTATCGCTGGTACGCATTTTGTAGACTCAAAAACCAAGAGGCATTGGTTCCAGAATGATATGTTTCAGAGTTCTGCTATGGACCTCTCCATTGTTACATGTGATAAACCTTGATATCATGTTATCTGAGGTGATGACTGATTACATTTTGAGGTGGTCATAACCACGTTAGCTACAAGTTCCAACTGTAAAATTATTGTGTGCAGTGGGCATTGATGACATTGTTGGAGCCACGGAAGAGCCTGGCTCATCTGATATACATAGGATACCCTGAGGATCCGCCATCGGCGTTCCGAATCACCAGCCGCCGGCGGCGAGACAGGAAGCGGCAGCGCTCAGACCGTGTTGTTTTCCAGTGTTATGTGTTTGGTGCAACCAAGTGTGGCAAAAGCTCCCTCCTCAACGCTCTCAAGGGAAGGTGAATACTTGATACTTTTCTCTTAAAGATTCTGCATTTCCTCCGAGTTTGTTGAAGGCCCGTGAGTCATAATACGTGTAGCCAACCTTCCATGATATAGTTTCAGCTACTCCTCTCTTGCAAACCTGATATGGAGACCCACATGCCATCCTGAATCCGTATCTATAAATGTATAAGCGCAGGGTTTTCTCCGACTTGTATGAGCATACAAAGGGCACTCGTTGTGCTGTGAACGTGGTGGAACAAACTGGGGTACGAATTATTCCCTGGAGTTTACTCAGTTGGTTGATTGCTTTGAGAATAGCTCTCTCTCTCTCTCTCTCTCTCTCTCTCTCTCTCTCTCTCTCTCTCTCTCTCTCTCTCTCTCTCTCTCTCTCTCTCTCTCTCTCTCTCTCTCTCTCTCTCTCTCTCTCTCTCTCTCTCTCTCTCTCTCTCTCTCTCTCTCTCTCTCTCTCTCTCTCTCTCTCTCTCTCTCTCTCTCTCTCTATATTTTTTCTGAGCTGTGTTTGTGACACAGGTGCTGGCTCTCTTTGAGGCGAAAGTTGAGGGGCCTAAGAGGGAGACGATGAAGAGGGCGCAAGTCGCAGGCCTTGGTTTGGGAGCTGCGAATTTCTTCCTGTATGGCTCTTGGGGGTTGAACTACTGGTACGGCGGCAAATTAGCGTCCGCCGGGGAAGTGACGTTCGCAGACGTGCTCCAGACGTTCTTCGTCCTGGTGAGCACGGGGCGAGTGTTGGCCGAAGCCGGGGCGCTGGCTCCGGACCTTGCCAAGGGCTCCCAAGCCATCGCCTCCGTGTTCAACATCCTGGACCGCGACACGGAGATCGACGCGGACAAGCCAGACGCTAAGAAAGTGGAGAGCGTTGAGGGCCACATCGAGCTCCGGGGCGTTCAGTTCTGCTACCCTGCGCGGCCGGACGTGATGATATTCAAGGACTTCAACCTGTCTGTGCGCGCTGGTCAGACGGTGGCCATGGTTGGGCAGAGCGGCAGCGGCAAGAGCACCATCATCGGCCTGATTGAGAGATTCTACGACCCTGTCAAGGGCAAGGTCCTCATCGACGGCAGGGATATCAAGACGCTCCACTTGCAGTCCCTGCGGCGTCACATCGGCCTCGTTAGCCAGGAGCCCACTCTCTTTGCCGGCACTCTTCGTGAGAATATTGCGTATGGGAAGCCTGATGCTACCGAGACTGAAGTCACCGAAGCTGCTATCGCTGCCAACGCTCACAATTTCATCAGTGCTCTGCCAAAAGGATACGAAACGTTCGCGGGTGAGCGAGGGCTTCAGCTTTCAGGCGGACAGAAGCAACGGATTGCGATTGCACGCGCTGTTTTGAAGAATCCGGCCATTTTGCTCCTGGATGAGGCCACCAGCGCCTTGGACGCCGAATCGGAGCGTGTTGTACAGGACGCACTGGATCGCATGATGGTTGGCCGCACCACTGTCGTCGTTGCGCACAGGTGAGCATTTTGGGATACCAACACCATGGATTGGATGTTGGAAAGCTAGTATTATTAACCCGTTTGTGATGTGTGCAGATTATCCACCATAGCAAGTGCGGACACGATAGCTGTGATGCAAGATGGGGTGATCCTGGAGCAAGGATCCCATGAGGAGCTGATGAGCAAGGGTGAAAGCAGCGCTTACTACTCGCTTGTTCGTCTTCAGACCAGTTCACATTGAGGACAACCTCACAACCTTGATGAAATCCATAGCTTTTTCCACGACACAAAGAATTTTAGTTTCAGACAATGAGGTTGAAGAAAGGTATAGATGGGCTTTGGAGGTGATGTCTGCCCATGATGAGCTCAGATGAAGCTTTCCACTTCTTACTGTAATCTGTGACCTGCACATACTTATCATATCTCCAATTCACAATTTGCGTCTCGTGTTGTGAAGACTAGGATCTCTGACTGAGAGTCCGAGGCAGGTACTTGACAAGATGAATTGATGATTAGTTTTTTTGATTGGTACATTTGCTGAGAAGAGACAGGTGATACTCTACAGCTATACACTACTCTCTGGCAATTTGAATGGACTTTCGCAATGCTTGCAACAAACTCTGCATGATGAGCGGCTCTCCGGGCGGCACCTTGTCCTTGTACTGCCCGTTTCTCGTGGCTTGGAAGTACGCCTTTTGGTCGCCTTCTGCAGCATTCACGATCGCGTCGATGTGCACCAGGTCTTCTATGGCTCCGTCTTTGATGCGGATGTAGCCTAGACGCACTCCTCCTTTCACCTTGTCCACCTGTGAATATTGTTGTTGCAAACGAGACAGTAAAGCAATGTCAATCGCATCCCAGTGTTATCAGAGCCACATTTTTCTGCAAAACTTTTAAGGAAACGGTGGATTTTTCTCCGCTTACTTTCAAAGACGTTGGAAGCGGCAGATTGGCGTTCGCTGTCAAGCTGTTTCCCCACTGCACCACTCCAAAGCAAAAATGGACTCAAAGCATAGTAAATTCACTCCATCTCTCCAATTCTAACTTCAAACCCTACAGCTTCCGAAATTAGAGTCAAAACTTTTAGCATTCTATCACTACAAAAGACTCGCCATAGCCATCGTGTGCCGCAAACTCCCGAGCAAAAGTCGAGCGCCTCGTCAATGCAGCACGGCTAAGAATCTACACTCAACGGTTGCTGATAGTAATCTGCCACTGTTCAATCTGATAGACACAAAATCGGATGAATCGAACCTGGAAGAGCAGAGACTCGAGCCGCCCGAGGTCGCAATCAGGAGGCAGCAACGCGGTCCCAAGCGACACGCCCTCGCCCCATGACTTGTCACTCTGCTGCACCGAAGACCCAGACTCCCCAGCTTGCGCCCTCACGCAAACCGCACCACCCCTCAAGCTCCTGACGCTCACTGCAGCCACGCCCCTAGGACGAAAAACGCCCACAAACCGCGCCTGCCTCACCGCATGCTTCTCACCATCACCAACCAGGTGCGGCACAGGACACGCCACCACAGCCTGCACCGACGTCGAGCATGTCGCCATTGAGCTCACAGTCTCGCATGCATCGACTCAAGACAGCCCTTGTTGTTCGATTGTTTGCTCGGGAGAATATCTGAGGGAAAAAAGCAGGCGCTCTGTTGCTACCATTGGTGATGGAGTTCGGAGGCTCTAGATTGCGCCAGCTGAAAGCTTAGATGTATGGATGAGGTTTCGAAAGAAGCTGGATGAATGATGCGCACACCCGTCGTCTCTTTTGTTGCCGGAAATGTCCTCCAATGAAGAGACGAAGGTGATAGGTTTTTGGTGAGGGTTAGGGTTTGGGGGTTTGCAGGTGGATAGGTTTCCTTCAAGGTGACGTCCACTTCGGATTCCAAGCTTTCCTACAAGTGTAAGCATGAACTGTTCTCTTCCGCTTTGGTTTGTAGGGATCGATTCTTCTTCACAGCAATCAGCAAGGGCTTTGATCCTTGACTGGAGCTGTGCGTTTGTGATGAGTTATTACCAGACGATGAGATTAATCAGCAAGGATTTTGATGCACTGGAGTTGTGAAAATTGTGATCACTTTGTAGATTAACAAGTCTAGTGAACATGTGATAGTGGAGTCCAAGTAAACAGTTGATACTCCTTTCAGTTTAACCTCATTAACAGTCGATACTCCTTCGTCTCATGTGGAACCGATAGATTGCAATGCTTGCAACTGTAACAGTCACCCAACTGCAACCAAACACCATCACCTCACAAAGCAGTTAGTAAGGTAGGTGGAATTTTTCAGTCGTGACTTTTGGATGCAGACCTTGTAACAGTTATCTTAGATAGAATAGCAAAAAAGGGGATTTTTATACAAATAGCATACCAGCAGCAACTGTCAATGAGCGCTGAACAAGACGGCGATACTGTTTGTGTTTCCTTCCTGCTTGTGTCTCAGGGATGCTCAAATGTGGATGTTGAGCAGCATCCACAATTCTCCGAAACAAGTTGCCAATATTCACCCAATTTTATGCTCACAGACACGGTAGCCTCAAGCCCCATATCAGCGCAGACCTGCCAGCCATCAAATCCAACTCAGCTCAAGGGATTTAAGAGGTTACATTCCATTTCCACAGATAGCTCCCAGGACACCTTCTGGTATTCTTTCTGCATTCTAACAATAGCTTTCATTGTGTACATACTATTAACATTGATCTCATGAGTAGAGAGAGAATTGCAAAGCAGTCACATTGCAGTGCGACGTGAAAAGTGAAATTAAACAACTACGGACAATCCCTTTCAATGACAGTGCAGAGAAGATGTACCCTAGTGGAGCGTTTTGTGCATAATGGGTCACACTGAAGATCATCTTTGGCGGCGATTAGCAGGCAAGGAACTTCAAGCCCAGTGATCTCTTGATGTGCTGCTACTTGCACCAATAACTCGAAAGCACGTCTCCATGAATGTGCATCTGCACTGTCAACACTCTCCACTTTAGTGGTTAGAGGGTAGAGAACCGGGAGTTGGATAAAAAAATGAAAGGTTGTGTGCCAATCACAAGCACTAGGGAGCGGAATTCAAAGCCAGATTCACAACCACTCCACAGTTATCTCTAACTATTTCGCTGTGAGTTTGAGGATGCTGATGGTCCTTATGTGTTGAGATTAGAGCATCCTCACCTCTTCAGGTGCCATTTTCCAACTTTGAAAATAAGGATTGGAAGAGCAGCCAACTCCAAATAATAGCAAAAAACTTCATCCCCAAATTTAAGGATGGCAATTGCACGGGTGGAGATGCTCTTGAGATACAGAATTTTGAGAGAATTGTAATTCATAC